>JBBGZY010000996.1:4632500-5232500 GCA_037952925.1 Lithobates clamitans | reverse complement strand
AGTAAGGATGATGTCAGGCAAGCAATTCCACTTCTACCAAAAAAATCACCAGTGGCAGGATCACTAAAGAGGCTGCCTGTCTGTCCTTATGGAATTACTCCCTCGTTATCTGAGGCAGCAAGATATCACTCCCATCGCTAGTGATTGAGAAGCAGCATTCAGGCCAGTGTCAGATCATCTTGCTTTCTCTGGTAGTCAGGGAGCGATTCCATAAGGAGAGACATGTAATTATGACTAAGGCCTTATAGGCTGAAACGCGTCAACTGACTTAATCTGCGTTTGTTCACTGTGGCTATTCAATAAAATGAAGAAATCTTAAGAGCAACAACTGAAGTGCAGTTAATTTTTTCTACAGTCTCCTTATTGACCCTGCTGTTCACGATTTGTCACAAGCGGCAGAATTGCACATCTGACATCAGTTTACAGGCAGTAGAGCCCTACTTCCTGATGACATCATCAACGCGTTGGAGCAGATTTCCTGGCGATCACATGGCTTCCGATATTTGGAACACACATCGGCTCCAGGAGAGAGCGGATCGGCGACGCTTCTTACCAAGAAAACTCTCAGATTGTGTTTGTGCCAATTAACCACTTCCCATCCAGCAATGTACCCGTACGTCACTGGATTTTCAGTGGTCATACCGGGATAATGCCTGCAGCTGCAGGCATCACCCCGGTACCATTCTTTAGAGCCGGCTCTCTTTTAACAGACATCCCCCCTCTTGCTGCCTTCCGCGGCTCTCTCTGGCTCTCCCATCCCACCGGGAAACCCGAGCGACCAGTTGGCATGTCTGCTGGCTGGCTGGACAGCTAAACAAAGCTGGGACCAGCTTTGATCGGCTGTTCGTAACAGTAACCCGGTCCGGTTTACTTGAAACCATCGCCGCCATTTTTTGAAAATCTAAAACATTCAGAAACACCGAGCTTGGTGTTTTTGAACGCTTTTAAGTGCAGAAGAGGGATTTGGGGTCTTTTAGAGGACCTGTCACACAGATATTAACATTTTCTTGTGACAGTAATAAAAGTGAAATGAGAGATAGAGATAGAGATATCTACATATATCTCTATCTATCTATACATATAAAAAAAATTATAATTTATGATTAAAAAAAAAAATAAAGTGCCCCCATCCTCCTGTGCTTGCGCGCAAAGGTAAACTTGTCCCGCATGCATTTTTTCTCTAGGGCCTCTGCTTTAAAAAAAATATATATAATGTTTGGGGTTCCAAGTAATTTTCTAGCAAAATATACTGATTGTTAAAAAAGTGCCATAAAAGGCCCGGACTGGAAGTAGTTAAAAGGCACAGTCAATGTAAGGGTAATTCACCTTTGTTTTTTATTCAAGTATTAATAAATACTATACTATATGAGAATCGTTGGTCTTTCTGGTGGATATCTTTGATGGTGGTTTGAGGAAGAGAGGCAAGATGGAATAAGGAGGCATTTCATATCACTGGTCCTTTGAAGCAAGCGGAGGAGGAAGGAGTTTGTTGCAGTCTAACCAAATGTTTACTGACCAACCTAGAACTAGGGGCTCATTTTAATTCGGTGAGTGGGCACTTCTCCATTCATGCACAAGGTGTGATATAGCTGGCACAGGAGTCATTTATTAAACCACTGTTGGACACTTGATAACATGTATGCACAAAAGAGGACTTAAGTGGATTCTTTTTGTTAAAGGATCTACGAATATGATATATGTATTTGCACAAATCATTGTTTGAGTAAAAGTTACATTGGTTGAAGTATTTAACTCCAGATAGGGTGTGTACCGCCACTTATTATTTTTCCCGTTTTGCTAAAGGTGTAGGTTGACACTTTAAAAGAGGTAGGTGCACATATATTCATTTAAAAGGATATTTTAGGGGTTTTTATTGTAAACAATGTATTCTGCCATTTTATTGATTGATAAGTTTATAGGGGTCTTAGGAGAAGCCAAATATTCCATTACTGATTTTCTACACAGAATGATACTGAAGTTCTTTGAATGAGATGTTATCTTAGAATAAACAGGCTGTATGTCAACTCTCTACTGCACTTGCAAATGTCAATCTTAATACTGCCAGTGTATGAGTTCCTGGATAGTGAGAGCAAAGAGACCCATATTCTTTAATTGAATCATTGCCCATTTTCTTAATTGCTCAACTTCTCTGCTACTAATACCTACCTTGCTGTGCTCCCCTGCTGGGGCCCTGTGAAATATCCAGTGCTTCCAATCAAAAAGGTAGCATGTGGCCGTCTATTTAACAAACCCTTATAAATCCCCTGTCAAGGCCAACATCCATCCGGAAAATAAAAAATAAAAAAAACAGACTTTCTAGATCATATATTCAAATATAGAATAATACCCATCAATCCTTGTGGTACATTTTTAATTCAAAGATCTAACTGAAAAGTGAAGCTTTAAATCCTAGAAATGCACTTTCGGCCATTTAGATACACTACAGGCAGGAAACACGGACTTACTGGCAGCATGGCATTGAAGAGATGAGTAATAAATGAAGCACCTTGATTCACGGCATCTTCGGCCTGAGATAAATTAGCCACCGAGTGACCTGAGGACAAAGGACACACATCACCAACATATCTCTCAAACAATTCTTCTTAGCTACAGTACATCTGCGAAACAATGCCGAACTCCAGGCAGATATAAGGGGCACAAATAAATGCATGCAACTTCATCTTTATTTAAAGAAAACGATACAGAGAATCTTCACATGCAAACCTTGAGGAAGAATTACTCCACAGAGCCCGCATCTACATTGGTCAGTGAGGTTGTGTTTTAAAGCGTATTTACTTCTTGTTAATAATTTGTAAATATTTCAATGTCCATAATTTGGCCACAGTTCTACTTTAAAGCAGATTACTCACTTTTGAGTGGGTTGGGGCAGGGTTTGATCATTAATTACTTCCCGCCCGGCCTATAGCAGAAGGACAGCTGGGTGGGGGTTTCATTGTTCTGAGTGGAAGACATTTGATGTCCCTCAGAACAAGCCGCTTGTGCGCGCCTCCGGTGATCGTGGTGCAGTGTGTCCCTTAGACACACCATATTTCTGATCTCATTAAAGAGGCCATGATGTAGGCTCTTTACCATGTGATCAGCTGTGTCCAATCACAGCTGTAAATAGGAAGTGGCTGTTACTGGATTTCCTCTGCTCACTCTGACAGCGCCTGAGGATCGGTGCAATGATTATCAGTGCAGCCCCATCAGCAATGCCTGCCAGTGCCCACCAGTGATGCCAATCAGTGCCTCCTCATCAGTGCCGCCCCATCAGTGCCGCCCCATCAGTGCCGCCCCATCAGTGCCGCCCCATCAGTGCCGCCCCATCAGTGCCGCCCCATCAGTGCCTCCTCATCAGTGCCTCCTCATCAGTGCCTCCTCATCAGTGCCTCCTCATCAGTGCCTCCTCATCAGTGCCGCCCCATCAGTGCCGCCCCGCCCCATCAGTGCCGCCCCATCAGTGCCTCCTCATCGGAGCCCATCAGCGCACATCAGTGAAGGAGAAAAATTACTTATTTACAAAATGTTATAAACAGAAACTAACAAAAACAAAATTTTTCAAAAAATTTTCTGCCTCTGTTTAGCAAAAAAAATAAAAAACCCAGTGGTGATTAAATACCACCAAAAGAAAGCGCTACCAGTCTTAAAAAAAACTATAAAAATTTAGTTTAGGTACAGCATTACATGATTGCGCAATTGTCATTCAAAGTGCGACAGCGCTGAAAGCTGAAAATTGGCCTGGGCAGGAAGGGGGTGAAAATGGCTGGTATTTAAGTGGTTAAATAGGCTTGTACTGTTATCCAGTACCTCAACACAGAGATCTTATACCCATTGTGGCATAGCAGTAGCAAGCCAAGCATGGCTTTTAATCCAAGCTGCTGTGACCATTGAATGTCTTCTCTGTATTCCTGTGGAGGATCCACTAACATAGAAATACTGCATTTAGTCAAAGTATATGTAAACCCATCTTGTAAAACAACCCATTCAGTTTAAAATAAAAATGAAAGGCAAAATATTTGGGTGTACATATCAGAAAACATTATAAATACCTTTTCCCCTCTTTTTTATAATTGATCACATTCCCTCTGTTCTCAGCTGCATAAGAGCTGTGGGAGGAAAAGCAGCAGCACACTGATTTTTCCAGTGAATGGCTGCGATGAGTAGGGGGGGGGGGGGGGTCATCACAAGCCTGATCATTTGATTAGCCCCCAGCACAGCCAGAAAACTGACCATGCTGTGCTCTGCCTAGTGTGGTTTCGTTTTTAATTAGGAAAGCAGAGGGACTGGCAGGAACACCAGGGATTTTACTCAAAGGAAGCACATGGTACAGCAGGCACATATCAGGAATATGAAATGTTGGGTTTACATATTCTTTAATACTCCACAGGAATATATAGCGGGTTCACAGGCTGTTGAAATATATAGCCCACCTAAATAGTTAGAGGGTGGGTGGAATCTCCCTTCTGAGGACGTAAAGCTTGGCCCACATTAACCAAAACAGAAAAAACAATTTTAGGTGAAGTTATTAATGGTATATATCTACCTAAGGAGACACATATGCCACGATTCACCAGTTCCTCGATCACCTCTTTACTCCTTTCCATTTCTGGGGCCAGAGTCACAATGCTGACCCCATTTAAGGTCCCGTAGGTGTCCATAACTTCTGAGAAGCCTCTCTCACTGTATGACCGTAGACAATGCTCTGGATGGGCTCCTTTCTTCTCCAAGCTGATGTATGGACCTTCCAGGTGGATGCCTGCAAGGCATATTGAGAACATTCAGTAATCAGAAAATTCCACAAAGACTAAGAAATGTCAGGTCTTTCACTGAAAGCAACATCTTTTATTAGAATGCCAGTTTTAGACCTGGACTGGTGATCTGGCTGGTATGCTTGCCACCAGAAAGGTGAGGAGATCAGAAAATATTTGACCTGGTGTGGAACGCCTCAGCTTCATCAGTGCTGTTTTACAAAAATTAAACTTGAGCTATAATAACACATACTATATTGATAAAGGTGTCAAATTTAATAATAAGAGGGAACAAAACAAACTGAAGACCAGGATTACCAACAGACTGATTCTTAGGTGATCAGTTAAAGCAATTCTAAACTAGCTATTCCCAGCTAGGCTTTTAGGGCAGGGGTGTCACTCAATTTTGAGAAAATCGCCCAGCTCTAGCGCTATGTACAGAGTGCAGGGCTCAGGGGTGCGCCATGTACAGAGTGCAGGGCTCAGGGGTGCGCCATGTACAGAGTGCAGGGCTCAGGGGTGCGCCATGTACAGAGTGCAGGGCTCAGGGGTGCGCCATGTACAGAGTGCAGGGCTCAGGGGTGCGCCATGTACAGAGTGCAGGGCTCAGGGGTGCGCCATGTACAGAGTGCAGGGCTCAGGGGTGCGCCATGTACAGAGTGCAGGGCTCAGGGGTGCGCCATGTACAGAGTGCAGGGCTCAGGGGTGCGCCATGTACAGAGTGCAGGGTTCAGGGGTGTGCTGTGTGCAGGGTTCAGGGGTGTGCAACCCCAACCCCCTGACCAGGCTCTAGTACCTCCCTGTGTAGGTGGTATACCTTGCAGGGAGATCATTTGCTCTCCTTCTGGGGATTTGTCCCCACTGTGAGCGCATTAAGGGATCTGCTAGAACCAGGAGCCACTGAGCTGTCCCTTGTAACCACAGAAGGCTTCGTGTTTACAAGTGACAGCAGGGAGCAGAAGCGGCGGGTGTGAGCCGGTAGTGGCGGAATGGAGTTCCACCATGTTCCAGCTGCAAACCTGGGTGCGAGGGCCACATGACAGGCCTGGTGGGCCAGATTCGGCCTTAGGACCTTGTGTTTGACATATGTGTTCTAGGGGGTTCCTTGAACAATGGCTGATTGACCTCCCATCTGATGATGCCTGAATAGCTTAGGGTTCAACAACACTTGAAAGAGCCACTGGCATGTTACCAATAATCTTTTTAGCTGTCTTAAGGGGTGGCATTCTGATTGCCACTGTAAGGGTTGCGTTCCTAATACTGACCACTAATCTAAAGGGCATTTTTTTAGCCATTGACCTCAAATACATGAATTTTAGTAGGGGCTCCCTAAAACCTGAAAATTTTAGGGGTTCTTCTGGGGTTGAGAAAGGCTGATATAACTTCTGACTGAATGGCACTTTTTATAGCACTGTGCATCAATCAATTGTAATTTTTCAATTATAAAATATTTTTGATTATAAACCAGACCTCAGCCTTTAGCCAGCCATACATGTAAAAGATCCATGGAATCTCCCAACTCCAATAAACAGCCTCTAAATTATTGTATTTTGACAGCTGGCACCTGTGGCTGTCAGAACACCTGAACAGTGACTGTAGCCGATTGGCCGCAGTCACTGTTTGACCGACTGTTTTCCTCCTGCCTCCTTAGAATCCGTAATTGAATTTTGTTAAACGAATGGTGTAAGCGGGGCCACCAACAGCTAAAATTTCAGGAATTGGATGAAATTAAAGTCTTGCAAACCCACCCTTAGTCTACCAGAAAGTATTTATTGTTTTGTGATTATTTTCTGAAGAATTCTGTACCACAGGAGGAAAAATAAAGCTGAAATTGTCTATCCCAGTAGAGAACGTGTTGATGGCACAGAGTCTGAATGTACAAAGCAGAAGATCATTACCCAGCACTCCAGCTCCATGTGGTCCTCCATCGTTCCCAGTCAACTGAGGAAGCACCTGTAGATAAACGAGAGGTTTAGTGCCACAAAATGCCTTTGTTTCTCTAGTTTTCTAATGTTAAAAGAACTCTTTGCACAAATGAACCTTTTCTAGGTGGGTCACACCAAAACAACATGGACATCGAGATGTAGACAGATCCAGGCAGACAACAACATAGCAGACCCACCTGTCACTATAATAGCTCAGCTGCACTCCAAGTAAACATGGGTCAAAAACAATACTTGCAATAAGAAAAGAAAGAGGATAACAGCTAACTAAAATGCAAATCTGTGTTTTCCTAAAGCTAGCCATACAAAAAAAAAAAAAAAAAAAAAAAGCTCTCATGTAGTGGGTCTCCACTAAGGATGCACCGATACTTTTTTTTTTTTTAGTACTGGCCGATACCAATTACCGATACCTACCGCAACCGTTTTGTTTTCACTTGAGCTGTCAGCAATGGTAGAAAGCATCGAAAAGTTATTTACAAATGAAATAAATTGATTTTTTTTTTGTTGCGCTTTTTCAATCTGAAATGTGTAATTGTTTATCATTTATAAAATAGACGTAAACAAAAAAAAATAAAAAAGCAGGAAAATAATTAAATGGGGGAGAATAAGGAGTTAATTAAAGCTGATTAGAGTAAATTAAGGGTTAATAAGGGGTTAAACAGAGGAATGTTTGTTCATCCCTTTGATCTGCAGATGAAGAAACAGAAAGATCCAAAAAGAAACAATGTTTCTTTTTATTTTAGTGTTTCAGTGCCTGAGCAATGTTGTTAATAAACATTGGCTGCTTTTTTTTTTTTTTTTGACTGCTCCAATTACCGGACTTCTTTAACACTTCAGCTGTCAACAGGGGAGACCCACTGACAGCTCAAATAATCAAGTCTGAAAGTATCGGTTTCAGATATCGGTGCATTTGCATGAGTACCGATACTTGTGCAAAGTAAAGTAACACATGCAAGAGTTGAAGTTAAAACCCCCCTGAAGAAGACCAGAAAAGGATAAAGGGTCGAAATGCACTGGGGTATTCATGGGGATTCATATGGATAGTATTGATACAATGTAACTGTACAATTAGAACTTTTTCAGTGAATTGATTGCCATGGGAGATGGTCCTTTGTTGTTGCTGATGTCGACTACTGGAAATTTTATGTGATATTGATTGTATTTATGTAATGCATTCTATGTCTGAATTAAATAATATTTTTACTAAACATGGTTACTAAACATTGTTTCAGAAATATTTTGCTGCTTAAAAGCCCCCTGGGGAAATTTTTCCACTACGGTAATTTTGCGATACTTGTGCAAATACTCAGTATCGGCACCGTTACTGATACCTATACTAGTATCGGTGCAACCCTAGTCTCCACCCCTCCCCTTCTACCCCACCCACTGCAAGGGTTAATTGCTCATTACCACTAGAGAATGAGTAATAATCATCCTAATCCTTGCTCCTACAGGCTTCCCTCATCTGTGTGACCGGTTCCAACTGAAGCCTCTTCTTTAAGGTGCTCCGGGCTGTGGTCACACAATGACATCATCAAGCACAATTCAGGACCAACATTGAACATAAGGACGGTGAGGGACCACCCACATGCTAGAGCAGGAGAGAGCACCGGAGCAACAAGTAAAGCAAGTATTACACCCTATTCCATTCAACCCTGGCAGGGCGAGAAGGTGATCATTTTCATGTAATTTCTGTGGTTGGGCTTTAGGGTTAGAGCCACTGGGAATTGCACAGTGGCTAAGTGGCTAGCACTTCCACCTAGTGGCACTAGGGCCACTGGTTTGAATCACAACCACGGCACTACCTGCCTGGAGTTTGCATGTTCTCCCTGTGCCTTTGGGGATTTCCTCCAGGTACTCCAGTTTCCTTCCACACAGAGCACTGTTCAATCCATCATCCAAAAATGAAGAGAATGGCACAACTGCAAACCTACCAAGACATGACCGTCCACCTAAACTGACCTCTATAAACTCGGCAGTGCTTAAAAATAGAGCACAACTGAGAATGTGCAGAGCAGGGTGAGACTGTGTATTACTGGATTTTAGGCAGTACAGGGACTTATTTTTAATGTTTTACTTAGCTATACCTGCAAAAAGTGCCATACTGAAGTGATCTAGCAGGACTTAACCACTTGCTTACCGGGCACTTAAACCCCCCTCCTATCCAGACCAATTTTCAACTTTCAGCGCTGACGCACTTTGAATGACAATTGCGCGGTCATACAACACTGTACCCAAATGAAATTTTTACCATTTTTTCAGCACAAATAGAGCTTTCTTTTGGTGGTATTTGATCACCTCTGCAGTTTTTACTTTTTGTTAAAAAAAATGTAAAAAACTGAATTAAAAAAAAAAAAAAAAATTTATTTTTTTATATTTTGTTATAAAAAATTTAAAACGGGTAATTTTTCTCCTTTATTGATGTACGCTGATGAGGCGGCAGTGATGGGCACTGATAGGCGGCAGTTATGGGCACTGATGGGTGGCAGTGATGGGCAGCACTGCCGGGTGGCACTGATTGGCACTACAGGTGGGCATTGATAGGTGGCACTTGTGGGCATTGATAGGTGGCACTTGTGGGCACTGTTAGGTGGCACTGATGAGGCAGATGTGTCTCTTCCACTTGGGGACCGATGTCCCTCATATCCTAGCTGGTGATCGGCTTTTTTTTCTACTCGCGCTAAACGATTACCGATCTTTTTTTTACATCATGTGATCAGCTGTTATTGGCTGACAGCTGATCACATGGTAAGGGGCCGGGACCGGCCCCTTACTCGGATCGGTGATCAGCCGAGTCTCAGTGACTCGGTGATCACAGCGCGCGCAGGGAGCGTGCACAGGGAAAACCGTCATATGACGGCCTCCCGGGAATTAAGGTCCGCGCTGTGGCCGTCATTCGGCCATAGCGCGGATGCCAGGTGGTTAAAGTGATTGTACACCCTGTACAACCACTTACCTACAGGTAAGCCTATATTAAGGCTTACCTGTAGGTGCTGGAAATATCTCCTAAACCTCCACGGTATAAGAGATATTTACAAAAAAGCCGAGCACCGATGTCTATGGTGCATGCGCACTTTAGAAAGGGCAGATCGTGCCGTTTCTAAAGGGGTCATGCCGTGACTGGCATGCGCGCGGGAGTGACGTCACACGACTCCGGCCACTCACAGAGCCGGAGTTCGCGGCCCCGGAGGGGTGAAGAAGGAAAATCACTGCTAGTGGGGACAGCAGTGACATCGCAGGCTTCGGTTTCAGGCAAGTGACACATAATGGGCTACTATGTGATGCATAGTAGCCCATTATGCTTTACCTTTTGCAGGGAAATAAAGAGGAAGTAAAACCCATCAGGGTTTACCTCCTCTAAGTTCCACCCAAAAATGGAACTTCCGCTTTAAGTAAGGTACCCAGCTCCCACTTCCTCCCCTGGCACCGTGGTGCCGGAAGGAAGATCACCTTTCCCCCCTCTCTCCCTGAAATCTTCTGGGACACGTTACAGGTCCTAGAAGATTGCCCAGCCATTCACAGCGTGCGGTGTGGCTCGCGCATGCGTAGTGCAGCCACAGCCAGGCGTTCACAGTTAGAATGCCGGCACCGCGGAGAGGAGCCGCATCGTTAGACCTTGGGACAGGTGAGTGTCCGATTAAAAGTCAGAAGCTACACTTTTTGTAGCTGCTGGCTTTTAAATGGGTGCAACTCCGCTTTAAGCTAATTTTCGGCAAGGTAGGAGCCTAGGTGGTTTGTCCAGGATCTCAGGGATGAATAAAGTTTTCTGGAGGGGAAAAACTTTGGAGTGCAGATTTCACTCTTATGTGTATGTCAAGGTTGGCCCCACCTCTAGCACCTCTGGCGCCTCCTTATTGGTCCTATATAGTGACACCTGGCCTCACCGACCAAAGCAGAGGCTGAAGAAGTAGCACAGGCAAGTACAGAAAATAAATTATTTAGAGATATTATATATTTAGTCTGTCTAACCTGCGGGGCATTGGGTCACCTGATACAGAGACTTATAACAATAGTAGGGTGAGATTCCATAGCAAACACCCATTCTTCAAGTATTGGCAGCTTTTGCAGAATTAACAACAGTATAATCAAGGACAAACAGGAGAACTTGCAGATAGCAAGACCAGAAGACCAAAGGTCATGATTGTATTATACAGTATCAAGTAAAGAGAAAATGCTGAGCAATAGCATCCTAAGCTACTTGTTCGTTCTTATATGCCTGAGAATATAGATATAGATATACACACACAATATTACCAAAAGTATTGGGACGCCTGCCTTTACACGCACATGACCTTTAATGGCATCCCAGTCTTAGTCCGTAGGGTTCAATATTGAGTTGGCCCACCCTTTGCAGCTACAACAGCTTCAACTCTTCTGGGAAGGCTGTCCACAAGGTTTGGGAGTGTGTCTATGGGAATGTTTGACCATTCTTCCAGAACTCATTTGTGAGGTCAGGCACTGATGTTGGATGAGAAGGCCTGGCTCACAGTCTCTGCTCTAATTCATCCCAAAGGTGTTTTATTGGGTTGAGGACAGGACTCTGTGCAGGCCAGTCAAGTTCCTCCACCCCAAACTCGCTCATCCATGTCTTTATGGACCTTGCTTTGTGCACTGGTCTAAATCATTTGGTGGAGGGGGGATTATGGTGTGGGGTCGTTTTTCAGGGGTTGGATTTGGCCCCTTAGTTCCAATGAAGGGAACGCTTAAGGCGTCAGCATACCAAGATATTTTGGACAATTTCATGCCCCCAACTTTGTGGGAACAGTTTGGGGATGGCCCCTTCCTGTTCCAACATGACTGCGCACCAGTGCACACAGCAAGGTCCATAAAGACATGGATGAGCGAGTTTGGGGTAATTTGGGGGAATTTATTTCTGTCCATCCAGTCCTGAGATTTACAGAGCAGTGCTAGACAGCACAGCCAGCTTGGTGGCCTGAATTTTCTCTAGTACAGTCAAGAAACACAGCTAGGTTGCCTTGGTTGGGTATGGCGTGCATACAGTGCTGGCCCAGTGCCCATGGAAAAAATGCAGAACTGCCCACACCTTTCTCACTGGTAACACATGAGGTAGATGGGTGTACTGTCCTGTGCCCTGCCCCCACATGAAGATTCTGTGATTGGGGTGGCTGTACACCCCACCTTCCCCCCTTTATCCTCGGCCTGGCTGCACAAGGGCTACTTGATCTGACCTCAATGGCTGGACCAGGTGTTCATTCTTGTCTCAAGCAGTCCAGTAAAAATAAACTCCAGCTGTAGACTGCTATACTCTTATATTCTTAGATCATACCTTGTGGTAAAGCGATTTCGGCGATGTCACCAGAGTCGGACAGAAAGAAGTCACTCCGTGTGGCAGGATGTTACGAGCAACCAGAGAAATCCCTTGTTTAACATTATCTGATTCCTGGGAAAAATCCACACCGAACCCACCTAAAATATAAAAGGGGGTGAGAAATAACCTGCAGCTTCAATCTAGGTACAAAATTATTTTGATGGCATTTAATCTACTAAATATCTGGGGGAAAAAAACTGCCAATAACTTTCAGGCTTCATACTAGGTTTTGAGGCAGTGGCATCCTCCACATTGATGCCACTTGTGTGCAGCATGGCAGGCAGACCTCAGGTTCCATAGACAAACAGTGCAAAAGTATTCTTCTGCCCTCGAGGGTGGTGTAATGGATTTATCGAAGGTTCTTGGGGGCTCAAAACAAGAGCACATGTAAGGGTTGGGGGGAGAAACCCAAAGGAAACACTGTAAAACAAAGAAAAGAGGGTGCACCAACCAAGTGCTTCTTTGATAGTGTAAAAAACGAAATATAATCACAAGTATATAAATGACAAAAGCATATCAAAGTATGTAGCAGACGCAAAGTGACCAGGTCACCGACACTGTTCCCAGCAGGTCGAAGAACCTTCCTAAAGGCTGGCGCTTTGAGGGGAGATCCCTGGCTCTGAGGAAGAGGGGATCTCCCCTTGAAACGCGTCAGCCGTCAGGAAGGTCCTTCAAGCTGCTGGGAACAGTCTCGGTGACCTGGTTGCTTTGCGTCTACTATGGACTTTTATAAATTTATATACTTGTCAGTAATTTCATTTTTTACGCTATTAAAAGATACCACTTGGGTAATGCGCAAAGTTGGTGCGCCCTCTTTTCTTTGTTTTACAGATGTCAGTTTCCACCTGAGGCTTCTCACATAGATGTATACATAGATGAAAAGTTCTCCTTGAAGATGTAATAGACCTGCTAAGCCATTGCATTCTTAAAGTATGATAATAGACCTTGCAGCTAAAAACTGTCAGAAGGGATATTGCTTAAACGTTGCCCATAGCAATCAGATTTCTGCCATCATCTTTGCCATAATTAGAGGAGATGCTGGTTAGGGCTCATGCACATGGACTGTTGAAGTCGCACAGAGTAAAACCCCAGCATTTTTGGGAGCAAGTGAGGCCCGGGTACAGCATACAAGCCGCTGCCAGCAGCCTGAAAAAAGTCAACGACAAGCTGTTGAGAGTGGAAATCACATTAAGAGTGGACTTTGTACACAGCCCTAAACGTGGTTTTCGATTGGAACAGCACCCAGTTGCATGCAGCTGCTGCATACTTCAGCCTGTCATTGCTTTTGTCTGGCTGCTGGCAATGGGCTATACACTGCCCCTATGCCTCCCTTGTGCTCAAAATGTCAGGTTTTTATGTTGTACGCTTGTGCATGAGTCCTTAAACCCCCCCAGGAGTTACTTATATCTCTTGAGACTCCATTGATTGGATCACTGGGTTGAGTTCCTAGTCTGCACGCCTGCTATTGCCATTATAGGGGAATACACTCTCCAATAGATGGAGCTGATACAGCTGGACTGACTGGGGGAACACAGAGAACAGGAACACTGTCAGAACGGGGATCTGCCTTGTTTACATAGGCAGCTCGCGGTTATACCTTTCTGAGGAACGATTGGCGAGTCCCGATGCACATCGCGTACACTGGACCTGCTTATTGGCCAGAGGAGGAGCCAATCAGTGCAAGCACGCCGCCGTTGTCTATTGCACGAAATGACGTACAGGTACGTTGTTTCGTGCAATAGAGCCGCCCTGCCGCAGCATATCTGCGGTAGGCGTTCTTTAAGTAGTTAAAGGGGTTGTAAACCTCAGACATGAACGATAAACAAAGCATATCCCTCTATAGTGTGTACATGTCTGAATCCAGAGCACTAAGTGTAATTTCTGTCTGCTGCTTCATTCCTCTGCTATCAGCACGAGTCACTTTTGACAAGTTTTCCTGACACCAAGAGACAAAAAGTGACAAGGGAGGGAGCTCCAGCTGATTGACAGCCTCAGCTCTGTTCATGTGTGAAGGGAGTGTGTCCCTTTCCTCCAATCAGCACAGAACAGATGTAGAGAAGACTGCAGATAAACAGGTACAACTTATGTGGGATTTGTTTCATCTCTGTGTATCACCTGAGGCCAGTCACTGAACTGGGTATATGTAAGGGTTTACAACCCCTTTAAGCTAACAACTGATTGGTTTCCCATAAATATCTTTTCTTTTCTCTGATTTCGAGTATCAGGCGCAGTACCCTGGCTAAACCACTCCTTAAAAATGTCATGGGCAGCATAGTGGCTAAGGGGTTAGCACTTCCTCCTAGCAGCACTAGGTTCATTGGTTTGAATCCCAACTACTGCACTACCTGCCTGAAGTTTGCACGTTCTCCCTGTGCGAGTTTCCTTCAGGTACTCCAGTTTCCTCCAACACTCCAAAGACATGCTGGTAGGTTCATTGTCTCCTGTCTAAATTGGCCCTAGTATGTGTATGTATGAATGTGAGTTGGGGACCTTAGAGTGTAAGCTCCTTGAGGGTAGGGACTGATGTGAATGTACATATAATATATATATATATATATATATATATATATATATATATATATATATATATATATATATATATATATATATATATATATATATATATATATATATATATATATATATATATCTCTATCTATCTATCTATCTATATAGATATATATATATATATACACACACACACACACATATAAACACAGGGCTTGACAAATTTGCTTGGAATCTAGGAGCCAGAAAAGAAATAAAAGCTATTACGAAAAAAAAAAAGGCTATCCCCACACTCACCATGAGGCAAAAGGCGCCAGATGACGCCCGCAATCACTTCCTTCTCTTCTCCACTTTGGGAAGGAGATGGGCGAGCAGTGAAAACAGGCAGGTATCGCAGCGCTGCCTCCATTAGCATTGCTGGTTGTAATACCAACGGCCACCACAAGATGGCACCAGATTTAAGAAGGCCGCGGCCTCAATTACCAGCCGACGCGGCCCACCGCGATCGCACAGAGACAGGATACCCCCAGCTGTGCCGCCCCAGGCGCCAGGTCACTAATTCTAGTCGCAAATGAATCCCGGCGCCCGGGGTTTGTCGAACCCTGTGTATATATATATATATATATATATATATATATATATATATATATATATATATATATATATATATATATCTATATATATATATATATATATATATATATATATATATATATATATATATATATATCTATATATATATCTATATCTGTGTAAATTGACGGCGCTATAGAAGTGCCTGTAAAAAATGTTCTGCTACTTCTGTGCTCTCTTTTTATAAAGCCCATAGTGTTCTGCAAACCATTTGTCATATATTACTTATATGCAAAACAAGGATTGTATAAATTGTTGAACTTTTTTTTTTTTTTTTATAAAAAACAGTTTAAAAATAATGAAAAAAACATAAAGACTATTATAATTTCTCTGTAAAACTGGCTATTCAGGCTACAAGAGCAGCACAGTATTCTTACTGTAGACAAGCAGGATAGGACAGGGACTCTTCAAGATATGAATGTCTTACCATTGATCTGTGTGTCAATAAATCCGGGTGCAATGATTCTCCCATGACAGTCCACCTTGACATCAGCTGCCCCTTTCTCATCAAAGAAAAGTTTTTCGGGATTAAGGATCCTCCCTTGCCGCACCCATAGATTCTCCCTACAATAGTTAAGGACAGAGATGAGACTTTAAAGAAAGCGGTCAGTAGAGAAAAAAAAATGGAATCTTTGCCTTCTAATTTGATTTTAAAGGTGCAAATACCAGAGCCAGTATTCTTCCATCTCTAGATGGTCTCAACCCAAAAAGTGGCTAAAAGCCCCTCCAGCCCCTCTGTCTGGATTTTAGCAGAGGATCCCCGATTAAGAGGTTCCTTATAGTTAGAGAGTGCAGAATTGTTCTGACTACACCTCCATGGGATCTTAAGCATAACTTAGGTAAAATAAATAAATAAAAAAAACTACATCCAGTATATACTTCAAGTTTCAATTCTTGGTTGTTTCATCCTGTTTGTTTCAAAGCCTGTGTACATTTAGTCCCCATAAATACCTTCAGAATCATTCCATAGATCTCCATCTGCATTCATTTCCTTTATGCCTGTGTCTAAACTTTATCCAGTTCTCTCAATATCTTCCTTCATAGCCACCTATTCAGATGCACTGAAAGCACAGAGTGTAAGTGATGTGCCTTGTAAAAGAACACATGTCTGATAACCCTTTAGACAAGCATATTCCTCCCTGCTGAGCATTGGATGGTGCAGACTTTAGCGGTGCTGATCAGTTCCTTGATCACTGTTGCAGAAGCAGGTCTGGTTGAATGTAATCAAGCAACCAATGGGCAGACTGCCTAGCTAAATTGTACAACATCCAGTAGCCAGGTCCCTCCTTGGAACATGCACATCTAAGGGTTTCGTGGGCATATGTTCTTTCACCTCTGCAATCATCCGGATGTTGATGTATATACTAGGGCTGGGAGATTTTCTTAAAAAAAACTTTTTTTTTGGAAACCGCGCCGGTCCCGAGGCGCTGCGGGCATGAGCTTTTAGGCGAGGCCTCGCCTAAAAACTCATGCCCGCAGCGCCTCCGGACCGGCGCGGTGAAAAAATAATAATCTAAAAAAAAAAAATCGATTTGACCTCTCAACTCAATTCAAGATTTAAATTGTTTTTTTCCCCAGCCCTAGTATATACTAGTAAAAGAACACATGCCTTTTAACCTTTTAGACAAGCATATTCCTCCCTGATGGTCACTGGATGGTGCAGACTTTAGCTGTGCTGATCAATTGCTTGATCACTGTTCCAGAAGCAAGTCTACTTGAATGTAATAATGCAACCAATAGGCAGACTGCCTAGGTAAAATCTACAACATCCAGTGACCAGGTACCTCCTTGGCACATGCACATCTAAAGGATTCATGAGGATATGTTCTTTCACTTCTGCAATCATCAAGAAGTTGATGTGTCTACAAAAATAGAACTTTTATACAGCCATGATTTGGCCTTCAGAAGAAAGGGTGCTGTCATTTCTAAGGTATGAAAGTTCCTGGTTTATCCTTTCAGGTAGCTGTCCTGGAAGAGGATTATGGGAAAACCACAAAAAGAGAACCGTAACAGTATTAACATGACATGGTCGATATTCCCACCCTTGGTTTCTTCCTTTTAGTGTCCTGGTTTGTTGTTATGTTTCCCCCACATGTTCTTACTTTTATGGCAACAGAAGACGGGGAGGGTGGAAGGGACTTTTATTCACTTTTTGGTGGAGCCAATCATCTTTCAGGTAGCTTGTCCTGGAGGATTCCTGGAAATATCATTACCAGTAAGTCTAACCGTAGTCGTATTACAGATTTATAGCCTATAAATTTTAAGATAAACGCTTGGTATCAATTTTTAGACTAGGTAATGCGGAACCATTTGATAAAAACAATTTTATGTATCAAAATAATATCTGCATAATTTACCCATTCTTAGGATTTTTGCTTTAAAGTAAACCTGTGCTTTGTCTATGCGCAGAAGACAGAAGACACGTGTATTCCTCCCCAGCACACACTTACCCTCCTTTTATTCACCCCCTGCATTGTTCAGCCTTTAAAATCCAAGGAAAGTCCAGCGTAAGTTGAGATTCACTGGATAAATAGCTAATGCAGGGCTGTATATAGTCACATGACCCACCATACCCGGAAGTACTGGTTATAAACCAGGGGCGGACTGATAACTCATGGGGCCACACAGTATACACACACACAGTATACAATCACACAGTATACACAAACAGATGTAAAAAAAACACAGATTTATACATACTGTCCCTGGTTTTTCTGAGGCTGGCAACCCTGATGGGGCCCCCTAGTGGCCCAGGGCCCTCGGGCAGTGCCCGAGTGGCTCAATGGTCAGTCCGCCCCTGTTATAAACCCTTCTGCGCCAGAAGCTGAACGAAGTTACATTTCCTCAAACGTCAAGCCATTTAACTGCCCAAGTGGTAAAAAGTCTCCCCTTACTAATGCCCCCTTATTTCCCACTCTTAATGAGGACAGAATACTTAGGGGTCTATTTATAAAACATTCATTTTTAATTCAGTAAAATGCTTGTATATAGCAATGAAATTAATTATTTTTTTACATAATGTGTAAAAAAAAAAATACTGATCACTTCCCCAGAGTAGTACAATGTTACTATTGTAACATTATATTGCTCTGGTCAAAGTGTGTTAAAAATAAAAAAACGAAAAAAATATATAATAAATAAAAAAAAATATTATTTTTTTTCCGTACTGTCACCAGTCACACCAGTTATATGATGACAATAATTGATAACAAATAATTTAATTTCTTCATCTTCCAAAAAGTTCTAAAAAAAAATTACAACCTCAAAAAAACTCGCCATGCCTCTTACTACATACCTTGGACTGTCTACATTCCAAAAAGGGGTAATTTGGGGGATACCTGTACTTTCCCGGTGTTTTTGGGCCACAAGGACTAAGGAAGGAATGAGGCCATCAGTACAGAAGGATTGATCAATTTCAGTAAGGATGAGCTCCGGCGTGTTCGCACAGTCCATGTGCAGAGCCCGCCAGGAAGTCGGCGCTGCGCTAATCACAGGCGGTGAGACATTTCCTGATCTCTGCAGCCACGCATCGGGACAATGTCTCACTGCCTGTGATTAGCGCAGCGCCATGCCGACTTCCTGGCGGGCTCTGCATATGGACTGTGCGAACACGCCGGAGCTCATCCTTAAATTTCAGATATATATCCCATAGTATGTGGACTCTATAACTTTCCTACAGACTAAATAATATACACTGATTTGGGGCCATTTTCACCAAAGATATGTAGCAGAATACATTTTGGCCTAAATTTATGAAGAAAGGTTATTTATTTGAAAAATGTTATAACAGAAAAGAAGAAAAAAATGTGGATTTTTTAAAATTTTTGTTCTTTTTTCATTTATTTAGCAAAAAAAAAAAAAAAAAAACCCAGTGGTGATTAAATACCACCAAAATAAGCTCTAGTTGTGTGAACAAAATGATAAAAATTTAGTGTTGTATGACATTTGTCATTCAAAGTGTGACAGCGCTGAAAGCTGAAAAGGGGGTAAAAGTGCCCGGGATTAAAGTGGGTTATCCTGTGCTAGCAAAAATACATTTTTTTAAAAAAATTTTGCTTGCATGTGGTTGCGAATTCTTTGTAAAGTGACATTTCACATTCACTTTGAGGAAGAATCCCATGCAAAGTGCAATTTCCTATTTGCTTTCAGTAACCGAACCCCATAGTACACGTATGGTCCATTGATGTCATCATCATTATGCCTGGCATGGGAAACGCCATGCAGCCATTGCTGGAGTGCATGCAGACAGGAAGTGGCTGCAAAGAGACAGCAGATCAGCACTATGATAGAAAAAAAAAAAAAAAAAGAAAAAGGTGAACAAACAGGTGGCAATTGTTTATGATACATAGGGCTTTAGCAAACTAAATGTCATTCGGTTAGGGTTTAGATGAACTTAAAGCGGAGTTCCACCCAAACATGGAACTTCCACTTTAAGGGAGGTGACCCTCTGACATGCCACATTTTATATGTAATTTTTTTTTGGGGGGGGGTACCCTCTTTTCAGAGGGTCCCAGCTCCCACTTCCTCCCGGCGCACAGCGGTACCAGGAGCAAGTTCACCTCTCCCCCCTCTCTCTCGGCAATCATCTGGGACACGTCACAGGTCCCAGATGATTGCCCGGCCAGTCGCGGCGCGGCTCGCGCATGCACAGTGGGTGCCCCGCTGTGAAGCCACAGCCGGGCGCCCACACTTACGATGCCGGCGCCGCAGAACTCCGCTTTAAAATATATATTTTTTGTAAATAGGGAGTGCCTTCGCACATTACAGGATGTGATTTTCATTAAGCGAAGCGTGACACATATTACTTTAGTAGATTAGCCCAGTATTTTTAGACTTTTATACAAACCATCATACAGCTTCCCTTCATACGTAAATCCAAGTTAAAGAAGCGCAGATCAGAGGAGTGTGTGATCCTCCTGAGGTACTTACCACTGCAGTCGGTGCTCCCTGAGGATCCTGCAGTTCCTGAACTGGGTGATGGGGGCATCAGACACTGACTTATTGGAAGGCATTCCTACCCGGAACTGACACTCAGCACTCCTCACCTGACCTCATCCATCCACCCTCATCTCCCTACTCACTACACAACAGTCCACCAAAGTCACATGAGCCACAGTCACATGACAGGATGAGCTCTGCCCTCCTCACCTGACCCAGCCGGCTGTAGCAGCCATGTTGGAGGTGGCATGTCGGCCATCTTGGGAAGGTCACTCCAGCAGAAGCCATTTATTTTTACTATGAGACATTTGTTTAAACCAAGGCCGCTTTATATGTATTCCTATTTGCTTTGGAAAAATTGTCCTTCTGTTTGAAATGGCCATTTTTAGCACATGCTTTTTATAAAAGGAAGGAGGAAATGGACTCGAGGATGGATTTAGGAAGGGGGGGTTATAGTGGGTTGTCATTTCAGTTTTAACCACAAGAGGGCAAACTCAGAGAATTCAGTATACAGGCAGAGCAGAGAAATCTGCACACACACATACACATAGACTTATTACTAAAAGTATTGGGACACTTGTCTTTACACACACATGAACTTTAATAGCATCCCAGTCTTAAGCCCCATACACACTATTAGATTTTCTAGCAGATTTCTGTCTTCGGATTTACCAAAACCATATAGTGCAAGGGCCTGCCTGATTGCATACAAATTGAAACTCTTCAGGTTTGACCTCATCAGACATCCCAACCTGCAAAAACTAATTTCAGGGAGGTCACGCGCTGTGCTCCGTGCCCCCCCCCCCCCCCCCCCATTCATAGTAAAATGCAAAAAAAAATTAATACTTTAAAACAGGGATATGCAATTAGTGGACCTCCAGTTGTTGCAAAACTTCAAGTCCCATCATGCCTCTGGGTGTCATGCTTGTGGCTGTCAGTCTTGCTATGCCTCATGGGACTTGTAGTTCTGCAACAGCTGGAGGTCCGCTAATTGCATATCCCTGCTTTAAAAGATAATGTTGTGTCACACTGTGCCCATCTACAGCCTCATCAGTGACAACAATGCAGCCTGTGTGCCCATTTGCAGCCTCATCAGTGCCAACACTGCAGCCTCACTGTGCCAACAATGCAGCCTCATCAGTGCCCATCAATGCAGCCTCATCAGTGCCCATCAATGCAGCCTCATTGAGCCATCAATGCAGCCTCATTGAGCCATCAATGCAGCCTCACTGTGACCATATGCGGCCTCATTAGTGTCAACAATGCAGCCTCACTGTGCCAACAATGCGGCCTCACTGTGCCCATCTGTATCCTCATCGGTGCCTATCTGCAGCCTCACTGTGTCAACAATGCAGCCTCACTGTGCCCATCTGCAGCCTCGCCAGTACCTTGATTACACACAGCGGTTGTCTCCCGCCTTGTCATGCAGCTGGAGTCTTAACTGTTCGGCGGCCGTCCACTATAACAAAGCACCGCCTCCTTATCCATTATGAACGGTCAACTGAACACTGATACAATGCTGGGAAATTGAATCAGTGTTCCGTCTATCATGGATGAGGAGGCGGGGCTGTGTTACAGTGGACGGCCGCCGAACAGTTAACACTGCAGCTGCATGACACAGCGGGAGACACCCGCTGTTTGTGATTACACAAACGGAGGGAGAGGAGGACTCTGCATTTGGATCGGCAGCTCAAAGCGGCCCCAGGGCAGGCGGCCTACCAGGAAATTTCTCTGTATCCCGGTAGGCAAGTCTGGACCTGCTCCAGGCTGAGTGGCAGTGCAGGCTCAGCTGGAAGATCGTCCCGCACTCGCGGGTGTCCGTGAGTCCGCCATCAAATGCGGGAGTATCCCGCGAGTCGCAGGAGACTTGAGATGTCTGCCTCATATTATATGGTTTTGGTAAATCTGAAGACAAAAATCTGCAGAAAATGTAATAGTGTGTATGGGGTCTTAGCTTGTAGGGTTCAATATTGAGTTGGCTCACCCTTTGCAGCTTTAACAGCTTCAACTCTTCTGGGAAGGCTGGCCACAAGGTTTAGGAGTGTGTCTATGGGAATGTTTGACCATTCTTCCAGAAACACTTTGTGAGGTCAGGCACTGATGTGGACGAGAAGGCCTAGCTCACAGTCTCTGCTTTAATTCTTCCCAAAGGTGATCTATCAGGTTGAGGTCAGGACTCTGTGCAGGCCAGTCAAGTTTCTCCACCCCAATCTCGCTCATCCATGTCTTTATGAACCATGCTTTGTGCACTGGTGTGCATCATGTTAGAACAGGAAGGGGCCATCCCCAAACTGTTCCCACAAAGTTGGGAGCATTAAATCGTCCAAAATGTCTTGGTATGCTGACGCCTTAAGAGTTCCCTTCACTGGAACTAGTACTTTCACACTGGGGTGGTGTGCTTGCGGCAAGCAGCATCTTTGGGGCGGTGTAGGAGCGGTGTATACATCTTTGGGGCGGTGTAGGAGCGCTGTCCACAAAGTTTAGGAGTGTGTCTATGGGAATGTTTGACTATTCCTCCAGATGTATACACCGTCCCAAAGAGGTATACAGCGCTCCTACTCCGCCCCTGCCCATTGGAATGAGCCTAAAAAGCGCTACCGAAGCGCTGCAACACGGGTGCTTTAACCCCTTCTTCAGCCTCTAGCAGGGGTTAAAACAACGGTATCTCTCAGCTAACCACTAATGGACCCGCCGCCCCAATGTGAAAGCAGCCTAATTATAGGCACCTCCAAAATCCAATTGTTTCCCATTTCTCCTTGTGAGGAATAATGGGGACTTTTTCTCTCTAAGATGTGTCACTTGCCTGCAGTCTGCTAGGATATCCACATCACATATCCAGGAGGCTATTGGGGTATGCTAAGGGGGCCAGATGTCTCTTTCTGGTACCTTTAGCCAGCCCCTGATGACACGGCACATGCATGTCATAAGAGGGCTGTCTTAAAGAAATCAGAAGAGACAGTTAGCCTCCAGATGAAGACAGTGGTACAGATGGTGGCAATGAGAACATTTGGATGAATTGGGTGCAGGGAAACACAGGATGCCTTCACTGCCATTGTGTGTTTGCTGGGTGTCCAGTGCATCCCTGTGCCTATAAGGAGGGGTGTGCTCCCTCCAGGCATACCTGCCCTTAAGTCCAGGGTTCTTTGTTTTTTTTTTATAGTTTATTAAGAGATACACTTGGATAGGAATGGGAAGGTATGGGATGCCCAGAACTGTGGCTTGAATGCAGTTTTGGACCTCAAAGATTCCAAACACTGAATGCAGATGCTTTCTCTCCGTAGAAGATGCCAAGGGACCTGTCTTCTCCTTAGATTCCCCAAACAAGTGGTGTGGGGTAGCTGTGTTGGCTTTAAGTGACTCTAAGCTATCCTTTTGTAGAAGGCTAGCTGGGTATTGCACCTGGCTACTTCTCCTCTATAGGCCCTGGGGTGTGGTGGTTGAGGCCATGCACTCAGTCGCTTTGGTGAATCCTGTAGCTCATGTGGCTATTGAACAGGCCTCCTGCTGGACAGGTCCCAAAGGCTCCCAGGATGGCTCAGCAAAGCCTAGCTGAAATTGTGTGGGGCTTCAGCTGCTGCTCTCTCTTTCTCTCTCCTCCTCTGACTCCTTTCTTCTGCCCAGGGGAAGAGCCCTTTAACACAGGGGTCCCCCTCCAGGCGACAGGACCCTGGACTCTGCTCCCCACATGACCAGGCTCCAGAATACTTATGGTCTGTCTCTCCACCTTCTGGGCCATCCTTACCCAGGGATTGGAGGAGAATCCATAAATATTCAGGTCTCATCTCTGCCCCTCTGCCCTCTAAGTTCTAGAACTCTCCAGCTGTTCTAGAAGCCAGGGGGAGGCAACAGAGATTCAGCCCCTGGAGGTCTGCTAGACTAACGCTAAACAATATATACTCCTCTGCCTATAGTGGAGCCCAACTAAATTTTCCTACACTGTACACAAGGGTGCTATAATTTTGGCCACTGACAGGCAAAGTGAAAAACATTGATTATCTTGTAACAGTGAGGGAAGAGGAAAGAGCAGCGCCATCCAAGTGCAGCAGAACCATTTTAATTGGACAATATAGGATAGCAACTTACAGTGTATGAAACTTCTCAGCGCTTATGTAAATATGAAAGGATCACCTGCTCTAAGGGAGGACGCCGTGCGGTGGATGGAAGTGCAGCCTATGGTCCTGGCCGTGCTGGTGGCTTCCAGTGTTTTCTGAAGGCACAGGTGCACAGGGAAGTGGCCGGTGACATCACATCCAGGTCCAAGGGGTGAGCGGGAGGTGCTTTTGTTCAACCATTGTGGACTGATTTTTCCATTCACAGATTACTGTGCTGTGATTACTGTCAGCCTGGATTATTATCAGCTGTTTCCTATCAGATCAACCATGTCTCTAGTGCGCCAATAATGTTTGTAATTATCTTGTAACAATGGCACCTGAAAGTGGGTGGGATATATTAGGCAGCAAGTGAACATGTTGTCCATGAAGTTTATGTGTTGAAAGGAGAAAAATTGGGCAAGCCTAATGATTTGAGTGACTTTGACAAGGACCAAATCGTAATGGCTAGATGAGTGGGTCAGAGCAATTCCAAAACTGCTTCTCTTGTGGTATGTTCCTGGTCTGCAGTGATCAGGACCGACCAAAAGTGGTCCAAAGAAGGAAAACCATTGAACCAGCAACAGGGTCATGGGCTATGAGTAAGCACAATGTAACTTTGTACCCGCTATTACTCTTGTGGTGTGTGTGATGTATTTTACTAGGATTATACAATAAATGGACTTTCGGTATCTCAGTATGCAGCCACTTTCTTTTCACATGAATATCCTATGGCTGGCGAGCCAAGGCGTGCACCCGTGAGAGGAGTCCTACCCATTGAATCGAATTACTCAGATTACTCAGATCTACTCACTTGGAGCAAAGTCTTTCTTGTCTTTATTGTTAAGGGCCATGGCCTTCTATTGGCTGTCCAATAGAAGAACTACTGTATATTAAACTTCTGAAAAAGGTCATGCTGGCTCTGATGGAAAGGTGTCAGAGCACACAGTGCATCACAGTTTATTGTGTATTGGGCTGCGTGGCCACAGACCGGTCAGGGTGCCCATACTGACCCGTGTCCACAGCCCAAAGTGCTTGCAATAGGCATGTGAGCATCAGACCTGGACCATGGAGTCATGGAAGAAGGTGGCATTATCTGATGAATCATATTCACATCATGTGGATGGCCCTGTGCAAATTTGCTTTCGTTATCAGAAGGATGTCACCATCCATGCTCAGGCGTTATCTAGGGTCAACAACATCTACTTCTTGATTGAGATGCTGGCATAGAGATTACACCGCCATGTAAATCCGGCTTCCTGTGTTCACACATTTTTGACACAGATCAAACCCTGTTGGAGCCTCTCACCTTGTGACTTGCTAAAGAAAAGTTAAAATAATGGTGTAGTGATCACTGGGGAAGAGGAGGTGAGAAGATGAAATGCTGGCTACTGATTCAGCAGGTTGATGACATTATCTCATTCCAATGACTGGTGCGTTTTTGTTTTTTTTTGTTTTTTTTTACAAATGATACTCTTGATGAATATTTTGACATGTCAGGTTTTATCTGTGCAGATTTTTGAAAACCCTACTCAGGGCTGCCCCCACTTTCTGTCAACAGAAAAGGTTGGCCTGTTGGCTAAGAGTCAGACTGTGCAGTGTACATGCAAGGACATCCCTCCTAAAGGCCAATTTTATTTCTTTGAAGGCAGTACAGTTAAAGTGTTATTAAACCCAGTAATATGAAAATAGTTCTTCTGCGCTCCCCCCACCCCAACAGTGCCCACAGCTTATAAATCTTCTTTTTACATTAAAATACTGCCACTAGATACATTTTTGGCTGATCTGTATACCATGGTCACCTGATAAACTGCAGGGTCTGCCAAAGTGCCGAGTGTTCAGGTAGGTGGAGATTTCCACTATAGCCTGTGTCCTCATGCTGTTATGGGAGGATCAAGCATCAATCAAGATTTAACATCCCACCCACTGTATTCTTTTTTAGTTACTAGGCATGAGAGAGTAGGGAGGGACTGGGCTGTCATTTAGGACCTGTATACACGCCCACATGTGTGATGTCAATATCATGTGACCTGAAAAGCTCAGCTCAACAAGGAAATATTCTCTCCAGCAAAACTGAGCATGTGCAGGGGGACCACTCTGACTCTGTCTTATCTGGCCTTGGCCAGAGAGACCCTGCAGGAGGGGAAGGATCTATGCATAGGGGATCAAAGAGACTTTTTACACAATACAGAGGATTAACCCCTTAAATTCTACAGTGAGTATAACATGCATGCTCTTCTGCATATACAGACAGATTTTACTGTTGTGGGTTTAGTAACACTTGAATGTCATGTCAAACATGAGATCAGCTGACTATTAGAAGGCAGGAGCTGGCTTTGGTAAGTGGATGGTCAGGATGAAGACTGATGTGTATGAATTATGGGTTAAATTGAATTCTGTAGACTTGCTGTGCAGCTAAGCATCAGATCAAATCTTTATTTTGAAAAGGGCAGCTCTAAAATAACCTTTTTTGTGTAAGGGTCCATTAGAGCAATGTGTGTGCATAGAGTAGACATGTGCATTTGTTTTCGTCCGAATGCATTTTTGTCCGAATTTCAGGTATTTTCGTTATCGTTTTAACAAACGATAACGAAAGCGCAGAGTACGAAAACCGAAAGATCTGACATAAACAAATGCTTTATTTTTGTTTTCGTTGCGACAACAGTTCGATATAGATAGGAGATTCGACATGACGCTGACAATAACAATCTGTGTCTATCGAACCTGTGGTCGAATGTGCCTAACCTTAAAGGAACACTAAAGATAATTTTTTTTTTTTTAAATAACAAACATGTTATACTTACCTCCACTGTGCAGCTTATTTTGCACAGAGTGGCCCCGAACCTGGTCTTCTGGGGTCCCTCGGCGGCTGTTTCAGCTCCTCCCCGCAAGAACTAATCACCTTCATGCGAGCTCCCTCACATGGTGGTGAGTTCTTGCGGGCACGCTCCCGTGATACAGCCGGCGCCCATAGCCGCTCACTGTATCACTCGGCCCCGCCCCCGGCGCGCCGCGTCATTGGATGTGATTGACAGCAGCACGAGCCAATGGCTGCACTGCTTTCAATCCATCGATCAGCGGTCAGGCTGATCAACGAAGAGGATGTCGGGGGCGAGCGTGGGACATTCGAGGGCTCAGGTAAGTAAAACGGGGGGGCTGGGGGCGGCGGTATTGTCAGATGTTTTTTTACCTTAATGCATAGAATGCACTAAGGTGAAAAAAGTTCTACCTTTACAACCCCTTTAACTCTATTAGTCCAAGATTATTCTACATAGAGAGAAAAGATTCGACATAGAGAGAAAAGATCGCTCCTGGAATTGGGTGGGGGAAGTAAAATAAAAATAATGATGATGATGAATGTTATTGGCCGATTGTAACCAAAGAGGAGGGGCAGTAAAATAGCTAGAACTAAGTACACACGTACAGCCAACTTACTTTCACTTACGATTTGCTAGCAGAGAGAGACACACACACTGAATCATTTCAGAAGACAGTCAATCTTAGCTGGTCCGTTTGTCAGAGAACCTGAATTATTTAGCAATTAAGCATAAGCACAGCAGCAGAACAATAGTGAAGCAAGCTACAGTTCAACTTAACTTTTTCATAATAATCTTCTGCTACACTGTTTCCCCGAAAATAAGACTTAGCGTGATTGTCGGTGATGGCTGCAATATAAGCCCTACTCCCCAAATAAGCCCTAGTTAAAGTCCTTGTAGGTCTTATTTTCAGGGTAGGGCTTATTTTCGGGGAAACAGGGTAGGGCTTATTTGGGGGGTAGGGCTTATATTGCAGCCATCACTGACAATCACGCTAGGTCTTATTTTGGGGGAAACAGGGTATTGTGTTAGTGTTGTGAACTTGATAGTGATACTAGTGTTGCTAGTGTTGTGATAGCTTCAGAGGCTGCCCATGTTGTGGGGGGGATTTATTATTATAGATTCTATATTATAATGCCATATCTGACACAACGTCGGATGCCACGCCCGCCAATGCACTTGGAGATTGAGAAACGAATGTGAAAGTTGGCTGACTGTTGGGGTAGAGTAGACCATTCAACATGAACGATAAAGATTTGACAAAGCAACGAAAAACATACAAATGCCGAATCTTTGGCTTATGGTGTCTGTTGAAAGTTCGACGGAGCAGCTAAACTGTACGACGCTGCAATCGTACATTTTCGGTCAAATGCATCTGCCCATAGGCTATAGAAAAATTATAATCTCGGTTGACTAGTAAAATAATTAATAAATATCATTATTACTAGTCATACAACATTAGAATTCTACTACAGCTAGCTTGTAGGCTGAAAATTCGACCGGAAATGTACGATTGCGGCATTGTACAGTTTAGCTGCTCCGTCGAATCTTCTTTGAACATTCGACAGACACCATAGGCCTTCAATGACAGATTCGACCTTAATTAATTTGGATTTTCGGACGAATGCAATTTTTAACGAAAAACGAAATAGATAAAAGCGAATTTCGGGAGTAACTAAATAAATTTATTTTTCGGACGAAAACGAAATTCCGAAACGAAATATTTCAGTTTGCACATGTCTAGCATAGAGGTGTATTTTGTTTTGGAGCGTAAGAGCTCATTCACACTATGTGCGGTGACTGGCGTTTTTCAGCCCCAGTCAGCAAAATTTTTTGTGCCACATTCACAACATGCTGGTGCATTTTTCCACAGTGCATTGGATGGCATTATAGCACATCGCAAAATCCTGCTGTGTGGAGAGCCGATTGAAGTGTTATGCCGCGTACACACGAGCGGATTTTCCGTCGGAAAAAACTTGGATGGTTTTTCGACCCAATTCTGCTCAAGCTTGCCTTGCATACACACGGTCACACTAATGTTCTCTGAACTTTCGACCGTCAAGAACGCGGTGATGTACAACACTACGATGAGCCGAGAAAATTAAGTTCAATGCTTCCAAGCATGCGTCGAATTGTTTCCGAGCATGCGTAGGAATTTTGCGTTTCGGAATTTGTACAGGCGATTGCATTTTTGTATAGGAACTTTTTCTGACCGAAAAATTGAGAACTTGCTCTCAATCTTTTGCTGGCGGGAGTTCCGCCAGCAAAAGTCCGATGGAGCATACACACGGTCACATTTTCCGGCCAAAAGCTATCATCAGTCTTTTGCTGGGCGAATTTCCGATCATGTGTACGCGGCATAACTTTTCACTTTTAATAAAATTTTGAATTTTCTAAGCAATGATCAGATAGGGTTAACTGCAAATGATTGGGGTTTAATAATAACTGTTGCCATTGATTTCTATGAGCTTCCCAATTCACTAAAACGCTGGAATGGAAATGTTGCATTTTTTTAAAACGCACTGCACTGTAGCACTAAAATGGGAACGGACACTATGGGGTATATTTATTAAAAGTTTGCATAGCAATCCGCCCAGTGAACATTTGTTCTGTGTGACTGCAGTAAAAAACAATTGTTATTAGTCTATTTTCTGTGCAGGATGAATGTTTTTCACTGTTTTTAAAGGTAAATACCACATTTGGCCATTAGATGGTGCTATGATACCTAGCGCCATCTAGTGGCCAAATGCAGCTTTTAAAGTGCTTCCCTTTTTCTTTTCTTTTTTTCCCCTAACCTGCAAAGTAAAGTTATAATGTGTAGTATGCATCCCATACTAGCACATTATGTGAAACTTACCTGTAAACGAAGCCCTCGTTGTCACCGCTGGAGGCTGCATGCATCTTCCCCCATCTTCCTTCTGGATCTGCGGATTTCGGCTGTGTAACTGACTGAAGCCGCGTGACGTCACTCTTCTGCATGCGCTGCCGGTCAGGGTAGAGGGCTCTGAAGAAAGGGCACAGGCGGCTGTACCTTCAGAGTGCATGCGCCGATGATGTCATCGGCTGCACATGCAGTAAATATCTCCTAAACTGCGCACGTTTAGGAGATATTTACAGTATCTATAGGTAAGCCTTATTTTAAAGGTTAACTTTTTTATTGTTTTTATAAACATAACAATAATAGTTACACAGGTGTATAATCATAGCGAACATCGCTTCAGTCATAGTGCAATACATTGATCAGGTATACAGGTGAACATTATGCAATAATACATATAAAATATCATTCAGCACAATTTACTGTAGTCAGGGCTTAATTTCTGATAGTTTCTAGACCATAATATCTCTATCATTTGCTATAACTTAGGGGGCAGGTGGTATGGTACTTTCTGAGCTGACCCATCAGTAGAGAACTTTTTGGGGCATCCTCTAGCTTCATATGTTAACTTATATAGTGGTATTTCTTGGTTGATAATGGTGAGCCAGAACTTTATAGTCGGAGTGGATTGAGATTTCCAATGCATGGTTATTGTTTTTTTTTAGCGTAAAACATCACTATGTGTATAAGGGATTGTGCATTTTTGGATAACTCTTCATCATCAATGTAACCCAGCAGGCATCCAAGAGGATTACAAATGTTTGGTATCTTAGCTACAGAGCTGATGAAGGCTGTAACCTCCGACCAGAACTTTCTTATTGGAGCACATTCCCACATTAGATGGAAGAATGTGCCATCGGCCACTCCGCATCTAGTGCATAAAGGAGTGGGTAATCTTTTTAGTCTATACAATAAGTTCGGTGTGAAGTATGCTCTATATAATAGTTTTGTCTGGATCACCTTGTCCCTTGAAGAGATGACGGAGGGGACCTGCAGGGGAAGAATCTCCCCCCATATCTCCTCCGTCAGCTCTGGTATGTCTGAGCGCCATCTTTGTTCAATGGTGGTGAGCCTAGTAGTCGTGGAGTGGAGTAAAATTTTATAATAAGATGAAGTTTGGTGTGGGAGGAGTCAGTTAGTAGATGCTCAAGTTGGGAAGATCGCATCTCTATATTTCGAAGCCCAAATTGTGCAGCAGCGGTATGTCTTATCTGTAGGTATTGAAAGTAGGCTGTGTGTGGGAGTACAAAGTCTCTCTGGAATTCCGCAAAGGATCAGAACACATTATCTACAAATAGGTGTGATATTGTTTTCAACCCTTTCTTGAACCAGTATCTCCTGTCAGTTCTTTGATAGAATTCTGGAAACATGGGTTTCCCCATAGTGGGGCGTTGGGAGAATAAATAGCTTGGGTACTGGGTGGTAGTAGTTTAGAAATTCTAAAGCTCTGCAGGGTCATGGCCAGAACATTTACTCCTTCCCTCCCCCTAAGCGACATGCGTTGTACTTGATTTTGGAGAGATTCATATGAGGTGAGGATGGCTGCCTCCAGGGCAGCAGCTGCATTGTTGGCCTCAGGAAAAAAACACCAATGAGCATGCTCCAGTTGCGAGGCAATATAGTACGTTTGGAGACATGGGAGTTCCAGGCCCCCTTCCAAGGTTGGTAGCTGTAGAGTGTGTTTAGCAATCTTCACCACATCGCCTCTCCATATAAAATTGATTATGGAGTCTATCTCTTTAAATATGGCTTTGGTTATGTATATTGGTGAGTTGCTCAGGACGTATAGGAATCGCGGGAGATAGATCATTTTAAAAATATTTATTCTTCCTAACAGCGTAAGAGGGAGATTATTCCATGTTTGCAGGGTGTTTTTTAATCTACTAATAATGGGGTCTAAGTTAATCTTGGCATAAGAGGAGATAGGGTATTTTATCAGGACCCCGAGATATTAAGTGTGAACTATTTGTAGTGGGCACTCTGGTGTTAGTGTTATTGGTGTCTCTTGGTCAATCTGGAACAAGAGGGATTTGTCCCAGTTGACCAGAAACCCTGAAAAGTTGCCGAACCGCTGGATACTCTCCAGCAGGGCTGGGAGTGACGACTGGGGGTCCTCCAAATATATCAACATATCATCCGCATATAAGGACACTTTTTCCTCTAGACCCCAAGTCGTCAGTCCCTTAATCTCCCCACTGGATCTTATCAGTGCTGCAAGGGGCTCTATTGCCAGCGCAAACAGGAGCGCTGACAACGGACACCCCTGTCTGGTACCTCTCTTTATCTGGAAGGCATCCGATATGAACGCATTAACCCTTAGTCTAGCGATGGGTTTGGAGTATAGGAGTTGTACCCACTTTATAAAAGTAGTGCCAAATCCAAATTTAGCCAGGACTTCAAAAAGATATGGCCATTTGACTGAGTCGAAGGCCTTGTGAGCATCTAAGGCCAGTACAGCTCAGGAGCCAGTCGTGTCATGGACTGCTTGTAGATTGGTAAAAAGTCTACGCAAATTGATAGAAGTTGATCGTCCAGGCAAAAATACGGTTTGGTCCGCCCCTATAATGGTTGTAATTACTGTATTCAATCATTTAGTGAGTACTTTGGCCAGAATTTTAATGTCTAAGTTGGTAAACGAAATCGGTCTATATGATTCGCATAGGAGGTGATCCTTATGGGGTTTGGGAATCAAAACTATTAGTGCTTCCGACATGGAGGGCGCTGTCCTGTTTTAAGGGCAAAATTGTACATCCGCAACAAGTGTGGGACCAGTAGGTCCCGAAATTGCATGTAACACTCGATAGGGAATTCATCAAGGCCTGGAGTTCTAGTTTAGTTTAGTAGGCCAGTAGGCAGCTATTTTTATCCCCGAATTCAAATATTTGTTGATTCTGATATAGTAGTTTTTTTTGTGTGTTCCAGAAGTACCAGTTCTAATTCTCTGGCCCTGTGTCGCCAGGTAGCGTGCGCTTCGGAGGTAGGGTTTGCAGAATAAGCAGTTTCCACATCCCTAAGTCCTCTTTCAGCGTCCAACAGTCTGGACTGCGATGCCTTGTGGGCCGTCCGACTGCAGCTGCAAAGGAGCCACGGGCAGTGGCCTTAAAGCATCGCAGACCACAGGGAAGGGTGCACTTTGTTAATTACCCAAAATGATTTCATGTCTGCTAAACTCTTATCTATCACAGCCTGGTCTGCTAACCATAATGGGCTCAACCTCCATACCCGGTACAATGAGGGTGTGTTCAGAGCGAGGTCCACCATCAAAGGCGAGTGGTCTGACATTACCCTGGGGAGATATTAGATTCCTGCCACTAGGTGAAGTATATCGGATGAAACCAGACAGAGGTCAATTCGTGATAATGTATCATGAGAGTCAGACTGGCATAAGTACTCCCGCACATTCACATGTTTCCATCTCCAGGCCTCCACCAGGTCAAATTGGGTTAGGAAGAATCCCAAGGGCGTGGGGGTAGCGTAGAGCATCTAAATCTATCCATAGAGTTGTCTAAAACTGTGTTGTAGTCCCCAGCTATTATTAAGGGGCCTTCAGCATTTTCCAGTATCATGCCCATCACCTTCTCAAAGAATTTTTTTGTAAAAGGTGGTGGGACATAAATATTTGTCACTGTATACGGTTTGCCCAGAAGTTCCAGCACCAGGACCACAAAACAGCCATTAGGTTCAAGTTTGATGTGTTTAATTGAGATTGGTGCCGATTTGGCAATAAGGATAGACGTCCCTCGGGCATACGTGGAATGAAGAGCGTATGCTATTTTGGCTCTTTTAAGGGCCATAAACCTGGAGCCCTAGAGATGGGTTTCCTGGAGGATTACATGCGGTTTGTGTCGTGCTAAGTAATCAAACATTATAGAGCGTTTTACCTTAGAGTTAAGCCCCCTAACATTCCATGAGATCAGGCGTAAAGCAGATATGCTTGGGTGTTGGTCAAAAACGTGCGTGTCCATCTCTCGAGGTGTCCAAGAGCCAACCACAGCCTGGGACCCTGTGCCTCTCGAGAGGTGGGGGCTCATCCTGATAAATACATATGAGAGAACATTGTGTTTCTATTCATTAATACCCGAGTACCCTGATGGCCTGTGAACCTGTAAACAATTATTATAAAATAACAGTCATGTAACCACAACAAAATAGGGAAAATTCCCCGACCCTCCCAAGCCACCCTAACCCTCCCGGATCCCATACCCAAACATGAGAGCTTTGTTCCCTGAACTAGAACTGCAAAGAAGGGGGTGTTTAAAGTAGTCCTGTTGTCAACAAACCCTAGATAACAATAAAGGGGGGGGACTGTGGATGTAAGCTACCACCCTTGTGCGCTTACTGGGCTGGATAGGTAGTAGCCCGGCCATGATAAATTATTTGACTACAGGATGTTCATAGTTTAAGCCAGCATGGCGGTGATGAGGATAGTCAGCCATAAAGGATAATGAGAATGCGGTCTCCTTTGAAGCATTATCAGGTGTCTCAACCTTCCTGTAGTTGGAGAAGTGCAAGTGTGGGTATGCCGGATTGCGTGCGTTGACCCCCAGTCTCTCCTGTCGATACCAATAGGCAGTAGAGTCAGGATATCAGTAAATGGAAAGTTCTGTCGGCATATGTTCAATGGGGTATTGTGCTGGTCAGCGAAGAGTGGATCTCCGTTGCTGGTTCCTCTGCTTCAAGGGGCCTAGTGTGTCCACCCAGTGAGCCGCTTCTTTTGGATCGGTGAAAAAGTGGGCCTTACCCTTGTGAATGACCCGTAGGTGCGCCAGGTATAGCATGCTGTATGGCAATTGCAGAACATGTAGGCGCCGTTTAACCGCCAAGAAGGTGGCACGTTGCTTTTGGGTAGCTACTGAAAAATCAGGAAAGATGTTAATGCCATTGCCATTAAAGAGCAGGCGTCCCTTTTCTCTGGCGGCCCTGATGATGGCCCCCCTGTCTCTGAATATGTCTTGTGATCACTGACTGTCCATTCATAGCTGAGCGTCGTGAACTGTGTTTACAATGCTTCAGTTTATGAATGAACAGGAGCCTCTGTCTCCTATCCATTCATCTTCAGTGCAGCTAAGGCTGCAGAGAAAGGGACTGGGGAATCTGTGTCCCTTGCCGTGTCTCAAGGGGGAGATGTCAGGGATTTAACCCCTGCGTGTCTAATCCATGAGCAGTGCAGGCCACAGCGCAGAACCAGTTAAGGTCGCCTACATAGCAGAGTTGCCATTGCTGACTTGTTCTTGAATGCTTATACTCCAGGAGTTATTTTGATTTTTGTTGTAAGTCAATGACCCTGAATAAGTATATCCATATGAGGTGCCCCAATCCTAACAGGATACTAAAATTCTGGCATTGTTTTATAAAAGCAGTGCAGTGGTGATCACTTTTCTCAGTCCCAATTCAAAATAGCTTCAGCATCTGCAGGGGGTCCAGGTGGGTGATGAAGTTGACTGTTGTCAGTGACACTTCAGATCCATAGATGTTCACCAAAGTTTCCAGTCTTGCTACAGAGCGCTCTGAAGCACAATGTAACCACAAAGCTTCTTCATTGTGGTTACATGGAAAATCCCAGTGATGGTAAATGTTTCAACACTCCCTCTGCAACAATGGTCATCTGCTACATGTGGAAAATATCTGTCAATACCTTGTCTGTTGCTGCAGAAGGCCTAATGAATACATTGGACGCTATAGATGCAATTTACACCACGTGTGGGAACATTAAAATCTCACTAAGGCCAAGTTCACATATATGCAAATTGGATGTGTGTTATGCCGCAATAGAGCCGATTCACACAGGCCCGGGGCGGCCGAGGTGTGGATTGCAGAAGGGTCCTGTACGTCTTTGGGTCCAGTTCAGATGCAAATTCAGGCAAAAATTTGGACCCAAATTGCACTTGAACCGGTGAACAGACATGCACCAGACCCCAGGCACAAATATGTGAACCCAGCCTCAAAGGTCAATATTGTTCAGAATTGTAGCGACTACAAACCTATGAATATTGTACCGGTGCACTATGTCTACACAAACTACACTGTATAATAATAATATAAACTGAAGGAGTTAAGTTTTTTTTTTTTGTGTATCACATCATGTCATAAAGTGAAACTTTGAGCTCTGAAATCCTGCAACATAGCTTGTGTCAAATTTACACCTGTCAGTCTTAGTGCATTGTGGTAACAGATGAAATGACATTAATCTTCAGAACTACCATGCAATGTGGATTGCGTCGCATCCAAGGATAATAATACATATAAAAAGCACATTTCCAATTTTTTTGTTCATCCTGGTGCTTTGAATAGACTGCCTTAACACACAGTGCATTATAATACAGTGCTCCAAAGCAGATACGGTCCAGCTGAGAGCTTCTTCCCCTCTGGCAGTGCTCATTCCCATGCCGCCATGTTTCCCTGTGGCATCATTGCTAGGCTGCCAGGAGTTCATGGTTCAGCCACCACGCCACCCGATGATGCACTGACAGACCTACCCCCTCCTCCTTTCCTCAATAAAAGGCTATGCCTCTTGGGATATGTGATGTACATATCCCAGGAGGCGCATAGTTCACCAGCAAGTGACGTGCCCTATTCCTGCAGAGGACGGGAAGAAAGGTGGACAGGCAGGATCATGCTTGGGAGGCTGAAGGTCCACTTTAAAGCACTACCTGTCAAAATCATCAAAAATCAGAAGATTCCTGGCACCACAATTCACAACAGTTATAATTGCCAATGTCAATTTAGGCCAACCATACACGGTGCAAATTTCTTTCCTGCAACAATGGGTTGCATAAAAGAAATTTGGATGATTTCCCCATTGACACAAACAGTGATGACAGGGGAATCCCTCCTGCCGAGCCATTGTCTGCGAAGCCGCCCCCCCGCCTGGAGAAGACTGATTTTCACTACCGGTTATAGCAGCTGCTGTATTCTCGTACTATTATCGCTAGAGGCTGCTATAGACGCTAGCAATAATCGCTGGCTTCCCCCACCGGGAGAAGACAATGGTCTGGCAGAAGTGATTGCCCTGTCAGCACTGTGTTGCAGGAAAGAAATTTGCTCCATGTATGGCCAGCCTTAGACTACAGCAGAGAAAGGCTTAGCAATTAAAGTGGTTAACCACTTGCCGACCGCCTACCGCATATATACTGCGGCAGAATGGCACGGGCAGGCAAAATCACGTACCCATACGTGATCTGCCTCCCGCGGGCGGGGGGTCCGATCGGACCCCCCCCCGGTGCCATCGGCGGTCGGCATCTGACTGGGAGCGTCGGGAGACCATCCGATCGTGGCCCCCCCCTCGCGATCGCTCCCAGCCAATAGGAATCCTCCTCTGCCTGTGTGTCGTTTCACACAGGCAGAGGATGTGATGTCATCTCTCCCCGGTCTGGCAGTTTCCGTTCCAGCGCCGAGGAGAGATGACAAGTGAGTGCACAACACACACACACACACAGTAGAACATGCCAGGCATATTTACACCCCCGATCCCCCCCCCCCCCCGATCGCCCCCCGATCCCCCCCCAATCACCCCCCCCCCCCCCCCTGTCACAAACTGACATTAGCAGTATTTTTTTTTTTTTTTTTTTTTTTTTTTTTCTGATTACTGCATAGTGTCAGTTTGTGACAGTTAGTGTTAGGGCAGTTAGTGTTAGGCCCCCTTTAGGTCTAGGATACCCCCCTAACCCCCCCTAATAAAGTTTTAACCCCTTGATCACCCCCCCTCACCAGTGTCGCTAAGCGATCATTTTTCTGATCGCTGTATTAGTGTCGCTGGTGACGCTAGTTAGGAACGTAAATATTTAGGTTCGCCGTCAGTGTTTTATAGCGACAGGGACCCCCATATACTATCTAATAAATGTTTTAACCCCTTGATTGCCCCCTAGTTAACCCTTTCACCACTGATCACTGTATAACCGTTACGGTTGACGCTGGTTAGTTCGTTTATTTTTTATAGTGTCAGGGCACCCGCCGTTTATTACCGAATAAAGGTTTAGCCCCCTGATCGCCCGGCGGTGATATGCGTCGCCCCAGGCAGCGTCAGATTAGCACCAGTACCGCGAACACCCACGCACGCAGCATGCGCCTCCCTTAGTGGTATAGTATCTGATCGGATCAATATCTGATCCGATCAGATCTATACTAGCGTCCCCAGCAGTTTAGGGTTCCCGAAAACGCAGTGTTAGCGGGATCAGCCCAGATACCCGCTAGCACCTGCGTTTTTCCCCTCCGCCCAGCCCAGCCCACCCAAGTGCAGTATCGATCGATCACTGTCACTTACAAAACACTAAACGCATAACTGCAGCGTTCGCAGAGTCAGGCCTGATCCCTGCGATCGCTAACAGTTTTTTTGGTAGCGTTTTGGTGAACTGGCAAGCACCAGCCCCAGGCAGCGTCAGGTTAGCGCCAGTACCGCTAACACCCACGCACGCACCGTATACCTCCCTTAGTGGTATAGTATCTGAACGGATCAATATCTGATCCGATCAGATCTATACTAGCGTCCCCAGCAGTTTAGGGTTCCCAAAAACGCAGTGTTAGCGGGATCAGCCCAGATACCTGCTAGCACCTGCGTTTTGCCCCTCCGCCCAGGCGAGCCCAGCCCACCCAAGTGCAGTATCGATCGATCACTGTCACTTACAAAACACTAAACGCATAACTGCAGCGTTCGCAGAGTCAGGCCTGATCCCTGCGATCGCTAACAGTTTTTTTGGTAGTATTTTGGTGAACTGGCAAGCACCAGCCCCAGGCAGCGTCAGATTAGCGCCAGTACCGCTAACACCCACGCACGCACCGTACACCTCCCTTAGTGGTATAGTATCTGATCGCATCAATATCTGATCCGATCTGATCTATACTAGCGTCCCCAGCAGTTTAGGGTTCCCAAAAACGCAGTGTTAGCGGGATCAGCCCAGATACCTGCTAGCACCTGCGTTTTGCCCCTCCGCCCGGCCCGGCCCAGCCCACCCAAGTGCAGTATCGATCGATCACTGTCACTTACAAAACACTAAACGCATAACTGCAGCGTTCGCAGAGTCAGGCCGGATCCCTGTGATCGCTAACAGTTTTTTTTGTAGCGTTTTGGTGAACTGGCAAGCGCCAGCGGCCTAGTACACCCCGGTCGTAGTCAAACCAGCACTGCAGTAACACTTGGTGACGTGGCGAGTCCCATAAGTGCAGTTCAAGCTGGTGAGGTGGCAAGCACAAGTAGTGTCCCGCTGCCACCAAAAAGACAAACACAGGCCCGTCGTGCCCATAATGCCCTTCCTGCTGCATTCGCCAATCCTAATTGGGAACCCACCGCTTCTGCAGCGCCCGTACTTCCCCCATTCACATCCCCAACCAAATGCAGTCGGCTGCATGAGAGGCATTTTTATGTCCTCCCGAGTACCCCTACCCAACGAACCCCCCAAAAAAGATGTTGTGTCTGCAGCAAGCGCGGATATAGACGTGACACCCGCTATTATTGTCCCTCCTGTCCTGACAATCCTGGTCTTTGCATTGGTGAATGTTTTGAACGCTACCATGCACTAGTTGACTATTAGCGTAGGGTACAGCATTGCACAGACTAAGCACACTTTCACAGGGTCTCCCAAGATGCCATTGCATTTTGAGAGACCCGAACCTGGAACCGGTTACAGTTATAAAAGTTAGTTACAAAAAAAAGTGTAAAAAAAAAAAAAAAAAAAAACACAAACAAAAATATAAAATAAAAATAGTTGTCGTTTTATTGTTCTCTCTCTCTCTATTCTCTCTCTATTGTTCTGCTCTTTTTTACTGTATTCTATTCTGCAATGTTTTATTGTTGTTATGTTTTATCACGTTTGCTTTTCAGGTATGTAATTATTTATACTTTACTGTTTACTGTGTATTATTGTTAACCATTTTTTTGTCTTCAGGTACGCCATTCACGACTTTGAGTGGTTATACCAGAATGATGCCTGCAGGTTTAGGTATCATCTTGGTATCATTCTTTTCAGCCAGCGGTCGGCTTTCATGTAAAAGCAATCCTAGTGGCTAATTAGCCTCTAGACTGCTTTTACAAGCAGTGGGAGGGAATGCCCCCCCCCCCCCCAACATCTTCCGTGTTTTTCTCTGGCTCTCCTGTCTCAACAGGGAACCTGAGAATGCAGCCGGTGATTCAGCCAGCTGACCATAGAGCTGATCAGAGACCAGAGTGGCTCCAAACATCTCTATGACCTAAGAAACCGGAAGCTACGAGCATTTTATGACGTAGATTTCGCCGGATGTAAACAGCGCCATTGGGAAATTGGGAAAGCATTTTATCACACCGATCTTGGTGTGATCAGATGCTTTGAGGGCAGAGGAGAAATCTAGGGTCTAATAGACCCCAATTTTTGCAAAAAAGAGTACCTGTCACTACCTATTGCTATCATAGGGGATATTTACATTCCCTGAGATAACAATAAAAATGATTTTAAAAAAAAAAAAATGAAAGGAACAGTTTAAAAATAAGATAAAAAAATAATAATAATAAAGAAAAAAAAAAAAAAAAAAAAGCACCCCTGTCCCCCCTGCTCTCGCGCTAAGGTGAACGCAAGCGTTGGTCTGGCGTCAAATGTAAACAGCAATTGCACCATGCATGTGAGGTATCGCCGCGAAGGTCAGATCGAGGGCAGTAAGTTTAGCAGTAGACCTCCTCTGTAAATCTAAAGTGGTAACCTGTAAAGGCTTTTAAAGGCTTTTAAAAATGTATTTAGTTTGTCGCCACTGCACGTTTGTGCGCAATTTTAAAGCATGTCATGTTTGGTATCCATGTACTCGGCCTAAGATCATCTTTTTTATTTCATCAAACATTTGGGCAATATAGTGTGTTTTAGTGCATTAAAATGTAAAAAAGTGTGTTTTTTCCCCAAAAAATGCGTTTGAAAAATCGCTGCGCAAATACTGTGTGAAAAAAAAAAATGAAACACCCACCATTTTAATCTGTAGGGCATTTGCTTTAAAAAAAAATATATAATGTTTGGGGGTTCAAAGTAATTTTCTTGCAAAAAAAATTATTTTTTTATGTAAACAATAAGTGTCAGAAAGGGCTTTGTCTTCAAGTGGTTAGAAGAGTGGGTAATGTGTGACATAAGCTTCTAGATGTTGTGCATAAAATGCCAGGACAGTTCAAAACCCCCCCAAATGACCCCATTTTGGAAAGTAGACACCCCAAGCTATTTGCTGAGAGTCATGTTGAGTCCATGGAATAATTTATATTGTGACACAAGTTGCGGGAAAGAGACAATTTTTTATTTTTTTTTGCGCAAAGTTGTCACTAAATGATATATTGCTCAAACATGCCATGGGAATATGTAAAATTACACCCCAAAATACATTCTGTTGCTTCTCCTGAGTACGGGGATACCACATGTGTGGGACTTTTTGGGAGCCTAGCCGCGTACGGGACCCCGAAAACCAAGCACCGCCTTCAGGCTTTCTAAGGCCGTAAATTTTTGATTTCACTCTTCACTGCCTATCACAGTTTCGGAGGCCATGGAATGCCCAGGTGGCACAAACCCCCCCCCAAATGACCCCATTTTGGAAAGTAGACACCCCAAGCTATTTGATGAGAGGTATAGTGAGTATTTTGCAGACCTCACTTTTTGTCACAAAGTTTTGAAAATTGAAAAAAAAAATTTTTTTTTCTCGTCTTTCTTTATTTTCAAAAACAAATGAGAGCTGCAAAATACTCACCATGCCTCTCAGCAAATAGCTTGGGGTGTCTGCTTTCCAAAATGGGGTCATTTGGGGGGGGTTTGTGCCACCTGGGCATTCCATGGCCTCCGAAACTGTGATAGGCAGTGAGGAGTAAAATCAAAAATGTACGCCCTTAGAAATCCTGAAGGCGGTGCTTGGTTTTCGGGGTCCCGTACGCGGCTAGGCTCCTAAAAAGTCCCACACATGTGGTATCCCCGTACTCAGGAGAAGCAGCTAAATGTATTTTGGGGTGCAATTCCACATATGCCCATGGCCTGTGTGAGCAATATATCATTTAGTGACAACTTTGTGCAAAAAAAAAAAAAAAATTTGTCACTTTCCCGCAACTTGTGTCAAAATATAAAACATTCCATGGACTCAACATGCCTCAAAGCAAATAGCTTGGGGTGTCTACTTTCCAAAATGGGGTCATTTGGGGGGGTTTTATGTCATCTGGGCATTTTATGGCCTTCAAAACTGTGATAGGTAGTGAGGAGTAAAATCAAAAATGTACGCCCTTAGAAATCCTGAAGGCGGTGCTTGGTTTTCGGGGCCCCGTACGCGGCTAGGCTCCCAAAAAGTCCCACACATGTGGTATCCCCGTACTCAGGAGAAGCAGCTAAATGTATTTTGGGGTGCAATTCCACATATGCCCATGGCCTGTGTGAGCAATATATCATTTAGTGACAACTTTTTGTAATTTTTTTTTTTTTTTTTTTTTTTTGTCATTATTCAATCACTTGGGACAAAAAAAATGAATATTCAATGGGCTCAACATGCCTCTCAGCAAATTCCTTGGGGTGTCTACTTTCCAAAATGGGGTCATTTGTGGGGGTTTTGTACTGCCCTGCCATTTTAGCACCTCAAGAATCGACATAGGCAGTCATAAATTAAAGGCTGTGTAAATTCCAGAAAATGTTCCCTAGTTTGTAGACGCTATAACTTTTGCGCAAACCAATAAATATACACTTATTGACATTTTTTTTACCAAAGACATGTGGCCGAATACATTTTGGCCTAAATGTATGACTAAAATTGAGTTTATTGGATTTTTTTTAGAACAAAAAGTAGAAAATATCATTTTTTTTCAAAATTTTCGGTCTTTTTCCGTGTATAGCGCAAAAAATAAAAACGGCAGAGGTGATCAAATACCATCAAAAGAAAGCTCTATTTGTGGGAAGAAAAGGACGCAAATTTCGTTTGGGTACAGCATTGCATGACCGCGCAATTAGCAGTTAAAGCGACGCAGTGCCGAATTGTAAAAAGTGCTCTGGTCAGGAAGGGGGTAAAACCTTCCGGGGCTGAAGTGGTTAAAGAGGCACTGAGCTGAAACAAACAAAGGTGAGGAGCTCAAAATTCACATACTTAATCCTGATGAGTGACTAAGTAGTGATAGGAGGATGACAACTGCAGAGCTTGTGTCTTCAAAAACAGGTCAGCCAGGGTAGCAGTCCCATACATTTATCCTGCCAGACTATCAAATGTTCTGCATCAGCACTAAAATTTATGGTAAAAAGCTTGGGGCATGTCCATGCATTTGAAAATATCTTTAATACCTGCACATCAAAGTGTATGTAAAGTGGATCATCAACTTCTCTTATTTGTGCCCTATTGGTCTGCTAAGTATGATTGGAAGAGTTTTGTTATACCTGTTGGCTTTCCTGTGCTCTGTATGTATACAAGGAGGGTTCATAGAGATGAATAGGTCCATGTTCTTGTAACGCATCAGAAATTCAGAGCTAAAAATGCATTGTCATATCAAACACAAAAGGTAGAAGCAAAGATTTCTAGTATATCGATAAACAACTGAGTTTAGAAACATTTGTGGGAGGAGAGAAACCACCTTTAACAGACATCTACATATATGGGATCCAGGTACATCACACTCCTTCAAACAATCAGGGTCCAGTCTTGCAAATGAACAGAAAGATAAAAATGCATGCTACAGGTTTCTACTAGTCAGTCTTATGGCTCTCCTAAGTACAGGATATTGTAGTTTTGTTACACAAACAAAAACTGTCATACTCACCAAAAAGTCAGTTTCAGCCAATAACTGGCCAGTATCATTAAACTCAATTGACAAGGGTTGGCTAACTGAATAGCATGACTGCATAGAACCACTACAAGTCATTTATAAGAGATCCAGGCAAATGTACCATAGAAAAATGAATAAAAGCGAATACTCTGTACATCAGAGATGTCCTGAACATAGGCAGGAGAGACTCTGTACATGAGCCAGATTAAAAAAACAAACAAAAAAACGCTTTACAATCGTTCATCATTCAGTTGGTGTAGATCTTTTCAACATGTCATTGACAGGGCTGAGCCTATAGGACTGGTTACCGGTGACTTATTTTTGAAGCATGATGTTTTAGTGCTTTCAAATTTATTCTGTTTCTGCACCGCCTTAGCAGGCCATATGGTTTTCTTTTCACACTACAAGTAAATCCTTGGATTGAGAGTAACTTGGTTTAAGAGAATTTTGCAAGACAAGCGAATGTTTTTTTTTTTTTAGAAATTTTGACTTGATAAACAAGCGATGTCTTGATATACAAGTAGCGTCATGTCACAACTGAGAATAAAAGAAGAGAGACGCCTCTAAGTGTAGCAAAATAGTTACATTTAGCAACTCACATGGTTGATGATTAAAACAGGCACATCTAAGTATGCAGGCATCCGGGGTAAAGCTGTCCACATAGACCATCCTCCTCACCGCAATCAACGTCATTCCTTCCACGCTGCGCTTCAAGCCTCGCTTTCAGATCGCTCTATTGCAAGGTCATGATTGGAGATTGACAGTGGTGAGAAGCGGCGATGCGGAGGATGGTCTGTGGACATCTTTAACCCGGATGCCTGCATACTTAGATGTGCTTATTTTAATCAACCATGTGAGTTGCTAAATGTTGCACCTTCATCCAATGTAACCATATTGCTACACTTAGAGGCTCCTCTCTTCTCTTTTATACTCTGGAGCTCCTGCTGGATTTTGCTTCTAATCCCCTTGTGGAGGCTTCCATTTGTGGATGGACGTATTATGGTTACACAACCTAGCACATTGCTTTAATCTTTTTTTATGGTCTATAAACTGAAGGCCTTATGAATAAATGGTTGTGGAACAAATCATCTGAGTTTCCATTATTTCTTATGGGGAAATTAGCTTTGACATACGAGAGCTTTGGATTACAAGCATGTTTCTGGAACTAATTATGCTCGCAATCCAAGTTTTTACTGTAAACTGCAGTGCAGCCATACAGGAAAGCCTGGGATTTCTATTCAAAGGATAAATGCACCTTAACCACTTACCAACCCAGCCAATTCTGACACTTTGCTCCTACATGTAAAAATCATCATTTTTTTTTTTCCTAGAAAATTACAAAGAACCCCCAAACATTATATGTTTTTTTTTTTTTTAGCAGAGACCCTAGAGCAGGGGTCTTCAAACTGCGGCCCTCCAGGTGTTCAGGAACTACTATTCCCATCATGCCTAGTCATGTCTGTGAATGTCAGAGTTTTACAATACCTCATGGGATGTGTAGGTCTGCAACAGCTGGAGGGCCGTAGTTTGAGGATCCCTGCCCTAGAGCTTACAATGGCGGTCATTGCAACTTTTTATCTTGCACGGTATTTGCGCAGCAATTTTTCAAATGCATTTTTTTTTTTTTAAAGTTTCAAGATGAAGTTGCGTCGAGTAAATAGAAACCTAACATGTTATGCTTCAAAATTGCACACGCTCGTGGAATGGCGCCAAACTTCGGTAGTTAAAAATCCCCATAGGCGATGCTTTAAAAAATATTACTGCTTACATGTTTTGAGTTACAGAGGTCTAGGGCTAGAATTATTGCTCTAATGTTCGCGGCGACACCTCACATGTGTGGTTTCAACACCGTTTTTTTATGTGGGCGGGACTTACGTATGCGTTCGCTTCTGCGTGCGAGCACACAGGGACAGGGACACTTTAAAAAAAAATGTTTTTGATCATTTTTATTCCTATTACAAGGAATGTAAACATCCCTTGTAATAGGAATATGGCATGATCGCACCTCTTTACAGTGAGATATGGGGTCAATAAGACCCCACATCTCACCACTCTGCTGGGAAGCCTTTTTACAATAAAAAATAAATAAATAAAACGATCACCGCTTCCCAGACGAAGCGGCGCTGTTTTTTTTAATGCAGAGGCCGGGCATGACGTCATAACATCGCACCCAGCCTCCGACGATCATAGAGACTCCGGCGACCATCTGGTCCGCCGGAAATTTCTATGGTGGACATCAGGCGCCGGCAGATCCGTTCCCCGACTCACCGGTCGCAGAGGTGTCGGTAGAAGCACCGGAGGGGGGAGGACGTCCCCTCTCGCTGCCCGTAAGAACGATCAAGCGGCTGACCCGCCGCTATGATTGTACTTATGGTGTAGGGAATCGTCGTCTGAAAACAGCAATATCTGAATGATGCCTCTAGCTGCAGGTATCATTCAGATATACCCCCACAAACCCAGGACGTCCTAGGACATCCCACGGTCAGAAGGTGGTTAAAAAAGATAATTATAGCACATCTTTTTGCAGGTAAATATTTTTTTATTTTTTTTTGGAGCTTTTTTGTTGTTTATAGTTTCTGATCAAGCAGTCCTTTTCAGATTTTTCTCATACAAAAATAGTTTGTTCTCTTCCCGTACGAGAAAAATTTTGGAGTTGGTCCCTTTGGAAAATTTGGATCGGAAGGTCAAGATCAGCTGTCAAAAGTTGTGTACACACTATCAGAAAATCATGCGGTTTCCTCAGATGGAAATGTTCACCTTATTTCCTTATACTATGGGGGTGATTTACTAATAATGGTGCACACAGAATCTGATGCAGCTGTGCATAGTAACCAATCAGCTTCTAACTTCAGCTTGTTCAATTAAGTTTTGATAATAAAACCTAAAAGCTTATTGGTTACTATGGGGAGCTGCACTAGATTTTGCATACATCAGTTTTAGTAAATCTCCCCCTATACGAGTCTTTATGTGGACACACAACCCAAATCTAAATTTTGGAGACAGATACCTCCTGGTGGCATTTTAATAACCACTGTTTTTATTATCTCTATATGAAAGACCCAAAATCAACTTCTTTTTTTTTTGTCTCAGTGCAAAGCAGGCAGCATGGTGGGTGTTAGGCTCCTTTTACATGAGCGCACCATAGTTTCAAGATTTCCAGTGCGACTGAGCGGATGTTACATGTCTCTGGGCCAAAGTTGCATTAAAAGTCAGACTAAAGTAGGAAGCTTTTCTGACATCGCAGCAGTGTCAGTAGGAACAGATCTCAGAGATGCATTAACATTTCACATCATGTGACTTGAGGGATGCACAAGTGTGAAAGGAGCCTTAAGGAAAACGCATTTTCAGCTAGAATTTTAGGAAAGACATTGTGGTGGTGAACACAATGCCGCTGGTATATACAGTACCTGTTTTTGTTTGCCAAGTGTGGACTGGCTGCTGCGGTCTCGCTGGTGCCCATTTGAAGTGATAGTCCCCTGTGGATTATGACTGTGGTGCTGACAATTGCTGCCTTTGTCAGGTGTACAGAGCAAGGAGGAGGGCCAGTCTTTAGTGCTTGTGATTGCTGCAATTTGTTCAGTGAGCACAAGGCTGAGCCACTCAGGCTTTGATCATACTGTTATTAGGTCAGATTCCAGGCAAAATCAAAAGGTATTGTAAATGTACAGTACATAAGCTGTACATACTAGGATGTTTATAAACCTTTTAGAACAGGTGCCCCAATTGGCTGATCAGGTGGTGGTAAAAATGCATTTTCATTCAGGAACAAGCATGATAAGAGGGGGGGGGGGGGGTGGCTAAAAAGTTAACAGGCCCTAATGTGGTTGTTAAACCTCATTCATTTAATCTGCACCTTCCTTACCACAGTGCAAGCCCAGACTCCACAACCACTGCTGAATGAGGAAACAACATTTGTAACACAATGTGCACTTTCTGAAGTGTGTAGAAAGCTGAAGACAGCAGATCTGCAAGTAAAACGTATTTAGGAGGATTTGTTTCTTCTGAGGCTGTTCACTTCACTGGGTACAGGTGAGGCTTTACATTCACACTATAGCCAAAAGACATCTACAGCACAGGCTTGATATGCCAGGAGGGTGTATATGGACATCCTCGGGCTGTGATGGTGAACCTTGGCACCCCAGATGTTTTAGAACTACATTTCCCATGATGCTCATGCACTCTGCAGTGTAGTTGGGCATCATGGGAAATGTAGTTCCAAAACATCTGGGGTGCCAAGGTTCGCCATCACTGCCCTAGGGACTCAGATGATCACAGAGCAGGGTAAAGGAGCCAATCACAGCTGATCATGGAAGTAAGAAAAAAGCCAGTGACCATCCTTTTTATTCCTTCCCTCTTAGCAAAAAGAAAGCCATTAACCAGCTTCTGATATAGTCTTTTAGAGCCGGCAATGCCCTACACCAGGGGTCTCCAAACTACAGCCCTCCAGGAACTAAAATTCCCATCATGCCTCATGTCTGAATGTCAAGAGTTTTACAATGCCTCTGGGATGTGTAGTCCACAACAGGTGGAAGGCCGTAGTTTGGAGATCCCTGCCCTACACCACAGGTATGATCATAGCGGCGGTTCAGCTGCTTGATCATTCTTACAGGCAGCAAGAGGGGATGCTCCTCCTGAGGATAGAGATTTCCGGCAGACCAGATGGTCCCTGGAGTCTCTATGATCATTCAGAGGCCGGGCACGATGTTATGACATCACACCCAGCCTCTGCATTCAAACAAATAGCACCGCCTCGGGCTGGGAAGCCAAGATTGTTTATTTTTATATTAGGCTTCCCAGTCTAGAGTTGAGATATGGGATCTTATTGACCCCCATATCCCACTGTAAAGAGGACCTGTCATGCTTATTCTTATTACAAGGGATGTTTACATTCCAAGTAAAAGGAATAAAAGTGTCAAAAAAAAAAATTTAAGTGGCCCTGTCCTCACATGCAAATGCAAGTCACATCCACATATGTAAACGGTATTCAAACCACACATGCAAGGTATCGCCACAAACAGAGTGAGAGCAATAATGCTAGCTTTAGATCTCCTCTAACCACACTTTTTTTTTACTGGTTACATGTTTTAAGAGTCACCTATGGGATTTTTTAAGTACCACAAATTGGCTCCATTCCATGAGTATGTGCAATTTTGAAGCATGCCTGACGAAGGGGTCCTGCGTGACTCCAAAACATTGCACTCTCCTTGTGTTGTGATCATGCAATAAATTACACATTTGGACGCTATCTACACCGTTCCATGGTGTGCTGGCAAATATTTTCATTGCAATTTTGAAGCGTGACATGTTAGCCATCTATTTACTCGGCTTAACAGCTTTCACATTATGCAAAAAAATTGGGCTAACGCCAAAAAAAGTTTGTAAGAAAATTGCTGCACAAATACTGCACGATAAAAACACAACGACCGCCATCTTATTCCCTAGGGTGTCTGCAAAACAAAAAAATAAAAAGGGTTCTGTCATTTTCTAGCAAAAAAATGTTTACATGTAGAAGAGATGTCAGAATTGGCCTGGGTGGCAAGTGGTTAAGATATATAAATACATTGATCAGTTAATAGTCTAAGTTAGAAATACTTATTTATGCTTGTTAGAAGTCTTTGCAAATCACCTTGCCTGGGCCAGCCTCAGCCTCTTAAAAAGGAATAAAGCCAGAGCCCTTGCTCTCTGGTTTCAGCATGGCATGCCCAATTCTTCAGCAGTTTCAATTCCTACACAGAAATATGTGTACCAGATAGAACCACCAGCAACTCCTGGAAAATAGGGAAATTTGCAACGCAACACTTCACGTTATGCCTCAGTTACTCAGTGCCCACTGAAAGCAATCTGAAGTGGATCACTTTAGAGAGCAGCTGCCAGGCAGCATGTCAGCTCCTGGATGCCTGTTTCAAAAGGGGCAAGTTCACTTTATAAAAATAAAATTCAGGTTAAAAAAAAAAAAAAAAAAAAAAAAGTACAACTATTTTTCTGTTGCAGCAGTCTCCAAACTACTCCCTGGAGCCCAGATATGGCCCTTTGCTTGCCTTTAGGGCACTATTCATCCCACTAACGCCAATGATGGGGATTTCTCTTCCACTAATATCAATGATCGGGCACTATTCCTCCACTGACACGGATGGGGATTATTCTGCCCACTAATATGGTACTCTCTCCCCCACCCCATTGATATGGAGGTTATTCTTCACACCAATACCTTCTACTGAAGGTGTTATGTAAATTTTACTCCCACTGACCACCAAGCCCGAAGCATTTTCTACTCCCACTAGCCATAATCCAGCCCTCCTAAAGGCTAAAGGACAGTAATCTGGGCCTTTGCTTAGAAAGTTTGTAGACTCGTGCTATAAAGCACCACACCAGCTTATCAGATCGCTGGTGTCATGCAGGTCTCTTGCAGTTCTGTCAGTGTATCGGCTTGCTCACACGATGAAACCAATACATTCAGGCAGGAAGCATGCATGAACTACCACAGAGCTCACAGCACCTTGGTAGTTCATTGAAAACTACAAGCAGGCTGCTAGACTTTTGTAGTTTACCCATTCAGAGGGGTATAAATTGGAGATGCAACCAAAGCAGAGGAGATACCTTGGTCTCCTTTCATAGCAGGGGAAATCAGGGGGCCAGTGCATTTATAACAACACTCTGAATATGGAAAGGTGAACTTTTTGAAAGCCTGCCACAACTACATGCATTAAAGGATCACTAAAATTGTTTTTTTTTTTGTTTTTTTTTAAATCTTAACATGTTACTTACCTCCACTGTGCAGCTCGTTTTGCAGAGTGGCCCCAAACCTGGTCTTCTGGGGTCCCTCGGCAGCTGTCTCGGCTCCTCTCCACAAGGACTCAACACCTTCACGCAAGCTCCCTCGCATTGTATTGAGTGCTTGTGGGCACGCTCCCGTGATACAGCCAGCAGCCATAGCCGCTCACTGCATCACTCGGCCCCAACATCATTGGATGTGATTGACAGCAGCGCAAGCCAAAGGCTGCGCTGTTTTCAATCCATCCACTGTAACCAATCAACAGCCAAACTAAGCAGCAAAGAGGATGTCAGGGGTGAGCACGGGACTTACGAGGGGTCAGGTAAGTAAAACAGGGGGGCTGGTATTGTCAGATTTTTTTTTACCTTAATGCATTATGGTGAAAACTTTAACCTTTACAACCCCCTTTAAATGCATTTGCAGCACAGCCTTTACCTGAATGGGTTGCATTTGGCAGTAGTATAGTTTTTGCTGCTACATGTGTACACCCCCCCCCCCCACTTGGCATTCTCGTTATTATACGGTGGGAAGCATTACAGCAATATACCCATGTAATCTTAGATCAGGGGTCTCAAACTGCCAGCCCTCCAGCTGTTGCAAAACTACAAGTCCCATCATGCCTCTGCCTGTGGGAGTCAAGCTTGTAACTGTCAGTCTTGCAATGCCTCATGGGACTTGTCGTTTTGCAACAGCTGGAGGGCTGCCAGTTTGAGACCCATGGCTTAGATGAAAGAAAGTCTTCTAAAAGTAGGTATTTTCTACAAGCTTTTACATAATTTTCACATTTGTTAAAGCTGACTTACAGGCTACACAAGCGTCTAAATACAGATCAGGTGTACTCCTATTTTGTGCTGGATTAAACAGATCTGGAAGAGAAAACAAAAATTACACAAGATCAAAAGAGACACTCACCCTTTGGGCAGGAGCTTGCTGGAATAAGTTATTAGAGCTCTCACTTTGTAGCAGCCTGAGCTATGGGCACAAGATCAGTCACCCTGCACAAAGTAATGTCACTGCTACTTTTATGTGGAAATATCTGGGTTTGCACAGGCATTTAGCACGCATGGTGTATATCCTCTGTGGCTTCAAAATAAAACCCTTTCAGGCTAGAATTTAGCTTTACTTAAAAGCAGAATTTGCTCTCAATCAACATTGCTTATTTTAATCCTCATGCTGTTAGTATTTATAAGTATATTTGGTACAAGTTTTATTTTTAACCACATTTCTTCAGTTGGTTCCTGGCCTGGGCAAACAATGTCATACATCCCAGGAGCCTTCAGGAGGGGTTTCTCAGATAACACCCTCCTGCCTGCACGCCTGAGCCAAGGCCAGAGTGGAGTCCAGGAAATAAATGCAACATGAATCATCTGCCCTTACTTAAGATGGCCACAGCCAGAAAGAGGGCGTTTTCAAAAGGATTTCCAGGCAAAATAAAAGCATGGAGACACAGATGGGAGAGTTTGTTTGAAAACTAAAAATGAATTTTTGCTTTGTGGTGCTCAGACACAATGTAGTTTTGCTTTATAACACACTGACAATTTTTAGAAACTTGTCAGACAAGCTCCACCCTTCATATCAACCCATGCGATTTCTGGACACCTGAAAACATTCAAGGAATGTTAAGGTTTCTGCACATGACAATGTCTGAAGCACATCAGGCTTAAACCCATCACAATCTTACACAAAATGACAGCTTCTGTATTGGAGATGTTTTATTTGGAAATGTTCGATTCCCAGTAGTGGGTTCATCTTCACCATATGTTAAGGTTTTGCTTTTAAAATATTCTGGTCACCAGTTGAACACGGACGGTAATCAATCTTTTTGTATTAAAGCAAAAAAAAACTAGAACAAAAATATATATATATTGAGACCTCACTCCAATGTCAGAACAGTACAGCAATCTCGAACCAAAGTACATCCAGGGAATTCTCAGCACTTACAAAGGAAACCCCACACAAATATACAGCTATAGATTAAATATATATATATATGCAGCAAAGGGAGGAGGGGGTGGGATAAGTTACAGGAGGAAAAGAAACAGCTGGCTCTGGTTTTTTAAAGTATGAACAATGAAGATTTTTTATATTTATAAATAAAAAACATTGAATGGCAAGAGGGAAATTACAATGCTAGATCATTTTTTTTTTACATGGAACTTTTGTTAGGAAACATCCAGAAAAGATGTGGGAAGAAAAATAAACACTGCACGCAGAAAAGGGAGTCTTGTGATTTGTGGAAGTGTTGCCTGCTTCCTTCCCACAACACTGGCATCAGGACTCCTTGCTGCCCTGAAGTCCACCCAATGAATATAGCTAGAGGGTTACACACAACAGTCACTAACTTACAATTGCGCCGTTACAGGGGAGAGGGGGGAAGAGAATCTACTGAATCAGGGTGGGTGAAGGATGACTGTACACATGAGATAAAACCATTTTTTTTGTAAGTGACGATTTCTGGAACGCTGGGAAGAACTTTCTTCTTTATTTTGTGGAGAGGATAAGGGCCACAATCAAACCGTACAGACCCAAGACTTCAGCAAAAATGAGGATCAGGATCATGCCTACGAATAGTCGGGGTTGTTGTGCTGTTCCCCGCACACCTGCATCTCCCACAATGCCAATGGCAAACCCAGCAGCAAGGCCACTCAATCCTACACTGAGGCCGGCACCTAGCTGTAAGAAGCTCCTAGATGAGAAAAAAAAAAAAAAAAAAAAAAGTGGTTAGTGTCAACTTTCAAATTATATCAAAGTAGTACTTTCAGGCACATTAACATTGGAACCTGTGTCAGATGTTATAGTACAATTCTTGATAGAATTACAGAAAAAAAAAATTATACCGTGTACATTACTTCTATATAAATTTTACACATATACTGCAGCTTGATCAAAGTAGTGCACAAGATCAGTAGGCAGATGACAAGTCTTAAAAATAACCTGCCCCCCCCCCCCCCCCCCCGATTGGCCCACCACTCTTGTAGGCGGCTCCCCTGTTTGACAGCTCTGAACCCCTCAGTGTTGAATCCTCCTGAGTCACCTCAAGTCTGCAGTTCCCGCTGCTAGACGGCGCCCGTTGATCTGATTTTACACCCCAAAAATTCAAGCGGCAGTACCCCACCCTGTACCATTGTGCTGAACATTGGAAAGCCTTCACCTACTGAAGCACTATGCAAGTGCACCTTATACTGGATTGCTTATGCTTTTTTTTTTTTATATAATAAATAATGCTGCACTAGGACTGGCCTGGCACCTCTTTTCATCGTTCCCCTACAATTTCAATGGGCTGCCATACACATGAGAATGGCATGGAAATCCGTGTCCCTTTTTGACCCCATTGAGTACTGTGGGGTCATAGGACAAGGAATTAACACAACCCAAAGTTCTAACTTCTCTACTCAAAGCCATGGCTGGAAAGTTGCCCTTAATTTTGCTCACTGGAAGCGCTAGGGAGAATAGGTTAGCCCTAGACATAACTGCTATTGTCCTCAGTCATTGAATCATTTAGCATGCTCAATCACCATCACAGGTTAGAGAATCACAACCCATGTCCTAGAAAACAGCATATATACTCATCTACTAAAGGGAATAAAAAAAATAAAATAAATTGAGCACCTTGTATAAAATAGGCAACTCTAAAGACTCACTTGTATAGTGTGATGTCTGGTGTGAGAGAGTTTGCAATAAGCACTGCCACTACCAGTCCATAGATAGCTATGATACCAGCCATGACCACAGGAATGATAGACTTCATGATCAGTTCAGGCCTCATGACAGACATGGCAGCAATGCCTGTGCCACTCTTCGCCGTTCCATAGGCTGCCCCCAATGCTGTGTAGAGATTAAAAAAAAAGAAAAAATAAGTCAGTATTTACACAGAAAGGCAGGCAGACAGTACAATCCACTTCAGTTTGTTACTTGGGAAAGGACAATATACAGAGCAAGCTACAGTGTCATTCACAGCCAAATTTTTACTTTCATTAGAAGTAAAAATACAACTGACCAAAGTATACACAGACAGCCCTTGTAATTTCCATTCTGCTGTATGCAAAAGATACCAGTGCAGTGCCCTGCAACAATGACAGTTCCTGTTGGAAATTGATGTTTTGTAGAAAAGGTTCTACAAACGGATTTGATTATGCTTTACCCAAATGGTGGTCACATTAGAAGTAATGCAACACTTATATACTGTCCCAATTGGATTCAGGAATCCTTTGTAAGGTTTTCAAAGGAATTACCCATAGGAAGGTCAGTTTCTAACAGACATGTAAAAATTGCAATGTATATTAAGCTGGCTGCAAACACACGTGGCTAGTTTATTCGGATAGCCAGCACCACTGTCTGCCAGAAGAGTCAAACAGAGGCTGAATCGGATTTAAGCAGCGGTTGTTGGCTTACAATTTTCCATCTGGTTCCTTTGATTTTTGAATCTTAGAATGCCAAATGGGAGACTGGTGACAGGGACCAAAGTGAATTTCAGCCTGTTCAATTAACAGCCAGAATTTACAGGGTATAATACAGCCAGTTTTAGAGTGGTTTGCACAAAAGTTAGAGAGTCTACAAAATAGGGATAGATTTGGAATTTTTTATTCATTTTTTTTTTATTAGTAATTGCGTTGATCTGCGATCGGGACAGCGACATTGCGGCAGAAAGATCGGACACTTACCATTTTGGGGCCACTTACATTTATACAGTGATCAGAGATAAAAATAGCTATTGATTACTGTGTAAAGGTCACTGGCAGGGGTTAAACATTAGGGGGCGATCAAGTGGTTAAATGTGTTCCCTCAGTGTGTGCCAACTGTAGGGGGGGGCTACCTAGGATATGATAGACCACTGCTCCTGACAGGGAGCAGTAGATTCCTGTCACTTCACTAGGCAGACCAGGGAATTGCCTTGTTTACATAGGCACCTCCCCGTTCTGCCTCTCCTCGTCGCAATGGTGGGCCACCGGTGGACATAAGAGTTCACGGGACCTGCAGGCATGCAGCCACTAGCCCGGGATTACGAAGAGATGTACGGGTACACCCGTGCCATCTCACATCAGTGTGTGGTGGTCGGGAAGTGGTTACATTTTTTGTAAAATTTTAATAAACTGCTTTAAGTAAAAAGATATAGTTTTCCCATTTAATATACATTTAGTTTATTCAGCATAAAAAGGAGCTTATTTATGTAGCATGAGGCTGTATACTATATTTACATTTTTGGTAAACGCATTCAATGAATGCAAGCGGAGATAATATGCACTGCATTGATGCATTCACACAATTTCACAGTACCCATGAGATATAACAAACATTCAGGAATTTTCCTTTATCCCATTGTTTTAACAAACCTATGTACACTACAAAACTATGATTAAATTGGTTCTGATATCGCTGTTTTACTAACCACCTTTTCCAATTAGGAAACCTTCATTTTGTTTGCAAATATTAAAGATTCTAACTACCAGCAAGAAGTCCTTACATTTAACCACTTCAGCCCTGGAAGATTTTACCCTCTTCCTGACCAGACTTTACAATTTGGCACTGCGTCGCTTTAACTGACAATTACAATCATGCATTGCTGTACCCAAACGAAATTTGCGTCTTTTTCCCACAAATAATGCTTTCTTTTGGTGGTATTTGACCACTTCTGCGGTTTTTATATTTTTTGCGCTATAAACAAAAAGCCAACAATTTTGAAAAAACTATTTTGCTATAATATCCAAATTTAAAAAAAAAAAAATTCTTAATCAGTTTTAGCCAATATATATTCTACAAAAAAAAAAAAAAAAAAAAACCCGCAATGAGCATATAGCGATTGGTTTGCGCAAAAGTTATAGCATCTACAAACTATGGGAAAAAAAATGTATGGCTTTTTTTACTAGTAATGGCGATGATACTCAATTTTTAGCAGTACTGCGACGGACAGATCAGACACATGACACTTTTTGGGACCACTGAAAATTATACAGCGATCAGTGCTTTAAAAATGCACTGATAACTGTAAATGTCACTGGCAGGGAAGGGGTTAACACTAGGGGGTGATCAAGGGGTTAACTGTTCCCACTGTTTTAATGGTATGGGGATTGACTAGGAGACAGTTTTTCCTACTTAGTAGGAATGATGGGTTTCCTCTTTCCTTAAAGCACAGGGATTTGTGTGTTAACACAAATCTCCATGCTGGTGCTCATGCACCCAATCGCGTGTGGCCAGCTGTGATCATGCCCGCATCGGGTCCCCCGCCATGCAGCACGTGGCCTCTGGTGCCCAAAAAAGGGTAGGATGTACCTGACGGGATTTCACCCAGGGGAACCATTCTGCAGCAGTAAATCTGCATCTATTTGTCTGGAACTGGTTAAAAACCACCTGTCATTTCAGATACATCCTGGCAGCGCCTGTTAGCGGGCATCCACTTACCTGCTGCTACGTCCCTCACCTTGTGTGTGCAGCATCACCAGCTATCCCATCAAAGTGAATGACACTGTCGGTGAGTCAACAGCAGGTCAGGTGACAGTTGCTCTTTATTTAAATCATAACTTTTAGAGTTGATTTAAAAACAAATCCACCCTGCTCTGTTCATTTCTCAGCGCACTGGGCGACAATCGTGGTAAAATCACACAAACAGAATCATGGTACACCTGTCGCCCAAAAAAAGCTCTTTTGGGCGAGAGGCATCGCACGATTCTGTTTACGCAATTTTACCATGATTGTCACCTGATGAATCGCAGTAACATTGAGCCGCAATCGGGGTGCTATATAAAGTGACAGGGAACGCATGGGCGTCCCACAATTGCCATTTCGAATCGCAGGCAGAATTGTGGCGATTCCACCCACAGAGGAGTGAATGGAGCCTAAAGAGAATTTGATACATTAGCATGCTAAAGATGGAATGACACATTTGAAGAGCATATATCAGAACCTCTCTAACGCAGAGGAACCCTTGAAATAACTTTCTGGTCTCAGGGAATCCTGGCTAAAAATCTCTGTATCTACAACTTGATACATCAGTGTGATGGTCAGTGGGAAGAATGCTCCTTACACTTGTGGTCTTAAAGAATTACTCTTATGGCAGAACTACACAAGAGAAAAAAAAAAAAAAAAAAATGTTACGCTACGCGAACGATCGGCCGATTTTCTTCTCAATGCCAAGCAATACCAGAGGCGATTCAGTTCACATTTGCAGCGCTATACAAATGATTCATTCAGATATAGATATTGTATATAAAAAAAAAAAAATAAACTGAAATTTAAGAAAAATTGTATCATTTGCAAACGAACGATATTTTAGTCGCTGGAGTGAAGGTTGTCCGTAAAACATCTCTTGAACATTATCACACATGAGTGGAACTAGTAGACGATCACACTTGTATGCGAGACGTGCACACTACGTATGAAATAGATTGCCCTTTAAAATTTTTTTGATTGGTTAATGTTGGAGACGATGACTAACGAATGCCGTTTTGTTGGTCGAGCGATCGATTTTTTGTTTTTTTAGCGCTGCTGTACCGTCGTTCTTGCAGCTGTATTCGGCCGCTAGCCGTGTGGTTTTAACCCCCGCTGGCAGCCAAAAAAGGGTTAAAATCACTCGTACAGCGCGGCTATAGCCGCACTGTCCCATTGATTTCAATGGGCAGGAGCGGTTTAGGAGCGGTGAATACACCGCTCCAAAGAAGCGGTTTGCAGGACTTTTTTCACCGTCCTGCCAGCGCACCGCTTCAGTGTGAAAGCCCGAGGGCTTTCACACTGAACAAACAGTGGAGGCTGTTTAGGGGCGGTTTGCAGGCGGTATTTTTAGCGCAATAACGCCTGCAAACCGACCCAGTGTGAAAGGGGTCTTATGCCAAACTTTAAAATAGATGCAAGCCCTAAATGCCATGTTGGAGAGTCAATTTTTGTAGCAGCGACCACCAACTGCAAACTGTCAATACCAGTGATTAACCGCAACTTGTATCTAGCAGTAATCTCTGAAGTCACTGGCATTTTGCTGTCAAGAAGCAGTTTGTTGCTGCTAAAAAAAAAAAAAAAAAAAAAAAAAAAAAAAAAAAAGTTGTGATCTGCTACAAAATCACTCCACAAGAAAAACCCCACACACTGAACTGCTTATTTGATTGGCCCAACTGGATGAAGGTGAAGTATAAGTTCACCAAAATCCTAACTCTAAGAGTCCTTTCACACTGGGGCGGGCAGCGTTGGCAGTAAAACGCCGCTATACCGTCGGTATTTGGCCGCTAGCGGGGGAGAAAGGGTTAAATATCACCGCAAAGCACCTCTGCAGAGTCGCTTTGCCGGCGGTATAGCCACGCCGTCCCATTGATTTCAATGGGCAGGAGCGGTATACACTCCGCTCCTTCACCGTTTCAAAGATGCTGCTGTCAGGACTTTTTTTACCGTCCTGCCAGCGCATCACTCCAGTGTGAAAGCCCTCGGGGCTTTCACACTGGATACACAGCAGCGGCACTTTCGGGTCGGTTTGCAGGCGCTATTAGCGCAATAGCGCCTGCAAACCACCCCAGTGTGAAAGGGCTCTAAGGCTCCATTCACACCAAAGCCATTTGAATCGCGGGCGGAATTACTTAATGGCACCCCAAATGTGTTGCGATTTTGCTGCAATAAATCGCAACGCACGACACTTGCTTCTTTGAGTGACAGGAGCTTCTTTTGGACAACAGCACCCGAGGTGCTGCAGTTGCAGCATGAGTTCTCACACAGCAAGAGCGTCCCGATTGGGGTGCCATCTAGTAATGGCATCAAACTAGTTAGTTTTGCCGCAATTTGGAATTATGGGCAGAATTGTGACGATTCCACCCACAATTCAAATCACCTTGGTGTGAAATTGAGAAACAAGGAACACCACTCAGGTGGGTGAATCCAAATAAATGGATGAAGTGAATTAAAACTCAACCGCCGTACAAACTGGAAGAAACGGCTGCACTCCAAGATGAGTCCTTTATTAATCCATCCAAGTGACACCACTGGAAAAACGACAGTCAAGGCATCAAGGCAGACATGTTTCACACAGTAGCATACACTTATTCATTGCCAATGATTAAGCACATGATACTGTGTGGAACATGTCTGCCTTGCTTTTCCTGGGAGACACCACTGTCACTCCACATTAGCAAAGGCCTCGAACCTTCATGGCAGAATTAGCAGGTATTTTAATAAAAGCTGTTGATTTTTAAAAGAATTTAAAAAAAAGGAGGAGGTTGGCAAAACCTCTTGCCAGTACTTCACATTAGAGTTACAGAAGTAGAAGTGCCCAAAGTGGCTCAAAGTCAGCAGATAGCCGGTTACTGCCCGCCGACAGCTACACCAGGCTCAGGAAAGATCGTGACAATGTTGAGATGCACTCACCAGATGGAGCCTCCACAAGCCATCAACCAGATTCGATACAATAAGTGACAGACCTCTCAGACCATTACAGGTGTTCTGTCAAATTAGCCAAGTGCTCAGAAACTCCAACCACGTCACGTCCAGCTTCTTTAAACCAGTCAACTGTAAGTCCAGTCAGTAACTGGAGATGGACAAACTGCTGTTTGGACAACACTGGCAACCAAATACAGTACAGGAAAATGCAGCCGTTGACAGCACAGCAGCTAACAAAGACAAAGTTGTCACCGCCTCGGAGGCGGCCATTTTGTTGGCTAGTATCGGAGCAACAATCTCTGCTAATATTGTGCACCGGACTATTCAGTTGCCAGTGTTGTGTCCAAAAAGCAATTTGTCAAAATCTCCAATTACTGATGGTTTAAAGAAACCGGAAATTTAGTTGGAGTTTGTAGAGTTGGCCATTTTGACAGAACACAGGCATACCCCACTTTACGTACACTTGTGAGTATGGACACATTGGTGTCTATGGAAAATCTTAGCTTGGCACAGCTCCCGGTTTTTAACATTGGCGTCAATGGGAAATCTTGGCCAGCTTGGCATGACACATCAGATTTTGGGGTTGGCCAGCTTGCCTAGGTAATAAGTTATGTCTGTACGCGACTATTGTAATGCAGTACATGCAAGAAGTAAAAAAGGTATCACTTCAAGAACATTTTCATTTTACATGCGTGCTCTGGTCCATTGTGTACTAAAAAGTGGGGTATGCCTGCATCTAACTTTTGCAGCTGGCCCCAAACGTAAATTGCTGTAAGATCAAGGAACGTTTACCTGTTGTCCTTTAAAACATTTTGCTAATGTAAAAATTGGTTCAACATGACCTCATCAATATTGGCAGTGTTAAAATCAGTATCCATTTATAAAGGATAGACATGGGGCAGCCTGGCTATTACATAAGCAGTCTATACAGTAGGTCTACCGTACTTTCTCTACTCACTGAAAGATTCACCCCAACGTAGTTGGTTTAACTTCAAAAGTTGAAAGCATTAAGTTTTGCATGCCTTTCTTGCTGATCTAGTCAAGATAAAAACCTGAACGCTTAGAAAAGTCCTACCAGATATTAAAAAATAAACTACACTAGAACTCATAAGCACTAAGAATTGTGGAAACATCCTATCTCATGATGGATTTGGGTGGTGCTGGCGTAAAAACCAATTTAAAAGAGCAAGGTCACTTTTCTTTGGAAAAGGTAACTTACTAGACCCTGACAACCCCTGGGACCTGACTGCACTTACCACTGTGGGTGATCGTTTCAACGTGGCCCGAAGCAGTGGTCTTTATTAATGCTGTTCTATGGCACTGCCCTAAGAAAGCCCCTAATCAGGTGCAATTTACGGCATTGTGATGCAGGGGTACAGTAATAGAGTTAAATCAGGCAGCATTATCACCACATCACCTTTGATAGCAATCTGAGTGAATCACTTTTCAGGAGTGGCAGTCACTGCCACACATGAATGAGCCCTAATTGCACAAAGGTTAAGATACTAGACAAGGGATATATTAGCATACCTCCAGCTGTTGCAGAACTACAAGTCCCATGAGGCATAGCAAGGCTGACTGCCACAAGCATGACAGCCAGGGGTAGAGGCACGATGGGACTTGTAGTTCTGAAACAGCTGGAGGTCCGCAAGTTGCATATCCCTGCACTAGACAAAGGCTTTGGAGACAATGCACTTGTACCAGAACATCCAGATAATCAGGGTTCCAGTCGATCAAGTGATTCCATTGCAGATCATGTGTCACATTCCAGGGTGGAAAGAACAATCACACGACTGCTTTCATCACTTATATGGCAAATTCCTAGGTTTGTGAGAACCCACAATCAGACATCTAGTAGGGATGACCATAAAATGGTTAGACCACACAAAAAAGCAACACAGTCTATATTGCTCCAGCTATAGTAGACAGTCTTAGAAACTGGATGGGGAAAAGGAAAAAAAAAAAAAAAAAAAAATTCCTTGGCAGTTAAACCATCCCCATATATACATTACAACCGAGTATTTAGCTTGCCTTGACTTTTGTTTTAACCTTTATGCTGCCAGTCAATTTACACACAATAACCATCATCAAGCCCCATATTTTCAGAAAATTCACACCACACTCTAAAATAAAATTTTAATGCACAAACATTACCACCCAGTTTTTGGATATAAAAAAGGTCACATTCATGCCAAACCTTAAAATTGCACTTGCCGATAAAACTGCAACAAACTTTGTTGGACAAAATTGTCCATAGGTGATGCTTTAGTGACTGTAAATGGTCATATACCCATCAAAGTGACTGGCCTCAGGTGATGCACAGCTAAATAAAGCTCCAGTCACTCTAGTGCGATTTCAGATGCAATTTGAGTCACACAACAGAAAACATTGTTTTCAATATTGCCCATTCACATCAATGCAGCCAAGCACAACGTGATTGTAAAAAGTTCCTGTACTACTTGATGCAATTCCAGTGGGATTTTGGCCCCATAGAACATGCAAACCACTTTCAAGTTACACTACATAACTGCACTGAAAATAAATTCCGATTGCACAAGTGTGAACCTAGCCCAAGTTGTACCTGTTTTTCTGCAGCAGTCTTGTAGTGTGTACACCACACAGATGAAAGAATTGTTCTCAGCAGAAAGCAGGGGTGGGAATCTGATGTCACATATTGCAGAAATAGACCACAGAGCAGTGTGATCTGAGAGCCGAAAGGATTTAGATCTGTGCTGATGAGCAAATGTCAGACAGAACTATGCAACATATACCCACAATGCTGCAAACAGATTTGGAAGTACACCACTGAACTCACCATAGCATCAATACTGGAGAGCAAACAGACCTATTCCCAAATTGGGAAAGTAAATCTCAACTACTATTCTGAAAAATATATGCATGTTAAAGAATTAATCTTGTGACCATGTTTCAGCCATATTGTCAAGCATAATTGCATTACCCACTTGCCTGAATCACAAAGGTGTCTTTGAATTCAGCATGGCTGTGTGTGGCCCTGCCTGTACAGCCATGTTATCCATTTACAGGTATCTAAAAGGAAGGCTACAAGCCTCATCTGCCTCAACACAACAACTCATGGAGTCATCACTGCACTTGTAATCCATTGTTTACTTCTTTTAGCCCAATTACTGAAGGGCAGTACCTTCACATGGACCTGGAGCTAGGATGCAAACTGCAGGAGCCTGAGCACTGCACCCATGATGATGCATAGATCACAGCTGCAATGCTCTGCATGCTCCAATGCAAAGAATTTATTAAATGCACACTGTAGGTACATTTTTGCAGATGGACTAGGCCTTTAAACACTACATCAGTTTGAAAATAAAAAAAATTATATATACACATACTATAACCGCTATCTGGGGGAAAAACAAAAACCCAAACAGACTTGCACAGCATTAGGATTTGACTATGCATGGAAAGCTGTGGTGTAGAAATTGATGGTGTATTCACTGGGTCATGGAGACCTGATCATCACAAGAAAAAAAGCCTCAGACAATGCACAATACAACACAAAAAATCCACACGCAATAATATTCTTCCATTCACACTATACAGCACAGATAGACTAGTCTCACTGACTAGTGCATTTTGACAGCTGGCACCAAATTTAAACAGCAACTGAGTGATTGGACGACATTTCAATTGTCAAATCGAAGGATGTCAGGTGAGATGGCGGTGCAAGGCCATTCACTGATCAAATGGCAGCTGACTCACCATAAACTGACCAAAATTTGCAGCATATGGCCAGATTGATTGCACTTTGTGTGTAGCATCAAATCTCATTGAGAACTACAGGTGCTGCAGGTATCATGGTTAGGTGTGTGGACAACAGGCCTCCCTGGCAATTAGTAAAGGACACAACAGTGATGCACCAGGAACCAGTGACCAGTGGTGGACCTGGTTGGTCACACTAGGTAGAGATGCCCATTGGGAAATCACTGCAAGCCTAAAGTCATTTTTACTTTAGGGTGCTTTTGGATTCTAGCAATAGTTTCTGCAAAAAGTTCTACCTCTAAAACAGAGGTGCTCAACCCTTTTGAAGAGTGTGGGAAGAGCTGTTCATTGCCTTTTCCTCCACTCACACTGACAGAGGCAAGTAGAGAACCGATTGGCTGCTCTCTTGATGGGGGGGACCTGTGCTGATAATCATTGGAGACCACCAGGGATGTCTCAGTGCCACCTCATCAGTGGAGAAAAAAAAAAAAAAAGCATACTTATTTACAAAAATAACAGAAAAGAAAAACCTTCTCAAAATTTTTGGTCTTTATTTGGAGTGCAAAAAATAAAACCCCAGTGGTGATCAAATACCAAAAGAAAGCCATTTGTTGGATAGATAGATATATATATATATATATATATATATATATATATATATATATATATATATATATATATATATATATATATATATATATATATATAAGTGTCGCATGACCGCATAATTGTCATTCAAATTGAAACAGCGCTGAAAGCTGAACATTGGGCAGGAAGGGGGTGAAAATGCCCGCTATTGAAGTGGTTAAACATCTTATACTCAAATTTGCAGAATAAAAGACATTCTGTAATTGGACGAGAGGAGCAAATACAGGACCACCCTTTGTCCAATCTCAAAATGCCTTGTATTCCGCTAACAAAATACAGGATCATTTATCATCAATGTATGGAGGGAAGGAGGACAGCATGCAAAAAACACTCCGGTACATAAGTCACAGCTAAAGAGCCCAGAAGATCAAAGCGGATAGTAAATCTGTCATATCAAGATTTTCCACTTGGGTTTGGTTGTACACTGGGTGTTTGCCTGGCTCTCCTGAACGCCTTTCTCCTGGCAGCAGCATTAAAAACAGGCCTAGAGCCACGTTTTGTAAACCCATTTAAGCACGTCTGGCCACTGAAATGAACACTGAAGCACTAAATACAACTAGTGTTGTCGAGAGTTAGGCTCTGTGCCAAAATGCTGCTGCTCCTGAACGTGCTGGCAGTGGGTTTTTTTCCCCCCTGTCTCTAAAGGGGCATGCGTGGCCCTAAGGCGATTGTAAAGTTTTTTGTTTTTTTTTTATATTATGTTATACTTACCTGCTCTGTGCAAGCGTTTTACACAGAGCAGTCCCAATTCCCCTTTTCTAGGGTCCGCCAGCAGTACTCCTGACTCCTCTTAGAGTGCCCCCTCCATGGGGGCAATCTTACAGGCACGCTCAGAGTCCTGCTGCATCCATTGACAGCAGGACCCAGCCCCCGTCACTGGATTTGATTGACAGCAGCGGGAGCCAATGGCACCTATCAATCTAACCAATGAGGACCCGAGACAGCGGCTGGAGCTCCTGTGCTTGTCGCCGAAATGATCGGGTTCAGGTAAGAGGGTGGCAGCTGCAGCACAGAAGGTTTTTTCAACTTAATGCATAGAATGTGGTTGACTCTTCTCTCCACACACATCTGAAGGACCGAGCCTCTGAGATTTGTTGTTTACAAGTTAAAAACTTTTTTTTGCTAGAAAGTTACTTAGAACTCCAAAACATTATACATTATTTTTCTAACACCCTAGAGAATAAAATGGCGGTCGTTGCACCGTATTTGCGCAGAAGTCTTACAAGTGCACTTTTTTTGGAAAGAAATACACTTTTGAATAAAAAATAAAAAAAAAACAGTAGTTAGCCCAATTTTTTTTTTTTAATATTGTGAAAGAATGTTATGCCGAGTAAATTTATAACCAACATTTCACACTTCAAAATTGCACCCGCTTGAGGAATGGCAACAAACTTTTACCCTTAAAAAAAAAAAAAAAAAAAAAAAATTCTACAGGTTGCATGTTTTGAATTAGAGGTCTAGAATTATTGCTCTCGCTCTACTGATCGCAGCGATACCTCACATTTGTGGTTTGAACAGCGTTTTCACATGCAGGCACTACGTATGCGTTCGCTTCTGCACGCGAGCTCAGCGCATTTAAAAAAGTTTCACTTTTATTTTTAGAACAGTGTAAAAATAAAAAATAAAAAGTGTCACTTTTATTCCCATTACAAGGAATGTAATCACCCCTTGTAATAGAAAAAAAAAAAAAAAAAAGCACGACAGGATCTCTTAAATATAAGATCTGGGGTCAAAGGGACCACAGATCTCATTTACACAAAAATGCAATTAAAAAAAATTGTCATTTAAAATTTTTTTTTTAAATGGCCCTTTAAAAGCTATGGGTGAAAGTGACGTTTTGACATTGCTTTCGCCCTGCAATGTTATGGAGACCGGTGGGCCCCCCCCCCCCCCATCTTCCCCTCACCTGCTTCCATACCCAGCAAGGGAGGACCCTGTCGCCTCTGCTGATGGTTCCAGTAAGTGGCGAGGGGGCACTTGAGCACGGCGGGAGGGGGGGGCCCTCTACCGCCACTAATAAAGTGATCTTGCGGTGAATCCGCCGCAGAGACCACTATTATTGGAAACCAGACCGCCAGCCAAAGAAGGATACTCACTGCAGAGATGGACCTGTCAGAGCCCTGCTGTTCTCTATGGGAAGATCGGATGAAAACAGACAGCATTTCCGTTTTCATCTGATCCGCTGGACGGATGGCGAACGCATCGCCATTCGTCTGTTTTCAGTGGATCTTGGATTGGATGGCAGGCGGGTGTCAGACATATCTGCTGACATCCACCTGCCCATACAAGTCAATGGGTGGCCTGCTCAGGTCCACCTGAAAAGTTGAGGCGGATCTTTGTGGGCAGATTGTGTGAAAGGGGCCTAGAGCAGTGTTTGGCAAAACAGGAGGGAAAGTCATACAACTACAAAAAGAGAACTATCATAATTTCTGGTTTCAAAGTTGCAGCATTGTCAACTTACCAACTTTTCACTGCTAGCATGAAGTTGCCAATTCACATTCAAATTAGGTCTCAAAACGCTTCCTGGTTGTCTACATATTTTTTATTTTAATCTAAATATTCTGGCTCATCTGCCAATCATTGTGGCTGGTGCCATTAACATTTCGGCTCAATCAAAACCAATGCTGAATTTTCCTGACCTTTCAGCCCTGCTGACCTGTATCTCCCCACCCCCCATCCCCCTTTTTGTTTGTCTAGATGGAGGCTCATTTGTGTGAACAGTCCAAAGTGTTACAGGCACAAATGAAATGCTGCCATTTTAAAAGCAATCTCAGCTTTATGGCTACCACATGCAAAAGACAGTTAACCAAGCTATGCATGAAAGTGCTACGCAGCATTTAACACTAGTAAAATGTAAAGTGGGGGGCATATTTCCTAGATTGTAAACTCTAATGAGCAGGGCCCTCTGATTACTCCTGTATTGAATTGTAACTAATGTCTGCCCTCTTATTGTAAAGCTCTGCGCAAATTGTTGACGCTATACAAATCCTGAATAAATATTTTAGGGGGTAGAAATGGTATTAAAAATTCATCCTGCACAGTTGGACTGAACTTGTCAAAAGTGTACATATTTACTTCACAAAAGCGATATTTCAAGCACTGCATTCTCTCAGTAGGTATACTGCAAACTGCCAGCGCATGAAAACCTAAGCACTCTCTGCAGCAAGACTTCTGAACGACGAAGAGCCTACTACACCAAGCCTCGTCAACACTGTGCTCTCTTGCGTATACATGAATAACACTTGCATGTAAGTGAATCTAGCATGGTTTGAAATATTTTGCTGCAATTTGAGTGAATCTACATGCGTAGGCATTATGTGCATGTGGCTCAAGTCTTGAACTAAAATTGATATCACATGCACATGAAGTGTACACATAGCACCAGTTGGGCTTGGAAGTGGGGTCTATGTGAACCAAGGCTATTTAGAGCCGTTCATAGAAAATAAACCCTGCAAGCTACATTTTGGAATAGATCAAAGCACAGTCATGTGTTAGATAGGTCTGGACTTTGACTGGGCCAAAATCCAATTGAGAATCTGCAGCAAGACTTGAAAATTGCTGTTCACAGATGTTCTCCATTCAATCTGACAGAGCTTGAGCTATTTTGCAAAAAGAATGTGCAAAGAGACCTTCTCAAAAAGACTTGCAGCTGTAATTGCAGTGAAAGGGGGTTCTACAAAATATTGACTCAGGGGGGCTGAATACAAATACATGCCGCACTTTTCAGATTTAGTAAAAAAAAAGTTGAACCATTTAAATCATTTTCCTTCCACTTCACAATTCTATGCCACTTTGTTGGTCTATCACAAAAAATCTCAATAAAATACATTTAGGTGTGTAGTTGTAACATGACAAAATGTGGAACATTTGAAGGGGTATTAACACTTTCAAGGCACTGTACATACTAAACATTAAGTGTGGCCCTTTGGTGATGTCAAGAGCGTTAGCTGAGACCCATATAGCTACTAAGCAGACACCAAGTCAGAACATATATTTTTGGGAAAAAAAAAAAAAAAAGTTCTAGCCTTGCCATATCGATCCAAAAGATAAATGGTCCAAATCTATCCAATCTAACTTTAAAGATCACCACAAAGCAAAAACTGCTCTAGCTTGATTCCCCTGGAAGCTCCTTAAATGTATACATAAACAATTCTAAAGAAAGCCAGTAATTTCCTAAAAGCCAGCACACACTGCACCTTAAAGGACAAGTTCACCTGTCAAGAAAAAAAATGTGCATGTATTTTTTTCCTGTAGGAGCCTGGGAAGCATTGCACCTGTGATCAGTGGTGCAATGTCAGGCTTCTGCAGACAAACCATACAGCTTTCTGCCCTTCATATGGGCTGCCTGTTGAAAGCTGCAGGGCTTGTGAATGAACGAGAGTTCTCATTAGCACAGTTGCAGCTCATTCAAAACGAAAAAACATCAGCCACGGTGGCAGAAGGTAGAGATTCCCTCAGTTCCTGTTTTAGCTATGGGACAGGATGTGAAGCTAAACCTCTCCAATGGGACAAAGATGGAGGGGGGAAAACAAAAAATAGGCGTTATAACCCTCCCTTACTCTATCCAAAATGATAGGAAAAACTGCATCTGATCTCTCTTTTCTGGCTATAGCTAGAACAGCCAACTAAAATTGTTAAGGTTATGCACTTACATCCTGGCTGTGACCAAGTGAATACCTTGCTTAATGCATGGAGTCTGCCCACGAACCTAAAAACCAACTGTTAAAGTAGACAGAGGACTAACCATCTCCTTTGGTTTTCCTGCACCTGATCTACGATAAGCTGACGTGCCATGTCTTGTTCTGCACTGCCAGTGTGATGTGGTCATCTTGGTAAAGGCAGGACTTTAACATCCCAATATCGGAGCCTCCAGCAAAAACAACAAGTAGCAAAGCAGTGACATCAAATAGACTAGCAATCAGAGGCAGCAGTGCCCTCATCTCAGCTATGAGGCTGTGGGCACAGAGTGCCTAGGTGCACACTGCTGTTTTTCATGCAGAATTGCAGCAAAAAAAAAAAAACTGAAAAATGTGGCGTGCATTTGTATTCAGCCCCTTTATTCTGATGCCCCTAACTAAAATCTAGTGGAACCAATTGCCTTCAGAAGTCACCTAATTAGTAAATAGAGTCCACCTGTGTGTAATTTAATCTCAGTATAGACAGAGCTGTTCTGTGAAGCCCTCATGTTTGTTAGAGAACCTTAGTGAACAAACAGCATTGTGAAGACCAAGGAACACAACAGACAGGTCAGGGATAAAGTTTGAGAAGTTTAAAGCAGTGTTAGGTTATAAAATATCCCAAACTTTGAACATCTCACGGAGCACTGTTCAAATCAATCATCTGAAAATGGAAAGTATGGCACAACTTCAAACCTACCAAGACATGGCCGTCCACCTAAACTGTCAGGCCAGGCAAGGGGAGCATTAATCAGAGAAGCAGACAAAAAGCCCATGATAACTCTGGAGGAGCTGTAGAGATCCTTAGCTGAGGTGGGAGAATCTGTCCAAATACACTCCACAAGTCTGATCTTTATGGAAAAGGCCAAGAAGAAGGAAGAAAGCCATTGTTGGAAAAAAAGCCATAAAAAGTCAGTTTGCAGTTTGAAGCCATGTGGGGGACACATCAAGCATGTGGAAGAAGGTGCTCTGGTCAGATGAGACCAAAATTTAACCTTTTGGCCTAAAAGCAAAACACTGTGGTGAAAAAAAATGCACATCACCCTGAACACATCATCCCCACCGTGAAACATGGTGGTGGCAGGACCATGTTGTTGGGGATGCTTTTCTTCAGCAGGGACAGGGAAGCTGGTCAGAGTTGATGGGAAGATGGATGGAGCCAAATACAGGGAAATCTTAGAAGAAAACCTGTTAGTCTGCAAAAGACTTGACTAGGGAGGAGGTTCATCTTCTAGCAGGACAAAGACTCTAAACATACAGAGCTACAATGGAATGTTTTAGATCAAAGCATATTCATGCGTTAGAATGGCCCAGTCAAAGTCCAGACCTAAATCCAATTGAGAATCTGTGGCAAGACTTGCAAATTGCTGTTCAGTCACTCCAATCTGACAGAGCTCGAGCCATTTTGCAAAGAATGGGCAAAAATTTCACTCTAGAATGTACAAAGCTGGTAGAGACATCCCCAAAAAGACCTACAGCTGTAATTGCAGTAAAAGGGGGTTCTACAAAATATTGACGGGGGGGGCTGAATACAAATGCACGCCACACTTTTCACAGATTTGTAAAAAATTTAGAAACCCATTTATCATTTTCCTTTTTCACAATTATGTGCCACTTTGTGTTGGTCTAACACATAAAATACATTTAATGTTGTAACATGACAAAATGTGGAAAATTCCAAGAGGTATGAATACCTTTTCAAGGCACTGTATATGCACATAGCATCTTGCTATGGGGCAAGCATGCATACCACCAAGCTTCTAAGAACAAGGCTCACCCCTGCCCCCCACTCCCTTACTGGCTGCGACAGAGCTCAGTCTGAGCTAATGAGGCAGAGCAGCTGCTCTTGTGCACATTGCTGAATCGAGATCTGGCTCAGGTAATATTGGGGGATGGCTCCCGCTGCTATCAATCTATCCAATGAGGAGAGCGACAGTGGCTGGAGCTGCTGCACTTGTGCACATCGCTGGATCAGACTCAGGTAAAGGGGGGCTGCAGCACGAAGGTTTTCACCTTAATGCATTAAGGTGAAAAACCTTGAGGCTTTACGACCACTTTAACCACGGACCGCCCGCCGTCATATGTCAGCTGTTTGAAGAGGGACATAGTTATGGCAGCAGCTAGCTACCATAACCCCAGTATCCTCTTCAGCGGGCAGTCCACTTTCAGATAAAAGTGGTCTCTGCTGCGTATTCGCCACAGGATTACTTTTATCTGTGGCAGGAGAGGGCCCCCCCATTTACCGGAGCCACCTGCAGCAGCGGAGGCAATCGTGTCCTGTTTGGTATGGAGAGTGAGAGGAAGATGGCCCCCACCGCATCCATACCATTGCAAGGCAGAAGCAACGTCAAAACGTCACTTCCACCCACAGCTGTTAAACCAACTTTTTTGTTTTTTGTTTTTATTGCATTTTAGTGTAAATATGAGATCTGAGGTCTTTTTGACCCCAGATCTCATATTCAAGAGGTCCTGTCATGCTTTTTTTCTATTAAAAAGGGATGTTTACATTTCTTGTAATAGGAATAAAAGTGACTTTTTTTTTTTAAAAGAATAAAAATAAAAAAGGTAAAAAAAAAAAAACCAAACAAACATCTATTAAACGCGCCCCATCCCGCCAAGCTTGCAGAAACAAACGCATATATGAGTAGCGCCCGCATAAGAAAACTGTTCAAACCACATGTGAGGTATCGCCGCAATCATAGTGAGCAATAATTCTAGCCCTAGATCTCCTCTAACTCAAAACATGCAACCTCTAGAATTTTTTTTTTTTTTTTTTTAAGCATCGCATATGGAGATTAAGGGTACGTTTTTCGCCATTCCACAGGCGGGCACAACTTTGAAGTGTGACATGCTGGGTATCATTATACTCTGCTTAACATCTTTCATAGAAAAAAAAAAAAAAGAAACTTTACTGTTTTCTTATTTATCAATTCAAAAAAGTGCACTTGCAAGACCGCTGCGCAAGTACGGTGTGACAAAATCTATTACAACCATTTTACTCTCTAGTGTGTTAGAAATATATAATGTTTGGGGTTTCAAATAATTTCCTAGCAAAAAATAGGATTTTAACTTGTAAACAAGTTTGAAAAATAGGCCCGGTCTTAAAGTGGTTAAGCCTAGTACACATGGGCCAAATGTTGGGCAACAGTCGGTTGAATAAAAACCAGCCGACATTCAGCTTGTGTGTGGCAGCCGCAGAAGCTGGCTTTTGTCCAGCAGCCGTCCGCCTTCCGATCAGCACCCAAAGCCAATGGCTGAGAAAGCTGACCGGAGTGTTCTGGCAGGGGCCACCGCCACCAGAACACAATAGAACAGCAAGGGAGGTTGCGGTACCAACATGAGATTGCTCGTATAGAGCCTCCGACTGGAGCAGTCAGTTTCTCTGTCCAACACAAAACAAGAGAAGAACATTTTGGTTGTGGGTGCGTTTTTTCTGAAAACCACCCACAATCAAAACATTCTGCCCTTCGCAGACACCTGAGGCTGATTTCCCTGCAGCTGAGTCTTTAAAAAAGGTGCAGGGAATAGGCTGCTGTGCTCAAACAATCTTCAACAAACACACATAGGTGTGAATATAGTGTAACTGGCTGGATCAAGAGATGAAACTAGAAGCCTGAAAAAAAAAAAAAATTCAGCCATCACGTTTAATTGGTAAGCTGCAATATAATCAATGTTTGCTTTCCGGTTTATTACCACTTTAAAGGACATATGGACATAAGGCAGCAGGAGTCAGGGTCATCAATTTCAGGGCCAATGAGCAGGGCTTGAGCCTGCAGGTGTGCCATCAAAGGAAGCAGCTTCCCATGGTGGCACACTAAGGAAACCGGAGTGCCAGAGAAGGATCAGGGCCACTACACAGAGCAGATGAGTACATAAAAAAAATAAAAAAACAGCTTTATAATCACTTTAATATCTGTCTGGTGTTCAGCTTTACCAAATGCTGCTACTGCAGAAAGGAGGGGACCAATCAAGGTCACCAGTTCTTTGGCTTAAGGTTGAATTATACTAGGAAGAACTAGTTTGCCTGAGCAACTTTTTACTACTAGCATGATTAGTTGGTTTGTTTTAGGTTTAAACACAAACCCACATGTCCAGCATCCATAAACCAGAGGACAAAAAGTGCAGACTAGTGTTTAAACAAAAAACAAAACCAATCATACTAGCAGTAAATATGTTTAATAACCAGATGAAGACAAATGCATTCAAACAGCCAAAGATCACTTTCCACTTACATCCAATCCAGGCTTCCCAAAATAAAAAAGGTAGTTTGGCACCAAGCGTTGTAGCTCTAATAAGCCATCCCAAATCACTATTGTTGGTTTTTGGGTGGTTTGTCATGGCTCAGTGTACTTGCACTGAGTGTTTAGTCTTTATTTCACAAGTAGTCTTTTTGCCACATGTTTAATGTGGGTTTATGTTGAAGGCAAAATACATTACACATGTAGGTTGTTCCTATAGTGGAATTGCCCGTTTAGCCTTAAAGAGGAAGTAAACCCTGATGGTTTTACTTTTGTTCCCTGCAAAGTAAAAGCACAATGGGCTAGTATGCATCGCATACTAGCCCATTATGTGGCACTTACCTGCGCTGTCCCTGCTGGAGGCCACATTCCTCTTCACCCCTCTTCCTTTCATTCTATGCATTCAGGTAAAAAGCCTTGTGTGTAGCAGCCTCCCAGCACCCCCCTCTGTCCAGCGATGTCCAAGAGTCTCTTGGCCATCCCTGACTTCCCCTCCTGATTGAGGGAGACAGCAGTGGAGCCATAGGCTCCCGCAGCTGTCAAAGCTGGTTAGCCAATTGGGAGAAAGGAGACCGGGCCAAATGGTGGCTCCATGTTTGAATGGACACACGGAGCTGCAGCTCGGCTCTGGAGGGGGGGACTGAACTCCTGGGAGATTGGGGGCACAGCCCGTCTCCAGAAGTAGGGAGGGGGGGGAGCAAGTGGAACTCTGCTTTAATTTGATGTTTTACCAAATATTTTACTGCCTTGCAGTAAGCAGTTACCACTTAAAGCACAAGATCAGCAGATAGCATAATGAAAAAAACGTACTCTGCCAAACAAACCTAAATACTGCATTTCTAAAACTGCTCTACCTACCAATCATTAAGCAACAGAAGGCAACTTATATGGCTTTCAAAAAGGTTAGTGCAGGAAAATGCAGCAATATCCAACACACATTTGACCCATCAGATTTAGGCCTCATCTATCAAAGCTTCAGTATCAAAATTGTATAGCTACAGCCACTAAATTGACCTGTCCTGGAAACCATTGAAAATAAAACGTAGATTGTAAAATGACCAACAGATATTTACACACCCAGATATGAAGCCTGGCATGTTCAGAAACTTGAACCCACAGAGGACCAAAGGCTCAAGTCTGGTTAGCACAGATAAAGGGCACATGTGAAGATAAGATCCTTTTAGGAGCACGATTACTGAATTTCAGGATAACAAGTTCAGACTAAACACGAATCTGATTGTGTGGATGCAAAAGTGTGCTTACTAATGATGAGTTTCTCCCACACCAATTTGCAGAGTGTTAACATGAAGCATATATGGGGGAAGGAGGGATGTGATCACACCATCTGTCAGTACACAGGATTTTGCACACCTTCACTGATCAGCAGGAAGAAAAGGAAACTGCAGAAAAGATTAAGCCAGGCAAGGACCGTTCTAAAAATAGACTTATCAAATCTACAAGACGGATGGTGCCGTCTTCTATAAAGGGAAATAAATCTAGAACATTTACAAAGGAAACTAGAACCTCTTGAAGGTCACGTGCAAACTAATTTAGTTAATGATCTTATAGCATGATCAAATTATTGATTTGTCATTACATTTAGACCTACAAGTTAAGAATATTTGAGATTTTTTATAAGGGCTTAGAAAAGACTAGCCAATTATTTGATAGCAGCTATAGTAAACAGATGTGCTGCTGTACAAATGACCTTGGGGTGGCACTAAGGTGGTGCTAAAGACAAATAGGATCAGGACAAGTGAAATTTGAGAACCAGATTTAGAATACTGAAAAAGTTGCCCTGAATCCTCCTCTGAATATAGTTTAAACCTAGGCCTTAAGGATCATGCACACATGTACAAGATGATACTGCAGTTGATGCTTATTGTGTTATTACGGATCTGAAGGCAACTGTGATATGCTACTGGCCAATGCACAAAGCTTTGTAATCTGGTGATAGAGATCTGCATCCGGTCACGGCTATGGACTGTATGCAACGTTGTATGCATGAAAGTGTTTGTGCTAATGTTTACAGGCGTACAGTGAACATAACACCCCCCACAAGCCATGAATACCAATGACGCTAGGCGGCAGGAGACACCAGCGTCCTGATCTGCACATAAAAGTTCACACAGACACGCTCCCAAGACAAGATTCTACGTAGATCTTGCTGCCAACAGTACCCTATGAAAAGTCATACATGATGTGCATGAGCCCTTCACCACCACATCAGTCAACTACTGAGGTCATACCGACACGGAGAATCTCTGGCAGCCATTAAGGAATACAATTAAGGACCATCTTGGCACAATCATTGCAGCAGCCACACTTGTTTTAAAGCAGGATAAATATTACTTTATTAAATAATATTTAAGAAGCAGCAACTCGATAGATAAAATGGTAATGGATTTAACCCAGAAAGCTGAAGTCTGAAAAGATTAAGGGCCGATTTACACTAAAATGTGGTGCAGGTAAGGGGTGTTCTGCGCGCTTTTCCCACACCACAGGTGAATGCGTTGCCCTTGCAAGAGTGCGGGTGAATGGCACCCCAAATTCACCTTGCAAACGCAGCACATTTGCAGGCACCAAACCGCATGGTATCAGTACCATGCAGTTTGGCGCAGTGCATTCTGAAAAAATTATTGCTTTCGTTCCTGCAGTGTTTTGCAGTCCATTCAAAAGAATGGGCTGCAAAACCAGAATGCACAGGAACATGCATCTTCTGGTGTGAACGGGCCCTCAGTATCAAGCCACAAAGTACAGAAAGAATTAGGGCCTAGTCACATTTTTAACAGGACTCCAATGTACAAAAGATTACAATGAGTTCCACAGATGTAAGCTTATCTGATCATTCTGGCCAGTTGCCAAATTAAAAAAGAAAAAAGCGATTGGCAATATCTGCATTGGCAGCATAATTGCAGCACCTTAAAACAAACTACCACATGTTAAAGCAACGTGCAGGAATCTACCACAACACAGCAAAACAGTCTAAGCCCACGTTCAGATCGGGCCGATTTGGCATGTGATTTGACATGTCGAATCGCATGCCAAATCAGCAGCTATTGCTGGCAATGGCACTGTCCGAAACGTTGCGGCTTCGCACCGATTCCCAAAAGTAATTCCTGTACTACTCTTGCCTTCAGGGGGTGATTTGTTTAGACATTCGTGCACGAACCTGCACAGATGTCTGTTGAATCGCCCCTGAAGTCGGACTGTATGGCCAGTTTGAAAACATGCGAGTTTAGCTAAACTGGCACAATTTCTAACCCACAGTCAGTGTAAACCTAGGCTTAATGGGTCATATGTGTAAACCTAAAGACTGGGTAACAGATTACAGTTAAAATGGTATTAAACCCACTTTAAAAACTTGCTAACAGAGACCCTATTAGCTACACATGTACGCAGCTCAGGGTGTCAACAGCACCCGCTGTCTGCCATGGTGATGCGATTACCATGTGTGCAGGGGTGACATCATTGTAGCCTGGCCATTCAGGTGGTGGAACAGCCGGAACCTGGAAGGAAGACTAAGGTGATGGAAGTGCCTGGGACTAGCAGGATCTGTGACAGCACAGCACTGAAGGGCTCATTATGACAGGAAAGTCTTGTGTGCCAATATGTAGTGCATACTAGCCATTATGGCATAGCCTGCCTAGGGGCGCAACCCCCCCCCCCAAAGAAAACCCACACCCCCCACTTTAAGTGAGTCTTTCACACGGATGGACAGATCAGGTCAGGACCAGCGATGACAAAGTTTGAAGCAGATTGGAATTTCTCTTGAATGAATGAATCTTAGTGTGGTTTTCATTTGAGAAATGACATGCATCCCAAAAGAGCAAACCAAATGTTGCTGTTTTCGAATGATGTTCACCCAGTCATCGAATGTACAAAGAATTTTCATACAAGCATTTATAGGAATGTCCATTCAGAAATCTAGTGCACAGCCAGCTTAAAGGTGGAGTACTGCTAGGCCCCGCTATCCAGCATTACCATCATATCTATGGGCAGCACTGAGGTCCATGGTTTGAATCCCGCCCAGCGTCTACATGGCGTGCATGATCTCCCTGGGCTTGCATGGGTTTCCTCCAGACAAGGATATGCTGGAAGGTTAATTGGCTCCCTTCTAAAATTGAGCCCAGTGTGTAACAGGGACCTTAGATTGTCAGCTCGTTGAGGGCAAGAACTGAGGTGAATGAACGGTGTGCCACCCTATGAACTGTTGGGGCTCAATAAATGCCTGTTATCAGCGAGCTTCTACTTCATTTCAGGAATTGTTTTCCAACGGAAATTCAGCTCTTTGTACAAAAAAAAAAAAAAACACCTTGAAAGCTTTCATAAACTGTTCAACAGGCACGTGATTATCACGTCATTGCAAAACAAGTCTATTTCTTCATCTGCAGCGACAACAGCACAATGGATTTTTACAGCTGGGTGGAAAAAGCCATTTATTTCCTTGTCCACAGTACACTGACAACCAGTAAGAAAGTCACAAGACTGAACACAGGCTGAGCGGACAGCTCACTAGTCCTGAACAACCCCTCCCCCCCCCACCTCGATCTTCTTCCCTCTGCAGTCATGTGACAAGCTGCTGGAATCACCCCAGTGACGTCACACACACACTGGGCTCCCCTTCTGGGAAGAGACACACACCCCAATCATACAAACAGGCGTACCACTGATTTGTGCATAAAAAAAAAAAGGCCAAAAATCCCGAATAGGCTCAGGCTGTGGAAGTGGATACAACCGAAGTGTGACACAGAAGGAGGAGACTAGTACAGGCAGCCAGTGAACCGAAGAGAGGAAAGATGGCAGGATGGAGCCGGGTCACATGACAAGAAGGAAGAAGAAGAGCAGGCTGTACTGGGAATGAGATCTACAGAAGGAGATCATGTATAGATACACATTCACACTGTAACCCCTTCATGTACTAAGCAACCCGGTCACTGCATGGTGTGCTGGGAGAAATGACATGGGAAGATAAAACAAACACTCGTCCTTTGTCAGGTTGACGGCCTGAAGAAAAGATACTGCAGGCTGTCCATTACTGACAACACCTCGCCCCTTCCATCGTACAGGAAACACTGTGCCGCCACTGCATTGTGTCATCCGGAACATACAGAGGGATCCATACCGGGAAACATACAGAGGGATCCATACCGGGAAACATACAGAGGGATCCATACCGGGAAACATACAGAGGGATCCATACCGGGAAACATACAGAGGGATCCATACCGGGAAACATACAGAGGGATCCATACCGGGAAACATACAGAGGGATCCATACCGGGAAACATACAGAGGGATCCATACCGGGAAACATACAGACTGCTGGCAACATAAAAATCTTATAGACACTACAACCCCCATACAAAATCATACACATAGTGATGACAGCACACATCAGCCATAAAGCAAACAGACATTGTCACCTATAACCACCCCCCCCCCCTCAAAAAAAAAAAAAAATTGTCACTCGCTGCTAAAAAAAAAAAAAAAAAGTACCCAATTTATAATAAAGGCACCCTCCCTATAATGGAAGCTCCCTATAATAACCACCCTGTCGCCCAATATAATGAAGTCTGCCCTATTTCATACAATAAACCCCCTTCCTGATAATCCCCCCCCACACCCCAATAACCATCCTGCCTCACCCAAATTATGTTGGAGGTTCCCTATACTGAAGCCCCCCTCCTATAATAATATACCCAGCTACCATGAAGACCCCCCTGCCTCCCCAATAATGGAGGTTCCCCATAATGAAGACCCCCCCTCCTCCCCAATAATGGAGGTTCCCCATAATGAAGACCCCCCCTCCTCCCCAATAATGGAGGTTCCCCATAATGAAGACCCCCCCTCCTCCCCAATAATGGAGGTTCCCCATAATGAAGACCCCCCCTCCTCCCCAATAATGGAGGTTCCCCATAATGAAGACCCCCCTCCTCCCCAATAATGGAGGTTCCCCATAATGAAGACCCCCCCTCCTCCCCAATAATGGAGGTTCCCCATAATGAAGACCCCCCCCTCTTCCCCAATAATGGAGGTTCCCCATAATGAAGACCCCCCCCTCTTCCCCAATAATGGAGGTTCCCCATAATGAAGACCCCCCCCTCTTCCCCAATAATGGAGGTTCCCCATAAAGACCTCCCCTCCTCCCCAATAATAGAGGTTCCCCATAATGACCCCCCCCTCCTCCCCAATAATGGAGGTTCCCCATAATGAAGACCTCCCCTCCTCCCCAATAATAGAGGTTCCCCATAATGACCTCCCCTCCTCCCCAATAATAGAGGTTCCCCATAATGACCTCCCCTCCTCCCCAATAATGGAGGTTCCCCATAAAGACCTCCCCTCCAATAATAGAGGTTCCCCATAATGACCTCCCCTCCTCCCCAATAATGGAGGTTCCCCATAATGAAGACCCCCCCTCCTCCCCAATAATGGAGGTTCCCCATAAAGACCTCCCCTCCAATAATAGAGGTTCCCCATAATGACCTCCCCTCCTCCCCAATAATGGAGGTTCCCCATAATGAAGACCCCCCCTCCTCCCCAATAATGGAGGTTCCCCATAAAGACCCCCCCTCCTCCCCAATAATGGAGGTTCCCCATAATGAAGACCCCCCTTCCTCCCCAATAATACCCCCCCCTCTAATAAAGCCCCAGCTCTAGTCAATGATAAACCCCCCTTTCTCCCCCAACAGAGAACCCCTGCCTATAATAAAGTCCCCCCCCCCAAAAAAACAAGAAAATAAAAACTGGGGCTCCCCATAAATCATGTTGAAGCCCCTTACAGTAATAATTCCCCCCCCCCCCACACACATAATAGAGGCTCCCTATAATTAAGCACCCCCAATATTAAGGGCCCTCTGCCTGTACTAAATGCCCCTTCTTCACCTATAACACCCCCCACTAACATAATGAAGCCCCTCCTCCAATAATACCCCCCCCCCCCCGCATGGAGACTCCTTACAATCCCCCCCCCCCCAATCTATAATAAAGGCCCCTTGCCTATACCCCCCCCCCCCCATTCTATAATGGAGGCGCCCTCCTATAATACCCCCCAATGGGAGGAGGTCGGGCCGTAAAGCACACATCTCTCTCTCTCGGTCTCACCGCTGAACACCATGGCTGACGAGGCGCCCATGACGGCGAAGAAGGCGGAGTACTCCGGAGCGGTGGATGTGGTGGACATGGTGCCGCCTTGGTCCGGGTTGTGTCCGCTGACTGAAGGTGGACGAATAAACCTCCGGTGTGTGTGGGGGGGTGAAGCGAAGACAGAGAGGCCGGGGGGAGGGAGCTGTGTCGGCGGATTCTATGGGAGGAGGAAGGAGGAAGGGAACGGACTGTTGCTGACACTCGGTGCGCCTCTCACACTGGAAGAGGTGAAGCGCCGCTCTCTGCTCTAAATACTTCACCGCAGCACAAAATGGCGGCCGGCCGGGGCGGTCACGTGACGCGGCGCTTCCCTGCTCCTGCTGGCCACGCCCACCGGCGGACCGAGGCGTTCTGTAGGCGGGTGGAGGGAATGTTGGTGGTGGGATGTGAGGGGTTAATGAGGTCCGTGGAGTTTTATTTCCCGGGTCAGGACTCGGTTAGCGGGCAAGGCTGGCACGGGGTGCCCTGAGGGCCCGGTAGGGTGAGGTGCAAGGTGCGTCAGGCAGGTTCATAAAGGGGAAGGGGGGGATGGGCGCTCAGCACTGGATCTGATGACTTTTCTGTCACTGATAACAATGAGAGGTCAGCCTGCAGGTACAGAGGACACATAGGGGGCTAATACAAGGGAAATACAATACAAGTCAATAAAAATACACTCCCTGCTAATCTGAGGGGTTTAGGGCCCAGTCAGAGGCCTCATCCAGTGCACACCTTACCACAACACACAGAAAACCATCTTATGTACATTAGCACCATTCACAGTTGAAATATTGTCCTTGCTGTAGATGTAAACCATTTATGTACCTCATGAAGTCTGACTGGAAGTCTCCTAGGCCGTTGCTAAGAGAGACCTAGCTATTCCCGCTCACCTCCGCCATCACAGGAGTGAGCTCTTCCTCTGATTCACACCCCTCACATGCCCTCCCTCCACCTCTGATGCTGGAGCCCTGAGCTCCCCCCTGGGATGGTGAAGGTGAACAGTAATATCTAGGCCTCACTTAGCAACGTCCTTAGCAACATCCTGGGAGTTCTCCAGTCAGGTTTCATGAGATGTGTAAATGGCCTATGCATAAAACAGGGACATCATTCAACTTTAGTCATAGCTGCACAGTTTGTTTTTATATGCAGACGCCCCTTACCTACATAGGCAGGTTTTTTTTTAGGAAAGGTGAACTAACCCTTTTCACCACTTCCCGTCTACTTCCTAGCCGAATGACGGTTACAGCGTGGGCTTACTTTGCCGGAAGGGCTTACATGGATTTCCTCCTGTGATCGCTCTTCCCGTTCTTCGGACTCAGCTGATCACAGATCTGGGTAAAGGGCCAATCACAGCAGCCCTTCACCACGTGATCAGCTGTATCCAATGACAGCTGATCACGGATATGTCAACACAAGCTGATTATCAGCTTGAGAAAGGAAAAAGAGAGCCGATAATCGTCTTGTGTTAAAGGGACATCGACACTGGTAATCAGGGCACGGATTATTAGTGTCCTGATTATCAGTGCCGTTCCAACAGTGCCCACCAGTGCTGCAAATCAGTGCCCACCGGTGCTGCCAATCAGTACCCACCAGTGCTGCCAATCAGTGCTGCCAATCAGTGCCCACCAGTGCTGCCAATCAGTACCCATCAGTTCTGCCCATCAGTGCCTCCTCGTCAAGTCAAGCTTTATTGTCATTCTACTAGACGTGTGGACATACGGTAGAATGAAATTCCGTATTTTGCAGGACCACTACTAATTAAACATAATTATAAATATACAAAAATAGAACACAGAGAAGAACTTAAAATGGTGTTCCGGCCGAAATTATACTTTTTAAATAAAAATACCCCTATAATACACAAGTTTAATGTATTCTAGTAAAGTTAGTCTGTAAACTAAGGTCTGTTTTGTTAGTTTATAGCAGTAGTTTGTTGGCCATCTTCAGTGTGGGCATCTGAAGCCAGACTGTATTTCTTCCTGGATGTCATCATTGCAGATCTCGCACATGCTCAGTGCAGCACAAGCAGTGTAATAGGTTTCAGGTCAGGTTTCCATAGCAACGGCAGTTTCACAGGAAGTTGCCACCCCTTCCCAGAAGGCATTGCAAACAGGAAATGATGCGATGGGCCGCGGCCAGGGAGGAGGAAGTGAAAAATGAATACAGCAGATATACAGTAGGTGCTGAGAAAAAAAAGAAAAAAATATCCAATTTGTTTACAGTGCAGAGTTTAGTGAGGGATGCTGAAGAGTTGTAAAAGTGGGTGGAACTCCAGTTTAAAATAAAAAATTATAAACCTGTACACATCTGGGAACTATGTAACCGTACATATTTCTAAGAGTCTTTGAAGCAGCAAGTCTTTGTGAAAGTGTCTAGTGCATATTTAAGAGTAAAAAGGAGAGGAAGTGGGATGTTCCTTGTCACATTATATATGTTGTAAAAGAGGTGTCAGTGTCATCTATCAGTGCAGCCTCATCAGTGCCCATTAGTGTAGCCCCATCAGTGCCACCTCATCAGTGTCAATCAGTGCTGCCTCATCATTGTGGATCAGTGCAGCTTATCAGTGCTGCCTCATTAGTGCAGCCTCTTCAGTGCCCATCAGTGCAGGCTCTTCAGTGAATATCAGTGAAGGATTATTAATTATCTGTTTGCAAAAACAAGCTCTGAAAAATGTTGTGTTTTTTTTTTCAAAATTTTCAGTCTTTTTCTGTTTATTTAGCAAAAAATAAAAAACCCAGCGGTGATTAAATACCACAAAAAGAAAGCTCTATTTGTGTGCAAAAAATTATAAAAATTTAATTTGGGTACAGTGCAGCATGACCGCACAATTGTCATTCGAAGAGTGACAGCTGAAAATTGGCCTGGGCAGGAAGGGGGTGAAAGTGCCCAGTTGGCAACTGGTTAAAGTAGGTAGGGTTAAAATGTACCGCCACTGAAAACAACCAATTCAAGTTAATGGGGCCAGGCTGCAAATACCCTGGAGGTGAAGCTTTATTTAGTTTTTGAGCCTGAAGTGCAACAAAACACCGGTAATAAACCAAAAAACTGCATGTAAACACACACACAAAAAAGTGCACTTAGGCCCCGTTCACATCTGGCAATTTGGGATTGCTGGCAGAATCATTGTGATTCTACCCGCGATTCCAAATTGCACTGAAATAAATCATACAGCAATCGCAGCAAACTGCATCACATGAAGCTTGTCGCCCAAAAAAGCTCCTACTTCTGCCCGTGGTCCAAAATGTGAACAGGCCCTTAGGGTGTGTCCACTACTCCCTTCACGAAGAGGAAGGACCCTTCTCTGAGCCCCCCTCCCCCCAGGATGTAAGTCTTCAGACAGGGGCGAGGCACACTTAAGCCTCGTACACACGATCGGATTTTCCGCAAACAAAACCTCAGACTTTTGTCCAAAGGGCGTTGGCCAGGAACTTGTCTTGCATACAAACGGCAAGGAATTGTCGGCCAACAAACACGAACGTAGTGACGTACTACATGTGTTTTCAGCTCTTTAGCGCCACCCTTTGGGCTCCTTCTGCTAATTTTGTGTTAGTAGAAGTTTTGTGAGTGTTGATTCGCGCTTTTCATTTCGCGCTTTTCAGTTCACGCTTTTCAGTTCGTTTCTGAACGGCCGTTTGTCAACCAGCCATGTTGCGGAATCTGAGGAGATAACTTGTTATTTATTATTGGCCTTGGAGTTATTGCTTTGACCCAAGTCCAGTCCAGGAACAGGAGGAGGAGGATTTCTTGGACCAAAAATGGGTTGCTTTAATCGTGACCAATTATGTCATATGCCTTTGCTGCGGGAGCTCCGGGAGAATAATCCGGATGATTTTAGGAATTATCTCCGGATGACGGACCCCTGCTTTCACCAACTCTTGGCATTGTTGACCCCCTATATTAAGTAGCAGGACACATGCATGAGGATTTTATTTTATTTTTTGGTTGAATAATGATTTGATTTATCATATTTTCTATATTTTTGGATGCATAGAATGCACTTTTTGGTTAAGTTCTATTGGCAGATAGCATGTCTAATTTGATTTGTTTGGGGGTTTTTTTAACGCACAATAAAAAAGATTGGAGAATAATACTTGGCTATGTGTTTTACTTCAAATGACAGTTTGGGAGTAGGCAGTTACATTTACAAATGCAATGTAAAATTGACAAGGGACACCAACATAGTTGTATCTTTGATCTTAAAAACTAGGGGATAATGGTGTTGTGGTAACTTGTACCAAAAAAAAAAAAATAACAAGCATAATAATATTATTTTTGATATCACTAGAAAAAAAAAGCCTTTGGAAATGAGTTTGCCAGAACTCCATCAGTATCACCAGCAAAGCAGCCTCATTATTATCCCATTAAAGAAGAGAATTGTGCGCTGCATTTCAAGATTTCAAAATTTGACACGTCACAAATGTTAATTCTCCATTACGAACACTAGTTTACAAGACCGACCGCTTCTGGCTCGTCCTTGCTTCCGAGCATGTGTGTTTGTACTACGGACTTGTGTACATACGCTTGGAAAATCCGACAACAATTTTAAAGCCTGCTATCCAACATTTGTCCCCGGAAAATCCGACAACAATTGTCCGATGGAGCATACAAATGGTTTTTCCTCCAACATCCTGTCTAAAAATCTGATCCTGTGTACAAGGCTTTAGGCCCACCTAGCCAAAAGGCCCAGCGGCTCCTTATGATCAACCAAAGCCAACCAACAAGTACTAAGTGGGGGCTCTCCCAAATAGAGACCCCCCCCTCAAGGCAGGGGTAGGAAGAAATCTAAGGGCCTCACATCCTCCCCTAAATTTCAGGGTAGGCCCAAAGACCCACACCCTACAATCCATGTGAAAAAAAACACACATATAAGTGCAATGTGACATACTGTATACATGGGAAAAAAATTAAAAGAAAATTTAAAAAGGTACCATTGGAGGTACAATGGCTTAGCCTTACGGCCTCGTAACAAAAATTGGTGCAGCATTTTGAGGGTTAAAACAGGCAGTGAGGAGGCGCATGCTAGCTGCATGTGTGAGGAGCCTTAAAGGCAAAACCAAAGGACCTCCGTGTCCCCGTTGGGGAGATCTCTCTTCAGCTCCGGTCCTATAGCCACAACAGGAAGTAAGAGAAAATCCCTCCAAAGTAAAGGAAATCCTTGGTTGTCACCAGAACTAGTGTCCCTGTTGGAAGATTTCCCCTCTGTTCCTGTTCTGGTGACAACCCAAAATTTGGGATTTTTTTCTTCACTTTCATGCTCAGTCATAATGGTAAACTGGAAAAAATAGCGTGAATCTCCCTAATGGGGGCACAGACAACAATAAAAACCTGACAGGTGTTCTAGTCCCTCCCCACTCTATCCAAAACGAGTTATACTTTAAATATTATGTAAACCCAAAAATAAAAATGATGGCAGCATTCTATTTCTTTTTTTTACACTTTTTTTTCTTTTCTTTTAACCTGGTGGTCCTGCCATTAGCACACTTCCTGTCCTAGGGTGACAACTGTACTGAGTCCTGCCATTGGCACACTTCCTGTCCTAGGCTGACAACTCCTGTCCTAGGCTGATAACTGTACTGAGTCCTGCCTTTGGCACACTTCCTGTCCTAGGGTGACAACTGTACTGAGTCCTGCCATTGGCACACTTCCTGTCCTAGGGTGAAAACTGTACTGAGTCCTTCCATTGGCACACTTTCTGTCTTAATATACCTCCCTATACTACACAGACCTACCACTATACCACCCTATACTATCTAGACCTACCACTATACCTCCCTATACTATCCAGGCCTACCACTATACCTCCCTATACTATCTAGACCTACCACTATAACTCCCTATACTATTTAGACCTACCACTATACCTCCCTATACTATCCAGACCTACCACTATACCGCCCTATACTATCCAAACCTGACACTATAGTGCTCTATACTATCCAAACCTGACACTATAGTGCCCTATACTATCCAAACCTGACACTATAGTGCCCTATACTATCCAAACCTGACACTATAGTGCCCTATACTATCCAAACCTGACACTATAGTGCCCTATACTATCCAAACCTGATACTATATAGCCCTATACTATCCAAACCTACCTCTGTACTGCCCTATACTATCCAAACCTTCCACTGTACTGCCCTATACTATTCAAACCTTCCACTGTACTGCCCTGTACTATCCAAACCTTCCACTGTACTGCCCTATACTATCCAAACCTACCTTTGTGCTGCCCCATACTATCCAAATCTTCCACTATACTGCCCTATACTATCCAAACCTACCTCTGTACTGCCCTTTACTATCCAAGCCTACCTCTGTACTGCCCTATCTTGCCACCATACTGCCCTATACTACCCTAGCCTGCCACTATACGACCCTATACTACCCAAACCTGACACTATACATTACTACACCACCTACCTACTACTACCACCTATTTTGTACCCTCCTGACCTCCCCTCTACTATGTCTTCCAACCCCCCTGTACTGTGCCTTCCTGCCCCCCCCCCCATACTGTGTACAGTCATACATAAATACAAACCGCTAAATGGCTGGGAGAGGCATTTATGACGCGGGAATGTGTACAGGGAGGGGGATAGTTTCAAAAAGGAGTGGGAGCAGTGTGTACAGGGAAAAAGAGTCAGTATTTACAGGGGGTCTATGTATATGGGGGGGGGGGGGGCAGTGTGTAGAGAGGGTGGGACAGTGTGTATAGGGGGGTGAATTTAATTTGGGTTAATTCCCTGGTTTTCTGTATTTGTTGTTTCTAATCAGACTAAAAGGCCACGCCCAAAATGTAGCATTATTCAGCCACACCTACTCCTTGCCACCGTGCGTCACCTATTCCCTGGCAGGGGCCCTAGTGCATTACTTTGCCCAGGAACCCAAGATGGCCCTGCTGTTCGCCCATTTTTCAGGGCGTTCGGTGGGTGTTTGCCCTGCAATGCACTGCGAACTGCACAGTGCATTCTGAGCCCTGATTGGGCAAAGCTTTGCCCAATCAGGGCGAAGTGAATAGCTGGTTGTTAAGGAGCAGGCCAGGAAGCTGACTGGGGCATCCAGGGCTGCTGTTAGAAATTATGGGGCCCCATTCAGCCTACCTGACAGGGCCACATCATGACAGTTTACTATGCTTCAGTGATGAATGGACACAGGAGTGATTGATACTGATGGCTCACTGTGTTCATTTAGGAAAGGAAGGGGCTTGTATATTAAATTTTTACCGGCCCCTTCCCCCCGCTCTTTATCCTGTAACAGCCCCCTGTGTGCTTGCAGCAACTGCCAGCGGGGGAGGAGAGGAGGGAAGCCGTTAGCACTGTGGGGGAAAGGCGCACACAGGGGGGCCAGGACAGCAGATGGAAGGGGCGCATATGCTAGAACGGGCATCACTAAATGGCTACTGCTCTTTTCGGACCGCCGTGGCCGCACCATTTAGCTGCTGCTTTTGTCCCCAGCCTCTGCCGCTGTCAATAGCAGAGTAGAGCAGGGCGGACGGCGGGAGGTGGGACAATTCTCAATTGGGGGCGGGACCAGCACTGCATCGAGAGAGGGAGCTTCCTGAATTAACCTTTCCGTTAACCAGGAGGTGATTGGCTACTAGGCGGTGGTCCTAGCAGCCAATCACCAGCTTGCTAATATGAAAAGCACCCTATTCAGTGCTGCTGTGCCTCTGCCTTCAGTTCAGGATTGCTCTGCCTCCTGCCCTCCGCTCTGTGAAAGGTAGGAGAGTCAAGGGAGGAAAGGACATGGCTGTGAAGGATGGGGGGGGGGTCATGTACAGGGGGTAGTGCTGTGTGTGGGGAGGTCATGTAAAGGGGGCAGTGCTGTGGGGGTATATATGAAGGGGGCAGTACTGTGGGGGTATATATGAAGGGGGCAGCGCTGTGGGGGGGTATATGAAGGTGGCAGTGCTGTGGGGAGGATGTGAAGGGGGCAGTGCTGTGGGGGGATAAATGAAGGGGGTAGTGCTGTGGGGGGATATATGAAAGGGGCAGTACTGTGGGGGTATATATGAAGGGGGCAGCGCTGTGGGGGGGTATATGAAGGGGGCAGTGCTGTGGGGAGGATGTGAAGGGGGCAGTGCTGTGGGGGGATAAATGAAGGGGGTAGTGCTGTGGGGGGATATATGAAGGGGACAGCGTTGTGGGGGTATATATGAAGGGGACAATGCTGTGGGACGGATATATGAAGGGGCAGTGCTGTGGGGGGATATATGAAGGAACGGTGCTGTGGGGGTATATATGAAGGGGTGGTGCTGTGGGGAGCATGTGAAGGGGGCAGTGCTGTGGGGGTATATATGAAGGGGCAGTCCTGTGGGGGATATATGAAGGGGGCAGTGCTGTGGGGAGGATGTGAAGGGGGCAGTGCTGTGGGGGGGTAAATGAAGGGGGTAATGCTGTGGGTGGATATATAAAGGGGACAGTGTTGTGGGAGGATAAATGAATCGGACAGTGCTGTGGGGGTATATATGAAGGGGGCAGTGCTGTGGGGGGATATATGAAGGGGCGGTGCTGTGGGGGGTATATGAAGCGGGCAGTGCTGTGGGGGTATATATGAAGGGGGCAGTGCTGTGGGGGCACATATGAAGGGGCGGTGCTGTGGGGGCATATATGAAGGGGCGGTGCTGTGGGAGGATATATGAAGGGGACAGTACTATGGGGGATATATGAAGGGACAGTGCTGTGGGGGATATATGAAGGGGGCGGTGCTGTGGGAAGAATGTGAAGGGGCGGTGCTGTGGGGGGATATATGAAGGGGGCAGTGCTGTGGGGAGGATGTGAAGTGGGGGATAAATGAAGGGGGTAGTGCTGTGGGGGGATATATGAAGGGGACAGCGTTGTGGGGGTATATATGAAGGGGCAGTGCTATGGGACGGATATATGAAGGAACGGTGCTGTGGGGGGATATTTGAAGGGGCGGTGCTGTGGGGAGCATTTGAAGGGGGCAGTGCTGTGGGGGTATATATGAAGGGGGCAGTGCTGTGGGGGGATATATGAAGGGGGCAGTGCTGTGGGGAGGATGTGAAGGGGGCAGTGCTGTGGGGGGGTAAATGAAGGGGGTAGTGCTGTGGGTGGATATATGAAGGGGACAGTGTTGTGGGAGGATAAATGAAGGGGACAGTGCTGTGGGGTTATATATGAAGGGGGCAATGCTGTGGGGGGATATATGAAGGGGCGGTGCTGTGGGGGGTATATGAAGCGGGCAGTGCTGTGGGGGGATATATGAAGGGACTGTGCTGTGGGGGGAGATAAGAAGGGGCAGTGCTGTGGGGGTATATATGAAGGGGGCAGTGCTGTGGGGGCATATATGAAGGGGCGGTGCTGTGGGGGAATATATGAAGGGGCAGTGCTGTGGGGGATATATGAAGGGGGCGGTGCTGTGGGAAGAATGTGAAGGGGCGGTGCTGTGGGGGAATGTGAAAGGGGCGGTGCTGTGGGGGGATATATCACACATAGGTGGGTAGGTATATAATGGAAAGGATCACCTATCAAGAGACCCATTCAAGGCTGAAAAAAACGGCTATATATGTTTAGGATATAACAATAAACAACAGTGTTTCAGTCCTAGAGGTGAACAATATGTGTAGATCCAATATCCCAAAAAAAGGAAACAAGCTTGCTACCACCGAGGGAGATGGAGGCTTACCAGATGTGGTGGACCTAGCGGGGCATACGCCCAACTAGGTCGGACAAGGCTTGGGTGGTAGAAAAGCCGTGGATGTCTGTGATGTTGCAGGCTGCCCGATTCCTCCAACTGGTGTCCAGATCCTGGGAGATGTGTGGAATTCAAGGGATGTGGATAGTTCTATGAGTCCCAGGAGGGAGGGGGTGAGGTATTCCTTGTGTGGTTCCCTCAAACCGATCATTCATTGGGTGTAAGTGGAAAGGAAAGGAAAAAAGGGCCACATAGTGTAAATCCGCATCAAAATTTATTAAAAAATAAATATAGGAAATACACTCACGTATAAATCCACAAGATATTGCAGCGCTGAGAAAAAGTGGCGACAATGGGGTCCTGCCCGACGCGTTTCGTCCTAAAAAGGCATCATCTGGGGGGTGGGGGGATATATGAAGGGGGCGGTGCTGTGGGAAGAATGTGAAGGGGCGGTGCTGTGGGGGAATGTGAAAGGGGCAGTGCTGTGGGGGGATATATGAAGGGGGCGGTGCTGTGGGGGGATATATGAAGGGGGCAGTGCTGTGGGGGGATAAATGAAGGGGGTAGTGCTGTGGGGGGATATATGAAGGGGACAGCGTTGTGGGGGTATATATGAAGGGGGCAGTGCTGTGGGACGGATATATGAAGGGGCGGTGCTGTGGGGGGATATATGAAGGAACGGTGCTGTGGGGGGATAAATGCAGGGGCGGTGCTGTGGGGAGCATGTGAAGGGGGCAGTGCTGTGGGGGTATATATGAAGGGGGCAGTGCTGTGGGGGTATATATGAAGGGGGCAGTGCTGTGGGGGGATATATGAAGGTGGCAGTGCTGTGGGGAGGATGTGAAGGGGGCAGTGCTGTGGGGGGGGTAAATGAAGGGGGTAGTGCTGTGGGTGGATATATGAAGGGGACAGTGTTGTGGGAGGATAAATGAAGGGGACAGTGCTGTGGGGGTATATATAAAGGGGGCAGTGCTGTGGGGGGATATATGAAGGGGTGGTGCTGTGGGGGGTATATATAAAGGGGGCAGTGCTGTGGGGGGATATATGAAGGGGTGGTGCTGTGGGGGGTATATGAAGGGGGCAGTGCTGTGGGGGGATATATGAAGGGACTGTGCTGTGGGGGGATATAAGAAGCGGCAGTGCTGTGGGGGTATATATGAAGGGGGCAGTGCTGTGGGGGCATATATGAAGGGGCGGTGCTGTGGGGGGATATATGAAGGGGCGGTGCTGTGGGAAGATATATGAAGGGGACAGTATTGTGGGGGGATATATGAAAGGGCAGTGCTGTGGGGGGATATATGAAGGGGGCGGGCTTTGGGAAGAATGTGAAGGGGCGGTGCTGTGGGGGGATGTGAAAGGGGCGGTGCTGTGGGGGGATATATGAAGGGGCGGTGCTGTGGGGAATATATGAAGGGGGCGGTGCTGTGGGGAATATATGAAGGGGGCGGTGCTGTGGGGGATATATGAAGCGGGCGGTGCTGTGGGGGATAAATGAAGGGGACAGTACTGTGGGGGGATTTATGAAGGGGCAGTGCTGTGGGGGGATATATAAAGAGGGCAGTGCTGTGGGAAGAATGTGAAGGGGCGATGCTGTGGGGGGATGTGAAAGGGGCGGTGTTGTGGGGGGATATATGAAGGGGGCAGTGCTGTGGGGGGATATATGAAGGGGCGGTGCTGTGGGGGATATATGAAGGGGGCGGTGCTGTGGGGGATATATGAAGGGGGCAGTGCTGTGGGGAATTTGTGAAGGGGGTGGTGCTGTGGGGGATATATGAAGGGGGCGGTGCTGTGGGGAGGATGTCAAAGGGGCAAGTGCTGTGGGGATGATATGTGAAGAGGGGAAAGCTGTGTGCAGGGGTAGTGATGCAAAGGGGACAGTGCTGTGCGGGGGAAGTGAAAGGGGCAGTGCTGGGCGGGGGAAGTGAAAGGGGCAGTGCTGTGGGGGTGATATGTGAAGGTGACAGTGCTGTGGTGGAGAAGATGTGAAGGGGGACAAGCAGCTGCACACAAAATGAGGTGCTGCACAGAAAATGTGTAGGGGTACCATTGACTCTTAAACTCACTGAAATACAAGGTGCAGTATCCCAATCATGGAAATAGCATTGTACAAACGCACCATGCACTTTCCATGCGGCTGCATTTTTAAAAAGGTGCCAGGACCTTTTCCCAGCAGAAAATGCAGGCACAGCAGCCCATTCAAATGAATCGGCTGTCGTTCCTGCACACCTGGGCTGTGATGTAAAGAATCATCGCACAAAAATGCGATTCGGACCTGTGCTGGAAATTTTTTTTTACTAGTCGTACCTCTATGAATTTTAATTCAATACCCCTGTGCTAGGGTATTTACTGATTGTTAAGAATATGTAAATATCCGAATCTCCATAGCTTGGCCGCAGTTCTATTTTAAGGGGCCATGGCACTCCACTGTGGCTGTCAATTTTCCTATATTTTCAATAATGGTGTATTATCGTACCATTATATGTCTGACCTTTCTTGTCATTAGAAAGGCAATACATATTTTATGATTACAGTATGATACTGGAAGAAACCAGTGACTCGGTCTTGCCTTAATACTTGTTTAGGGTGTAAATGTGTAAGGTAAACTGGTTATGGCACTTCAGTTTTAACAGCTGTAAATACAGAAAATATAATAGGATGTTTAAAACTTGTCAGACTTATAAAAGCAGGTTATTTGACAGGATCAACCTTTCTAATTTATTTTTTATAGCTTAAAGGAAAACCTAGAAAAATCATATTTCCATGATCAATATTGTATAACTAAAATACACTTTGGTCTAATATACTAATGTGTGTGAGTATAACACAAGGACATCTTCTTATTACATAAAAAAACAAAGAGAGGTTGGGAGTTGTTTTAATTTTTTATTTTCTTCTATTGATAGTCATTTAGTACATTGGATGCCTAAAACACGGTATGTGTTTAGCCAAAACATTCTTTTTTTTTCAGCTGGGATAGGAAATGGTTAGAACCCCTGTTGGGTTATCATTTGCTGTCAGAGGAGATTCTTCTTCGTTTCCTTTCCTAGAGCCAATACAGGCGATGAGCCAAATTTTTCCTAAAGTGCATTTCTTCTTTAGACAAGGGTTTCTTAATCGGGGTTTCCATTGGACCCTAGGGTTCCTCCAGAGGCTGCTCGGGGTTCCTTGCACAATCAGCAATTTCTGCCTCTCAGAAAAGTTCCCACGGACACCATTGATCTTTTCAGCTATCTATAAGGGGGTAATTCTTCCCAATGACCACAAGTGTAAAGAGCATTCTTCCCACTGACCATCACACTAATGTATCATAAGTTGTAGATATAGTCATTTTTAGCAGGGGTTCCCTTAGACTGGAAAGTTATTTTAAGGGTTTGTTGAAAAGGTCGAGAAAGCCTGTTTTAGACTGTTGTCGCAGAAACAGGTGTCCCATGGATAATTTACTCTAACCTCTAAAGCCCTGTACCCACGGGCCGAATATTGGCCTAAATCAGCTGGTACAGCAGATACGAGGCGTGGTTACAAGAAAGAAATTTGCACCGTTTATGGCCTGCCTTGAGTGAATGCTGTGATATGTGAAGTGTATATCAGCTATGTATCCTCATGACCAGAACCTCCAAATAGACTATTCATGACTAATGGTGGCCATACACGCTTTGATAAATAATACATTTTTTTTCTGATCAATCTCTTCCAATCAGAATAATCATTCTATAGTCAACAACCCATTTGATCGATATGCCACAACCAGGCAAGTGGATTTCGATTGATAGTTAAGATGTGATTGTAACTTACGGTACTGTAAGTCATTAATTGCATCTCTATTTCCACCATGTAATCTCATAATCTGATCAATCGAAATACAGTCATATTCATTAACAAAGTATCTCGGTGCTGCCGATCGATGTGGAATGATCGATACTTTTCTGCCATGGATGATCAACTCAGTTTGATTGAATTTTATCAAAACTTAGTCTAATACCACGTACACACGACCGGACTTTCCGGCAGAGAAGGCATTCCGATCGTGTGCGAGCTTCATCGGACTTTTCCTTTCGAAAATTCTGACGGACCTAGAAATAGAACATGTTTCAAATCTTTCCAACGGACTCAATTCCTATCGGGAAAACCGTTCGTCTGTATGCTATTCCGACGGACCACAAACGACGCAAGGGCAGCTATTGGCTACTGGCTATTGAACTTCCTTTTTCTAGTCCCGTCATACGTCATCGCACTCTAAACAAACGGACTTTGGTGTGATCGTGTGTAGGCAAGTCCGTTTCAGCGGAACTCCGTCAGAACTCCATCGGAAAGAACGTCAGAGTCTACTCTGACGGAAAGTCCGGTCGTGTGTATCCGGCATAAGTCCATCAGAAGGGAAGTTGTGGCTATTTGTCTTTTTGCCTCTTCAATCATTTTGATCCAATCTCAGATCGACTGGATAGAAAAAGAAGCATGTTTGGCCACCATAAAGCAGGGTGTGCAAATTAAGTATCCCTCAGCTTTCCATGCCAGATATTCTTCAATTTTGGAGAGCTACCTTTATGGTTGGTGTAGTTCACCTATTCTATTCAAAGATGTGCAGTAGGGGATTGAGGGGATAGCTAATGTTGTGTGATAGTATTCCTGCCCATGTTCTGGATCTCTAGGTAGGGGTCCTTGGACGGAAGTTTCAAAATCCCCAGGAGTTCCATCTTTGGCTCAGGTGAACAGTGAAGTTAGAATGCACTGTTAACATTATGGAACACATCATGCCAGTAGTGGGTCATTTTTAGGCATCTCCAGGACACCTGAATAGGATCTCTTTGTCCTGAGGTACATCTAGGGCATGATGGGGAATCTATATGGGAAAATTAGCACAGTGTGTACTATACACTCAATGCAAGAAGAATAATTGTTTAATGCCGCGTACACACGAGCGGACTTTACGGCAAACTTTGCCCGGCGGACTTTTCGACGGACTTTACGACGGACTTTCTGAATGAACGGACTTGCTCACACACAATCAACCAAAGTCGAATTCGTACGTGATGACGTACGACCGGACTAAAATAAGGAAGTTCTTAGCCAGTAGCCAATAGCTGCCCTAGCGTGGCTTTTTGTCCGTCAAACTAGCATACAGACGAGTGGACTTTTCGACCGGACTCGAGTCCGTCGGATAGATTTGAAACTTGTTTCAAATTTAAGTCTGTCCAACTTTTGAGAAAACAAAGTTCGCTGGAGCCCACACACGATTGAATTGTCTGACGAAATCCCGTCCGCCGGGCAAAGTCTGCCGTAAAGTCCGCTCGTGTGTACGCGGCATAAGTCTCATGGAGAGGGGTATAGACACCTGTGGTTTTCTTTGCAGTGCTTCAAGCCACTGTTCTTCCATAAACAGATCCATATGTTGAACTAATTTGTTGTCAATGCCAGTGATTAGTGAGCTGATAAGTTTAAAGGGCAATTTTAGTTTTAAAACGGGGTCACTTTTAACTTTAGAACATGGTGGGATTTTGAACAAAGTGTAAAGAAGTGCCTGGAGATGAGAGTTACTTACTAGAAAATGGATGACTAAGATACAGAGGAGGATGGATAGACAGATTAGAAGGATAGTTATTAGGAGTAGTAATTGCCAGATACCAGTGGAGCCTGTAACTCTCCAAGAGAGCAAAAGTTTGATTCACTGGCTGTATTTATTTTTCTACACGATTAATTAATTCCTTTACTCTAATGATACGGTCACTATTAAGAACAACTGCACTTCTAATAACCCACCCATTCTTCTTTCTTGTAAAGTAATCTTCATGGAAACCCTTCACCCCAGCTTATTACCTTGGTAGCACAGATGTGGCTTCTGCCAATGCTTATGCCCTCTCTGACCAATGACTCTTCAGTGCTTTCTGCACCTGCACAATGAGCCCTCATGGGGCTGTGCATGGCCATCTACCAAGTATCTCCGACTTTTCTGTGCTGTGAGCCACCATATAGTTATATAGGGCCATTGCCTGAGTATTTTAAGTCTACCTGCATAATTAGCCCTCATAGAGTTGCACAGGACCATCTGCCGATCATCTCCAGTCTCCCCGTGCAGTCCATATACTGTAGGGTCATCTTCAAAGCATCACCAATCTACCTGTACAGTGAGCCCCCCTAGAGTTATATAGGGTGGTCTCCCAACCATCTCAAGTATACCTGCACAGTTAGCCCTATGGAGTTGTATAGGGCCATCTCCAGGCTAACAGTGCAGTGAGCCTTTATGTAGAAGGCCGTCTTCCAAGCATCTGCAATCTACCTATGCAATGAACCCTTGAAGAGTTGTATAGGGCCATCTCCATGCCACCTCCAATCTACCTGCACAGTAAGGCCTAATAAAGTTGTATAGGGTGGACTTCCAACCATCTCCACCTTCATGAGATGTCTCCACACAGACCTGAGGACTGTGCAGGCGTGAATTTTGATCAGAGAGGCTGTAAACATTGGAGGAGGTTGCAGCTGTGCTACTGAGGTAAATGAGTAGTTAGGATAGGTGAGGTTCTAGTGTAGGTTATCTCAGGTCTCAGGTCTACCTGTGCATTGAGACTTCATAGAGTTTTAAAGAGCCTTCTCCCAACCACGTGCAGTCCACCTACACAGTAAACCCTCATAGAGTTGTTTAGAGCCATCTTTCAACCACCTCCACCCTCATGAGATGCCCACACACATGTCTATCAGGGCTCACTGTACAGGTGTGGATTTTTACCAGAGAGGCTGTAAACATCAGAGGTCACAGCTATGTTACTAAAGTAAGAAGCTGGGGTGGGGGCTTTAGTGTAGGTTACCTTAGGAGGGGGGGTTTCAGTAGTTTTTATTAAAGGTACAGCTGTCCTTTAAACTGAAAACTTTCACATGCTATATATACTGTGTATACCTGAAAAAATCTTTATTATCTATAATTTCCATGAAAGAAGAGAATAAAAGAGCTGGAAGCAGGTCATGCTAGAGAAGTGGTTTAGATAGGTGATAATAAAATGCATACAAAAATAGAAAGCCAGGGTTAGATAAATTGGCCTATGAGATGATGGTGAGCAAATGACGTAATTGTCACGACAAAATGACGAAAGAGTATAAATGTTAGGGAGGATGTTCTGTGCAGTCTTAATAAGGACTGGCGGTAATAAAAAGAGAGTGATAGCAAGAGACAGGCCAACAGAAATGTTATAATGTAAATGCAAAAACGTGATAAAATTCAGGGAATGGGAGGAAAGCACAGTAATATGGATGGATCTGATGGAAGAGACAGGAGAATAGGAGGGGGTGGGGTGAGCAAACCAATGACTGGAGAGGGGGGTTGTCTGCAGGCTGTATGATACACACAGTCACTGTTTTATCAATGGCTTTCCCTGCAGTATTAAGCAGTAAGGGATCCTCTAACAATTGCTGTAATGTGAGTAACCCAGTCTGGGCAGACTATGAGGCTTCTATTAGATCGAAGAGCAGCAAGCTTTGCACAGGATCCCTAACTACAAAGGCACCTCGACCCTTTTGCTTAGGATGGGCTGGACCGTGGTGAAAGGGTTAACTAAACATCATTATATTCTTTTACCAGCAGCACTGTACAATATTTCCTATAGAGGAAGCAAACGCACACACGTTAATAAATTCTCATTGATACATTAAAACATTTACGCACCCTCCTATAAATACCCCTACGCTCAGCATCATTATATTTATGCTGCCTGGTGGGACTGGAGGCTGTGCATGCGCTGCAGATCCCAGCCAGTCATGCTTACACTAAATGCAGCAATTTAATTTCTCAAATATCGTTTAATAATTTAGTATCTGATAAATATGTAACATGTTAAATGTTCTACAGGCCCTGAGTATTAATGCTTGTACATCTCAATTAAAAAAAAGCACAGGCAGACACTGGATTTAATGACAGATTACACTTCTATGAATAATGTTTGCAGGATTGGAGGAAGAGAATGACAGAACATTGTATGGCATGTGATGCAGGCACAGCGTAACCCCAGGGATGGGGAGAAATACCAAGAAGAAAAGCGTGGAGGTCTAGTATACTGTATTCAAAGCAGGCAGTATATGAATGCCTTTTTAAAGAAAATCATTGGGGTGCTCAAGTAGCAACCACTGGATTCATTTTTCTGAACCAGGTAGGATAGCGCAGACAATGGTTGCTCTGCGTTTGTTTTTATTAAACTAGATGTAAACCCCCAAATGGATGACTGTTTAGCTTTTATCGCATATCACTTCCTTTCTATGTAAGTATGCAACTGATTGGGACTTTAAATAAAGCATGTTCAATGTGACCAGAAAATAAGTCAATAATAAAAATATATATGTATTTATTATCTGGATGGTAAAAAACAGTCTCATAATGAATACAATAACTGATAAACATACAAAAAATATATATTAACCACTAAGCCACCGCCCACCGTCATATGACGGCGGGACGAGGCTTCTGTTGTTCTGGGAGGACGTCATATGACGTCCTCGCCCTCCCGAGCCACTAGGGGGCGCGCGCGCCCGCTGCGTCGATCGGGACCCGGTGCGCGTGCCCGGCGGCCGCGATGTCCGCTGGGCACCCGCGATTGCCGGGTAACAGAGCAGGAGCGTGGATCTGTGCATGTAAACACAGATCCACGCCCTGTCAGAGAGGAGAGGAGACCGATGGCGTGTCCCTTGTACATAGGGACAGCGATCGGTCACCTCCCCCAGTCAGTCCCCTCCCCCCACAGTTAGAATCACCTCCTTAGGTCATACATTAACCCCTCGAGCGCCCCCTAGTGTTAACCCCTTCCCTGCCAGTCACATTTACACAGTAATCAATGCAATTTTATAGCATTGATCGCTGTATAAATGTGAATGGTCCCAAAAATGTGTCAAAAGTGTCCGATGTGTCCGCCGCAATATCGCAGTCACAATAAAAATTGCAGATCGCCGCCATTACTAGTAAAAAATAAATAAATAATAAAAATGCTATAAATCTATCCCCTATTTTGTAGACGCTATAACTTTTGCGCAAACCAATCAATATACGCTTATCGCAATTTTTTTTTACCAAAAATATGTAGAAGAATACATATCGGCCTAAACTAAGGAAAAAATTTGTTAAAAAAAAAAAAATTGGATATTTATTATAGCAAAAAGTAAAAAATATTGTGTTTTTTCAAAATTGTCACTCTTCTTTTGTTTATAGCGCAATAAATAAAAACCGCAGAGGTGATCAAATACCACCAAAAGAAAGCTCTATTTGTGGGGAAAAAATTATAAAAATTTAATTATGGTGCAGTGTAACATGACCGTGCAATTGTCATTCAAAGTGCGACAGCGCTGAAAACTGAAAAATGGCTTGGGCAGGAAGGGGGTGTAAGTGCCCTGTATTGAGGTGGTTAAAGACCATTGTCCTAAAAATAGATCATAGCATAACAGTACACTGCACAATGTGGCATAAAATATCGTCCTCCGTGTTTATGTGGCTTTTGAACACAGTGGGAAAATAATAATAAACCCAACTGAGCTAAAATCAAATAGACCGTCTATGTAAGACACAAGATGCATCCAGATATGACCGACGTGTTTCGTGGCTAAAAAACACTTCCTCAGGGGCGGGTGCATCTAAATAAATAGAGACTATAATAAAATGTATACAGGGAAAATGAATATAATAATATGTAAGTGACAGTAATAAAACTATTTCCACATATACTCACACAAGAACGGAGCCTAGAACCTGCGAGACCCCAACCTGGAGGCTGCCTATAGTGTCCATACCGGGAACTGTCATAGACTGGACCCACCAGGGAGTCAAGCGCACATACACATGGTCCCATACTGTTTGATCTGCAAGGGGGGGATAAGATCTTGGGAAAAAAACAATTGGTAAATTGTTTGGGCTCCATTTCTGTAAAGTTAAAAAATCAACTATACTGCATTTTCACCCCATACCAGGGAGTGCCTGCACAAGGTAACATTTTTATAAAAAGTGCAGTTTTAATTTGACTGCCAACTTTAGAAACAAAACAGAGGAGCAGAATGCACTAACCAACATGCTAACCAAAGCTGTTTCTGCATTGGGTTCAATTTGCATATCCGTCATCCCCACCGAGGACCCCTGCCCCTTCCATTTCCCCACTTATTCTGCTTCTTCCTCTACCCCTCCCTTTGTTTTCTCTCTCCTTTCTTTTCACATCTTTCCTCCCCCTCAGACACCCTAGGGTGTCACTCTCCCCATTAAAAATATTTCAAAATGTTTTCTAGTGTGCATTGATACCTTGGGTATGATTGCTAGCAGGCCATGTGTACAGGTTCTAAATCTTGTATTCCACCTAAACTCTTTTCACACGCCGCTATTTTAAAGTGTATGTATATGGAATTTAATGAGGTCTAACACCTTTCCCCAAAATCGGTTCGGAAAATGTCATTCTCTGCTGCAGAAAAGTGCTTGACATTTTCTGAGCCGATATTTGGGGCCCTGTATCTCGGGGCCACTTGGTGATAGAAACCCCAGCTTTGGATATTTTATGGTGCTAGTTCCACTGAGTTTGCACACCAAATTTAGAGTTCCTAGTACTAAGTGGCCCTGAGATACGGGGCCCCAAAATCTGTCAACTGTGTCCATCTGCAGCAATGTCATTTCGGGACCCTTTGGATTCAGAGACCCCAAATTTTGGCTGCAGCTAGGGGGCATCTAGGAACCCTTAAATACCGAGTTCGGGGGACCTATGGCTGCAAATGGGCACAGTGAGGCATGCAAATGGGCACAGTGAGGCTGCAAATGGGCATTGTTGACCCTCTTTTCCACTTACAGTAGCTGTGCATTTCTTACCCTCGTCTTATACTCGGGTCACTAAGTTTTTCCCATTTTTTTGTGGTAAATTAGGGCCTCGACTTATACTCGGAACGACTTATACTCGAGTATATACGGTAGATTGAAGAAGACATCATAGAAAGATGTAAGCAAGCATTACTAATTGTATTGTTTTTTTAAATGATGTTTGTTTTGCTGTTGTCAGTTTTATTAAAGTGGTAGCAAATCCTGCATTTGTATTTTTACCTACAGGTAAGCTCATAATAAAGTTTACCTGTAGGTAAAATATTAATATCTCCTAAACGTGTACCGTTTAGGAGATATTCTTGCGAGCAGCAGCCGGTGATGCCACCAGCACATGCGCTCTGAAGGAACAGCATACTCGCGCCATTCCTTCAGACCTGTGTGCCGCGTCCAAGTGACGTCATCGTGACTCGGCCAATCAGATGCCCGGAGACCCGGGTGCAGACTGAAGCCTCTGCAGTGGTGACAACGCACCGCTGGAGTGCTTCGGTTTAAGGTAAGTGTTTCATAGTGTGCTAGTATGCAGTGCATACTAGCATATTATGACATTGCCTTGCAGGTGGAATTTTTTTTGTTCTTCTTACAGCATTTACTACCGCTTTAATTGGAAAGCCGGTGATTGACTTTAATATGTTAAAGCTTATATGAGATTTTAGTGCTTGAGTTTACATATTCATTGGGGCCCCCTTCAGATTATATGTTGGATTGTTGTTCGTTAACATAAGCAGCCCATTTATTTAAATAGGTTGACAGTGCACCGTAAAGAGACCCTCTTACCAACTTAAAAAATTACGGTAATAATCAAGTCTTATTTGCATAATTTTTCCTTTCAAAAATTATTTTTTATTGACATGCAATGTGCCGCTGAACTTGCAGCAAATTTGACTACTTCTCTGGCACAGCCCCTCCCTTCCTCCTTGCAAGTCATAGTCCTCTCCTCCTCTAGAAGTGTCTATTTACTGTCTGAGCTGGCCTAGTTCTTCTACCCCCTCTCGTCACCAACCTACATAACCATTTCTATAGTGACTGGGGGAGAAGCGAAGAGGAATACTATAGGGTGTTGTTTGGTTGACAGCTCTGAATCTGCTGGGTCTGCTGATATCACATCCAAGATGGCAGCCCCCCACCAGCAATCTCAGCGCTTCTGAACGTCTACACAAGAGAGGCATTTACATGTGCATTAACATAACGAAAATACATTACATCCACATTTAATCTTATGAAAAGGGTGTTCTTGAAAAGAAAGGTCTGGCAATAGTGCGCTGGGGTGCCATGAATACCATTGCAGCAGCAGCATGGTGTTTGCAATGGTGTTTGCCCATTTATTGTACTTTACCATAATGCACCCAACTGAATTGGCCTCTCTAGTGAAGACTGATAAGATTTGTATTATTTCTATAAAGGTTTACAGGTAAATGACCTGGTCTGTTTGTTTTCTCATTATGGTTTGCAATCTAGCAGTCTATCAAAGCCTACAGCCTGGGTTAAGCCTCGTACACACGATCGGACATTGATCGGACATTCCGACAACAAAATCCATGGATTTTTTCCGACGGATGTTGGCTCAAACTTGTCTTGCATACACACGGTCACACAAATGTTGTCGGAAATTCCAAACGTCAAGAACGTGGTGACGTGCAACACTTGCGACGAGCCGAGAAAAATGAAGTTCAATAGCCAGTGCGCCTCTTCTGCTTGATTCTGAGCATGCGTGGAACTTTGTGCGTTGGAATTATGTACACACGATCGGAATTTACGCAAATGGATTTTGTTGTCGGAAAATTTGAGAACCAGATCTAAAATTTTGTGCAAAGCAAATTCCGATGGAAACTGTCCTATGGAGCCTACACACGGTCGGAAGCTCCAATTGCACATTTTACGTCAGAAAGTCCGACCGTGTGTACGCGGCATAAGTGTGTATGAGTTCTTTTAATACGGTCAACTTCCTCTTGCTGGTAGATACACTCCTTCAAAGGACAGCTAGCACTTTTTTCTGTGGACTGTTAAACACACACTTCAAATGTACTTGTGTATGTTGAACCTATGTGACCCCTCCAAAACACTCATCTCTGTCCATGGGTTGTCATACATCTATACTAGCTCAACCTGAATTCCTCCAGAGGTTGCTAGGGTTCCTTGAGCTGTGGCTTAATGAACTTTCATCAGATGGTGCCTAGGTAGTTCCAGATCCAATGGCACTTGGCAGAGCCAGCAGCATGACATCAATGATCTTCTTAGCTGTCTGTAAGGGGTACATTCTTACCATCCCTATAAAGGGGGCATTCTTCACACTGGCCACCAATGTACAATTGTGTAGTATGGGATACTCTTCCCACTGACTGCCATTGTAATAGGCATTCTTCCCCCTAACCACCAATGTAAAAGGCATTCTTCCCACTAACCACCGATGTAAGTGAGTTATTCTTCCCGCTGACCAACAATGTAAGGAGCATTCTGCCCACTGACAACCAATACAGTATAAGGGGCATTCTTCCCATTGAACCCTGATGAATCAACTTTAGTAGGGGTTTCCTTAGATCTGAAATTTATGTCAAAGGTTTCTCTGGAGTAAAAAGGTTTAGAAAGGCTAATCTACACATTTACAAAACCTGTAAAAAAAGAAGTATTAACAACTTTAAAAACGTTATTGATTTTTTACATTTGCGGATCAGCCAATCCTATTATGTCTATCACAGGTTAATCTAAAGCATTATTGAAGCATTCTGTGAACGTTATCTCCCAAACATTAGGAGGATTTCTGTGTGTTAGATAACACTATATAGTGTGATCCCAACTTGCTTGACTATTGTTTCTGTCATGCAAGGCAATGAAGCCACACCATTACCAATATGTTACATATATATTATTAGTTCTGCAATTTATATACTAGTCATTAAGGGAAGCCACGTGCTAGCTATTCTCATAATGATCATCTTCTGTTCCTCTCTTGCCCCTTTCTTCCATTTTTTAATTTTCTCCTTTTCTCCATGCGCATAGTCCTACCCCAGAGCCAGGGCAGGACTTAGGGTGGTGGGGGCCCCTGGGCTTGAGTCACTTTCGGGCCCTACCTTCTATACATTACTTTAAACCTTTAGTTTTCTTTTAAGCGCGCCACTCTGATACCGTTTGTCCGCCATTACATCACTGTCTAATGCAGACAGTTTTTCTCAACGGCAGTAAACGAGGCACTACGTAACTGCCAATAACCAATCAGCAAACCTCAAGATAAGAGTTTAAGGAATTTTAAGGAAAAAAACTATTTAAGGAAAAAAACTTACATTTAAATGCTCATCAATGCAGCCTTGCACAGCGTCCATCTGCATGCTTGTCCAGTGTCATTTGCAGCCTTGTCAGTGTCATTTGCGTCCTTGCCCAGTGACATTGCAGCCTTGTCAGTGTCATTCGCAGCCTTGCAGCCTTATCAGTGTCATTTGCAGCCTTGCCCAGTGACATTGCAGCCTTGTTAGTGTCATTTGCAGCCTTGCATCCTTCTCAATATCATTTGCAGCATTGCAGCCTTATCAGTGTCATTTGCAGCCTTGCAGCCTTGTCAGTGTAATTTGCAGCCTTGCAGCCTTGTCAGTGTCATTTGCAGCCTTGCAGCCTTGTAAGTGTCATTTGCAGCCTTGCAGCCTCCATCTGCAGCCTTATCAGTGTCCATCTGCAGCCTTGTCCGTGTCATTTGCAGCCTTGCCCAGGCTGCAGTTAAACAGCAGTGACTTGTCAGTGTCACTGCAGTTTAAATATGGCGCCACCGAGATACACAGAGCCGGTCCTGTGTATCTCAGCTCCTGTCGGCTTTTCTCGGCTCCGCTCGCAGTCTTGCCCAGTCCCGCCCTATGATGGACATATCACAGGTCCAATGGCGGGACTGGGCATGACTGTGAGCGGAGCCGAGCACCGCCGATATACATACATAGCTGAGTGTACTCAGTTAGCTCCGCTCACAGTCACGCCCAGTCCCTGTGTTATGTCCATCATGGGGCGGGACTAGGCATGACTGTGAGCGAAACTAGCCGAGTATAGCCGAGTACACTCGGCTGGGGCCCCCTATTGGGCGGGGCCCATGGGCTTGAGCCCAGTCAAGCCCAATGGTAAGTCCGGCTCTGCCCAGAGCCCTCCCCTTTCCTTAATTTCCCCCTTGCCATCCTCACCAATACTTATAGCTAGGAACTTGACCCCATAGCTAAATAAGTCTGAAACATGTATACAAGATTTCAGCACAGAAATCCACTCTATATAAATTTCCATAGTTTTGGAAAGGGACGTTCAACAAGATCATTAAATGTAGGTGTGATGGTCAGGTGTCCAAAAACTTTGATGCAATAGTGTTTCTTCCTACGGAACAACATTCTCTGCCTTTAAAAGGCCACCGATCGCTTGGTTCTCAGGGCTCCCTGAGCAGAGAGCTGGTGATTGTCAGTCATTGGCTTTCTTCTCTGCCCCCCCACGCTCACTGGAGCGCTGGGCTATGGAGGGGGTGGGAGCGGCCGGCTGAGAGGCTGAACCAGGTGCCGATCCAGGCATGTGGGCAGATCCCGACCATATGGTCGCGATCCTTCCCGATCCTGGACAGGCTCTGTGACGTCAGCCTGCTGTCTGTTGAAAACAGGTCACAGGAGTATAAAACGATCTGCACTCCTGTGATCCACAGGAGAAGTACAGCCAAATGAGCTTTGGCTGTACTTTTCCTTTAACTGCAGCATATACTCAGAAGACACCAAAACAGAGAACATCCAAATTATTTTGTTACATTATTGTAATCTGTCCATTTTTTTTAAATGTGATTGTTTATTCATAATTATATTTTCACCTAAAACATGGGAACTTTGCAAAGCATAGCACCAGCTTTAGAACTTATTAAAAAATTCTAGAAGAATGTATTTCTAGTTTTGTTCTTACTTAAAAAAAAAAAAAAAAAAACTAGAAGGAGTTGTTTGGTTTCAGTTTTGTTCTGGGATATGTTAGCAATCTACCTGCTTTCTTTTCTTCAGATAGTAGAACTGAAGTGACAGAAAACAAGAAGATCCAGGAATAGACCTTTAGGCGTCGGCACAGAAAAAAAAAGAACATACCCATATTTATCAGCGTATAACACACTTTTTCCCCCTGAAAATCTAGTGTAAATAATGTGCGCATGTTTTACGCCAATATTTAAATTGGGCTGCCTCGGAGGGGAAGGGAGGGGCGAGCGCCGCCAGATTACACAGAACAGAGATCTCTCATTCACTCAGTGGCTGCTGTAATACGAAGTCCCGCCTCCTGGACCGGCTCCTATGATAGACATCACATGTCCCGACATTAGACCAGTGTTCTCTCTATCATAGGAACCGGTCCAGGAGGCGGGACTTTGAATGACAGTGGCCGCCAAGTAAACAGGAAATCACCACTCTGTGTAATCTGGCGTCTCTAAACTCTGTGCAATGGTGAGGCTGCAGATGGGCACTGATCAGGCTGCACTGATGGGCACTGGTGAGGCTGCATTGATGGGCACTGGTGAGGCTGCATTGATGGGCACTGATCAGGCTGCATTGATGGGCAATGGTGAGGCTGCATTGATGGGCACTGGTGAGGCTGCATTGATGGGCACTGATAAGGCTGCATTGATGGGCACTGACCCTTATCTTCTTTCGAAGTTCTTTATTTAAACTTACATTTTTTTTCCTGAAACTTCCCCCTTAAAATTAAGATGCATGTTATATGCCTGTGCGTGTTATACACCGATAAATACAGTACATGATGGATCTTATTAACATAACAATGAACTGGGTGCCCTTTATGTGGTTTGTCAAAATATAATGTATATTATGTAGTGTATTTTTGTTGTCAATTTCCTTAGATTTACCAAAATCATGTAGTGCAAGGGCCTGCCTGATTACATACAAATTGAAACTCTTATGCCCCGTACACACGGTCGGATTTTCCGATGGAAAATATCCGATCGGAGCGTGTTGTCAGAAATTCCGACCGTGTGTGGGCTCCATCGGACATTTTCCATCGGATTTTCCGACACACAAAGTTGGAGAGCAGGAGATAAAATTTTCCGACAACAAAATCCGTTGTCGGAAATTCCGATCGTGTGTACACAAATCCGACGGACAAAGTGCCACGCATGCTCAGAATAAATAAAGAGATGAAAGCTATTGGCCACTGCCCCGTTTATAGTCCCGACGTACGTGTTTTACGTCACCGCGTTTAGACCGATCGGATTTTCCGACAACTTTGTGCGACCGTGTGTAGACAAAACAAGTTTGAGCCAACATCCGTCGGAAAAAATCCTAGGATTTTGTTGTCGGAATGTCCGAACAAAGTCGACCGTGTGTACGCCCTATAAAAGCGGAGTTCCACCCATTCAAAAAGTGTAGTTGCTGACTTTTAATAATCGAACACTCACCTGTCCCAGGGTCCAGCGTTGCGGGCTAACGAAGCCCCGCTTCTCTCCCCCTCCTCTCTGCAGCGCCGGCATTGTAACTGTGGGCGCCTGGCTATGGCTTCACAGCCAGGCATGCACTGCGCATGCGCTGCGCGCTGTGAATGGCCGGGCAATCTTCTGGGACCTGTGATGTGAACTTCCTTCTGACGCCGCGGAGCCCCGGGAGGAAGTGGAAACTGGTTGCCTCTAAAAAGAGAGTATCTGCTCCCCCCCAAACAAAATGACTTGCCAAATGTGGCATGTCAGGGGGTCACCATCACTTAAAGCGGAAGTTCCATTTTTGAGTGGAACTCCGCTTTAAGGTTTGACCTCATATTATATGGTTTTGGTAAATCTGAATCTACAGAAAATTGTATAGTGTGTGTCCAGCTTAAAGCGGAGTTCCACCCATACAATTAACTTTGCATTATTCAGCTGCATTTTTACTCATTTTTTCATGTCTATTGCTAAGGGGTGCCTTGTAATCTGCCTCTTCCTCTCCCTGGCGCCTGACGGCAGTGCCCGTGCTCGCTAATGCTCCTGGGAGATGCTTGTCATCATTTCCCAGGAGTCAGTGGGCAGCGCTGAGGGCTTCGTTGCCATCACAATGGGGCGGACAATTCCGACGACACCACCCGTTGCGGTGGTAACGTCAGAAGTGTACTGCGCTGCGAGCCGTATATATTGCACATGCGCGAGAACGGGCAGTGCATGCTGGTCGCTTAACTGCACCTGATCCCGGAAGATAGTGCTTGTGGGCTTCACATGCCCACAAGGAAGATGGAAATTGCCAAGAACGAACAATCTAACATATCTTCCTCTATTAAATCGGCAATCGAGCAGCGATTCATCAGAGAAACGTGAGTGCTATTAATAAGATTTTTAAATAAGATATTCATCAAAAAAAAAAAAAAAAATTCAACAGTTGAAACTCCGCTTTAAGTCCTGCATTTCTGCCATTATTCAAGATCAAGACATTCACAGAATGCTTTGCGTTGTGATTTTAGCAGGACAAAATTGTTTTTCTTGTTTTTCCTGTTTTTTTTTTTTCTCTTTGGTGAAGAATTCCTTTTGCTATGTACCTAAAGTGGACCCTCACCCCTTTCAACTACTTTCCTCAATAATACTCTTTTCCACCTCCCTCCTTTTTTTCTCACAATTGCTGACCTTTTTTTTTACCATTTACGCTTGTGATGATGTACCTCTTACTTTCCACAGCCTCCTGGAATACTTATGTATTCCATTGTACATGCGCCGTGGCGTGTCAACAGGGAGCTGGCTGCAAGAAAAGGAATGAATACCCAGCCCCCCAACAACGTAAGACAGTGGTTCTCAATCACCAGGCTGTGTCTTGGTATGGGGCCACAGCCTTCCTCCTGCCCAGTGTTGCCAACCGTCTGTATTTTTACCGGGAGCCAGTAAAAAATGGGCACTTTTCTCCTGCCAGTAAATACCAGTAAGACGAGAAGGTTGCCAGTAAAAAAAAAATATGGCTGTAACGCTTGGCTCGGATCCAGGGCTGGCCAAGACCATCCAAGTGCCTGCTACAGTGTGTTCAGGCGGTACCGGCGGGGGGGGGGGGGGGGGCGATCTGGCGGAGGTGGTGACTGAGCGTGTCATGTGATGTCATGGTGCAAGGTAGCCGAGTGGAGTGGCCAGAGCCTCGTGTGCAGGTCTGCAGGACGGGAGGAAGGCAAGCCGGGAGTGGGACTGTCAGTGCTGTTTGGACTGGATGGGACTAAAGAGACCACCTGGCATGCAGAGAGACTGTCACTGTGACTCAGGAGGGGTCGTGTCCTGTTGGTGATCTGTGCTGCTCCACACTGCTCAATTTCATGTGTGTGGCCTGTCCATTGTAATTTTCCGCCCTCCTGAGTCCTGTCCCTGAGCCACTTACTTACTATATTGAAAATAAAATAAGAAATATGCTTTTTGCTTTAATAGCTACCTAAAATTACATCTTTAATTGCATATTGTACTTATTTGTAGCCTAAATACTGAAATTTGCACTTAAAACTGTAAATTTGTAACTTTTGGAAATGGTAAATTGGTAAAAACTCGGCCAGTAAATTTTGGGTGTCATGTCAGTAAATTTCAATCAGGTAGGTTTGTAATTCTGCTCCTGCCGGGCCGTGTTTTCTTATCTGTTCTGACAGTTACACTGTTGAAGCAGATTGGGATCATGGATCTGGCACTTCTGCTGTCTCCTGGAGCGGGAATGGAGATGTAGAGGTCTTTCTGGCTAGCTGTGGCTGACACCCCCAGTAGACTGATGCACACCAGGCTCCAGCTTCCTTTCCAGTACAGAGAGCTGACTGGATGATGCCTTGTGGCTTTGCCCTCATTCCCAGTGGGAGTGCAGGATAATGTGGATATCAGTGTCATTTAAGATTTAGGTGTATATCAGTGGCAGCCAGTTCATTAGGTCCGCACGGGGCCCACCCATCCATTCGTCCGGCCCCCTTGTCTACTTACAGGCCGCCAGACTATGGATTCCAATGTCGGGGGGTGTGTTTTTTTTAAGCACGTGATTAGAGCCAGAGGCTCTAATCGGGTTAAAAAAAGAGTGGTGTCGGGAGAGACCACACACACCGTTCTTGATGTTCTAAATTATCTTGTAGTTTGTATACAGGTTAGCGGTAATGAAAGAACACAGTTTTCTTGGCACTAATATAAGGAAATACAGCAATTGGTATTTGTACATTGTCACCAGGTCTGGGCCTGTATTGCCTGAGGATGGCTTCCATTAGAGGGGTGGTGGGTTGCAGTGTATCAGGACGACCCTTTATTACTGCTGTGAAGAGCCCCATGTTGCTGTTCTTGATACTGGGATGTTTCTTCAGAAGAAGGCATTGTCCCTGAGCTGACCCTAGTTGGCAGGAACCTTCCCCTGTGCTATGCACTCTCTCTCTCTCTCTCTAGCCAGCGGGGTCTATACCTTTGACCTAGTGCTCATTTCAGGCATGCCCAAATGAAGTGGATACCCTATTATTTAAGGTCCCAAACCAAGACGGTTGATAAAGATCCAGAGAAGTTTCAGCGTCCAGTCAGACAGCTGACCCTTCTGACCCTTCTGAGATACTGACAGTTCCTAGGGCCTAGGGGGACAATTCCCCTTACGGACGCCACTTCATCTGTTATAAAGGCACAGTGCCAACTACAGAGCAGAGGAGGACCTGCACGTGCCTATAAGCATGCAATCTATTGCTTGGATGTTTGTTGTTTGTATGTGGCTCTGGAGGGTGGCCAGTTTGGGCAATGCATTCACTTTCACATTCTACTCCTGGGATCCTTTTTATCTTTTCGCTGGTGCCATACACTGCTCTCGTCCTGAAAACTCTTCTCTGCTGTCTGCCAGGCTCAGTGCTTCCCCAGTGATCACTTCTCTCTCATTGATACCTAGTTTAAAATAGCTTGTTGCGATTTTGTATCTATTCTGATAGGTGTGTGCATTCATGTGATGACTCACTGTGCAAATACGTATGCTCCAGGGATATTACACTAACAATGAGAGTTGGATTAACTAAAAGGGTCCAATCAGATTCCACTATTTATTTTAGGGAAACAATAAACATCTGATCAGTTGCTGTGGGGCTGCAAAGAGTAGGGAAGGTTTCGAATGGGGGTCAGCAACAGATTGACCTACCTGTTGATTGTGACCATGTTGAGGCATGAAAGGTTTTGGAAGCATTTACCGGGGCCTGGTCTACCTAAGGTTGAGAACTACTGATGTAAGAAGAGAAGATGGTAGAGTGGAACCCTGCATGGGGCTTCGGGGGAGAGGGGCAGATTACAGCAGAAAATACTGGCTTCACTGGACATGTAAGTATTGTTTTTGAAGACCTATCAGACAAAACAAGAGGCAAAAGAGGATATTTTGCATTTTACCAGTTCCCTCAAGCTGCTTCTCTTGGACCCTACATAGGTACTGTGATGTTAGCAGGTACAATGTATGACCAACAGTCCTGCATTGCAAGTGAGGACACCGATGGCTTGCCCACAACCCAGAGCATCTGAGAGAAGAGGAGAGCGCAAACTGCTAGGGAAACCAGGGATAAGGTAAGTAAATATACTTTTTATTGGTACCCTAGACAAAACAGAAGCATTTACTCCTTGGGGTAGATCCACTGCAAAAATAAATTAGATTTTGCCTAGCATTCTACTTAAAAAAAAAGTGAAGGGAGATGTAATCTATACTGGCAATGAGGACCATACCTTTCTCCAGGAATGATGGACCCCTTGTTAGAATGATCAAGACTTTATTTCAACATGTGTGAGAACAATAACAAGGGGAAGTTTTTCTGATCTTTGCATTGTGCACATAGCCTTGTAAATCAAGTAAATTAGCATAGGTAGCAAGATACACCCCAAAATACATTATAATCAAAACAAGATATTTTTTGCCATCTGGAAGCTAAACCGGTAACCATCTTTTTTTATGACTTTTACCATAATTTGACACCTTCTTGTGGTTTCTATCAATGTCTAGAAAGAAAATGAAAAGTCCAGAAATTTGAAAAGAAACTGGCCGGTCACAAGTATGTTGTATAAATAAGGATGGCATGTGTGGGGGCGGTTATATTTCTGGAGTTGCACTTTAAGAAGGGGTTATAACTAAAGTAGGATCCCCGACAAATAATGAAATACACCATCGAAATACATAAATGTGACCTGTTTTATATGCCAAAGGATTTGTAATTCTGTGCAATTTACACATCTCTACCAGGCTACACAGTCAAGAGATAGTGGTAGAGGGGCAATGGAAATGGATTTTCACAGGTTATCAAAATGCGGACAAAGTATTTACTTGATGACCCCATTGGCCTGTATTTGGCAGCTCATGACTAGTGATCCGAACACCCCACCGGTTTGGTTCTCACCAGAACACGCGAACAGGCAAAAAGTTCTAGCGAACATGCGAACCTTATTAAAGTCTATGAGACACAAACATGAAAAAAAAAATATATACGTCCTCACCTTGAGAACAGATATCGTTGTTATGGCAGCAGCTAGTTGCCATAACCCCGGTATCGCCGCGTTCGGCCGGCGGTCCGGTACAAGATAAAAGTGGTCTCTGTGGCGGATTCGCCGCAAGATCACTTTTACCGGTGGCGGGAGAGGGCCCCCCCTGACTGCACACTACACTACACTAAATACCCTGCCTAATCTCCATTCATCAATACTATATACGTCCGCTGTGTAAGCAGCCTTATATAGTGTGGGGAGTGGACCCCCTGCCTTTGGCCAATCATAGCTCTCACAGCAGATCATGCTCTGATTGGCCAAAGCATGCAGGTAAGGTGCATGCTTTGGCCAGCAGCAGCAGTCAATGCACTTCGATCTCACAGTGCATTAAGGGGCGCTCCGTGGCGCTCAAATTTGCCGTGAACGCCCCATATGTTTGTTTGTTCTGTGAACAAATGAACACCCAATTTTTGAGTTGAATTTACGTTCGATTCGAACAATGGGACCATCCCTACTCATCACAAAGACGGAGACCCCCAGGAAAGTACATTTACCCAAATCTAGAGATAGAAGGGTAATAGGTCAAATAAAAAATCCTTAGAAGTCTTTATTGTTCAACTGGTTACAACAAGCAGGTTGTAATGTGAACACCGGCACTGACTGTTTATAACATCCTCTGTCTGCAGATCAGAATGTTTAAGAGTACTTCTTTTGCAATTTCACCCAACCCTGATGAAGGGGGGTGGTGTGCCTTCAGAAACGTGTTGGCTGTTCTTTGCCCAGCTGAACAATAAAGACTTTGGACTCTTAAGGATTTTCTTATTGGCCCGCCTCTTGGATGTATTACACTGCTTTGCCTGGGACACCCCTGTTCCCTGGATCAGCTTTATAGCTTCGTGAGACACCTCCATGCTCATTGGACAGAGGCGATGACCCATTGTCCAATGAGCAGCCTGGAGGCAGAAATGTGATATAGGTAGCTGCAAGGAACCAGGAAACAGGAATGTCTGGCTGGCAATGAAGCCAGAGTGCATGAATCACAAGACTGACTGAACAGAATTATATAAGTATTTTAACTCAGTATTCAACAATTTGATTGTTGGCCCACTTTACAGATGACCACGAAATGTGAACATCCTAAGTTTTATGATGGGTAAAGACCTTTGCTTATAATTGTGGATGTCAATTGAGCCTGGAAGCTGGCAAAGACTGCTCAGTATATCATGGATGATAGAAGATCTCTACTGACTTAAAAAAAAAATGATAAAAACACATATATTAGAGCTGTTATGGGGTGTAGTCTATCTAACACAAACACACACACTCACACTACAAAATAAAATGCTGTATACTGCAAGCTGCCACAGAGAGATAAGGAGATGTATAAAGGAAGGTGAGCTGGAACATGAGATTCGCTCTGTAACTGTCCAATGTGTGATCAGCATTTTCCTACGAATACGACCGTGCATACTGTTCAGTGCAGGCTGCAGTATTTGTGTGTAATACAGACTAGGCGGATAGCCATGGGATGTGTATGTAGAGAGTTACCTGCTAGGTACTACAGTTATTTTCCCAGTGTAAATCAGCAAAGTGTTTTATATCCCTGCAGGGAGCAAAATCCAATTACAAGGAACTCAGCTCTGATCTTAAAAGAAAAAATCCAGTTTTGCCCCAACCGCATCGCTTATACAATATGATTGCCTTATCAGTCATTTTATAATTTAAGGTTCATCAAATTCTCAGATTCATTTTAACCACTTCAGCTCCGGAAAGTTTACACCCCTTCCTGACCAGGCCATTTTTCGCGATATGGCACTGCGCTACTTTAACTGGCAATTGCGCGGTCCTGCGACTGTACCCAAATAAAATTGATGTCATTTTTTTTCCCACAAATAGAGCTTTCTTTTGGTGGTATTTGATCAGTTCTACAGTTTTTATTTTTTTGGGCTATAAACAAATAAAGACTGACAATTTTGAGAAAAAAACAATATTTTTTACTTTCTGTTATAAAACACACCCAATAAAATTTTTTTTAAAAATCTAATTTCTTCATCAGTTTAGGCCTATGTGTATTCTGCTACATATTTTTGGTAAAAAAAAAATCCCAATAAGTGTAAATTGATTGGTTTGTGCAAAAGTTATAGCGTCTACAAATTATGGGATGTTTTATTCATTTTTTTTAGTAATAGCTGCGATCAGCGACTTATAGCAGGACTGCGACATTGCGGCAGACAAATCAAACACTAAGTGATACTTTTGATACTTTTTTGGGGACCAGTGACATTAATACAGTGATCAGTGTTAAAAAAAATACACTATCACTTTTCTAATGACACTAGCAGGGAAGGAGTTAACATCAGGGGCGATCAAAGGTTAAATATGTCCCTAGGGAGTGCTCTCTAACTGAGTGGGGGTGCTTGCACTGTGGGAAGACAGAGATCCGTGTTCCTGCTTGACAGAAACACAGGATCTCTGTCTTCCCTTGTCACAGAACGGCGATCTGCCTTGTTTAAATAGGCAGACCGCCGTTCTGTCTCTGTCGGGAATAATCGGCAGGTCCCGGTGGACATCGGTCCGCTAGACCCTCTGATTGGCTCCCGCTGTGTCCAATCACAGCGGGAGCTGGTGGCGCGGATGCGCACCACAGATCGAGCGGTACAGAATGAGATACCTGTACGTGAATCTGCCTTTAGTAACCTCTGCCCCGCAGTATATATACGTGAGGCAGCCGGCAAGCGGTTAATCGTAGCGGTTAATGCGTAGCGGCACCCCCCATTAGGGCCGTTGTAAGATGACTGTCCCCAAAGGTTGCCCTGACCTTGCAAGCCTCCCAACACCTCTGACACCCCCCGGTTCGGTTCGCACCAGAACACCGCAAACAGGCAAAAAGTTCTAGCGAACATGCAAACCCTATTAAAGTCTATGGGACACGAACATGAAAAAACAAAAGTGCTAATTTTTAAGGATTATATGCAATTTATTGCCATAAAAAGTATACGGGGACCCAGGTACTGCCCCAGGGGACATGTATCAATGTAATAAAAGTATCAATGCAAATACAAAAAGTTTTTAAAACAACCGTTTTTTCAGGAGCAGTGATTTTAATAATGCTTAAAGTGAAACAATACAAATAAATATTCCTTTAAATATCGTGCCTGGGGGGTCCCCTTAGTCTGCCTGTAAAGTGGCGCATCTGTGCGATGTGTAGAACAGTGCCACAGCAAAATGACATTTCTAAAGGAAAAAATGTCATTTAAACTTGCTTGCGGCTGTAATGTATTTCCGAACCCCGGCAATATAGATGAAAAATCAAGGGATAAAAACAGCGTAATTTAAAAAATTGGCGTGGGGTTCCCCCCCAAAATCCATACCAGACCCTTATCCAAGCATGTAGCCTAGAGGTCAGGATGGGGTGGGGGGAGCGAGCGCCCCCCCTCTTCTGAACCATACCAGGCCACATGCCCCCTACATAGGAAGGGTGATTTGGGGTCCCCCCAAAGCACCTTGTCCCCATGTTGATGGGTACAAGAGCCTCTTCTTGACAACCCTGACCATTGGGTGTCGGGGTCTGCGGGCGGGGGGCTTATCAGAATCCGGAAGCCCCCTTTAACAAGCCCCCCCCATGTGATTGCATTTCGGGTACATTGTACCCCTACCTATTCACCAAAAAACCACAACAGACAGTTTTTGACAATTTCTTTATTAAAAAAGAAAAAAAAACGGAAGTAACCAGATGGCCCCGCCCCCTCTTATGTCACCGGGTGGCCCTGCCCTTGCCTATATAACAGCTGTCAAAGCCAAAAGACAGCAGTCACCGGGAGGCCTCCCATTGAGGCACAGCTTTTTTATTTTTTTTTCTATTTTCCGGGTCCATCGGTCGGCGTGATTGAAGATGAATGGACATCGTGGGACACTTTTTTTTAATTTATTTTTTTAATAAAGGAATTGTAAAAAAAACAATCTGTTGTGGTTTTTAATTTTTGACACTTTTTTCAGGGAATGGGTAAGGGCACAATGTACCCGATACCCATTCACATGGGGGTCCCCTTGTTAAAGGGGGCTTCCAGGTTCCGATAAGCCCCCACCCGCAGACCCCAACAACCAATGGCCAGGGTTGTTGGGAAGAGGCTCTTGTCCCCATCAACATGGGGACAAGGTGCTTGGGGGGGGACCCCAAAACACCCTCCCCATGTTGAGGGCAATCAGCCTGGTATCGTTCAGGAGGGGGGAGGACACTTGCTCGTCCCCCCCCCCTTTCGTGGACTCCTGGCCTGCCAGGCTGCTTGCTTGGATAAATGTCTGGTATGGATTTTGGGGGGGGCCCATGCCAATTTTTAAAAAAATTTTGGTGTGCAGTTCCCCTTAAAATCTATGCCAGACCCAAATTTTTTCTTAATCCTGTCATAGGGTTCCCCTTAACCACTTAAATACACTGTATTATATACTCTGCACTGCACTATATACCCTATATACCCTGCACTGTATTATATACACTGACTGCACTATATTTACTACACTGACTGCACTATAGCACAATATACTCTGCAATGTAATATATATATATATATATATATATATATATATATATATATATATATATATATATATATATATATATATATATATATAATTATTTTTTTATGGTTGAAGCCCTATGGCCGATAGGGATACGAACAACATAGACTTATGATAAGACTTACAACATGAAATGGACCTGAAGTGTGCCTTGGTCTGATGGCTGGCATACCAAATAAGGGGGCAAAAACATTCAGGTAGGGTTAAGTTTTATTGGTTTTAGTCTTGTTCATTGAGCGAATTTGGTAAATGCTTGTGACATTTCCACCTGAGGATTGGGTATGTACCGGGCAAAGCAGTCAGACTTCCACCTGCCTAATCTCTTAATAACATGATCTGGGACCCCATGCCGAGATGCTGTCGAAGCTGCTCCAGTACAGAAAGAGTGACCAGAGTACTGAGTGGGGTTGAGGTGTAGGTTGCGGAGAAGAATCCTCACGTGTTCCATGAACTGGCTGGAATTTAAAGGTTTGACCGGAAAGGGTAGCAGGGGACTAGAATCTGACTGTACGGGCAGGAGTGACAATAAGCGGTTAAGTATGTAACTGGACACCAGCTATTGTTAGTTTTGTAGAGGTGGATATCTACTCCGGGGCCTGATTGCTGGGTTTTGGATACCGCAAGATGGAGGACGAAATGGTCTTGGTAGCGAACCAAGTGACGTCTGCACAGGACTTGGCCTGCGGGGTTATTGCAGGTGAACTCACCAGGCCGCAGAAACCCGTAGTAAGCCAGATAGGTAGCTGCTTGTATGATCAAGCTAGGGAGAAGACCAAACGGAGAACTGGTAAGCATAGTGGACATGTCTCTAAAGATGTCACTTGTTATAGGCAGGCGTTTGGCCTTGACTATTGGCTGTTGTTTCTGCATGCCTCGTAGGCTGGCTCGGATCGCATGGCTTGCGAACAAGGACGGTCTTGCGGGATCTTGTAGAGCCAGAAAGTGTTGGATGCCAGCTAAGTATAGGCGGACTGTATTGTGGGACAGGGCCAAGTGACTATGGCAGTATGAGATAAAGGCCAGTATGTGTTTGGCATCTGTAGTAGTTCCCACTGAGCAGTTTATTAGGAACTTGTGGAAAGTGCTCCAAGCTACATGGTAAGCTTTGAGCGTGTTATGGGACAGAGACTGATTGATGAGCTGGGTTGCTCCGCGGAGATGCTGTTTTAGTCCAGAGTCAGCTGAGACCAGGCCGGGATACGGGCTGATACAGGGTTGGCTCCGGGCACCTGCCGAAAGAAGGAGGTGAAATTAAAACAAGACAGTGCGTCTGTGGCAAGGTTGCATTTGCCCGGAATGAATGTACAGTGGATGTTGAATTGGTGCTGAAGGGAAAGTTGTACCAGCCTGCGTAGGAAGGACATAACCAAGAGCGACTTAGACCTGCCTTTAGTAATGATATCTTCCGTGGCCTGGTTGTCGGTAGTGAAGGCCACAGTTTGCCCTGTCCAGATATGACCCCAGAGCTGGGCAGCTGCCACAATCGGGTAAAGCTCAAAGAGAGAGGAAGTCAGGGTAAACCCGGGGATTGCAAGTATCTCTGGAGGCCAGGGTCCTTCAAACCAATGATGGCCAAAAATTGCAGCGAAGCCTGTGGCGGCTGCAGCATCTGGTACTACCTGCAGTAATTGGTGTGATATCGAAGGTATAAACATGGATATACTATTCCAGGTGGAAATGAACTCCTCCCACATTGATAAGTCTGCTATTGCTGCAGTGTCCAAATTAGGGACCTGATCGGGGTCTTGTGCCTGTGAGAGGTAGACTAGGAGGCGTGACACAAAGGACCGACCCTGGGGAATGATTCGTATGGTGAAATTGAGCGTGCACAACAGGGACTGGAGCTGCTTTTTAGTACATCCTCTTGTGTGGGTGAATTCTTGGAGTACTGACCTAATTCGGTTTAATTTGTCAAGGGGGAGGCTAGCCTGCATGGAGCAAGTGTCTGGGTTAACTCGGAGGAAGGTGATGAAGTGTGCTGGTCCGTCAACCTTGTGTTCAGCGATGGGGACATTGAGATTCCCAAAGACTACTCTCAATTTGTTGAGGTCTCCTGGGGGCATGCTGGGCTGTTCGATTAATAAGAAGTCATCCAGGTAATGGATGACCTCTTGGCACTGAGCCTTATGTACAGTATAAGTATCCAGGTGAGGGTCTGTGCGAAAGTGTTGAAGAGCCAGGGGCTGCTCTTAGAGCCGAAAGTCAACTTGGTAGCGAAGTAGTACGCCTCTTTCCTCTTTCTGTGCCAGAGGGACGGGTGGATAGGCAGGAGTTTAAAGGCATCTGAGATGTATGCCTTAGAGAGCCAGACGCTTGTGCCTGCTTTGATAATGGCCTGAATTGCCATGTCTACGGAGGCATACTTCAGGGAAAACTCTTCGGTGGGAATTCAGGCTGGGAATGTGGGAAGAATGAGGTGCAGACAGGTCGTACACCAAGCGAGCTTTATTCGAGAATTTGCCCTTGACAAGCCCAATAGGGCTAACTCTCCAAATGACGAAAGGGGGCTGTGTGAAGGGACCTATGATGAAGTCTCATTCCAGTTCAGCCTGTAATAGCTGGTCTATGGCCTGCTCGTCGGTGGCCGCTGAGCGGAGGTTCCTGCATTCATAGGTTGTATGGGGCAGAGAGATGAGGCCGGTGTGGAACCCTGCTGTGAATCCTTAAATAAGGAAGGTGGCCAAGGAAAGAGTAGGGTGTGAGGAAAGATAGAGCCCCAGCCACATGACATTAACTCGGCCTAGTCGTGCCTTCTTCTGCTGCTTGACCTCGCATAGATTTCTCGGGTGTGCCCTCTGGCATATGATGCAAATATGGAGCAGGCGACATTGGCTAAAATTACATGAGCCTTAGTTGTAGTTGTTACAAATGGCTGCTCCTCCTACGGTCCGAATAGAGCGTCCGAACTTGTCCACTTGGGACGTCTGTGCTGGGGCCGACGGACCTTGCATTGCACCGGAGGTGGAGGGGAACTCAAATGGGCGAGTAACTGCTGCGTTAGCGCACCAGGCAGCGGTATGGGAGGAGGATTGGCAGATAGAGCACAATGGTGAGCGCATGCCAGCGAAGTGACGGCAGAACAATTCAGTGTCCAAAAGGCTCCAATCCGTGCCTATCTGAAATTGTGCCAGCCTGGCTGCTGCTTTTGCGGAGAAGGAACGATGGTAATCATAAAATGAAAAATCTCCGTATTTGTAGCCCAAGTCCACCACGGTGTGGAGATATAGATCCAGCTCTTCCCTTCTGCTGGGGGAGGCTGAGCATAAGACATCCCTGACCATGCCGAAGGCCAGCGCAAACTCTGGGGCGGACAACTTTCGGATGAGCCTAGGATCTTTGGCCTTGAGGACCACTGAAACGCCTCCCCAGGTATAAGCTTTATTCTCTGCCAAGTCGTGGACTGAAATGAGTAGGGAGGCGAGGTTGATGTCCTTGCCTTCCAGGATGTCCTTCCTAATGCTGGCTGGGACCAGATGTGCTGGGAAGATAGTGGGACTTGTCTCTGTAGTACCTGCAGGAAGGGGTGTCAGAACCTGCACTGTGGGTGGGTCAGGGATGGTCGTGGCCGGGCGAGCCTCCAAGAGTGCCACTCTGGCTTGGACATCCATGACTGTAGTCGACAAAGATGACACCATGGTGTGAAGTTGGGATATAGCAGCGGAAATTGTTTGGAGAGAAGCCTGTTGAGTACTGGGCCCAGCTGTGGCTGGCGGGAGGAAGAGGAAAGCTCTGCTTTCCTGGCCGTAGCAGGGAAAGGCACACCCCTGCGCTTCAGTTCCGCCATTAATTTGGGGATGGTCCATCCCCTGAGGGACTGCACACTGCCACTGTCTGACATTAGGGAAGGTGACAGAGGGGCGGTGAAGTCTTCGCTGCCAGCTTGAGACATGGCTCTAGGTGGCTTGTGCCCTGGAAGTGATGTGTTGTCTTTTCAGGTCGCAAGATGGTCGACCGAAACCTATTGAGGGTGACATAAAATCTAGATTGTTTCTTTTTCTGTGTCAGCTTACGTACCTAGCTCCTGTCCTTTTAAGAGGGGTGTGTGTGTTTTTTTTTTTTCTTGGGGGAATACCGTCCAACCTGGTGCAGGGTGGACCTACTGAACTTGATTGACCTGGAGAGAGAAATGACATATGACAACTGGTGAGGGGTTTAACTATCTGAATTGAAAAGGTGACTTAAATGACTGACTCGTGTCACTTTGCAGTGCGTTTATGCGAGTTTGTCGACTTGGTGTGGTTTTGAAAACATTTTTTTTTCCCGATTTGATGCGACTGTTGCATGAAATGAAACGAGTGAAATGTCTATGTGTGGGTGAAGGCATGAATCAGTGCCGCGACTGCGACAAACAAGTTCAAACTGTGGAAAAAAGAAATGAAATGAATTGAAATGAGGCCAAGCCAACTGGGGCACGCCAAGACGAATCGATGCATCTCGGATGCCACTGGAATCGAATCGGAGCGCGGTATGTGACAGTGAAATGAATTAACTGTTTGCCATGACAGAGGCACAAAACGGTCGAGCCGCGGCTGCGACTGACAACGAACCGGACTCTGGAGCATGTACTGAAATGAGGCCAAAAACAACTGGGGCACACCGGGACGAATCAGTGCATCCCCGATGCGACTGGATTTGAATCGGAGCGCGTTACGTGACAGTGAAATGAACTGTTTTGCCATGACGGAGGCACAAATCGTTCGGCTGCAAGTGCGACTGACTACGAACCGGACTCTGGAGCATGTACTGAAATGAGGCCAAAAAAACCCTGGGGCGCGCCGGGACGAATCGATGCATCTCGGATGCGACTGGATTCGACTCGGAACGTGATACGTGACAGTGAAATGATTACCATGACAGAGACTCGAATCAGTGAGCCGAATTTTTGCGACTGACAACGAAAACGGGCTCTGGAGCATGTACTGAAATAAGGGCAAAAACCCTGGGGCACGCTGGGACGAATCGGTGCATAAGGATGCAACTGGATTCGACCCGGGACGTGATTCGTGACAGTGAAATGATTGCCATGACAGAGGCATGAATCGGTGAATCGTAAACTGTGACTAACAACGAACCAGACTCTGGAGCATGTGCTGAAGTGCCGAAAAAACAACTGGGGCACACCAGGACAAATCGGTGCATTACGGATGCCACTAGATTCGAATCGGAGCGCGGTAAGTGACAGAGAAATTAGTGAAATGAGTGAAATGATTGAAATGCTTGAAATGGTAGAAAAAGATTGCTACGACTGAGACACAAGTCAGTGTGCCGCGCTTTGCGACTGGCAACGACCTGTCTGTGGAGCATGGTACGGTGAAAAAACATTTGTGACATGTTTAAACGAAGCGGTGCAACACTGTTACTACAAGGTACGACTAGTAGTGAAGTACATAAAGGTGTCGAAATGTTTGTTTATGATAGCGGTGCGAGTGAGTGGCTAACGATATGGCTATGTGTAGGGTTTTTACGAATGACTCGTAAGCTTCGGTATTGAGAACGGTGACAGGATATCTAACATAAATGCATGAAAAATTGAAAGGTCAAACGTAAAAACCCTACCTGCGACAGCCGAGCCAGACACTTTGTACAACCACGACGGTAACGAAAGCCTCGAGAACTTCGAAGACAGAACTCACAAACGCTAACAAATCTCGAATGGTCTGGCTAGTGACAAAGTATCGCGCACAGGAAACCGACAAAGACCACAGGTGAGCGGGCTGGTTAAAAAACCCCCCGGGCTCCTCCCATAAATTCAGGCCAGCATACTGGCCTTCATATATATATATATATATATATATATATATACATATATATATATATATATATATATATATATATATATATATATATATATATATATATATACAGTTGTGCTCAAGTTTACATACCCTGGCAGAATTTATGATTTCTTGGCCATTTTTCAGAGAATATGAATGATAACACAAAAACTTTTCTTTCACTCATGGTTAGTGTTGGGCTGTCTTGCATGAACTGCACATTTGAGATCTCCCCAGAGTGGTGTTGTGGAATCTCATATTAGCCAATGTATTTCATATTGTATAAATTGATTTGCATATATTTTATTGATAATTATTATTATTATTATTATTTATATTATTATATAGTAGTGGTTTTATCAATATTATTATTCAATAAGTAAAGCAACAATTGTTAATCTTTAATAATGTATACTGTGTTTTCCAGATTTAGAAAGTCTTCATTTTTAAGTGTTGAACTTTAAATGACCTCTGCTTTATGACAAGTACTTGTAAACAGGTGTTCTCGAAAATGTATTAAGATAATCTACTGGATGAAAGTTCATTAGAATAGATTCAAGTTATGAAGAATTGTCTCAAGTCTGAAATGCATATAAATCACACAAGATAAGATAATGAAAACAGGTGGTTTAGAAATAATTAAAGTTATGTACAGTACATTAAATTAAGTTTGACAAGGTCAAACAAAGGTCTGCTTGTGCCCTCATTAAAACTGTTAAAATACATACATATAGTGAGACATATAACACATCTGGTGGGGTTATTGAAAGTTCATTGTCTCATAGTCGTAAATCTGTCATCCTTGAAGCTAGTATCAAGATAAGGAGAGTCTGATAACACAGCTGGGTGCCAGACTGTCTCTATACAGGTGTTTTTAATTGGACAAAACCAGTTATAAATCACTTTAATGAACATATAGGAATTTTGGGAATAATTAAGTTTATCTGGTTGTAGAACAGGTGTCGGATTTATGGTTGGTTGCTTTGACGTAGATCTTAGCAACCAATCATACATAAGACAGATAGTTGAGATAAGACTTGGAAAGGAGTATATAAATGCAAGCTCTGCAAATGTTAGACGGACAAGTCAGATAGGAGCTCATAAGGCTGAACTCTATGTATGCTGCCCTATTGCACGGGTCATAGAGGTCAGAACCAATGGGCAAGTATCTGTCCTAACTTGTCCCCTCGGACAAGTCAGATAGGAGCTCATAAGGCTGAACTCTGTGTATGCTGCCCTATTGCACGGGTCATAGAGGTCAGAACCAATGGGCAAGTATCTGTCCACAACTTGTCTCCTCGTACGAGTCATAGAAGACTTCTTAGCTTGTTCCAGAATGTGGTCTCAGGTGAATTTCCTTCAAGAACTTGGTCGAGCTGGAACCCAGAACTCTGTGAGGGGACCAGACCACCGGCAGATCAGGCTGGTCCCTATCAGGTGAGAGGTTCCCAAGAATTGGCAGTAAAGACCCATTCTGGTTCAAGGTGAGAACACTTCACAATCTTTTCAATTTGGTTAGAGGATAAGAATATTTATATCTAATATGCATACATTGTAAGAAACTGTATAAATTAGACCTGTATATTGTAATATTTTGAACATAAACCTGTATGTTATCAGCTGTTAATAAACCTGCATTGCTGAAGTTCTGCCTGGTTCGATACTTTACTATTCTACTTCATTTGGTGGCCCGTACGGGGACAGCATAACCTCAACTCCGATCTTGCCTAACTCCATGCTGGTGAGGCACTGAGCTCAACACAATTTTGCGCAATTTATATCAGGTTAGCAGACACCTATTATTAGTTCTGCATTGTGTTGAGCCGTGTTTTGCTAGCGCTAGGAGGGGCAGGTGGTTGTTGTTGGGGTATCGCTGTCCACCAGGCAGATCTTTGTGATGGTAGGTTGGGTTTTCTCAACTGTGAATGCCTTAAAATGTATTGTACAGGATGAAATACCCTGGGTAACAAAACAAAAAAAACAAAAAAAAAAAAAATGGAAAAATTTTTCCAGAGGGGTACCCCTGTAGAAGGCTAGCTACTCTCTGTGTGAACCTACCTTTAACATGCATGTTGGTATCCTAGACTGAATAAATCAGTCTAGAAGAGGTATATTTTGATTGGTATCCTAGACCTACAAGAGGTCTGGACGAGGTTTTGGGGTAAATGTTTTGACCCCTGGAGAACCTACCTTTAACATGCATGTTGGTATCCTAGACTGAGTAAATCAGTCTAGAAGAGGTATATTTTGATTGGTATCCTAGACCTACAAGAGGTCTGGACGAGGTTTTGGGGTAAATGTTTTGACCCCTGGAGAACCTACCTTTAACATGCATGTTGGTATCCTAGACTGAGTAAATCGGTCTAGAAGAGGTATATTTTGATTGGTATCCTAGACCTACAAAAGGTCTGGACGAGGTTTTGGGGTAAATGTTTTGACCCCTGGAGAACCTACCTTTAACATGCATGTTGGTATCCTAGACTGAGTAAATCGGTCTAGAAGAGGTATATTTTGATTGGTATCCTAGACCTACAAGAGGTCTGGATGAGGTTTTGGGGTAAATGTTTTGACCCCTGGAGAACCTACCTTTAACATGCATGTTGGTATCCTAGACTGAGTAAATCGGTCTAGAAGAGGTATATTTTGATTGGTATCCTAGACCTACAAAAGGTCTGGACGAGGTTTTGGGGTAAATGTTTTGACCCCTGGAGAACCTACCTTTAACATGCATGTTGGTATCCTAGACCGAGTAAATCGGTCTAGAAGAGGTTTACTTTCAATTGGTATGCTAGCCCTACAAGAGTTCTGGAAGAATTGGTATCCTAGACTGGTAAGTCCAATTTGGAAGAGGTTCTTGAGTTGCCTAAATTTACATGCATGTTGGTATCCTGGATTGGCAATCAATCTGGAGGAGGCTTTGGGGTTATCAGACCCCTGGAAAGCCTAAGTTAAAATCAAAAACAGTACTGATATGTAGCTACTAGTAGAAAAAGGTACCTTTGTTTTGTATATTATTGAACATAATAATTGTGGTGTAAAATAATACTCATGAGTTTAGAAATGTCAGAAGAGGTAAGTCCTGACAGGTAAATGAGGTAAAGGTTTTGGGGCTCCATTTGTTAACAAAGTTAAAAGGTATGTATTGTCTTTGTGCTATAAGTGTATGTGTTTATATGTATCTGTTGTAATGATCTGTGTACTAACTAAGTTAAGATCAGGTTGAGACATTCCTGATCGCCGTGGCGAGCAGGGCTTGGCGGTTTTTCGTGTCTTGAGACAAGCGTTTTGGTAAGGAGACGTATGCGCATACGGTGCCTATTGGCTTTACTCTGAGCACTGCTGTCCATAAGTAATTACTAACTATCCTGTCAGTTTTAATAATTTTGTAAATATTTGTATATTTATATATAGTCAGGAATTTGTGTTCATGTGTATGCATACTTTGCTAGGTGGAGTGACTGTATTGCTATATAGAAAACAGAAGATAATGACATTTTGTTAATGAATGTTCACAAATGTAAGTTAATTTATTTGTAATGTTTGTAGACTGTTAGGGAATATTGTATGTGTGAGGGAGACTGATCATCTCCCAAATTAGGTTAGAATAATTCTGTAGTGGTTGTAAAAACGTTGGTGTGAAAGGACCCTGTGTGTTAGTTCTATGAGTAAATAGTAAGAAGTATGTAACTGATGCTGAATTCTGCATAGTGTATGATGAATAGGGAAATGGTATGTATCCTCCATACAAATGCAATTAGAACTTTCTGTGTCATATATTTGATTTCGTGACACGTGTTATTAGTATTTGTTAGGAGGATTTATATTTATATGAGTTAAATGTGTGTGTGTGTGTTTTATTTTTTTTTGTTTTTTTTTTTGTATGAGGTGTAAAATGAATCCCTATGTGAATGATTGTATGTCTTTCGTTGAGAGGCTAGGGATTGATAAATCTATGGTGACTGATTGACTTTAGCGTCAAATTTCTAAATGTTAGTAGCAGTGAGTGTGTGTGTGGAAGGCACGATTCATTTTTTCATTTATTTTTTATATTCTTTTGAATATGTACCTCAGCTAGTTCAGTATGAGTGTAGGAGAGCAGAAAAGTATAGTCACCATTTTAGAAATAGCTGTCTGCGCGTACGTGCAACAACTACATTAAATCATCTTAGTACAGAGTATTAAGATGACCTGTCACAAAGATGAAAGAGGCACATTTAGGGGAGTTATGTCTGGTGCCTTTAGACAGACACTGGATGAGCTGACCATAAAATAAATAAATAAAATAAAATCTCAGAATACGTTCTTATTCTTATACATTTGTTTGTTGATTTTTTATTAGAATATACACTGTAGATTATAATAGGTATTTTGTCTTTTATATTATGATCTGCAGTAGTGCAAGGTGAATTTTATTTTTAGTGTATCACTCTTGTAAGTATGGTGCTTATTCTCCCTTGTAGCTTTTGTTGTTTATTTTGTCATGTCCCTATCTTATTGTACAGTATTATGTATACTGTCATCTTTATATATTTGCCTACTTAGTAGTAATTACAAAAATAGTAATGGGACTTATTTGGTACAAGGGAACTCCAAATTTATTTTTGTTTCTTATTTTCTAAAAAGAATAGTGAAGAGTGATGCATGGTAACAACAGTGCTACCATCTTATTATATGTGCTATATGTAGCACATACAGGGGGGTGAATTAGATAATTAGAGTCTTAATTTTTAATCTTAGCTTGTAAGCTCTGGTGAGCAAGGTCCCTTATTGGTTTTGGCTAGAACTTATTTTGTCCTACCTGATTACAATTTTTATTAATTATCAGGTTGATTATTAGTTTGCCTAAATAAATAATTTGTTTCTTTATTCCAGGAGCAGCCAGCACGTTTTCATATGTAAAGTTATACTTTGTAAAATTTCACTCCTTTTGATTTTTTTTATTATTCAAGTTCCTAGTTATGCTACTACAGGTGGCAAAGTCAGTTTTTTGATTAGGGTCACTCTGCATTAATATGATCTACTTAACAATAAAATTTGTATATAATTATTCTTAAGGAAGGGACATAGTAATGCACATTTTCTTAACCTCTTTAGATTTAACAGACTGTGCAAGTGACCATGTAATTTTATTTTGATTTCTTTTTAATTATGAACAATCACAATGTAATTTTATTTTGATTTACTTTTACTTATAATGAATCACAATGTAGTTTCACAAAATGTAGTTCTTCAAAGTCTATTTTGTGTGCCTGTATATAGACTTTATTGCAATGAAAGAACAAAGCTGTAGATATAGATATACTTTAATAAATGTATGCTCCTTTTAACGTAAATCACAGTTTTTCATATGGTCATGCAAATGTATGAGACAACAGCTAAGTGTCTGATGTGGGAAATTTTTCCCAGGCTTGGAGTGTATACAGCACTGATATCAGATAATTGTACCCATTTTTATGAAAAATCAGTTCCATTTTGCTCTATGCTTGGCATAGACAATAGAACCTTGTGTCCACACTCATAGTCATTGGTGGATAGGTTGTATGGGCTGTTGTAGACCAAATTAAATACAATTTTCTGGGCCATATGAAACTTTGGATATATTTGTCACTAAGTTTAGGAGCTCTAGAGACAAATCATAGTTGCTTAGACTTCATGTTGTACAGTGGGAGATAAAATGTTCATGTGTTTAAAATAATTAACCAAATTGGTGTAGTTTTGTTTCTAAACAGATCCTTGTTTTAGATGTGATCTCGTGTTCCAATCAAAGCCACTAAAGGAATGTATGTCAGTAACCCTTGATGACTGCAAGTACATTAAAGATCATAAAAGGAAGTGGAAGAATTCACAATTCAAGTGTCAGTTTAAATCCACATTTGTGACAGTGACATTTTCCATTTCTATAGTAGTCAAAGTCTGACTGAGATTACCAAGAGTGTTATTCACACAAGTGCAAGTGGAATACATACAAAAGACTGTTGCAGACAAAGACATTGGAAGTATTTCAGTAATGGACAATGCTAATTAATTATATGTGATACTTTGTATGTAGAGACTTACTGTTGTTTTGTTTGTTATATATGTTATAAGTATTATTATTGTGAACACCTTAAGGTGGAACTTTGGTCAGAAAATTAATTCCTGCTGGGTTACTTGAGGCTGACCCCTTTTGCAGGTGTAGCTATGAAACAGTAAAAATAAGTGCCTATACTGTTTAAAATCCACTGTTCCACCCTTCTCTACACAGGCTCAGTTGTGCTCTATTTTTTTTGCAATGAATAAAATCTAGAGGACAGTCTGCTGGCAGCCTGAAATTCTACTGCTGCTCAAAGGTTATGGGTTTCAGTAAAATGGTAGCATAATAATTATTGTGGAATGTATTTTTCTTGCTAAATGAACCTTATTTTATCACATTTTGTGAGTAGAGTTCCACTTTGAGTAAATGTTCAATCATTATAAACAAATAGTTTTATCATTTTTGCTTAAAAAAAAAAAAAAAAAAAAAAAAAAAAAAAGTGGAGAGGTGTAATGTAATGAGTATGACATTATCACTAAAGACTGTATGCTATTGATGCTTTATAAGATATGTTATCATATTTGTCTTGATATTGTTTTATAATTCATGTTTTAAGACATAGGAGAGGTAGGCTACTGACTTAGACAGTATAGCAGTGACTGACAGAAGAGACCCATGCTGACTGTTATTGTATAATATTCTGCAGTATAGTATGTGCAGAAATGGAAAAAAGTGAAATGGTTTTGGGTTTAGCAAACTTTGTGGGAAGACTACAAAATTAAAACTAATGAAATTTCTGGACTGACTATATTGACAGTATGACATGACCAGGGTAATAGTGACTGATAGTTGGAGTCAAGATTAAGAAATTATAAGAATTTTACAATTATTATATGGGAAATAGTATAAGAATGTAAAAGAATAGTATATATAAAATACTTTGTAGTGAAAACATGTACTTCAAGGGATTTATAATAATAAATATTATTCATATTGTAAGAGTATTGTATTGTGATAAAACTATATAGATACATGTATATTATTTTAGCGGATGTTGTAGAAATAATAGGAACACACTAAATTAAGTTATTAAGTAAAATAAGAGTGTAGGAGCCATTGCTTTGTAGGTTGCCCTGAAATGTTTGCAGAGACCTATTGTATCCTGACACTGACTTTATTTTTATTTTTATTTTTTATAACTATATTTTTGAAGTGTATTTTATATCCAGACAAATATCGGGTGATCGCAGAAGACATGATGCAACTTGTTACAAATGTTAATTGCTACAAAGGAAGGATTTCATGCATAAAAGGAGGAACTGGAAAATCTGAGACTTGTATCCTTGCAGAACAGGTATGCACTGAACTTGTGTCTTACAGCATCCAAAGCAGCTTGTGCTATGATACTGGACCAGCAAATGATGATGAAGGAGATCTCTCCAGACACATCAAGCACTTGGCTAAGCTGAAAAGACCTATGCAGGAAAAGGCAGAGCCTTATGGGACTGAGTCTGCTGAATGCTCCTTGGGACCACATACTTGGCTTTCATTCACTAGCTGAACGGATTGTTCCTCTTCCCTGTTATCCTTGATGTGATGTTGCTGAGTAACTGTTGCCTGTTGCAAGTAGTTTGTGGCAAGAATGATCACAATGCCACTGAGACTGACAACTATGTTTTCCGTGCCACATATGGAGAAGGACTTTGCAGCTACAGAAGAAGATGCAGTGTTTTTGATTGGACTGATTTATTTATTTATTGCAGCTACAGAAGAAGATGCAGTGTGTTTTTGATTGGACTGATTTATTTTTTATTTTTTGGACTGATTTATTTTTATTTTTTTGGACAATTTATGTGATCAGTGTTGGGTGCATGGGGTCTCTGAGGAGCATGGTGGGTGATCTGTATTGTAATTGCTGTGAGGCTTGTGTGAAGCCTCAACAGGGGGGAAATGTTGTGGAATCTCATATTAGCCAATGTATTTCATATTGTATAAATTGATTTGCATATATTTTATTGATAATTATTATTATTATTATTATTTATATTATTATATAGTAGTGGTTTTATCAATATTATTATTCAATAAGTAAAGCAACAATTGTTAATCTTTAATAATGTATACTGTGTTTTCCAGATTTAGAAAGTCTTCATTTTTAAGTGTTGAACTTTAAATGACCTCTGCTTTATGACAAGTACTTGTAAACAGGTGTTCTCGAAAATGTATTAAGATAATCTACTGGATGAAAGTTCATTAGAATAGATTCAAGTTATGAAGAATTGTCTCAAGTCTGAAATGCATATAAATCACACAAGATAAGATAATGAAAACAGGTGGTTTAGAAATAATTAAAGTTATGTACAGTACATTAAATTAAGTTTGACAAGGTCAAACAAAGGTCTGCTTGTGCCCTCATTAAAACTGTTAAAATACATACATATAGTGAGACATATAACACATCTGGTGGGGTTATTGAAAGTTCATTGTCTCATAGTCGTAAATCTGTCATCCTTGAAGCTAGTATCAAGATAAGGAGAGTCTGATAACACAGCTGGGTGCCAGACTGTCTCTATACAGGTGTTTTTAATTGGACAAAACCAGTTATAAATCACTTTAATGAACATATAGGAATTTTGGGAATAATTAAGTTTATCTGGTTGTAGAACAGGTGTCGGATTTATGGTTGGTTGCTTTGACGTAGATCTTAGCAACCAATCATACATAAGACAGATAGTTGAGATAAGACTTGGAAAGGAGTATATAAATGCAAGCTCTGCAAATGTTAGACGGACAAGTCAGATAGGAGCTCATAAGGCTGAACTCTATGTATGCTGCCCTATTGCACGGGTCATAGAGGTCAGAACCAATGGGCAAGTATCTGTCCTAACTTGTCCCCTCGGACAAGTCAGATAGGAGCTCATAAGGCTGAACTCTGTGTATGCTGCCCTATTGCACGGGTCATAGAGGTCAGAACCAATGGGCAAGTATCTGTCCACAACTTGTCTCCTCGTACGAGTCATAGAAGACTTCTTAGCTTGTTCCAGAATGTGGTCTCAGGTGAATTTCCTTCAAGAACTTGGTCGAGCTGGAACCCAGAACTCTGTGAGGGGACCAGACCACCGGCAGATCAGGCTGGTCCCTATCAGGTGAGAGGTTCCCAAGAATTGGCAGTAAAGACCCATTCTGGTTCAAGGTGAGAACACTTCACAATCTTTTCAATTTGGTTAGAGGATAAGAATATTTATATCTAATATGCATACATTGTAAGAAACTGTATAAATTAGACCTGTATATTGTAATATTTTGAACATAAACCTGTATGTTATCAGCTGTTAATAAACCTGCATTGCTGAAGTTCTGCCTGGTTCGATACTTTACTATTCTACTTCAGTGGCTCAATGATATTGAGGTCAGGAGACTGAGATGGCCACTCCAGAACCTTCACTTTGCTCTGCTGTAGCCAATGACAGGTCAATTTGGCCTTGTGTTTTGGATCATTGTCATGTTGGAATGTCCAAGTACATCCCATGCGCAGCTTCCTGGCTGATGAATGCAAATGTTCCTCCAGTATTTTTTGATAACATACTGCATTCATCTTGCCAACAATTTTGTAGCTCACACATACCCAAAACATCAGCGATCCACCTCTGTACCTTTAATCATAAGCCTTGTAGACTCCTCTCCAAATGTAGCGTTTATGGCTGTGGCCAACAAGCTCAATTTTGGTCTCATCACTCCAAATGACTTTGTGCCAGAAGGTTTGAGGCTTGTCCCTGTGCTGCTTGCCGTATTGTAAGTGGGATACTTGGTGGCATTTGCGTAGTAATGGCTTTCTTCTGGAGACTCGACCATGCAGCCCATCTTTCTTCAAGTGCCTCCTTATTTTGCATCTTGAAACACCCACACCACATGTTTTCAGGGAGTCCTGTATTTCACCTAAAGTTATTTGTGGGTTTTTCTTTGCATCCCGAACAATTTTCCTGGCAGTTGTGGCTGAAATTTTAGTTGGTCTACCTGACCGTGGTTTGGTTTCAACAGAACCCCTCATTTTCCACTTCTTGATTAGAGTTTGAACACTGCTGATTGGCATTCTCAATTCCTTGGTTATCTTTTTATATCCCTTTCCTGTTTTATACCGTTCCAATACCTTTTCCCGGAGTTCCTTTGACAATTCTTTTGCTTTCCCCATGACTCAGAATCCAAAAATGTCAGTGCAGCACTGGATGAAAGATGCAAGGGTCTGTCAGGAGTCTAGAAACGCATTGACCTTTTATATACACACTAATTACAGGCCAAAATTACCAGGGTATGTAAACTTTTGATCAGGGTCCTTTGGGTAGTTTCTGTTGCCGTTATGATTTAAAAATGAATAAACACAGTTGATTGATAATAAATGGCTTCAGCCAAACACTAACTGTGAGTAAAAGAAATATTTTTGTGTTATCATTCATATTCTCTGAAAAGTGGCCAAGAAATCATAAATTCTGCCAGGGTATGTAAACTTATGAGCACAACTGTATATATAATATACCCCCATAGGGGCTGCTGATTGTTGTGGCCCACCTGTCACCCTGCCCAGCCCGGGAATTCAATCCTCAGTCACTCTGAGGCAATGAACAGTCCATTAGCTTTGTTTTTATTTTTATTGAGGGGATTGAACTTGGATAGGGTATAGGATATATGGGATGCCCAGTGAATTTTAGAACAATCAATTTGTGAATTTTGGAACAATCAATTGATGGATTTTTAAGAACAATCGATTGGTGAATTTTAGAACAATCAATTGGGACAACTTATATACTCTCAGGTATGTACAGGCCTTTCTTCCTCCAGCACAACTCTTACTGCAGACTATTACTCCTCAGCTCCTCCAGCACTCTACTTACATGACCTTCCAGGCACAGATAGCTCCGCGTCGTTAGGCCTGACACTGGCTGAGCCAGGCCTTAGCAATTGCCCTTCACAGGCAGGGACCACGGGCCCCTATAGTGTAGTAAGATAGAAAGTCTTTGGTGCTCTGGTGCAAAAAATTGGGTCTTGGGTGTTGGCGGTAAATGTATATAGAAGAGCCGGCACCACTGGAAATTCAGTCTTCAATTTCATTGTTGTTGTATGACCATGCTAAAAAGAACACGCAGATGCGTTTTGGCACACAGGCCTTGTTCACAGTTGGGTGTTGGTGGAGCCTGAACACTGTAACCCCTCACAGTTACTCTTGTTGCGTGCAGGAACAGGCCCTGCTGTTAAAAATTTGTGAAAAAAATTTTAATTACTCGCCCCTGTCATTTTACCTATAAATGTTAATACCCAGTTATATTATGTACATTTAAGAAAGAATCCAGGCCTTTCTTAAAGCAATCTACTGAGCTGGTCCGAACCACCTACGGAGGGAGTCTATTCCACATTTTCACAGCTTATACTGTTAGGAAACCTTTCCGTATTTGGAGATGAGTGCCCCCTTGTCCTCAGTGTTGACCATAAAGTGAATAACTCAACACCAAGTTCACTAAATGGACCCCTTATGTATTTATACATGGTGATCATATCCCCCTTAATCTCCTCTTCTGAAGAGTGAATAACTTTACATTTATCAACATTAAATCTCATCTGCCACATAGTCAACCAATTAGACAGTGCATTTAGGTCAGCTTGTAAATTGGAGACATCCTGTAAGGATGTTATTCCACTGCATAGTTTAGTGTCATCGGCAAAGGCAGAAATGTTACTTTTAATCCCAGACCCTATATCATTTATAAAGAGATTAAAAAGTAATGGTCCCAGCACTGAACCTTGGGGTACACCACTGATAAGCTTAGACCATTCAGAGTAAAAATCATTAACCACTACTCTCTGAATCCTCTCTGAATTTCTTTTAGCCAGTTTTCTATATATTTACAAACTGATATTTCCAAACCTGTAGACTTTATCTTACAAATGAGCCGTGTGTGGGGAACTGTGTCAAACGCTTTTGCAAAATCCAAGTATACCACGTCCCTGTCCAAGGTTTTACTTACCTCCTCATAAAAAGAAATCTGGTTTGTTTGACAACTTCTGTCTTTCATGAATCCATGCTGTCTGTTGCTTAAAATATTTTTTTCCAGCAAGAACTCGTCTATGTGATCTTTTTTTTAAACCCTCCAGTATCTTCCCGACTATAGAAGTTAAACTAACAGGTCTATAGTTATTGGTAAAGACTTTGTTCCCTTTTTAAATATAGGCTACGCCAATCCAGTGGTACTATTCCCATCATTAATGAGTCCCTAAAAATTAGATACAATGGCTTTGAAATTACAGAGCTCAATTCTTATAGGATCCGTGGGTGGATGCCATCTGGTCCAGGTGCTTTATCCACCTTTATTCTGTCTAAGTATTCCCATATCCCTTTTGAGCCATTGTAGATCTTTTGGGGCTGTGTCACTACCACCCCCCTTATGGATATGAGCTACCCCATGTTCCTTTGTATACACAGAACTGAAGAAAGTATTTTAAAAATTTGCCTTCTCTTTGTCCCCAGTCACCCACTCAAGATTCTTTTGTAAAGGGCCTACATGCTCAGACCTGACCTTTTTACTAATAATATATTTGAAGAATTTTTGGGAGTTTGTCCTACCATCTTTTGGAATCTGTCGTTCGTTTTGAGTTTTTGCGTCCTTGATTTCCTTTTTACATATTCTGTTATATTCTTTGTAACATTTAAACGACAATAGTGTACCTTAAGTTCCTTAAAAGCTCTTCTCTTATTGTTTATAGCGTTTTTAACTTTGGCCGTTAAAACTTTTAGCCTTTTAAACGTATTGCCCATGGGAATATACTTTGCAGTGAGTTCATGAACAGTCACTTTGAAGAATTCCCATTTCTGTTCTGTGCCCATTGATGCCAATATTCCCTCCCAGTCCAAGTCCTGGAGAGCAGCCCTCATCCTTGGAAAATTTGCTCTATTGAAGTTAAGTATTTTTATCTTTCCCGTGTTATGGTCACTGCTACCAAATGTACCTTTATATGAACATTAGTTATAAGCTCTGCATGGTTTGAGATTACCAGGTCCAACAGAGCATCATTCCTAGTTGGGGCCTCAATAAACTGGACCATAAAATTGTCCTGTATTAGGTTTATACATATTTGCCCTTTAACTGTCCCAGCAGTGCCATTACTACAGTCAATTTCTGGGTAATTAAAATTCCCCATTATTATCACTGTCCTAGCCCTTGCAGCCCTTTCCATCTGTGCAAGGAGCTGAGTCTCCACCTCCTCATTAACATTGGGTGGTCTATAACAAACTCCAATGATTAACTTTGAACTACGCACATCTTATGCAGTTCCACCCATAATGCTTCAGACTCATCACACTCTCCATCAACCAGGTCCTCTTTCACACTCGCTTTGAGATCACTTCTCACATAAAGACAGACCCCGCCACCTTTCCTTTTTATCCTGTCTCTCCAAGAGAGTGCATAGCCAGGAATATTTATAGCCCAGTCATGTGAGGAATGAAGCCAAGTTTCAGCAATACCGATTACATCATAGCTCTCCTCGTGCACCAGAGCTTCCAACTCACCTATTTTGCTTGGCAGACTTCTGGCATTGGTGAACAAACACTTTAATGCATTATTACATTTCGCTCTGGTGTTTTTCATATCTTGTTTAGTAGTACAATTGACACTATAATTTCCAATAGTTGTTTTCAACATGGGAACTTTCTTGTCATCTGCCATAACCCTCCCCCCATCTATCCCCATTTCACCCTCCATTAATGACTGACCCTTAACTGACCTGTCTGCCCAATGGAATCCTAGTTCACCCTCCCCCTTAATCCTAGTTTAAATACTCCTCCAGCCTTCCCATAAACTTCTCCCCCAGCACAGCAGACCCCCTTCCATTCAGGTGCAAACCATCTTTAGCATATAGGTTGCACCCCAATGAAAAGTGGAGTAAGCCGTTTCCATTGGGAGAATACAGTGATTATCACTAGTGGCTATAGCAGCTGCTAGAGATAATCGTGAATGAATCCGGCAGACTGGTTGTACCCAAGTTGGTTGATTGATCAACTTGGTACATTTAGCCTGCCTACACACGGCTCGACCCTCGGCCGGTGCCTGCTGAACTGGCCGAGATTCAAACCATCTATGAACAACCTTAAATTGATATTAAAGTCTTGTTTTTTTTGTTTGAAAATGTTTTGTTTTTTTGTTTGTAAAACAAACATGTTATACTTACCTGCTCTGTGTAGTCATTTTGCACAGAGAAGCCCAGATCCTACACTTCTCGGGGTCCCTTGGCGCTCCTGGCCCCCCTCCTGCCAAGTGCCCCCAGAGCAAGCTGCTTGCTCTGGGGGCACCCGAGCTGCCGCTCTGTGTGTCCATTCAGACACGGAGCAGCAGCTCGCCCCGTCCCCTCTCTCTCTCCCCATTGGCTCAGTGACTTTGTTTGAAAGCAGTGGGTTCCAATGGCGCCCGCTGCTGTCTCAGCCAATGAGGCAGGAGAGTCCCCGGACAGTTGAGTCTCCCGTGCAACATCGCTGGATCGAGATGGGACTCAGGTAAGTATTAGGGGGGCTGAGGGGGGCTGCTGCACACAGAAGTTTTTTTATCTTAATGCAAAGAATGCATTAAGATAAAAAAAAATCTGCCTTTAGAAACTTTTTACACTTTTAAACTTTATAGTTCAACTCCAGATACATTGAGGTCTTCAGCTACCTTGAGTGAGTGTCAACTTCTGGGTTGTTGCCGCGCCTTAAAAGGAATAACTCCAGAAAAAGCTTCTCTGCGCCTTCCTTTCCCCACAAACGCCCATTTCTTGTATGGATGTCACAGTGACAGACATAAATTAAAACCTGACATAAATTGTAAAGCTCACATCATAGAAATACAGAAAGGAGCTCCAGACCATAAATCGATGAAAAAGTCGACGACAATTGTAATTCTTGGAAAAGAAGTCATGTAAAAACAGCCAGCACGTTTTGGAGGAAACACTGCTACTCCTTCATCAGACTTTCACGGATAAACAAAATATATATTTTAAATGATAAAAGATGGTGTCTAATTATGCATGCATACATTTTAAAGGGGAACTTTCAAATAATAGACATATGGCTATATCTATTCTTCCCTTCTAGAAAACTATCTTACAAAGTTTTTTCAGCGCGCACACTTTATAATAAACTACAATAAAAATAACAATATCTCTAATTACTGATGTGTAACTTGAATTGTGTGTATATTTAAATGTTCTTTAAAAACTATTTTAATACATTGTCATGCTAAATAATATAACTTGTGTTCTGTACCATGCCTACAGCCTTCAAGGGTTACTCTTGTGCATTAAAACTTCATTTAAACTTTACCGAAAATTAAAAAACTTAAAACAAGTCTTTTATTATAACACTTTCTACATGCAGGTACAAAAATAATTGTAACTGAATAAAATGCATAACATAAAATAAAACAAATTGGAGCATTACTTCTCAAAATTTGAAACCATTACAGATCAAACTAAATATTCTAAATGATTGTAATCTTTTATAGGTGTTCTAGTTACCTTTTTTTGTCAGTATTTTAATGTGACAAAATGAAAGGTAGTATTGCCATGTACGCAGAGCCCCCTTTTCGAGGTATGTATAAGAACTGTTTTTACATAAACAAGTATCGGTGACAGTTTTCTGTTTACATTGCATATAAGAACACACATTGGTGTGTGTAGGTGAAGTTAAAGGCAATATTTGGATGTACAGCAGAACTAGATATTTTTTATATGTATGGTTATGTATGGTATATGCATATATGTTATGTATGTATGTTTGTTATGTTATGTTATGTTATGTTATGTTATGTTATGTTATGTTATGTTATATGTATGGTTATGGTTATTTTATATGTATGTAGGGTTTAGCTTTTTACTTTACTTTTCAGCTGTACAATGCTACACAGGAGTACCCAAGGGAATTTTACAGTATGAATTGTTTTGTATTTTAATCAATCATAGGGCTTGGGTACACAGGTGTTCCATTGGTTCCTGAGGTCCATGTAAGTTTAGTTCTATTCATGGCATTATGAACAAAGATCATGGGACTGCTCAGAGGTTACTGATCTCTATGTGGATAGGGTAGCCATGAAATATATTCTAAAAGTGTCTATACATTAGGGCTCAAGAAAATAACTGATTAGGGCTGTATACAACCCAGATCAGTGAATTTCTCTCACAAGCACAGCCAGGTATTTCTGATCGGCTGCAGACAGGAAGTCTGTACAAATCAATGTCAGGCTGACGCTGTTCAAGGCTGTCCGCAGCTGTTCACATGTAATCACACATGAAGCGATTACCCAAGGTTAGTGACACATGTGAGCCCCTAAATGTGAACTGCCTGCGTCCAGGAGCACACTTCCATTCCTAACCACAGGTAATTGCTACCTGTGTGATTACATGCAGACAGCTGGGTCATAAACAGTGTCAGACTGTCATTGATTTGTACTGGCTTTCTGTCCAAAAACACCTGACCATACCTGGTGCAAATGTATGCTGATCTGGGCTTTGTATGGCCCTAATCAGCCATGTGCATGAGCCCTGAAAGTGGAGTTCCAGCCTCCTAAAAAAAATGTAAAAGTCAGCAGCTACAAATAATTTAGCTGCTGACTTTTAATATAAGGACACTTACCTGTCCAGGGGGCCCGTGATGTCGGCCCCCCCTGAAGCCAATTGCAACTAAGAGAAACAGGCAGTGAAGCCTTCAGGCATCACAACTGGTTTCCTACTGCACATGTGCAAGTTGCGCTGCACTTTCTGAATGGCCCCGTCATCTTCTGGGACACATACAGGTCCCAGAAGGGACAGGAGGAAGGGCTGATTTTAATCCGGAGATGATATACCTTGCCATGGCGGTGTAGGAGGGAAGCCCTGCTGGGAAAAAAAAAAAGAAAAAAGGTACAACCCCCCCCAAAAGAAAGGATATCCAAATATGGGGGGGGGGGGGGGGCTCGATTGGATTACACCTACTTTGATTTTAGCCTGGAACACTTTAATAGGGCAGTCAGAAAACAGAAATAGTCTGATAACTCTCCTGACATGCTTTTGGACAGCTGATAAATAGGAACATTTGTCTTGGCTGAAAGTTAATATTTATGTCTAGGCAGAGTGTGGGTTGATGCTAATATCAGAAGAACAATAGCAATTGAAAAATTATTTCTAACCCATCCCTTCTCCAAGAGCAGCCAGTCTTCATGCATCTAATGGTTCTACAAACATGATGGTAATCTCTTGTCTAAATATTATATGGGATTTATATAGCGCCAACAGTTTGGCAAGCACTTTACATAATAAAGGCAGATAGCACAGTTACAATACAATTTAATACAAGAGGAATCTGAGGGCCCTGCTTATTAGAGCTTACAATCTAAAATGAAGGGTCAAGTGATACAAAAGGTAATAACTGTGGGGGATGAGCTGATGGAGAAAGAAAATTTCAGTTTATTAGTTAGAGGCAGAAGAGTACTCATTGAAGAGAGGGGTGGATAGAGTAGGCGATAGTCAGACAGATTGGGGTAAGGAGTTCCAGAGGATGGGACATGCTATGGGGAAGTCATGGAGCATGGAAGGAGGTGATGGGGGGGTGAAGGTCTTGGGAGGAGCAAAGAATACCTTATTTTTAAAGAAGGTTAATGATGTAGCTGGGGGTGGAGTTGTGGATGGCCTTGTAGGTTGTTAGCATTTTGAATTGAGTAAATAGAAGCCAATAGATGGATTGGCAGGGATTGGCAGGGAGGGGTAGCAAACACTAAATGGTTGGTAAAGTGGATGAGTCTGGCAGCGGTATTCATGATAGACTGAAGGGGAATAGCCTATGTAAAGGTAGGCCAGTGAGGAGGGAAATGTAATAGTCGAGGCAAGAAATAACCAGGGAATTAATGAATAGATTTGTGGTGTCGTTGGTTAAGAGGGGGCATATTTTGTACAACATGTACTTTAAGTACAAGATGTAGAGAGCCTGAGTGTATCTCATTGAAATTATTTAATAGGAAGTCCGTTGCATGAAAATCTTTTCTGCAATAACAGCTTTGTAATGGCTTTATATAAATGATATGCAACCCTGATAATTTCCCAGAACTTTTAGGTGCAGTTTATATTGTCTTTAGGTATCATTTGTACCTTGATCATAATTACAGTTTGGTGCAACTTATACTGTAGATCTTGATCAGTGGAATATATCTAAAGTTATCTATTTCTGTGGCTTTAAAGTGGCTGTAAACTCTCATGTTACACTTTAGCTCATTCTAATCTACACAGATAAGGCTGCAGATCTGTGCCTGTGAAAATTCACTTACTTGTACAGTTTCTCAGAATCCGTCCTGATTTGGTAAATGACGTCACCGGCGCATGTGCAGTCCTTAATTTCATTAACGGCACGCTATGTGTGCCGTTTCTATATATACGCAGGATGCCGGGTCAATTCTTTCCACAGTAAAGGCACACAAAGGAAGTCTCGTGATGGTGTGCCCTCCTCAGCTTCCTGGTTCTCGGCGATCGAGAAAGGCGATCGAGATGGGGGCTTGGTTTACACGCGCATGCGTGAGATTTAGACAGGGGAGCAAAGGAAGGGCGGAAATGACGTCCGCACAAGATACAAAGATTAGTAGTAAAGATGGAGTTGCCGATTCCCGGAAAAAAGTATAAAAGTAAAAAAATGTATTTACAAACCTCATGTTAATGACATTTTAATATGCAAGGCATTTATACACATTGCTCAATTATAATATTTAAAAAAAAAAAAAAAACAATTCTGGGTTTAATTTCTCTTTACTGCATCTGACAAATCAAATATACTAGTAGGTTCGCATTCCCCGCGTTGGTTAGTTCTATTTTGCAGGTCTGCTAAAGGTCATAATAAAATGTTCTTGCCAAGTTTCAGTCTTTTAATTCTTTCCCTTGTTTCATTACAATGAATAAGGAAGCACGGTGAGTAAGTAGTAGTTAGGGGGAAAACAGAAGTCATTATTTAGATGGAGGGTCACGAGTTGAAGAATTCTGAAGGACAGTGCTGTTACAGACCACAAGAATCTAAATTAAAGATAATGTACTTCTTTGTATGTATCTTTTTTTCCTTCATAGGTTTTCCTGAAGCCTTTTATGAAAGTCCAAGGATTTGAGAAAAAAAAAGATATATGAAGACAGGAACTGTTATATCTGCTATATAAAGGGTGGTGTGCCTACACTCGTTGATCTTACCCAGCTATTATCTTATTTCAATTTTACACAGAATATGAAAAAAATAGGCAATTTTTTTTTTACTTTTACGCTTTATGTGCAGCCAGCATAATAGCCTGAAAGTGGAATTCCAGGATATATCTAACTACTCTTAAAACTGCTCATTCCCCCCCCAACACCTATGCCATCTAACCTGTAGTAGTACTAGCCTAACCATGAGAGTGGTAGGCAAATATATTTGGTGAGTTTCCACCTGATTGGAGTAGGTCTGATGCAATACTATGGTGGTGGATACTTTATGGTGTTTTTTCTTTATTAGGACATCACTGGGAATATCATAACATTTTTTTGTTGTGTAAAGAGGACTGCTATTGGACTCTTGTTTAGTTTATATGCACATATGCATATATGTATTTAAACAGCAATTTGGGTTGAGGGGGTTTAGGGTATGCACAGAAAATTTTGTATTTTCTTTCAGAAGTCAAAAGAGCTTACAGTCAAATGTTCACACTACAGTGATATACATGCACAATAATGCCAATTTGGGGTGGAAATCAATTAACCTAATATTTGAAGAAACCAGGAGCAATGCCACACGGACAGAAAAAACCTACACATTCCATGCAGACACTGTCTTAGACCATGGCTACACCTCTTTCAGGGAAAGGGTTACAAATCCTTGCAGTGCATCATCAGTTATTAAGGAGCAGAGTGTGTTGATTATGTACACAAAGGGTTGTGTCTTTGTGTACTGTAAGCACAGTTCAAGATGACAGAGTACAAAGCGTCTTCTAGGAGAAATCTTTCTAATCAAGACACTAAACAGTCTTTGCGTGTCACCTGTGTTTGAGCACAAATACAGCGCTGAACTCTGCGGAAAGTTGTTTGACGGACATGGCGGTGGTAGTACTGCACAGACTGAGCGGCATAGCAGACATACCAAGAGCAACAATTATTTAGAGTGTAGCTTTGTGATCCAATGCATCACAAAACCCTCTCTGGTCATGTGACTATATGAAATAGATTGATTCCATTGGCCTAGGCGTTTGGTGACAGGCATAAGACACGTAGAACAGGCTGCTCTACTGGCTCGCAGCAGATTTATCTAAGTCAGTATATACATATACAGGTGTATATTTATACATAAAGAAAGAGCATGTGACACACTTACTAAGACTCACTCAGTATTATTAGAATTTATTCAAAATTTTACAAAGTACATAAGAATGAAATGGACAATTGCTTACATCACCAATATTATTATTATTATTATACAGGATTTATATAGCGCCGGCAGTTTACGCAGCGCTTTACAACGTTAGGGCAGACAGTACAATTACAATACAATTCAATACAGGGGGAAATCAGAGAGCCCTGCTCGTTAGAGCTTACAATCTAGGAGGGAGGGTCAAGTTATACAAAAGGGTAATAGCTGTAGGGGATGAACTAGTGAAGAAAATAGTGCAGTTGTTAGATGGAGGCAAGATAGGCTTCTCTGAAGAGGAAAGTTTTCAGGGATCGCCTAAAGATGGATAAATTTGAAGACAGTCTGACAGATTGGGGTAGGGAATTCCAGAGGATGGGCGAGGCTCAGGAGAAGTCCTGGAGGCGGATATGGGAGGAGGTGATGAGGGAGCTAGAGAGCAGGAGGTCTTGGGAGGAACGAAGAGGGCGATTAGGTTGGTATTTTGAGACTAGGCTAGTGATGTAGCTGGGGTCAGAGTTGTGGATGACTTTGTAACTTATTGTTAGTATCTTGAATTTAATTTGTTGGGCGAGTGGCAGCCAATGGAGGGATTGGCAGAGAGGGGTAGCAGACACTGTGCGGTTTGTAAGGTGGATGAGTCTGACAGCAGCATTCATGATGGACTGAAGGGGGGATAGTCTATTTAAAGGTAAGCCAATGAGGAGGGAGTTGCAGTAGTCAAGGCGAGAGATAACCAGGGAGAGAATCAGGAGCTTTGTGGTTTCATTGGTTAGAAAGGGACGTAGTTTAGAGATGTTGTGGAGGTTGAGGCGGCAAGCTTTGGAAAGTGATTGGATGTGGGGCCAAAAGGAGAGTTTAGAGTCCAGGATAACACCTAGCACCCTGACATGTGGGGATGGTTGGATGGTTGTGCCATTGCTCTTGACAGATAATTCAGGGGAAGAGGCAGGTGGGGGAGGAAATAATATAAGCTCGGTTTTGGACAAGTTGAGTTTGAGGAAGTGGTGTGACATCCATACAGATATGTCTGTTAGTAAGTTAGTGATGCGTGAGGAGACTGATGGAGTGAGTTGAGGGGTGGTGAGATAGATTTGTGTGTCGTCAGAGTAGAAATAATATTGAAAGCCCTGAGAGGCTATCAGCTGACTCAGGGTAGAGGTGTAGATTGAAAATAAAAGAGGTCCAAGAACAGGAACTTGGGGGACCCTGACGGAGAAGGGAAGAGGAGTGGAGGAAGTAGAATTGTAAGTGACACTGAAGGTGCATTGGGATAGGTAGGATGAGAGCCACTGAAGAGCACAGTCATGGAGACCGAGGGAGTAAAGTTTTTTGAGGAGGAGGGGGTGGTCAACCGTGTCAAAGGCAGCTGAAAGGTCCAGAAGTAGGAGTACAGAATAGTGTCCGTTGGTTTTTGCAGTTAGTAGGTCATTTGTGAGTTTTAAAAGAGCAGTTTCTGTGGAGTGTTGAGGGCGAAGTCCAGATTGAAGGGGATCAAGAAGGTTATTCTTAATGAGGTGGTCACTCAGTTGGTTGAAAACCAGGCGTTCAAGGAGTTTAGAGGAAAAGGGGAGCAAGGAGATAGGGCATAGGTTGTTAAGATTGTAGGGTCCAAGGACAGCTTTTTAAGCATGGGGGTGACCAGTGCATGTTTTAGAGCATTGGGGAAAATGCCAGGGGTGAGGGAGAGATTGAAGATGTGGGTTAGAGAGTGTAGGATAGAGTCAGAGGGTGACCGCAGCATTTGAGCATTTGAGAGGGAATAGGGTCCTGGGGAATGGTGGTTAGGTGGGCGATAGAGAGGAGTTTAGCAACTTCGTCTGTAGTAGCAGATTTGAATAAGGGGAGTGTCAATTGTACCTGTTGACAACTGGGGAAGATACCTGTAGAGTGGAGATTTCATCACGGATTGTATCAATCTTGTTTTTGAAGTGATTAGCAATCTCCTGGGCAGTGAGTGAGTCAGTGGGTGGAGGTGGTGGAGCACGAAGTAGAGAGTTGAAGGTAGAGAAGAGTTTACGGGGACTGGATGAGAAGGTGTAAATTACAGTTGTAAAATAGGTCTGCTTGGCAGTGTGGAGGAAAGAATAGTATTTTTGGAGGGCAGATTTGTAATGGTTGAAGTCTTTGAGAGACTTAGTCTTGTACCACAGACGCTAAAGAGCGCGACTACGTTTTTTGAGAATTTTAGTGTTATCTGTTTTGGTTGTAGGGGTCGAGGCCTGATTTTGCGTGTAGAGAGGGGAGCGAGCTTGTCCAGGATGGAGGACAGGGATTTATTGTAGATGGAAGTGGCTTGGTTGGGGCAGGACAGGAGAGAGATTTTGTCATAGAGGTGGTCAGTAGCAGAATAGAGGAGAGAAGAGTTGAAGTTGCCAAAGTTTCTATGGGTGATGGTTAAGCGATTGGAGGGAAAGGTGGTGGAAGACAGGGGGAGAGAGAAACTAATAAGGTGGTGGTCGGAGAGAGGAAAAGGATTGTTTGAGAAGTTGCATGGAGTGCATAGGCAGGAAAATACAAGGGCAAGGATGTTGCTATCAGAGTGAGTAGAAGCCTGTACCCATTGCTTCAGGTGAAACGAAGAGGTTAGACTAAGAAGTTTAGAAGTAGCAGGAGTGTTTGTATTAGCAGGGATGTTGAAATCACCAAGAAGGATTGTGGGATTTTCCAAAGAGAGTAAGTAGGGTAGCCAGGCAGAAAACTCATCAAGGAAAGTTGATAATGGTCCAGGGGGCCGGTAGATCACAGCATTTCTTAGGGAAGTTGGAGAGAATAGACATATACAGTGGGCTTCCAATGATGAGAGGGAAAGAGAGGGAGGAGAGTGAATAACCTGGAAGGTGCTCTGGGGGGATAGGAGGAATCCCACTCCACCTCCCTTGCGTCCATGAGGCCTAGGGGAGTGAGTCCAGTGAAGGCCACCCTGGGATAGGGAAGCAGTAGAAGGGGTGTCCGATTCGTGGAGCCCGGTTTCGGTGACAGCAAGTAGATTAAAGGAATTAATGACAAAGAGGTTGTGAACAGCAGTGAGTTTGTTGCAGACAGAGCGGGCGTTCCAGAGGACACAGGAGAGAGGGAGGCTGGCGTTGGGAAGAAGAGGAATGGAGACTAAATTGCGTAGATTAGAGTTAGAAAGAGGTAATGAATGCAGTAATAGGGGGAGGGGAGAAGTGAGGGTGATATGTACAGATTGTGGGGTGGAGCAGAGGGGTGAAGAAAAGTGAGTTATAAAAATCAAGTCTTGAAGTACATGTGTGTATTCTTATTAATTGTATGCATTTAATTTGATTATGCTGACTTGGGTTGGGAGAAATCGTACCAATCAGACCAGTTTTTCCAACCTTTTTGATTGCTTTAACTCTCAAAAATAGTTACTCAAAATTGTCTGAAGGCCTTCCTTATACAGAAGAACTTAGCAAATAGCATTGCTGGGTCGTCAGGTGGGGGAGAACTACGAGACACAGGAAATGCTTAATTGCAATCATTTTAGGGGCTGCAAGAATTTAAATTGCTAGATCATGAAAATCACAAGTTATCCCTTTTGAATTGGTGAAAAACAAATTGTGGTGAACCGTGGTCAACGAATGCCTTTCAGAAATTCTCACCACAAACTGACCCTTTTTGAGAAAATCTGGGCCCCCTGGATTAACTACCACTGGAACCACTTAAAACGTTAGCAATAGAAAAACTCTGAATGGGGGGGGGGGGGGGGGGGGGGCTTCTTTTCTCTGGGGGGTTTTCCTTTCTAAAGTCAGGGACTGACTCTTTCAGAAGCATATACTGTATGGTGCAGACCGGTGATGGAATTGTTCCTACAACACATACAATTGCTCATGCAGCTATAACCTTGGCTTCTTTGGTTAAAGTCTGCTTGTCCAGTACAAACTGGATACCTGGGTCTTTAAATTAGAACTTTAGGCAAAACTTTTTTAATATTTTGGATAGAGCGAGGGAGGGTTATAACCCCTGTCAGATTTTTTTTATACCATCTGTGTCCCATTACGGAGACTTCCCTTCACCTCCTGTCCCATAGCCAAAACAGGAAGGGAGAGGTAAACCTTGCAAATTCCTTGGGGACCCCCAGGTCACCAGAACTAGTGTCCCCATTGGAAGATTTCCCCCCATGACTTTTATGGGAACAACCCAACATTTGGGATTTTCTTTTACTTTAATTTTGAGTGATACTGGTAAACAGGACAAATAGGGAGGGTGAATCTCCTTAATGGGACACAGACAGCAATAAAAACTGAGAGGGATTATAATCCCTCTCCACTCAATCCAAAACAAAAAGTTTTGCCTTTAGTTACACTTTAAAGTGATTGTAAAGGCAGAAGGTTTTTTTCTTAATGCATTCTATGCATAAAGATAAAAAAAACCTTCTGTGTGCAGCAGCCCCCCTAACACTTACCTGAGCCCCATCTCGATCCAGTGATGTCAACGATGTTTAGGATTTATTTGGCTGTCTGGGACTCCCCTCTCATTGGCTGAGACAGCAGCGTGTCGCCATTGGCTCCCATTGCTGTCAATCAAAGTCAGTCAGCCAATGAGGAGAGATAGGGGGGTGGGGCAGGCCACAGCTCTGTGTCTGAATGGACATAGGGAGCCATGGCTCGGCTTTGGTGCTCCCATAGAAAGCTGCTTGCTGTGGGGGCACTCAAGAGGGGGGGGGCAGGAGCACCGAAGAGTGGCCCGAGAAGAGGAGGATCGGGGCTGCCCTGTGCAAATCCACTGCGCAGGAAAGGTAAGTATAACAAGTTTGTTATTTTTAACTAAAAGAAATGAGACTTTAGTATCACTTTAACTTAGGCCCCTTTCACACTGGGGCGGTAGGGGGCGTCGGCGGTAAAACAGCGCTATTTTTAGCACTGTTTTACCGTGGTATTCGGCCGCTAGCGGTGCGGTTTTAACCCCCCGCTGGCGGCCGAAAAAGGGTTAAAACCCCTCGTATAGCGCGGCTATAGCCGCGGTATTACCGCGGTATGGCCGCGCTGTCCCATTGATTTCAATGGGCAGGAGTGGTTTAGGAGCAGTGAATACACCGCTTCTTCACCGCTCCAAAGATGCGGCTGACAGGAGATTTTTTCTTCTCCTGCCAGCGCACCGCTTCAGTGTGAAAGCCCTCGGGCTTTCACACTGAACAAACAGCGGAAGCTGTTTAGGGGCGGTATGCAGGTGCTATTTTTAGCGCAATAACGCCTGCAAACCGCCCCAGTGTGAAAGGGGCCTTACTGTATTTTGGGAATATTAAAACTGTTGTTCTTTTAGCATCTTAATTTGTATTGTATAGAAAGTGAGATATGATGTTTCATGTTATACCACAGGCATTCTTTGTATTACCTTTGTAAACTCAGGAAGTTGATATTTAATGTCCAAGGAAGGGATATGGATACGAGTTGCTGGACTATTGCTGTGGGGGTGGTACAGGTAGATTCTATGCCTGACCACCTCTGAATGGTAGGCCAAACAGCCTCCCTATGTATTCCTCACTAGTCCATTAGGATTATGGTTATTTACCAATTCAATCATTGGCCATGCATGTGTGGGGTCACTGGCCTTAATCCCTATGGTGCTATACTATAGCGACTGGGTGCAGTTAGGGAGGGCCCCACAATGTAGGTGGGCGTGATTTGTGTAGGTGGGCGTGTCTTGTGTGGGTGGGTGCTGGTGGCGACTGGGATGCAGAGACACACACATATATAGAGGAGACCTTACATGTGAGCAGCCATTGCCCACTTAGGCTCTGAGAAAGGGGGTTCTCCCCTGAAATGCGTCAGCCATTGCTATATCCACTTGACGTCAGGTCCTGATTTGTCGATGTTCAGAACTGCGTACCTGTAACATTGTCAATGCCTGTTATCCATGCTCGTTTGTGAGTATATATTTTGCTGTTTTACACTTCAATAAAGCTTTACCAGTGGTAATGCACTAGGTCGGTGCACCCTCCTTTTCTCTTTTTTCTTTAGCCTGTGAATACCCATTATTCTGAGGAGGGCTGCAAGACGGCAGATACTACTGAACAAATTCGGTCACACCACATATTGAGGAACTAGACACCTGAGCGCAGGAAAGATTTCTATTGTATTTGGGGGTGTACACATACCATTGCTGTGATGCTTTGCATTGCACTGTGGCAAAAGTAGTGTGCCCCGCCCCCCCCCCCGTTGCACTCAGCATACAGGAAATTGTATTTCTGGTAAGATCAACGGGTGTTTTCTGTACTATGAACCCAACCCATTTAACTGCTCACAGGCCAGCTTGTGTTCTCCTTGATACCTGCAATCAGCTGGGTGCGAGGCCATGGAGTTCGCTCTTGCTTCACTGTAGTCCACCATCCAAGTAAAGGGACGACCAAAGATGTTCGACTCCAGCCAAGGTTTATTGCAATGACAGCACACCACTCATTCCCGCCCAACCCCATGCCCCCAACATGTTTCACCTTCAGCAGGGCCTAATCATGAGGCTTAATCTGGTATTTTCTGTACTTGCTGAAAACATTCTTAACCTGAAAAAAAAAGAAAACTAATGAAGCCATTACATTTAAGGACTGGTAAGCTAAACTCAAATTTAAATTTGAGTTTAGATAAGCTTTAGGCGAACCTATTGCTTTACCCCTGATTTTTTGGAACATTCATGTTAATAAAAACTCATATCATCCCTATAAATGCTGTCATTTTTATACTTAGCTTAAAAAAAACACAAATAGTACTTTTGGCAAAAATTCTTTTTATTTTGTCCTTTGTATTGCTGAATGGATACTGTGAACATTGTGGATAAAGATTTTTCACCACTCCAGGCAGATGAGAGATGATTGCTTTGTAATGTTACTTCTCTTTTTGAGATTTTGGTCTGTGGCTAGATTAAAATCACAACATGTACAAAACCTTTATACTTCCCTAGACACCTAATTTTATTATTATTATTATTATTATACAGGATTTATATAGCGCCGACAGTTTACGCAGTGCTTTACAACATTAGGGCAGACAGTACAAGTACAATACAATTCAATTCAATACAGGAGGAATCAGAGGGCCCTGCTCGTTAGAGCTTACAATCTACTACTTATCTAAGTAGTGTGCAACAAATAATATCAATGACAAAGATTAATTGTAGCTTCCTGGGCTGGTTTGATAGTAGTGACCTCCCTCGACAGCTAGCATTTAGCTACAGTGCCTTGAAAAAGTATTCATAACCCTTGACATTTTCCACATTTTGTCATGTTACAACCAAAAACGTATATGTATTTTTTTGGGGATTTTGATAGACCAACACAAAGTGGCACATAATTGTGAAGAGGAAGGAAAATGATAAATTGTTTTCAAAAATGTCTACAAATAAATATGTGAAAAGTGTGGCGTGCATTTGTAACACTTTGTAGAACCACCTTTCTCTACAATTACAGCTGCAAGTCTTTTTGGGGATGTCTCTACCAGCTTTGCACATCTAGAGAGTGACATTTTTGCCCATTCTTCTTTGCAAAATAGCTCAAGCTCTGTCAGATTGGATGGAGAGTGTCTATGAACAGCAATTTTCAAGTCTTGCCACAGATTCTCAATTGGATTGAGGTCTGGACTTTGACTGGGCCTTTTTAACACATAAATCTGCTTTGATCTAAACTATTTCATTGTAGCTCTGGCTGTATGTTTACTTTTTGAAGGCAATGTATACTGCATACACAACATCCACCCTTAGGAATAAAATGATTTCCCATTTCACATGGGAAATTTAGAGTTGTCATTCATATGGGCCTAGCAAACTTAGTACAAAAACACATGAAATGCTAAGGGCATGTTTGATTCAGCTACTGTAAGTGAAAATAATTGGCTGCATAAAGCTCCAACTCCATCTGTATGTATGCTTACTGGAACACCTATTTGGAGCCTATTGCAAACTAGTCTTTTCATACGACATCAATACCCGATCTCTGAAACAGCCAACAGCTAAACCCGCTGTTGACTGACGTCACAGAGCAAGTCCAGGCTCTGAAGGGATCCCAACAATAATGTCGGGCTCTGTCCCAATGCCTGACTGGCAGCTGGCTCTGCTTCTCGTCACAGCGTTGAGAAGCTCCCCTCCACAGCCTGGCACTCCAGTGATCGCAAGAGGGGTAAAGCAGAGAGCAGTCACCACTCTCCCCTCATTGAAGACTGAGAACTCAGCATTCAACGGTCATGTGATTGCTTGGTTCTCAGTCTTAGAGGCAGCGGGGGACAGCTGCTGCATTGGATCGATGCTGCAGCCACATGGGTGAGTATGGATGTTTGTTTTTTTAAATCCCACACTTGCCTTTTATTAGGCACACAATCCCACATACTTCAAAATCTTGTAGAAATCTTTCCCAGAAGAAAGGGAACTGTTATACCCACCAAGGTGAGGCGGTAACTCTATATCAATGTCCATTAGTGAAGACCTGAAGCTTCGACTGTGGAAAATTATCATCCGAAAATAGAGGTTTCTGCTTTGTGTGATTTTACCCCAACTTTACCTTGCTTATGGTGTGTTTTTCATAGGTCACGTGACTCAAAAAATGCATCAAAAATGCAAAACGGGTGCATTTTTGATACCTTCTTGCTGCGTTTTTATAGCATTTCAATGGGGAGGTGCGTTTTTGGTGCGGTATGCCAAATATGCACCAAAAATGCAGCTAGCAGAGCTTTTAACACCGCATCAAAAGGTTCCAATTATGACCGACAAATTCATATTAGTTTAAATTCATGATAATAATTAGAAAGTCAAATATAATATAATTATTTATAAAAATATATAAAAATTTTTTTAAAAAGCCAGTTTCGGTTTCGGCCGAGTGCAGCCTGAATTTTCCGTTGTCTGTAGATGTTGCAATCTTTTTGTACAATTTTCTTTACATTTAGCAACAACTATGTAGTAGAAGGGCCTGCCTGTCTGGATATAGACTGACTGGGTTGTTTAGATCCTCACATTATATAATTTTGGTAAATCTAAAGGAATTTGTAGCGAGATTGAACATATAGACTGTAACATGTATATACCGTATTTAATATCAAAAAGAATAGGGAGCTGCACAGCAGTTGCCAGTCCGCAGTCATAATGGTCTTTATGACTAAGGCTGTCAGAGGGTAAAAGGCATCAGGGGGGTGTGGCTTGACAGGAGACAAGCTTAAACCATTTTTCTACACATGGTGATTGGGCTGGCAGCTGGTGTGTGGTTCCCTATTCTTTTTTAGCTGATTTTTGGGAGGCTGGACCAGTCCTGTTGGATGCCAGCAACCAGCAGCATTGAAGCCACCAGGTTATTGTATGTATGTGTTCGAACAGGGCTCTTCATTATTTTTTAAGGGTAACAGTGTATATACAGTATTTAGCTATACCATTTAACGTTTTACTAAACCCAGGACCCTGCATGCACTATATCTGGTCTCCCACAGTACACAGAAAATGGAAATGCAATAGGTAAATATAAACTGCTAAATACCTTTCCTAATCAGCAGTATATAGCAGTTTTGTAACTTCTATCAGTGTCTAGTTAAAGTTTGAAGGAGGAGTTTTCATTCTACCCTCATTAACCAATGAGGCTGCAGGTCCCTGATCCTCTGTCTGGACAGTACTGATTGGCCCTGTGCTGATTAAATGCACTCTCTCAAGGAAAAAAAACTCTTTAGTAATGCATACCAAACGGAGCTTGTGCAGCTTGCCCCAAGGCTCTGTACTATCAGTAGATGGTTTGGGGACTGTGGAAAAAGGGGAGGATCAGAGAAGACAGGATCAAACAGCCTTTTTACACAATAGAGTGGAATAACCCCTTTCCACAGTGGGTATAACAAGCATGCTTTACTGCATATACACACTGATTTTACTGTTGTGGGTTTAGTAACACTTTAAATTGGTGTGGTGTTAACAGTCCAACCATATGATACAGCAAAGTGGAGCCTGAAAAAAATACCTATTGCCAAGCCATTAGTAACACGATCTTTGCTGATGGGGGAGGATCACTTTTCAGACAAAAGCATCAATTGGCCAGTTTTAACAGAAGATAATCTACCAAAGACCTTTAGCAGAGACTGCGTGACCAACACCTAGGTCATATAACTATGCTCTACAGAGATTTAATTTAAGAGCATCAAAACTGTCAATGGATGAAGGCATCTGATCAATTCAAACTAAATGATCAACTACTGAACAAGCCTCTATTCTTCTGGCATACATTTACACTACCCTGAACATGACAGCTATGAAGCAGGAAGGAGAAGCAAGCAAGATCTCAGAAAAGATGGAAAAACATTGGGTGAAATTCCACCGTGTCCAGCTGCTAGCTACGTTGACCCTAATATAATGATATGTGTCCCCTACGCAGGTTGATTATTGCCCAATCAGTTGCTTTGCATGCAGAGATGGATTAAGGTAGAATGCCTCCATAGGTAAGGTAGAAGCTTTGGCACCCACATTCCTCAAAATTACATTTATAAGCATTGCAATAGACATAGTGAAGTCGCACTCTTTGCATAATCTGTAATGACAAAGCCCATGCCATAAGATGCCAACTGCCTACAGTGAAATTACATTCAGGTGCACAGTTTTGACCAATTCCTCAATCCTCCTGGAAAATGAAGGAAGTGGCCGGGCCCCCTGGATGTCCACTGCACCCTAAGCTCATGCCTAGGTTGTCTTGTGGATGATCCAGCTCTAATTTCCCTGAGGGCAAAATATCTATTGGTGTGAAGCTACCTCAAAACAATTCATTTTGCGCCAAAATAAAAAAAAAGGACCATTGACCTTAATTTCAATGACAAGGTGTGGTTAGCTTTACCCACACATGGGACCAAGTATCCTTTATGACCTAGACAAGTGTGGCAGCAACTTAGAGGTTATTTCCTCAGCAATGCTCCAGTCTGGCTGTATCTAGATGCTTTGTTTTTCATCCAAACAAGACTTCTTGGAGGGAGGAGGAGATATTTTCTGAAGGAGGCTGTCAAGGTGCAGCTTTCTGGCTGGGCTCAGCCAGGTCAGGCAATGACACACTCTGATAAACCAGTTAGATCTTCCTTGTGTCTGTATATAACAGAGAAACGTGTCACGGGGCTAAGATGGTGTGTTTATTGGTGAAGACACATCAGGGAGGGGGACATCGGGACAAAGAGGGTTTGTTAGACTATACACTGTGACCCCTGAGCCTGGGGCAATGCTCAGATGGAAACTGATGTGCTTTTGTCAAGTAGGTACTAAGACAAGCAAAAAAAGCAAGGGGAGAGCTATTGTTTTGTCCTGAAATCATTGAACAATTGAAAACAGTAAACCAGTGTGGTTTATATAAACAGATAATATAATTTGAATATGCGTGTGTAAATATTAGGTATTATGGACCAAGAAGTGCATTTTAATGCTGTACATGTATAACTTTCTGTAGGTAAATTCCCAAGAGGGATGCCATCTGCTTGGAGTTTGTATGCCCTCACTGTGTTTGTGTGGGCTTTCACACATTCTCAGAGCATATTGGTAAGTTTATCAGCTTACACCCAAACCGGATCTTGTCTACATACAGTATGTGTAGGTATGACGGAACATTAGAGAGCATTCATTGCATTGGTATAAGTGGGCTAGGCGTTGAAGCACCATAGAAACATGACAGATAATGCTGAAAGACTCTTCTTCCTCAGTCTAAAATGGTTAATATAGATCGTGTAGGGGATCAGACTCAATGCAGGGACAAACTCACAGTTTCTTTAGGAAAACATCATGTTTAATCCACAGGATATTCCCAAACAGAAGGAAAGGGCGTCTTGCCATCAATTAAACAAAAATAAAGTTCCGCTCTACCGAGCCTTATGCCGCGTACACACGATCGGACTTTCCGCCAACAAAACCGTGGATTTTTTTCAGAAGGATGTTGGCTCAAACTTGTCTTGCATACACACGATCACACACGAACACTCATGTGTTCAGACCAAGAGGCCAGCCCCTCACACCTGGCTGGTTTTATAACCTCTCCACTAACCATGGCCCCACCCCAGGCCCTATCAGGGAACCCTATATTAACCTGTGCACTGCAAGCCAGCATTGCTGATCAACCATTGTGTGTTAGCTTTCGTGTGTACTTGTTGTGTTTCCTATGTCTGATTCCAGTTACTGACTTTGGCCTGTTCTCGACTTTTCCTGTCTGCTTGTGACCCTGACCTTTGGCATGTCCCCGACTATTCCTGTTTGCCTGTGACCCTGAACCTTGGCATGAACTCTGTTGTCCTTGTCTGCTTGTGGCCCTGACCTTTGCTTATTCCCTTACTATCCCTATCCTCCTGTGGCCTACTGTGGGTGTGAGCTGAGGGACCCTGGGGGTCGCAACCTGGAGCCAGTTGCAGCCCAATCCATCCATACCACTAGAGGCTCTGGTGAACACCTGCTGGCTCTTAAGACTCTGCGTCCCAGGGAATCTTACGCTCTAATCCCGGTGGGATCCGTGCTGGTGTTCCAGCGGCCCTGCCTTCCTTACCACCTTGACTCCCATCTGCAGCAGTCAGCCATAGGGTCCACTACCTTGCGGTGCACTCCTGATCCCAACGGTGTGCATCTGTCAATTAGCCTTTAAGGTGACCTGACAGTTTGATCAGCCATGGACCCGGCTGATGTGCCGCTACCCACAGATGATCCGTTGCAGGGCTTAGTTGCACACTTGAGACACAGGAATCGCATCAGACCCAAGTGATGCGATTCCTTCAGGATTTGGCATCCTATTTTGAACAGGTTCAGGCCTCATTAGGACCCCCGGTTCAACAACCTCAACCGCTATCTGCTGCTGCACCTATCGCACCAGTCACAGCCACACATTCATTACAACTGCCAGCTCCGGCCCGTTTCTCTGGGGACTCCAAGGCTTGCAGGGGGTTCCTTAGCCAGTGCACAATTCATTTTGAACTTCAGCCCCAAAACTTCCTGTCCGATTGGGTGAAAGTAGCCTATATTATATCCCTCCTGTCCGGAGAGGCGCTAGCTTGGGCTGCCCCTCTGTTGGAACTGAATGATCCAGTGGTTTCTAGCCAGCCTGATTTCTTGAAACTTTTTCAGAATATCTTCGAGGAACCAGGTCGTGTCTCCTCAGCGGCTAGCGCTCTTTTATGTCTCCGTCGAGAGTCCGCTTCTGTGGGACAGTATGCTCTTCAGTTCCGTATCCTCACAGCTGAATTGAGCTGGAATAATGAGGTCCTAGTTGCAACCTTTTTACATGGCCTCTCGGATAGAGTGAAGGATGAATTAGCAGGAAGATCCCTTCCTGCTGATCTGGACGGTGTCATCACCTTGTGTAACCAGATCGATATTCGCTTTTAGGAGAGGGCCCTGGAAAAAAGAATAATAAAAATAAACTGCGCTAAGTGTCCTTTAGTGGATATTGACATAAGTATGAAGTATAAATGGTATAGTCCAAATATCGCTTAGAGTAAGAAAAGGCACCCCAGATCCTCCAAATGGCACAACATGCATAGGAATGATTAATAATCCAAACGATCACGACCAAGAATTGCCCTTACCAGAGCGCAAAATATATTAAGCAGACGGCTTAAACCCAGCCGGGGCCTTTAGGGATAAGGACCGATCAGATCTGTCAGAGTTCAGGCGTAGTTCCCTCAGTTCATCACCGAAAGAAAAACAAAAATGCTTGCCATAGTATAATATTGTTTTGCAACCAAGTTAAGCATGCACCTGAAACCAACACCCTATTGTGCATATGGGATAAAGGTGATAACCCACCACGACAGCTGTAGATTGTGCTTACCAACTCTCAGGCTTTAGTATTCATTGAGCTCTATATCACTGGGAGATTGGTGGCTGTGTTAGAAAATCCTTTGGCATATGACATGAACATATGAGGATCTCTTTTGTTATTCTGAAGTAATCCATGTGTGTTTGTCTGTGCCTCTGCACTGAGCTAGCGCTCTTTTATGTCTCCGTCGAGTGTCCGCTTCTGTGGGACAGTATGCTCTTCAGTTCCGTATCCTCACAGCTGAATTAAGCTGGAATAATGAGGCCCTAGTTGCAACCTTTTTACATGGCCTCTCGGATAGAGTGAAGGATGAATTAGCAGGAAGATCCCTTCCTGCTGATCTGGATGGTGTCATCACCTTGTGTAACCAGATCGATATTCGCTTTTAGGAGAGGGCCCTGGAAAAAAGACACCAGCACTCCCTGTTCCTTAGGCAGCCTGAGCTCCCAGTCCCTTCTCTTCGATCTGAAGAGCATCCCCTGCCCGCTGAGGAACCTATGCAACTGGGCTGGACCAAGTTGTCTCCTGAAGAATGCGCTAGGTGCAGAACTCTGGGCCTGTGCCTCTATTGTGGGGCCAAAGGTCATTTTCGTGACACTTGTTCTCTTCGTCTGGAAAAACGGGGCTAATACATCTGGAAGGTGGAGTATTAGACCCTGAAGTATCACCTTCACCTTCTCGTCTTCTTCTTTCTATGTTCCTTCATGTCGGCTCTTCCTCTCGTTCGGTCTTGGCACATCTGGATTCCGGAGCCGCTGGCAATTTCATGGATTGGGAAACTGCATCTTCCATGAGACTTACCCTTTTGCCCCTTTCAATGCCATTGGTGGTCTTGGCGATTGATGGCACTGTTCTCCCAGAGGGTCCTACCTGCTTCCAGACCCTCCCTGTTAAGATGTCAGTAGGGACACTCCACCAGGAGTGGATATCCTTCCTTGTCTTACCTAAGGCTTCATCTCCTATCATATTAGGTCTTCCTTGGTTACAGTTCCATTCTCCACACATTGACTGGACTGCTGGACGGATCCTGAGGTTCCTCCTGTTCCTCTTCCTGCCTACTCAAGGTTACCCCAAAAGAGAAACTTCCTATTGACACAATCCCAGTATCTTCTGCTCTTCCCGCTGCATATAGCGATTTCTGGAATGTCTCCTGCAATAGTCGGGCTGAGGCACTCTTTGGGTCATGTGACGCTCTGGATGAGGAGCCCACCTGTGACCTTGAGCCGATCATTCACTCCAGTCTGCATGGTCATTTACCTTTGCCTGTTCCTGGACCCCCTTGGATGCACACCAAGGCTGACTCGTCTACCAGTTCCACAGTCGCTATGCCCTGTGATGTGATTCTGGTGATCGCTGTACCTGGCAATGCTGTTCAGTCAGCCTCTGCACCAGTTCAGCCTATGCCCAGTGAAGCTATCCAGCATGACTTCTGTGACATATCACTTTCCAACCAACCTGGTCTCAGGGATCCACTAACTTCTGCCCAGTCTGATGATCCTGTGCTGGATGTCCAGCTCATCCTTAAGGGTCTGGGGGACCCTGCTCAGACTCCTGATGGTCTTCTTATGCCTTTACCCATTCCTATAAAGCCTTTAGCCCTCAATAAGTCCTCTAACTAACTCAGTTTCGGTCTCTGAGGATAATCTTAAGTACGAGGTTAGTCAAGTTCTGGATTCCCGGCACCGTAGAGGCATTCTTCAGTACCTCGTACATTGGGAAGGGTTTGGTCCTGAGGAGAGGATCCATCTTGGATCACTGCATCTGAGATCTTTGCGCCTCGTCTGTTGAGGAGGTTTCATCTGGAGTTTCCCTTTAAGCCAGGGCCCATGCGGGGGAGGCCTCATAAGGGGGGGTACTGTCATGGTTATGCAGTAATCTTTCTCTGTCAGCTTACCTGCTCCTCATGTGTTCAGACTAAGAGGCCAGCCCCTCACACCTGGCTGGTTTTATAACCTCTCCTCTAAGCATGGCCCAACCCCAGGCCCTATCAGGGAACCCTATATTAACCTGTGCACTGCAAGCCAGCAGTGCTGATCAACCATTGTGTGTTAGCTTTAGTGTGTACTTGTGTTTCCTACGTCTGATTCCAGTTACCGACTTTGGCCTGTTCTCGACTATTCCTGTCTGCTCGTGACCCTGACCTTTGGCGTGTCCCCGACTATCCCTGTTTGCCTGTGACCCTGAACCTTGGCGTGAACTCTGTTGTCCTTGTCTGCTTGTGGCCCGACCTTGGCTTATTCCCTTACTATCCCTATCCTTCTGTGGCCTACTGTGGGTGTGAGCTGAGGGACCCTTGGGGTCGCTACCTGGAGCCAGTTGCAGCCCAGTCCATCCTCACCACTAGAGGCTCTGGTAAACACCTGCTGGCTCTTAGACTCCGCGCCCCAGGGAATCTTACGCTCTAACCCCCGGGGGATCCGTGCTGGTGTTCCAGCGGCCCTGCCTTCTTTACCACCCTGACTCCCATCCGCAGCAGTCAGCCGTAAGGTCCACTACCTTGCGGTGCACTCCTGATCCCAACGGTGTGCATCTGTCACCTAGCCTCAAGGTGACCTGACACAGTGCCCCTCAGGAGTGGAAAAGGCTGTCTTCTCTTTTGCACGTTCTGTTTGTGGTATTTCCCAATACCCCTTCGCAAGGTGATATATCAAGCATGTCCTAGATGCTCAATTAGCTTATCTACCCTGTGCATTGGATACGTTGACACCTCATGTAGCTTTCGGAAATCATTACAAAATGGGATGCTTCCATCCAGCTTGAGAATAAGGACAATTGGACTACACTACTCACTATGGGATTCTTCTATTACATCAAGATCCAACATCCTCCTTATTTCCTCTGAGACTACTTGGCGCTGAGCTTCTGGGATGCGATAAGGTTTTAAGTTAACTTTCACTCCTGGCTCTGTCACAATATCATGCCTTATTACTGAAGTTACCCCTGGAAGATCAGAGAAGAACTCCTTATTTCTTAGCAGAAATTCCTTGGTCTCTTGTTTTTGGCTTACGGACAGGGCCTCAGCGATCTCTACCCCAGGCACTGTAGAAGGACCTGTGGTAGTCATTGCCAAGGGTGCTTGGACCATTAGGGATTCTTTGTCTTTCCAGGGCTTCAATAGATTGACATGGTAGATTTGGTAGGGAGTCCTTTTGCCAGGCTGACGTACTCTATAGTTAACTTCCCCCACCTGTTCTACAACCTCATATGGCCCTTGCCATTTCGCCAGAAATTTACTCTCCACCGTAGGTACCAGCACAAGAACTCTGTTACCGGGATTAAAGGTTCGGATCTTGGCTGAACGGTTCTAGAGTCTAGCCTGAGCCTCCTGAGCCTGTTGCAAGTGGGACTTACCAATGGGCATGACTTTTCCAAATCCGGTCTTGCATTTGAGCAATATGTTCCACTACACTTCTGAGCGGGGTTGCCTCTTGTTCCCAGGTCTCTTTTGCTATATCTAATAGGCCCCTCGGGTGTCCGCCATACAGCAACTCGAAAGGGGAAAAGCCGGTGGAGGCTTGGGGTACCTCCCGTACAGCAAACATGAGATGGGGCAAGAGGCAGCCCAGTCCCTACCATCTGCCGTTACCACTCGCTTTAACATTCCTTTCAGCGCTTTGTTGAACCTTTCCACTAGACCATTTGTCATGTACCTGAGTGGAGACTGAAATGACGAGGTTGGCCTCTCTTGTATCTCCAGCCCAGGCCCCACTGGAAGCGAAACAGAGGGCGCCAAGGGACAGGAGGAACACGAGTGCTTGCAGATGTAGGTCAGGAAACTTGCAGCAGGAGATGCGATTCCAAGGCAGCAGGAGAATCATCAGATCTGGAACTGTAGCCGTGCACAGCAGTTTAGCTGCGGTTAAGGAAGCACTCCACTTGCGCTGCGGGGCCAGGATGTGTGGCTGGTGAGAGCTCTCAGCAGGAACATTCAGCGTGGTGCAGAACTGCAGCAGCAGACAGCTGGGCAGACACTCGAGCAGGGCGGTAAGTCAGCATCAGAGGAAAGGAACGTGGTCATTGGATAGCCAGGGTCATCAACAGGCGGGCAATGAGGTACCAAATCAGGAGTAGAGCCAAAGTCAGGAACGAGCCAGGTCAGAAACTAATGACAAGACAGAAGTGGAATCCGATATCAGGTCAGGAGTAAGCCGGGTCAGCAACCAAGGGAACACACTGACAGACATCTCAGGGAAAGCTGAAGACCAGTCAGCATAGAGCACAGGCAGAAGCATCCTTAAATAGCCCATCTGGCGCCAGGAAACATTGTGCGTGCGCCCGCCCATTCACGTGCGCGTCTTCATGCGCGCATGTGCATTCCTGTTGGCCGTTCTGTGAACATTCATTCTGACATGCAGATTTCTATTAGCCAAACGTCTTCTTACATGCACATTTCTATTAGCCAAACGGCTGGTTGGTATTCTCTGACATTGCCCCCCTCTTAAGGGCAGCCTCTGGATGCCCACCAAGGTCCGTTTCTCAGGATGGAGTCGGAGGTAAGCTTGCACCAATCGTGGAGCATGCACATTAGAAGAAGGCTCCCAGGAATTATCCTCAGGACCGTAGCCCTTCCATTTAATGAGGAACTGGGCTTGAGCTCCCCTCTTTCTGCAGTCCAGGATGGCTTCCACTTCATATCCTTCATTACCTTCTATGAGTAGGGGGGCTGGAGACTCTGGTTCTCGAACAGAAAATGGATTGGACACAGCTCATTTTAATAGAGACACATGAAAAACAGGGTGGATCCTAAGACTCTTAGGCAGAGTTAACTGTCTATGAAATGCGAGGAAAGAGACTTGAACAGTTGCTAGTACCTCATAGACGCATGGTACTGGACCTAGCACATTCTCATGTTCTTTGTGTGTGCCTGACCAATAAAACCGTTGCAATACTCTCACCTTAGTTTTATCCACCCCCAGATGTCCCCCAAGAACATGAGAATGTGCCAGGTCCAGTACCATGCATCTATGAGGTACTAGAAACTGTTCAAGTCTCTCTCCTCATATTTCATCGACTCTGTATAACAGGTCATTTTCCATTGCAAAATGTGGGAATATAGCCTCTTCCCCTGGCTCTTGGGATGCCCCATTTACCACTTTTACCTGTTCCCTTACCCTAGCTAAAGTGGGGTCCCTAAGCTGGACCATGCCAAACTTTTCCCGGGTCGTGGGCAGGTCCGGCAGGTCTAACTCCGGAGGGGGGTTCTCTGTGTCACCTGCAAGGACCTCCAAGGGAAAATGTGCAGACTCTTTCTCTTCATTCTGCTCCTCCAGCAGTTCCGGGTAGTAGGAATCCAATCCAGCTGGGGGCCCTGCTCCCTTGGTGTTATCCTATAAGTTCCAGAAAAAAGGGAAGTTTCGTCCAAGGACAGTGTTATACATGAGATTTGGGACTACTCCAACCTCATGGTCCATGGTGCCACAGGGAGATTCAATAGATACAATGGCCGTGGGGTAGCACTTGGTATCAATACAAACAAAGCCCATTAGCTGTCGCTGTAACTTTTGGGGTTCACGAGACTGGCATGCACTAGAGTTACTAGACTGTCAGAATCATCTGGCAATCGTCCACTTTAATGACACAAATTTGTTTCTCAGTGCCGTCTGGCTGTTCTGGGGTGCTTCCCAGTGTAGCAACAAAAGAGCTTTGCTGGGTCATACTGTAATCCATAGGTTCCTGGTTTAGAGGACAACTGGCGGTCAGGTGCCCCAGGTTCTTGGCAATGCCAGCAGACTATAGGACCCTGGTCCTGGCGGGTCTCCCTTTGGTGATTGAGCCTCTTCACGCCTTGCGCCTCAGGAGCCTGAATCGCATTTACTCCCCCCCACTTTAGGGCGGGATCATTTTTTCCCAGGTTGGTGGGCTTCTGTCTCTTGGAGAAGGATTCTTTGGGTACTACACCCCGAAGAAAATCCTCAGTACACAAGTACCGCTCCACCAGGGCCACCAACTCTTTGGCATCTTTAGGATCAGCTCTCCCGGCAAACCGCTGTATAGGGGTTGGAAGGGCTCTCACAAAGCGGTCTACTACGACTCTCTCCACGATTTGGGCTGGGGTGGCAACCTCTGGTTGTAACCACATCCGTGAGGTGAATGAGGTCATACATCTGGGAGCTTGCAGGTTGGTCCACATTAAATTGCCAAGCATGGATGTGCTGAGCTATCAAAGCCATTGTTACGCCAAGGCGGGCCAGAATCTCAGTTTTCAGAGTTTTATATTGCCGGGCCTCAGCAGCATTCAGGTCAAAATAGGCCTTCTGTGGGTCCCCGGTCAAAAAGGAGGCAAGGACCTCAGCCCACTGGTCCTGGGGAAGTCCTTCACGCTATGTCACCCTCTCAAAAACCGCGAGGAAAGCCTCCACATTATCCTTGGCCATCATTTTCTGTAGTGCAGCCTGCACTCGCTTGCGTAAATCTGCAACATTGTCCACACGTAGAACCTTGTCAGTCAGGGACTGTACCTGACTCTGTATGAGCTTATTGAACTCCTTCTGCTCCTGCACGGCCACTTGGATAGCAGTCACCAAGAAGCGGTTGGTTTCTAGTTGTTCTGTGCATGCTTGTACCAGCTGTTTAATGAGTTCCTCCATTCTCTTAACAGTTTACTGGTACCAGTGAATTCACAAAAATCTTTTCTTAGCGTACTGTCCCTTTAAGAGCGCTGGCTCTTTTTTTTTTTTTTTTTTATTCCACTGCAAGAGGTACAGTCTCTGGGTCTTGTGCCCACTCCAAGCCACCAATTTGTAGGGGAACAGACTCAATGCAGGGACAAACTCACAGTTTCTTTAGGAAAACATCATGTTTAATCCACAGGATATTCCCAAACAGAAGAAAAAGGCGTCTTGCCATCAATTAAACAAAAATAAACTTCCGCTCTACCGAGCCTTGCTGTGTCCGTAGTCTTACCAGCCCTTGGTTTTTAGTAAGTGTCCTTACAAAGGCAAATGCTTGTATCCAAAGTGAGGGATAGCAGCCATGTTCGTCGTTGCCTCCTCAAATGGAGACACACACTCTCTCTCTGAGAGCTAGGACCAGCTGCCCTAATCAAGACCTGAAAAGAAAACATTAAACTGCGGTCCACCGACTTGGGAGTCTGTGCTACCCAAAGCTCTATCAGACTCCTGATAAAACCAGCCCCGGAACGGACTTTACCAATATAGGGTAAAGAACAATCCTTCTTTACCCTGAAGTCTTTGCAAGTATTACCTTAGATTGCAAATCTAAGAATCTGTGGAGGAACATATATCCCATCAAATAATTTTCCTGTAATTTTAACCTGTTTCACAGGCACCCCGCAACAATAGAAACAGAGGGCACACTGGCCTACTGCATTATCCAACAACATTTTATTAAAAGTAGAATATACCGGTAATAACTACTGTGGCATTGGGACCCTGTGCTACCTGGAATATTGCTGGTTTACACCAGATTTTGGAGAGAAAGGCACGCTGATTGCACAGGCTGTGTGCTGGGCTATTTAGTTGTGACCTGGCTATGGCTCAGGGCCCCACCCGACAGACAGGAAGTCTGTGCATGGGAGTCAGGTGGACTCCCATTCCTCTGCAGGAGTCAGAGACTGCATGGGTGCAGCCAGAGCATGCATGTCTGCAGGAGGCAGATGTACTTTGTGACAGAGCAGCAAGGAGCTGATCAGGAGTAAGCTAGGAGAGAGCTTAACTCAAGGAAAACCTTTTGTTCTAAGGAGCAGACCTAAGGCCTAGGCTACAGGCCTGAAGCAGCCGTGTGGCAATAACGTAAGCCAGAAAGCTGTAAGAGAGAGTGTCACCAGGGGTACAGTGTGGGTACCAAACAGGGACACAGTTACAGGGTCAAGAGGACCAAGGTCAACGCCTGAACAGCAGTGCTGACCAGAGGGCCAGGTGGCTCGGTATTTTCCATTTATTTCATTATTGTTTTGTGGAAGAAACCCCTGCGTGGGAATCCTGGATGGACTGTTTTTTTCTTTTACTTCAATAAACATGGGCCAAAAAAGCCCTTATACTGCATATCTGGTGTAGACTCAGCTCACTGGTAAGCCCTACACTGAAGCTAAATAACCCCCATTACCACAATAATCACAAACATAGGTAATAAAAGTACTCATCAGGCCACTCCTTTATGGCTGCACTCTCCCAGGATAGCCAATAGCTTGAGCTTAGGGGGGACCTCACCAGGGTCCCTGTAAACTCAGTTGTTGTGCTGTCCCGTATGGCACATGTGCAGTACATACCGGGCACTTCTCGATAGCGGGCACTATCCGACAAAACACCGGCCCCTGCTGAACTTGCCGAATTTCAATACATGTATAAGCTGGCTTACAGGAGAAGTACAGCCAAAGCTCATTTGTTCTGCACTCCTGTGACCCATTTTCAGCTGAAACACGCTGTCGGCTGATGTCACAGAACCGGTCCAGGCTGGGGTAAGATCACAACAATGAAGTTGGGATCCGCTCACATGCTTGGACTGGCACCCCGTTTAGCCTCTAAAGAAAGGCTGAGCCGGCCGTTCCCGTCCCCTCCACAGCCCAGTGCTCCAGTAAATGCTGGAGGGGCAGAGCAGAGAGCAGTGATGGACAGTCACCAGCTCTCTGCTCAGGGAGCCCTGAGAACCGAGGGATCGGCGGTGTTTGATTGCTCAGTTCTCCATGTTAAAGCCAGCAGGAACAGCTGCTGCATCCACCTAGGTAGGTATGATTCTGTAAAAAAAACCCCAAAAAACACATTCTTCTCTTTTAAGATAAAATCAAGTAGATCCGAAGCAATCACTAAAGTCTCATATAATATTTAACACTTTAAGGTAATTTCAAATGTTAATTAAAATCTTTTAAAATCTGCAGTGTTCATTAAAATAATACCAGGCGATCCTGTCATGGGATAGTAGGGACGGTGTACTTTAAATGGACACCAATGGGATTACCTGAAGTGGCAGGCCACCCACAGAATGCATATGTGTGGCAGTAAAAAGGGAGGATTTTAACCGCACATACAGTCAGGTCCATAAATATTGGGATACCGACACAATTCTAATCTTTTTGGCTCTATACACCACCACAATGGATTTGAAATGAAACAAACAAGATGTGCTTTAACTGCAGACTTTCAGCTTTAATTTGAGGGTATTTACATCCAAATCAGGTGAACGGTGTAGGAATTACAACAGTTTGTATATGTGCCTCCCACTTTTTAAGGGACCAAAAGTAATGGGACATCATCCATCAAACTTTCACTTTTTAATACTTGGTTGCAAATCCTTTGCAGGCAATTACAGCCTGAAGTCTGGAAGGCATAGACATCACCAGACGCTGGGTTTCATCCCTGGCGATGCTCTGCCAGGCCTCTACTGCAACTGTCTTCAGTTCCTGCTTGTTCTTGGGGCATTTTCCCTTCAGTTTTGTCTTCAGCAAGTGAAATGCATGCTCAATCGGATTCAGGTCAGGTGATTGACTTGGCTATTGCATAACATTCCACTTCTTTCCCTTAAAAAACTCCTTGGTTGCTTTTGCAGTATGCTTTGTGTCATTGGCCATCTGCACTGTGAAGCGCCGTCCAATGAGTTCTGAAGCATTTTGCTGAATATGAGCAGATAATATTGCCCGAAACACCGTGGGCTGTCCCACTTTGGGTTATGTGAAACGGAATGGGAGGGGTGTTAATACTGTGCACGGGTGGTTCCCAATAAAGGTACCTGGTAGCTACCAGGGACAAACTTTGTTGCCGTATGTCTATAACTAGACATACACACAGCATCCATATACACCCGCATGTATCAACAAAAATAATATTCCTGATGATGGTTCATTCAGACCTAATTAAAAGGGGTGTGGGCTGGAGCCCCTGTGGCTGTAATACATATACCACCACTAGGTGAAGTACCTATATCATGTGTGTGTAACCTTATAAGTACTCTTCTGCCAAAATAATCCAAACACTCTGCTAACCGTGCAAAGTGAGCATACATAAATGAGCATACATAAAATATGTTACCCAAAACTTTACATATAATAGTCAAACTTAGTGCAAAATGAACATATTGTGATCAAATTAAGTGCAGAGAAAACCAATATTAACAGTTTTTCAGTGATAATAGTCCATAAAATAAAGAACTTATTCAAATCCAGTATTCCAAACAATTTCGTGACTTGGGTGCTCTCGGGTAAATCCTGTGACTTTAGTGCTCCCCCTTCAGGTCCCCACTCACCAAATGCAACAACCCCGTAGAGGGGCAACCAGCATAAGATGTCTCTTTCCACGATCTCTTCTCCACGCTAATCTGGCGGGCTTTACAGGATGGTTTCCGTTGGTTTCCGTTGGTAATCCCAATGGATTCCCGGGTACGGGTATACAGGTAGCTTTCTAATAGGTAGAATGTTCACAATGGCTCCCTCATGGAAAGGAAAAAATAGGAAGCTTCCATGGTGTAGTATGTAAAAAGCTTTTATTCAAAAAACTCCATCAACAATCAGCGGAGTATATAAGCAAACTGAAGTGCATAAAAACCATAAAAATAATAGTAGGCTAACTCAGACCGAAGCCTGAGAAACAGACCCGTAGCGGTGTGGAAGGCGCGTACCGCCGGTAAGAGCTGTATGCGCTCCACTTGCGTACCAACTAGAGTTAGTGTCCGGAAGCGGTGTGCGCTCCACCTGCGTATCAGCTAGGGTCCGTAACCGGAAGTGACGTAGCGTGCGTGGCGTCGTTGTGCGCATTTCGTCATAGACGTCTTCAGCAACGATCGTTGCTGAAGACGTCTATGACGAAACGCGCACAACGACGCCACGCACGCTACGTCACTTCCGGTTACGGACCCTAGCTGATACGCAGGTGGAGCGCACACCGCTTCCGGACACTAACTCTAGTTGGTACGCAAGTGGAGCGCATACAGCTCTTACCGGCGGTACGCGCCTTCCACACCGCTACGGGTCTGTTTCTCAGGCTTCGGTCTGAGTTAGCCTACTATTATTTTTATGGTTTTTATGCACTTCAGTTTGCTTATATACTCCGCTGATTGTTGATGGAGTTTTTTGAATAAAAGCTTTTTACATACTACACCATGGAAGCTTCCTATTTTTTCCTTTCCATGAGGGAGCCATTGTGAACATTCTACCTATTAGAAAGCTACCTGTATACCTGTACCCGGGAATCCATTGGGATTACCAACGGAAACCAACGGAAACCATCCTGTAAAGCCCGCCAGATTAGCGTGGAGAAGAGATCGTGGAAAGAGACATCTTATGCTGGTTGCCCCTCTACGGGGTTGTTGCATTTGGTGAGTGGGGACCTGAAGGGGGAGCACTAAAGTCACAGGATTTACCCGAGAGCACCCAAGTCACGAAATTGTTTGGAATACTGGATTTGAATAAGTTCTTTATTTTATGGACTATTATCACTGAAAAACTGTTAATATTGGTTTTCTCTGCACTTAATTTGATCACAATATGTTCATTTTGCACTAAGTTTGACTATTATATGTAAAGTTTTGGGTAACATATTTTATGTATGCTCATTTATGTATGCTCACTTTGCACGGTTAGCAGAGTGTTTGGATTATTTTGGCAGAAGAGTACTTATAAGGTTACACACACATGATATAGGTACTTCACCTAGTGGTGGTATATGTATTACAGCCACAGGGGCTCCAGCCCACACCCCTTTTAATTAGGTCTGAATGAACCATCATCAGGAATATTATTTTTGTTGATACATGCGGGTGTATATGGATGCTGTGTGTATGTCTAGTTATAGACATACGGCAACAAAGTTTGTCCCTGGTAGCTACCAGGTACCTTTATTGGGAACCACCCGTGCACAGTATTAACACCCCTCCCATCTAGTACCCCATAGGAAGCGCCATAACCCTTGTTTATATATATTTTTAGTCAACAGAGAATCCTTTTAGGAAGCTCCTTTAAGGGAGGCAGCACACCTAACCTAGTGTCCTAAGCGCAGCTTTTTGTTCTCAACTTCTTACTATGTGAAACGGAATGCCTTATTATTTACTATATTGTACATTATACATCTTTATATTGTATTCTATTTATGTGCTTTCTTTTCCACATTTGCTAGTCATTAGCTCCTGAAGAAGCACAAGGCGCGTAACATGTAGAGCCAAGATCCAGTCTACATCGCTTTACTGCAATACAGCCGCACTCTTTGATTCATTACTACAATGAAATGGTACTCTCATCTTTCAGACTCCATGTAGTTGCAAGTTGGTTATATACAGTTACATTACTTTAATTAGTATTTGACTCATTAATGTGTATTTTAATATATATGTTGTATTTTATGTTATGTTTATAAAATAAAAATATATTTTTGTACATTCTGTCTGGTCATGCCTAAAAAGTCCAAGCCTCTTTTCCAATTCTTCTTCAACCGCACATATGCGTTCTGTGCTGAGAGAGGTCCCAGCACAATGACCGAGATGTCATCGTCACCATCGGGAGCTGGCTGGATGGGCTCCAAATCCACTGTACAGCCAATCACAGTAGTCAGGTGATCAGGAAGTCTGTCCCACCCCACAGGAAGGTGTTAAAAAGTTTTATAATCAAATCCAATTGGCCTACCAGTTTTCATTTTCTAATCTGCCCTATGCAGGAATGACTGAATTTAACAATCAGAATCAGAACGGTTGACACACTTTGGACAGACCTTCATTTTGCATCAGCTACAAAGTATCTAGTTTCACTTCTGTGTAGTATTGTCTTGTTTCCTGTAAGATTTCAAAATATCCTCAAAAGGTCGGTAGACTCTGTAGATATACTGTAACTGCCACAAAACTGCTAGAAGTGTAACTGTGCATGTCACCTCCTAAGCTGGCCATATCTAGGGGCCGAACAAAAAAATCTCACATATTCTGCTATCCACACTTATAGTAAGGCTGCTTTCACACTGGGGCGGTAGGGGGCGTCGGCGGTAAAACAGCGCTATTTTTAGCGCTGTTTTACCGCGGTATTCGGCCGCTAGCGGTGCGGTGTTAACCCCCCGCTGGCGGCCGAAAAAGGGTTAAAATTACTCGTACAGCGCGGCTATAGCCGCGCTGTCCCATTGATTTCAATGGGCAGGAGCGGTTTAGGAGAGGTGAATACACCGCTCCTTCACCGCTCCAAAGATGCGGCTTGCAGGAGATTATTCTTACATGCTCTGCACAATGGTATTGCACAGAGTGGCCCCAAACCTCCTCTTCAGGTGTTCACGGCCAATTCTGTCTGCTCCTCCTCTTCTCCGTCTGCCCCCTAGCATACTGCAGTGCTTTCTATGGGGGCAGACATGCAGGCTTGACACTGAGCCGGGCCATGTGTGTCAACAGGCACAAACAGTGCTGTTCAGCGCAGCCTCACGCTCCCTCACGCTCCCTCACGCTCCCTCCTTACAGCCAGTGGCTCCCGCTGCTGTCTTAGTGTTAGTGAGTAGAGGGAGAGAAGAGATTCAGCAGTGAACAGCGCTGGATTGATTGAGGACTCGCAATTGAGGTGCCACGATTATGTCAGATTTGACGAAACACGTAGGGCAGAGCTTATGCACATAAGGTCACCACGCTCATCTGTACCAGGAAGTGTTTGGATCAATTCCTGGGATAATATTTTGTATTAAGCGCTTATCTATTTTAACTTTGCGACTAGAATATTTATCTTTCCCTCTTATTAAAGTTTCATACAGTTTCATAGTATGTGAGGTTCCCTACTTTGCTTTCATGATACGTGAACCATTTTGGGGGCCTGTGAATGACACTATAAGCCGATTTATACCAGAGATTGGGAGTTATCATAGGATCTCCTGGAGATGGCTTTTATATACTGTAGATCCTCCAATGATGAAATGTTAACCTACATGCCTATTTGACACTATAATAAGGACCAAAGGTTCTGGTAAGAGTCCTCCTAACTTGAGGTGACGCTGCACCTCTGGATTGCAAGCAGTGGATCACACAAGTTTTTTATCAGCACAGTGGTGGATTTCTTTACACAATTGGGACTGCTATATATATTATTATATAACTCTGCTTTTTTCATTCTCATAGTATTTATTGTTGATATTACACCTTTATGAGATTTAAAGTGTCACTTAAAAGTGTGACAGTTTGTACCTATTTCCATATACAGTCCATCTAACTGTTTTTTGCCAGCAACTACTTTTAGATCTGCCAGCGTGGTTTCTATTATATTTAATTAGTGCAACTTTGTAGCAGCCAAATTCAATGTGTGCATTTGGAGTAGGGATAGGTGGGGATTGTCAGAGGTAAATAGAAAACACCGCGCTAACCAGTGAAATAAATAAAAAAATAAAAAGCTGCTGCATACAGTTTGACAAAAACAACAAAATAGGCATATAGAAAAATGCAGCGCATGTACAAAGGAACATAGGTCTTTATAATGGTGAAACAGTAAAGAAATCACTAATTAACCACAGGTGCCTTGAAACACAAACGTCCATAGATGGATGTGAATGTCCAACCGCACAGGAGGTGTAAGTACTCCAAGGGGTGGTGATGGTCTGATGGTTGTCAGAAAACACCTGGCATCATACAGCGACTTCCCAACCGAGAAACTGGGTCCCAATGGGTCATTCAGAGAAAGTGCAAAAAAGCCTCTTACCAGATCCTGTGGATTCCCATGTCAGCGACAGGGAATCGCATGCGCAGTTTGTCACAAATGACGTGGAATGGGAGCTCAGGAATCGCCAATCCCTTGGATTGTGGTCTGTATGGATCTCGGCCGGCAACCGGATGGGTCCTCACAACGAACCGTCCTCACACCGAACCGTCCCAGCGTGCATCAGAAGTTTCACAAATGGTCCCCCGAAAGAAGCAGTTGGAGGGACTGGATCTCATGTGGTAAGTGTGGAAACAAAAAGAATGTGCCTCCACATGGTGCAGATAAAAAAGGGTTTTTTTATTGACAAAAACGACCATACACAAATAAAAGCGTGATCACGGTGGATAAAAGCAAATGGGCAACAAAGAGAGTGGTATATGTACCCGACGCGTTTCGACCTAGGGGTCTTCAACAGGGGCATAGTTGAAGACCCCTAGGTCGAAACGCGTCGGGTACATATACCACTCTCTTGGTTGCCCATTTGCTTTTATCCACCGTGATCACGCTTTTATTTGTGTATGGTCGTTTTTGTCAATAAAAACACCCTTTTTTATCTGCACCATGTGGAGGCACATTCTTTTTGTTTCCACATTTACCACATGAGATCCAGTCCCTCCAACTGCTTCTTTCGGGGGACCGTTTGTGAAACTTCTGATGCACGCTGGGACGGTTCGGTGTGAGGACGGTTCGTTGTGAGGACCCATCCGGTTGCCGGCCGAGATCCATACAGACCACAATCCAAGGGATTGGCGATTCCTGAGCTCCCATTCCACGTCCTTTGTGACAAACTGCGCATGCGATTCCCTGTCGCTGACATGGGAATCCACAGGATCTGGTAAGAGGCTCTTTTGCACTTTCTCTGAATGACCCATTGGGACCCAGTTTCTCGGTTGGGAAGTCGCTGTAAGATGCCAGGTGTTTTCTGACAACCATCAGACCATCACCACCCCTTGGAGTACTTACACCTCCTGTACGGTTGGACATTCACATCCATCTATGGACGTTTGTGTTTCAAGGCACCTGTGGTTAATTAGTGATTTCTTTACTGTTTCACCATTATAAAGACCTATGTTCCTTTGTACATGCGCTGCATTTTTCTATATGCCTATAGGTGGGGATTGGCAGGCAGAACTGCAACACTGAATGTGATCTAACATGGGGAAATGTGTATGTATTGCAAAATATGTACTGTATCACTTTTTTTGTATTATTTTGCTCTGACATATATTTTAATGGCCAGTCTTCCCAGCTGCACATAATCATCTTTCTTTCCTTTGGTGCCACTAATTTGGAGGAGAGGAAGCCCTGTGTGAGCTCTGAGCTTACACAGTGCTTAGCACCACCTGTCAGCTTGAAATGTCATATTAGGTTTTCTGCAGCCACAACGCAGAGCATTTTGGACACGGCATGTGAACAGCTCATTTCCAGCTCAATGATAGGCTTTAGTTAGATGGATGGGGTGGGGGGGATCGTTGGAGGGTGGGGTGAGGATTAAAACCTTCATTCGTTAATTTAGAGACCTTTGGATGTAAAATTTAGGAGCAAGCATGTCTCTTTAGGACACTTCTCTGCATCCAGACAGGATTAATTGTCAGCCCTGTACAAGCTCATGGGGATTTCAGAGACTAAAGCCAGCCATAGACAAATCGAAATTCAGGATCTGAGTGAATTTTGATCTATCTATGGGCAGGCTGGTTGTATTGAAGTTTTCTCTCACTCTTCTTCTCTTCTGCAACAATGGCTGTCAATGCTGCTAAATCTGTGGCCTGGTCGTAGGAGTTAATGGCAGCTTCTAGCTATCCACTATATGTTGGACATCTTTGCTGATTATCACCACTGTGTGGCCTCTGTTTGGTGGTCTCTTGCCCCTTCTACAGCTCCCGGACAGAGAGCTTTCCATTTTGCTTCTCCACAGCACTATATTGTTTTTTTTTTTTCTAGAAAGGAGTTTTGATTTTCATTCATGTTGTATGGTTGGTGGATATCCTAGAAAATACTACGATCCCCTGAGGAAGTGAACATTATTTCAGCTGTCATTGAAAAAAGATCAGCTCTGTCAGAGGGACATCGGTCCCACACACGGACACCCACTGCTGCTAAGCAGTGCCCACCAGTGCCACCTACCAGTGCATATCTGTGCTGCCTATCAGTGTCACCTACCAGTGCCACCTATCAGTGCCCTTCACTGCCATCTCTCAGTACCAGCTATCAACGCCCATCAGTGCCACCTATCAGCGCCTATCAGTGGCCCACCAGTGCTGCCTCATCAGTGCCACCTATCAGTGGCCCACCAGTGCCACCTCATCAGTGCCCTTCAGTGCTACCCATCAGTGCCCATCAATGCCACCTATCAACACCCAGCAGTGCCACCTATCAGTGGCCCATCAGTGTCACCTATCTGTACCCATCAGTGCAGCCTCATCAGCGCACATCAATGAAGGAGGGAAATTACCTGTTTCCAAATTTCTATAACAAACTATGAAACTGGTCTTTTTTTTTTTTTTTAGCAAAAAATAAAAACCCAGCAGTGATTGAATACTACCAAAAGAAAGCTCTATTTGTGTGAAAAAAATTCATATGGGTACATTGTTGCATTACCGCGCAATTGTCATTCAAAAAGTGACAGCGCTGAAAGCTGAAAATTGGCCTGGGTAGGAAGGGGGTTTAAGTTTTCAGTAAGCAAGTAGTTAAAGTCCCATGGGCAATTGCTGCAGTTGAAAGACCTCATATTTAGGGAATGAGCTGCATCATCATTTATTGCACCTTGGCTTTATGTTTTGTGTACTTGTATTGAAGTTGATCTATCCATTGACTTCAAGTGGGGTTCCACCCAAAAAAAACAAAAATACCTGAAAAATTCTAAAAAAAAAAAAAACAAAAAAACATTTGGATATTTTTTTTTTTTTTACTTACCTCTAAATGCCTGTTGCTAGGTGGTCCCTCGTAGTCTGCCTCTTCCTTTGCCTGGGCTGGTGACATCACTTCCCCCTCGGCACAGGAAGGGCTCGGCTCTGCTCCCTCCCTCCTGTCAATCATCTGGGACCCATTACAGGTCCCAGGTGATTGAGCGGCCAATCATGGCACGCTGCGCCGCTCGCGCATGCGCAGTGGGTGCCAGGCTGTGAAGCCACAGCCCGGCGCCCACAGTTGAAATGCCGGCGCCGACGAGCGGAGGGGGCGGACGAGAGGGGCTTCGATCCCCCGCATCGCTGGACCCAGGGACAGGTAAGTGTCCAATTAAAAGTCAGCAGCTGCAGTATTTGTAGCTGCTGACTTTTAATTCTTTTTTTTTTTTTTAATGGACCCCCTGGGTGGAACTCCTCTTTCAGTACAACCAGCCTGTCAGGCTTTTCTCGTGCGATCACTGTCATCGGCTATAGCCGTCAGCAGTGATTGTTCCGTTTTGATGGCGGGGAAAACCTCCCGCTGTCAGAATACAATAGCGCAGTGCAAGGAATTCCCCGATCAACCCTGACTGTATTGATGAGAATATTAAGCGATTTTTAAGGGTTGAAGGAAAGAAAATTGCCTAATGTACTGTATGGCCAGCCTAAGCAATGTGCTGAAAGGAGAAGTGCCAAATCTTACACCCGATGAGCTTAGAACTGAGAAAAGAACTACACTTTAGAGATCTATGAAATTTGAATATTCTCTTTAAAGCAGACTTTGCCTGAAAAGTTACAGTCCAAGGCCACGTTTGCATGGGCAGGAAGCTGAACAATGATTTTATTTCACCCCCTCAACCACCAAGCTGCAAGTTCAAATGACCAATGGCCATGTTAGTACACCACCTGTCGTGATGGCAGGTTGAACTGATCAATACAAATGCATACCTCCCAATTTTTTTAGATGGGAACAAGGGACACCTATTATCAAAAGTATGTAGACATAGGACACACCCCCTGCCACGCCCATGTTAAAGGAGACATATACACAAAAAATCATTAGTTAAACCCACAAGTGTTTTTTTTTACCACTACTATTCCTTTATCTTGGCTTTTGAAATCTACAAATGCAGCAATTTAGAAATTTGATGAAATGTTTAGCACTGGGAAACACTGGGAAACAAGTGCATTTTATATACAATTATATAGATCAGACCAAAATGAGGGACAAATGAGAGGGAAAGAGGGTCAGAGGGACTTTGATCCAAATCAGGGACAGTCCCTCAAATTCAGGGATAGTTGGAAGTTATGCAAATGCCTGGCACCCTGCTGTGACTGCTCTGCAATAGCATGTAATACACGCGGTTGCAGTGCGGTGCTGTGGCCTTTCAGAGGTTGATACAGGCTTTAGAGTTGCCTGTCAAATGAAAAGCAATCTGCTGTAAATACGGCTGAATGTGTAAATGTCACCAAACAGTGTCACCCCTCCCTACAAGCTACCCAACATTGCAAAGCATGTGAAATCTGTATTACCTTTGTTATGTTATAAAGCAGAGTCTGACCCTGCCCACTCCATGTTGCAACAGCACTGGAACAATGATAAACTGATAGGACAGCCTTGTGCTGAGTTCCTACTCTACTGATCATGTGATATGTTACATCAGAAAGGATTTGGTTCCAAAAAGGGAACAGTCCCTCCAAATGAGGAAGCATCCCTCCAAATAAAGGACAGTTAAAAGCTAGGTGCAGAGCAGTGACCACAAAGACTTATAGCTCACAAAGTGTGGTCACATTCTTCATGCCGCTTAACATGTTACACTAGAATGAGGAACGTAGATCCCAGAAACAGAAGCACGAAAAACGATAAGAACATGATCTGGTCCTGAGCCTCAATCCTGACTTGTAGCTGATTTGAGGATTACTATTATGTCATACTGTAATGATATTGTAGGCCACCATAAAATGCATTGATTAATTGAGGGAGGCAGCCATACATTGAAGTTCACAATTCTCCAAGGAGGGAGAAAGAGGCCCCTGGGTGAGTAGAATATCAGTAGCATTCTCTTCCAGCTGTAAAGTATGCATTATTAACACACAGAGCTGTAGGAAGCCGACAGAATAGGCCAGCAACATGTCTCGTGCAGGTTTTACTGAAAAGAGCCGTTTATAGCCATCACAAATGTGCGGAGCCTTGTAGACACACCGACAGCAGAAGCCTTTGATGTTCCACTAGTAAAGGCTTCTAATCACTCACATGCTTATGTAAAGGTGGAGATGTTTAACATTAAATTCAGGACTCTGTTTTCTTCCACTAAACCAGGATTCATTTCAGAGGGACCGTTTAGAAGCCATTTTCTGGACATTATATAGGATGCATTTTTTTCATTGTGTTTACACTTCCAGGTATAATTACCTCTCACAGAGATCGCAGTACTCCCCGTGACCATACCTCCCAACATTTTAAATTGGGAATGAGGGACACCTATGTGATGTTCTGCCAGGCCTCTACTGCAACTGTCTTCAGTTCCTGCTTGTTCTTGGGGCATTTTCCCTTCAGTTTTGTCTTCAGCAAGTGAAATGCATGCTCAATCAGATTCAGGTCAGGTGATTGACTTGGTCATTGCATAACATTCCACTTCATTCCCTTAAAAAACTCTTTGGTTGCTTTCGCAGTATGCTTCGGGTCATTATCCATCTGCACTGTGAAGCGCCGTCCAATGAGTTCTGAAGCATTTTGCTGAATATGAGCAGATAATATTGCCCGAAACACTTCAGAATTCATCCTGCTGCTTTTGTCAGCAGTCACATCATCAATAAATACAAGAGAACCAGTTTCATTGGCAGCCATACATGCCCACGCCATGACACTACCACCACCATGCTTCACTGATGAGGTGGTATGCTTTGGATCATGAGCAGTTCCTTTCCTTCTCCATACTCTTCTCTTCCCATCACTCTGGTACAAGTTGATCCTGGTCTCATCTGTCCATAGGATGTTGTTCCAGAACTGTGAAGGCTTTTTTAGATGTTGTTTGGCAAACTCTAATCTGGCCTTCCTGTTTTTGAGGCTCACCAATGGTTTATATCTTGCGAACCCTCTGTATTCACTCTGGTGAAGTCTTCTCTTGATCCTTGATTTTGACACACATACACCTACCTCCGAATTCTTCGGTCATTCACCACAGTTGTTTTCCGCTGTCTTCCGGGTCTTTTGGTGTTGCTGAGCTCACCAGTGCGTTCTTTCTTTTTAAGGATGTTCCAAACAGTTGATTTGGCCACACCTAATGTTTTTGCTATCTCTCTGATGAGTTTGTTTTGTTTTTTCAGCCTGATGGCTTGCTTCACTGATAGTGACAGCTCTTTGGATCTCAAATGCAAATAGCACACTTGACATGAACTCTGGACCTTTTATCTGCTCCTTGTAAATGGGATAATGAGGGAATAACACACACCTGGCCATGGAACAGCTGAGCAGCCAATTGTCCCATTACTTTTGGTCCCTTAAAAAGTGGGAGGCACATACACAAACTGTTGTAATTCCTACACCGTTCAACTGATTTGGATGTAGATACCCTCAAATTAAAGCTGAAAGTCTGCAGTTAAAGCACATCTTGTTTGTTTCATTTCAAATCCATTGTGGTGGTGTATAGAGCCAAAAAGATTACAATTGTGTTGATGTCCCAATATTTATGGACCTGACTGTATACAACTATATGGATCAGACCAAAATGAGGGACAAATGAGGGGGACAGAGGAACATTGCTTGAAATCAGGGACAGCCCCTCGAAATCAGGGACAGTTGGGAGATATGCCCGTGACAATGCCTTTATCATCGTTCTTCAGACATCACCCAGGGTAAGCATTTGGTACATATTTTATACATAGGGTTGCCACCTGTCTTAGACTCACCCGGGCAGTATTGGTTTTGAATCCTGTGCCCGGGTTTCCGTCCGCCCCAGACCCGGACTCATCGGTGGCAGCCCCGCAGCACTAATCCTCCTCTTCCTTAGACCTGTTTAATATCATATGTATTTTTGTATTTTCTATGTAATTACTAAATAAAATGACTCTTCTATCTGTATTGTTTGTTGGTAGTGCCTAAAAAATCCCACAACTAGGGTTTTTTTCTCTATTCTATTTTTCATGGGATGTGGCACACTTTGGAAATCTTTCATATCAGAAATTCAATTCTCCTTCCTTAGACCCCTTTCACACTGGGGCCGTGGCTAGGGATGAGCCGAACACCCCCCGGTTCGGTTCGCATCCAGAACACGCGAACGGACCGAAAGTTTGCGCGAACTTTCGAACACCGTTGAAGTCTATGGGACTCGAACGTGAGAAATCAAAAGTGCCAATTTTAAAGGCTAATATGCAAGTTATTGTCCTAAAAAGGGTTTGGGGACCCGGGGTCTGCCCCAGGGGACATGTATCAATGCAAAAAAAAGTTTTAAAAAAAGGCCATTTTTTCAGGAGCAGTGATTTTATTGATGCTTAAAGTAAAAAAATAAAAGTGAAATATTCCTTTAAATATCGTACCTGGGGGGTGTCTATAGTATGCCTGCGAAGTGGCAAGTGTTTCCCTTGTTTAGAACAGTCCCTGCACAAAATGACATTTCTAAAGGAATAAAAGTCATTTAAAACTGCTTGAGGCTGTAATGTAATGTCGGGTCCTGGCAATATGGATGAAAATTATTGAGAAAAACAGCATGGGTAACCCCCCAGCCCATTACCAGGCCCTTTGGGTCTTGTATGGATATTAAGGGGAACCCCGCACCCAAATTAAAAAAAGAAAAGGCATGGGGCCCCCAGGCCCTATATACTCTGAACACCAGTATACAGGCGATCCCAAGAAAGACAGGGACTGTAGGATTGTTCTTAAGTTGAATCTGTTTGTAATTTGGAACAGGTACATTTTGTAAGAGTAGCTCCAGCCAAAAAAGCAATTTTTAAGCTTTTTGGAAAACATAGGGAAGGGTTATCACCCCTGTAACATTTGTTTTGCTGTCTGTGCCCCTATTCAGAAGATTTCACCTCACTTTCTGTCCCAATGATAATTGAATTTTGAAAATTTGGGGTCTATAGGGAAACAAGGATTGGTGATAAAGCATCAGTGGAGGAGACCCCTTTTTCCCATATTAACTCTTACAGGAGAGAATTTCCCTTCCTAGGGGTAGATTTCCTCTCACTTCTTGTTGTCTCCCTCCGTTTATAAGTAGGAGTCATTTGTAAGTCGGATGTTTGAAAGTAGGGGCCTGGCCTATATACTCTGCAGAAATTTGGGCCTTAGGTGTTGGTGGTACTAGAACACTGTAAGCCCTCACAGTTACTCTTGGTGGGCGCAGGAACGGGCCCTGCTGTGAATTACTAGATCAAAAAATGTAATTACACGCCCCTGTTGAACAGGGTCAGAAAAATTGGGCCTTAGGCACTGGTGGTGGTGCCACAACACTGTAACCCCTCACAGATACTCTACTTTAGGGCAGGAACAAGCCCTGCTGCAAAATATTACAGCAAAAATTGTAATTACACGCCCCTGTTAAACAAGGGCATAAAAATTGTGCCTTAGCCACTGGTGGTGGTGCCCAGACCCAAAAATTTTCTTACAAGCTATCAACATGAACATTGAGGAATAGGATAGTCACTCAGCATAACAGGATAGTCACTCAGCATCAGCATATGCATCAGCATATGCAGATCTCACATTCATAAAAAAATGAGTCGGTTACATCAGCTGCTTGGTAGCTGGTGATCCAAGACTGATTCATTTTTATGAAGGTGAGCCAATCAACCGAGTCGGTGGACAGGCGCACTCTGTGATCGGTTACAAAGCCTCCAGAAGCACTGAATGTGCGTTCCGAAAGAACGCTGGATGCAGGACAGGCCAGTAGCTCAATTGCATACTGTGCAAGCTCTGGCCAGTGATCCATCCTCAAGACCCAGTAACCCAGAGGATTTTCGGTTGAAAAGGTCTCCAAGTCTGATCTTGCCCCTAGGTATTCCTGCACCATGTAAATCAGACGCTGACGATGGTTGCTGGAACCGATCAAACCTTGGGTCTGCGGACTAAAAAATTGTCTGAACGCATTTGTCAGATGGCCACCTTCTCCACCGCTCCTTCTTTGACTGACCGAAGCCTCAGCAACGCGTTGTCCAGGACCAGGAATCTGTAACCTCCCAGGCTCCGGAAACGCGTTGCACAAACCTTTCTGCAAGGCCTCCCGAAGATGTTTCATCCTCTGCTCCCTCTGCGACGGCTGGATAAGTTCCGCAACCTTACCCTTGTAACGTGGATCAAGGAGGGTTGCCAGCCAGTACTGATCCCTCTTCTTGATACCACGAATCCGAGGGTCCTTTCGCAGGCTTTGCAGGATCAGGGAGGCCATGCAGCGTAGGTTTGCTGAGGCATTCGGTCCGGAGTCCTCTGGGTCACTAAGGACGACCTGATCCGCAACCATCTCCTCCCAGCCAATGTACAAGTCCATGGGTTTCTGGGGACTGTAAACGATCCCTTGAAGACTACTGCTGATGCCGAGTGCTAGGCTCCTCCTCCATGCTGACACAACCCTCCTCCTCCTCCTCTTCCTGTGTGATCAGCGGGCCAGCAGGAACACTGTCTGGATGAAGGGGGCTTTGAGAGGTAAGGAAGTCCTCCTCTTCCTCCCTCTGTTCTGCCTCAAGTGCCCTGTCCATTATTCCACGCAGCGCGTGCTCCAACAGGTAGACAGATGCATGCACTGTCACTGCTCACCATCCTCGTGGCCTCCTCAAATGGTGACAGGACAGTGCATTCTTCCTTGATCATGAGCCACTGGCGTGGCGAAAAAAAGCCAAACTCCCTGTTCTGGTGCCATAGTCGCACAGGTACTCATTGATGGCCCTTTGCTGCGTGTGCAGCCGCTGCAGCATGGCCAACATTGCGTTCCATCTGGTGGGCATGTCACAGATTAGGCGGTTCTTGGGCAGGTTGTATTCCTTTTGGAGGTCAGCCAGCCGAGCACTGTCATTATATGACAGGCAGAAATGCACACAGACTTTCCTGGCCTGCCTCACGAGATCCTGTAAGCCCGGGTACCTGCACAAGAACCGCTGCACCACCAAATTAAGGACGTGAGCCAAACAGTGAACATGGGTGAAGTGTCCCTGTCGGAGGACGGAGAGGAGGTTGGTGCCATTGTCGCAAAGCTGGCGTGGCGTCAACCACCTCAGAGCTTGCCCCTTCAGAGCTGACAGAATCTCTGCCCCAGTGTGGCTCCTGTCCCCTAAGCACACCAGCTCAATCACCACGTGCCATCTTTTTGCCTGAGTGCTTGCGTAGCCCCTTGAATGCCTATGGAGCACCGCTGTAATATGCACCATTGCCTTCCACATGCCAGTAGAGAGCCTTCCGTGAAAAAAAGTGGCCTTTGGGAACCTGCCACTGAGGTTGTCACGTACCTGGTAGGTTTTGAGCCTGAAGTGCAGAGAAAGACCTCCCTTACAGCTCCCACTCCTGTTCCCCTGGAATGGAGACAGAAGGCCCACGAGTGAGGAGTGGTATGGGTGCCTGGCAGGATCAACAGTCACCGGAAGTTCAGGAGTGGTGGCACCCTCTGGAACCTGAAGCTGAAGAGGAGGCTGGAATGCAGAGAGGACCCGGAACCACAGCAGGTAAGTAAGCAGGTAAGTAAACAGGACTGAAGAGCTGGACTGAAATCAGGAACAAGCAGCAGGTAGTAGACTGGAACGCTGGACTGGAACCAGAAACAAGGCAGCAGGTAGTAGACTGGAACGCTGGACTGGAACCAGGAACAAGGCAGCAGGTAGTAGCCTGCAACCCTGGACTGGAACCAGGAACAAGGCAGCAGGTAGTAGCCTGGAACGCTGGACTGGAACCAGGAACAAGGCAGCAGGTAGTAGACTGGAACGCTAGACTGGAACCAGGAACAAGGCAGCAGGTAGTAGACTGGAACGCTGGACTGGAACCAGGAACAAGGCAGCAGGTAGTAGACTGGAACGCTGGACTGGAACCAGGAACAAGGCAGCAGGTAGTAGACTGGAACGCTGGACTGGAACCAGGAACAAGGCAGCAGGTAGTAGACTGGAACGCTGGACTGGAACCAGGAACAAGCAGCAGGTAGTAGACTGGAAAGCTGGACTGGAACCAGGAACAAGGCAGCAGGTAGTAGACTGGATACTGATATCAAACAGAGGAATGGTCAAACAAGCCGGAGGTCGGTATCGGTCGAGCAGCAGAGGTACCAGGGATAACACAGAGGGATGGTCAGGGTCAGATAGAGTACACAGGTCAGATCAGGTTAGGGCACACGGAACGCTGTAGAGCAGACAGCGGGGACTGAGTGTGACAGGCCGGTTTAAATAGCCTGCCTAGCACTAGCGGGAGTGCGCGCACGCGTGCCCGTGCGTGACAGCACCCGTGAACGCGCACGCATGCGCAGTGAAACCCGTGGCCGTGTCCCCGTGCGTCTGGATCGCCGATTACTGGCAGGATCTTCATGACAGAGGTACTGCACATTCCACAAATTCATGAAAGGGGCAGAGTATACCAGCTGAAAAGGCAGCAGTTGGAGTGCTAGCAATCTAGCCAAGCTAGCATTCAGCCGCTGGGCATGTGGATGGCTGGGACTGAGTTACTTTCGCCGGTTTAGCAACTGGGGTAGGGAAATTTGCGTGCTACAATCAGACGTTGGTGTAGCGATAGCAGATTGCCCACAAGTACTTGGCACACCTAATACTATACCTTCATTCCTCTCAGTGCAGGTTTCCAAGAGAACTGAAGGTATAGTAGGGTTGGAGATCCCAGCTGATGAGGAACAAGGAGAGGTTTGCCTTGTTCTTTGGTGTGGGTCTTTTAAGTACGCTTGCCAACAGACTGCATGGGAGTTTGACATATGTCTGGTCAAGCATGTGGTGCCCAAGCGGCCACGCTTGATACGCTTCAGACATATGTTGCAAATAGCAACGGTGCGATCTCCTGCACACGTCTCAAAAAAGGCCCACACCAAGAACTTTTGGAAAAACGTGCAGAGTCAGCAGCGCCCTGCACATGGGGAGCTCTGCGGTGTGATACAGTCGGTTGGCTGCTCTTAAGCTGGCCCCTGGAGGGCATCCTGCCTTGTTGGAGATGTGCCTTCTCTTCCTCTCAGGCACCCACGTAGAGTAAGTGACCTCATATTCCCCTCCCTCCTCGTCACTGGAGCAAACCTGGCAGTATGCTGCAGCTGGAACATGACTGCCAATTTGTTGTCCTTCTTGGGCACCCCCTCTCTCTGGGCTCACGTTACTGCCTTCCTCAATCTGGGTACCATCATTGGAGCCTTCAAAACGCTGCGCATCCTCCTGCAGCATTTACCCAAAACTGTGGTCGAACAGTTCGGAGGACTCCTCAGGGCATGATGGTGGGGCTAAGGAAGGAGTGACTGATGACATTGAGCCAATGGAAGAGGCCGCTTTGGCAGCTGCATTGGCAGCCAAAGTACTCTGAGCCTGGGTGACAGAGGATGAGGACGGCTTGGTCATCCACTCTACCAACTCTTCTGCATGTTGTGGCTCAACACGGCCAGCTGCAGAAAAAAAGGACAAGCATGCCCCACGGCCATGTGCTGAAGATACACCGTGTCCATGACCAGCAATGTTGGCTGTAGACTCAGAGCCTGCTTGCCCACTTTTAGTGGCCTGTGAGCGTCTGCCTCTCCTTGTTGGCCTTCCAGACAAAATGTATTTGATGTATTTGTAATGTATTTGAATAAGTACATGAGGAATAGCCTGCAGTGAGATGTAGCTGCACAAAGCTGGGATGTATATATATATACTGAATATACTGCAGATAACTGAATGAACTACCTGCCTGTAGTATATTAGGAAGAGAACAGAAACGGTCTGCAGCGAGATCCAGCTGCACAGGATACAGTACTGAATATACTGCAGCTAACTGAATGAACTGCCTGCCTGTAGTATATTAGGAAGAGAACAGGAACGGTCTGCAGTGAGATCTAGCTGCACAGGATACAGTACTGAATATAATGCAGCTAACTGAATGAACTGCCTGCCTGTAGTATATTAGGAAGAGAACAGGAACGGTCTGCAGTGAGATCTAGCTGCACAGGATACAGTACTGAATATAATGCAGCTAACTGAATGAACTGCCTGCCTGTAGTATATTAGGAACAAAAAAACAGGAACGGTCTGCAGTGAGATCTAGCTAAACTGGATACAGTACATTTATATATATATATATATATATATATATATATATATATATATATATATATATATATATATATATAAAAATATACTGGAGCTAACTGAATCAACTATCTGCTCGAGCTATCTAAATGAAATGAAATGACACTCTCTCTCTCTCTCTCTGAACGCGGGAACACACTACACACGGCCGACGTGCAGGCGGCCTTATATAGTGTGGGGGAGTGTACTTAATCCCCTGAGCCATAATTGGCCAAAGGAACCCTGCCTTTGGCCAATTATGGCTCTGTTTGCTTACGGCGCTGTGATTGGCCAAAGCATGCGGGTCATAGTGCATGCTTGGCCAATCATCAGCCAGCAAACCACTGCAATGAAGCAGTGCATTATGGGCCGTGACGCGCCGCTCGAATTTGGCGCGAACGGCCCATAATGTTCGATCTTCATCGATCGAACAGCTGATGTTCGAGTCGAACTCATGTTCGACTTGAACTCGAAGCTCATCCCTAGTTAGCGCTAAAGTGCTGCTCGTTTTAGCGGTTCTTTACTGCTGTTTAAGTGGCACTTTACAGCCGCTAGCAGAGCGCTTTTAACCCCAAAGAAGGGGTTAAAAACTCCCATGGTCCGATGCTTTCAAATCGCTTTTCAGGTGCTTCGGAAGCTCTGCCCATTCATTCAAATAAATGGGGGCTCCCAACCCGACCCAAAGATGCTGCTTGCAGGACTTCTTGGAATGTCCCGCAAGCACACTGCCACAGTGTTAAAAGTCTCACTGAAATAAATGGGAGGCGGTTTTCAGTTGCTTAGCAGAGGCTATTTCCATCGCTAAAGCACCTGAAAATCGCCCCAGTGTGAAAGGGGTCTGAGTGAAGGGAGAATGGCTTCAGCAGTGTGGAGAACACAAGTAAAGCAGCAGTAACAGCCCACCCAGAGCTCCATCAGACATCGGGACTGTGCAGGATATGTTCCTCCTTCTCTGCTACCGTGAGTCACCCCCTCCCCCTCCAGGGCAGCTGTGTGTGTATGGCTCTAGATCTGGTCTAGTGTTAATTTAGTCAACTAAAAACGGCTAAAACATTTTAGTCCACTAAAATGACTAAAACATTTTAGTTGTCTAAATGAATACTATTTTAGTAGACTAAAATATGAAAAACAATTGAGATGACTAAAATACGACTAAAACTAAAAGCCATTTTAGTCAAAAGACTAAAATGAGACTAAAACTAAAATGCCATTTTAGTCAAAAGACTATGACTAAAACTAAATTGCAATTACTGAAATGTACTGGAGATTTTAGTCGACTAAAACGTAGGACATTTTAGTCCTAAGACTAAAATTAACACTGATCTGGTCACAATCACTACTAGTAACCACACACTATTCACCTCCTCCAGAAGGAGGAAGGGGCAGCTGCCTGCAGTCTTCCTGGCCAGTAGTCTCTTTCTACTACAGGGGGGTGAGCAAGATCCCCCCTATCACCCCTCTGCAGTCCTCACAGCTGGGGGTCTTTTTTAACTGGTGAGGGAGGGGACTTCATATTTTCCTGGATGGGGATCCCCTCTTATCACCTCCCTACAATCCTCCTAGCCGGGGGTCTTCTATAACTGGAGGGGAGAGAGAGGGGAATTCCTGTATTGGGGTCCCTTCTCATCACCCCCCCCCCCAGACCTCCTATCTGGGGGTCTTCTTTAACTAGAGGGTAGGGCTGGGAGATTTTCTTGAAAAAAAAAATTCTTCGATTCTCTTAAAAAAAACTTGATTCAAGATTCGAATCGAGTTTTTTTTTCTTTGGAAAACGCGCCGGTCCCGAGGCGCTGCGGGCATGAGCTTTTAGGTGAGGCTGCGGCTTCGGCCTAGTCCGCGAATCGAATTTTGAATCGATTTGACCTCTCAACTCGATTCAAGATTTAAATCGATTTTTTCCCCAGCCCTACTAGAGGGGAGTTTCTATGTTCCTGGATGGCGATTTTCTCTTATCACCCCCTGCAGTCCTCCTAGCTGGAGCTCTTCTTTAACTGGGGGAAGGAATGGGAGTTTCTGTATTCCTGGGTGGGGGGGGTTCACTTCTGATCACCCCCCTGCAGTCATATTATCCGGGGTCTCCTTTAACCGGAGGGAGAAGGACAACTCAAGGTCAGGTTATGGGTATCTCGGCCAATGGGCAGGGGTTTTCTTGGCCTGCTGGGAGGGCCTATATATTCGGGTGAGGTCAGGTGATCTATGTTCTGTGTCACCTGGACGGCTATCTGGGTGAATGTGTGTTGTATGTGTGTGTGTTGTACGCCAAGGGCTTCTAGGCTCGAGATTGGGCCTATCCGCGGGGCATCTGGCTGCTAGGTTGTCTGAGGGCCTATCCAGAAGTGAGAGAGCAGCGCAGGGTTGGGACTGCGGCTTGTCCAACCAGAAGTGACGGTTCTGCTGGCCGGAGAATCTGTCAGTGGTCGGAGGTGGAAGGGAAGCTGTCGCCACAAAGAGACCAATCGCCTTTACCAGGGACCACAGTGAATGACTGAAGCAAGTACCGGAATCGGGAAACTTCAGGCGGTGATCAAGTCAGGGACCCAACCAGTGGAGGAGACGCTTGCAGAGCAGCCTTGTGTGCAAAGCTAGGGACCAAACCAGTTAGCAGGGCTGAAACCTGAGAAGTATCTGGAGTGGCAAGCTAGAGCCCCAGCAGAGAAGCAGGGGTGACGCTTGAGGGGATACCACCGCAACTCTTGGAGGAGCTCAAGGGATTCATAGCCAGTGAATCAGAGGGTGTAGTGAGAGACTGGGAGCTCAGTATTGAAGAACTACAAGGAGCAGTTGTAGTGGAGCTGAAAGAACTGTTACGTTTGAGTTAGAAACTGTTAAAGGACTGTTACCATAGGAGACAGCATTCCTGCAGGTTCAGATGTGGTTTCTTGCCGGCTTTCCTCCTATTGAAGTCATGGAGTCTGCCAATTGAGTTTGCAACTATCTAAGGGTGTCCTGGCCCTAACCCTCTTTCCCCAAAATATATAAAAAAGGACTGTCAAAAGAAATAAAACCTCTTTTACATCCAAGAAGTGTCCGGCGCCTAATGACTTTCACCATCTTTGCACCCACTATGCCCAGGGCCGGACTTACCATTGGACTTGACTGGGCTCAAGCCCATGGGCCCCGCCCAATAGGGGGCCCTGTGGGCCCTGCCCATTTACGTTTTAAATATCTTCATATTTGTTACAATTTATCATTTTATCAATTTTTATTGCTTTAATTAATCTCCTGGTTCGTTTTTAATTATTACACTGTTTACTGTGTATATGGTTGTTTCCGCACATCTGGCCACCTCCCAGGACGAATACCAGTACAGTAGTATCCCCCCACTTATACACTTATATAGTATCTACTTCTGTAAGTAGCCATTTGGCTGTTTTGTCTTGCCCAATTAAACAGAAGTTCTTTAATACTGAGTCTGGCGCACCTTGTGATCTCTATTTTTATTCTCAGTTTATCCAGAATTGTGTAGCTCTAATACATAGCTTGTGTATGTATCATTTTGTTCTATTTAAAGTAATGTATAGAAGGTAGGGCCTGAAAGTGACTCAAGCCCAGGGGCCCCCACCACGCTAAGTCCTGCCCTGACTATGCCTTACAACCTCCACCTATTGAAGGATGTCAACTATCTTTGGCCTTGGAGGTCCTCATTAGACCAAAAGAGGTAAAAGACCTTGCTACATATACTAGACTGACTATATATATTTATATATACACAGTGGGGACGGAAAGTATTCAGACCCCCTTAAACTTTTCACTCTTTGTTATATTGCAGCCATCATTTAAGTTCATTTTTTTCCTCATTAATGTACACACAGCACCCCATATTGACAGAAAAACACAGAATTGTTGACATTTTTGCAGATTTATTAAAAAAGAAAAACTGAAATATCACATGGTCCTAAGTATTCAGACCCTTTGCTCAGTATTTAGTAGAAGCACCCTTTTGATCTAATACAGCCATGAGTCTTTTTGGTAAAGATGGAACAAGTTTTTCACACCTGGATTTGGGGATCCTCTGCCATTCCTCCTTGCAGATCCTCTCCAGTTCTGTCAGGTTGGATGGTAAACGTTGGTGGACAGCCATTTTTAGGTCTCTCCAGAGATGCTCAATTGGGTTTAAGTCAGGGCTCTGGCTGGGCCATTCAAGAACAGTCACGGAGTTGTTGTGAAGCCACTTCTTCGTTATTTTAGCTGTGTGCTTAGGGTCATTGTCTTGTTGGAAGGTAAACCTTCTGCCCAGTCTGAGGTCCTGAGCACTCTGGAGAAAGTTTTCATCCAGGATATCCCTATACTTGACCACATTCATCTTTCCCTCGATTGCAACCAATCGTCCTGTCCCTGCGGCTGAAAAACACCCCCACAGCATGATGCTGCCACCACCATGCTTCACTGTTGGGACTGTATTGGACAGGTGATGAGCAGTGCCTGATTTTCTCCACACATACCGCTTAGAATTAAGGCCAAAAAGTTCTATCTTGGTCTCATCAGACCAGAGAATCTTATTTCTCAACGTCTTGGAGTCCTTCAGGTGTTTTTTTAGCAAACTCCATTCGGGGTTTCATGTGTCTTGCACTGAGGACAGGCTTCCGTCGAGCCACTCTGCCATAAAGCCCCGACTGGTGGAGGGCTGCAGTGATGATTGACTTTCTATAACTTCCTCCTATCTCTCGACTGCATCTCTGGAGCTCAGCCACAGTGATCTTTGGGTTCTTCTTTACCTCTCTCACCAAGGCTCTTCTCCTGCGATAGCTCAGTTTGGCCGGACAGCCAGCTCTAGGAAGGGTTCTGGTCGTCCCAAACGTCTTCCATTTAAAGGATTATGGAGGCCACTGTGCTCTAAGGCCCCTTTCACACTGGGGCGGGGGCGGCGTCAGTGGTAAAGCGCCGCTATTGTTAGCGGCGCTTTACCATCGGTATTCGGCCTCTAGCGGGGCGGTTTTACCCCCGCTTGTGGCCGGGAAAGTGTTAAAAACCACCAAAAAAGGGCCTCTGCAGAGGCGCTTTGCCGGCGGTATAGCCGCGCTGTCCCATTGATTTCAATGGGCAGGAGCGGGGAAGGAGCAGTGTATACACCACTCCTTCCCCGCTCCAAAGATGCTGCTGGCAGGACTTTTTTTCCCCGTCCTGCCAGCGCACCACTCCAGTGTGAAAGCCCTCGGGGCTTTCACACTGGAGACAAAGCAGCGGGACTTTCGGGTCAGTTTGCAGGCGCTATTTTTAGCGCAATAGCGCCTGCAAACCGCCCCAGTGTGAAAGGGCCCTTAGAAACCTTAAGTGCAGCAGAAATTTTTTTGTAACCTTGGCCAGATCTGTGCCTTGCCAAAATTCTGTCTCTGAGCTCTTCAGGCAGTTCCTTTGACCTCATGATTCTCATTTGCTCTGACATGGGCTGTGAGCTGTAAGGTCTTATATAGACAGGTGTGTGACTTTCCTAATCAAGTCCAATCAGTATAATCAAATCTGCAAAAATGTCAACAATTCTGTGTTTTTCTGTCAATAGGGGGTGCTGTGTATACATTAATGAGGAAAAAAATGAACTGCTTCTTTTCTAAAGTTGCCCCCTCCTTGATGACTGGTAGGGGAACAGTCATGCAGCAGCAAGAGATTTCAAAAGCACAGATTTAAAGAATGGATGGAGCAGGGAGATCCTTGCACTGTAGATCTTCAGGTACAGCATCCTCTCCAGCAAGGAGAACAGTGAGCAGCACAGTACTGTCATCACCTCAAATCTTGTGGGACTATTTTTCAGAAGAAACTCAAGACAAGAGTTAATGCTAACATTTAATGTTCTTATAATTTATTGTCAGGACCGGGATCTGAGTCCACAACCTCTTCTGCATCCGGCAGTAGCGCTTCCTGCTGAGCCACCTGATTATGCTGGATTCCTTGGATAATCTTGACTCGTTTCTGGTGAACCTTGAACTCCTTGCTCCTCCCATGATTTTCCTATTTAAGCCAGGCCTTTTCACCTCCTGTTTGCCAGATTATTGTCCTCTCGGCAGCCTATATCTTGCGTATCTGCAGCGGTTCCTATCGCCTCTACGACTCGTTACCAACCTTTGGCTTGTCCCTCAACTATGCTTCTGCTTGGTCCCAACCTGCAATCACCTGTTGCTGACCTTTGGCTTCTTATTCGACTCCGCTTCTGCTTGATCCCAACCTGATATATCTGTTATTGTACCCCCAGCTTGACCGAGTGACGCTTCTGCCCGGACCACCAGGCCGCCAGTATAATTGTAAACGTTGGTTTGCTGGGACCAAGGGTTTCCCCAGCAACCAGTGACGCTGCTGCGTGAGTTCGCCCGCCCCCCTACTACTCGCGGTTCCCGGGTCCTGGCTCTCCATATCTCGCAGCTTCAGTCCCTTCAGTATTTCTGTTGTGCCCCCCTGCATTCAAGGTATGTGGGCCACATGTTAACTAGTGATCACTAATGGACATATTTTTATTGTGCACACTGCTGGGCATTTTTTGTTAAAGGTCACGCTGATGGGCACTTTTGTTTGTGTTAAGGGGCACTCTGATGGACAAATTTTATTTTAAAGGGGCACGCTGATGGGTATATTTTTAATGTGCACTGATGGGCATATTTTCTTAGGGGCACATTTTGTTGTGCCCATCAGAGTGCCCCTTAACATAAAATGGGCCCATCAGCGTGCACATTAAAAATATACCCATCAGTATGTCCCTTAAAATAAAATGTGCCTATTAGGTTGCCCCTTAACATAAAAGGTGCCCATCAGCATGACCCTTATTTTATGTTAAGGTGCACTCTGATGGGCACAATTTTAAGGGGCACTCTGATGGGCACAACAAAATGTGCCCCTTAACGTAAAATCTTCCCTTTAGAGTGCCCCTTAATACAAAATGTGCCCATCAGTGTTGCTCTTAAAATAAAATATGCCCATCAGAGTGCCCCTTAATATAAAATGTGTCCATCAGGGTGCCCCTTAACATACAATTTGCCCATCAGAGTGTCCCTTAATATAATAATAAAAAGTATATTTTTGTTTTGAAACTACATTGATTCTTTCTTAAAAATGGGGGGGGGGGGGGCACAGTTTTCCATCTTTGCCCTGGGCACCAAATGGCCTTGTCCCAGCACTGACAAGCATCTCCACCGTCAGGAGCTCTGGTGAACGACGGTTAGTATTTAGATCTTGCACTGTTCTCCGAGCCTTACCCCTGACTGACATTTACCTTCCCTTTTCCCCTCATCAACATGCAAACAAAATGTTAAAATAAAACCTTACCATTTTAATTATATAATTTATTTTAGACCCAGTGAAGTCATCACCGCATCTCTGTACTTCTCTATGTGATGCAGGCAGATCATGACTAGAGAGAGGCCAGTAGGGTGCTCTACAAAGCTCTCTGAAAAAAAAAAAAAAAAAAAATCACAGTACACGACTTTCAAGAGCCTTCAGTTCTGATGCATGCAGTGAGCTGGCTCTTTGGAGGAGTCATGCAAATATCAAAATACCTTAAAAAAGGTAAGGCTCCATTCACACATGGGCGTTCCGGAATCACATTTTTTTTGCCATGGTTGTTGCGTGATAAATTGCGCTCGGCTCCGATTCGGCTTCGGCTCTGTTGGGCAACAGCTTAGCGCGCTGCAGTTTGCCATGATTGCACGATTTATCGCTGCGATTGGGTGCCATTAAGAAGTAATGGCATCGCAAACACTTCCCACGTTTTGCACCAATTCTGGAATTGTGTAAAGAATCGTGCGATTCTGCCCGTGTTTCCAGAACGCCCAGGTGTGAATGGAGCCTAAAAGTCTGGAGGAGTGGACATTCCTAAACACACTGCATTTGCAAGTAGACCCCACCCTAGGTAACACCCACATATAATGGAAAACCTCTATGATTTGATAAAAACGGAAATCCAATGGATGAAAGGAGTGGGTCAGGGACAGTAAGGCTGGGTGAAGCTGATCTCCTGCAGCCAGGAAATGAGACGGACTCTATCTGACCTGCTACAGATTCGAATGCACACTGTGAAAAGCCTACAGTGTGCAGTGCAGTAAGCAATTTCAGTACAGGAAAGGAGCCTGCACATTTGTGAAAGTCAAAAGCTAATGCTTTACATTAGAGTACATTACAGTAGAACATACAGTATGTGTAAATGTTATCGCGGGATGTACAGTATTTGTACTGTAACTGCAGTTTTAAATGAAGATTTTTTTTTTTTTCACAATAAAGTTTATTGTTTATATAGAGAAAAAAAAAGCGGTAATGGAAAACAGGGTATAATGGGTATTGCATGTACCCAAAATGCAAACAGATTTTATTTTTGCACAGAACTGTTTAGGTTTAGCAATAGTACCAGCTGCTTGTGTAACATGTTGCTCCCATGAAGGCCCAGCTCCTCTCTTTGTTGTCTCACTGATCACTGATTACAACATTATTCTGCCACTTCTCTTTTTTAACACTTCCACAGTCACATGCCTAATCCCTGCCCTTCTCCTTTTCTGAGCCATTTCATAAAAATCAATGGTAGCCTATTCTGTCTAGTTGCTTATGCGAGACTCACAGTTCTCAGGTCACCCTGCCTTCTCCCCTCCCTTCTTTAACTGATTCTGAACTTGTGTCACGTTTTAGTGTAAAATCAGAGCGGGCCCTTTATCTGCTGGAGATTTTTTTTATTGCTCTGTGGATGGCCCTGTCCATGTGCATCTTTCCTCTTCCTATCTTTAACCACTTTCTGACCACCCTATAGCACATTTATTGCTACAGGGGGGCCACCCTGTGCAGGATCAAGTTTATACATGTAATCCTGCACTTCCAGGTATCGGGCGCGAGTGCGCGGCGGCTCGCTCCCGCTGTGATTTTACACAATGGGAGCTGATCAGCGGGTCCTGCAGACTCGATGTTTGCTGGCACCCTCTGATCATTCTGTACACCGGAAGAAACGGCGATCTGCCTATGTAAACAAGGCAGATTGCCGCTCCATAGCTCCCAACTGCCGCTGATTTCGAGGGACTGTCCCTGATTTGGAGCAATGTCCCTCTGTCCCTCATTCCTCCTCATTTGTCCCTCATTTTGATCTGATCTATACAGTTGTATATAAAATGCACTTTTTATCTATCAAAAGGTGTTTCCCAGTGCTAAACCTTTCATCTGATTTCTAAATTGTTGCGTTTGTAAATTCCAAAAGCCAATATAAAGGAATAACAGTGGTAAAAAAAGCACTTATGGGTTTAACCAATCTTTTTTTTTTTTGCTCGATTCTCCTTTAAGGGGGCGTGACAAGGAGTGTGTCCTATGCCTGCATACTTTTGCTGATAGGTGTCCCTCATTCTCAAAAAGTTGGGAGGTATGCTGTTCTGTCAGTACAGAAGACATGGATCCTGTGTTCCTATAAAGCAGGAACACCGATCCATGCCTTCCACTAGTAAAAGCACCTCCCCCACTACACTGAAACACCAGCAGCTAGGAACACATTTAACCCCCTGATCGCCCCTAATGTTATCCCCTTCCTTGCCAGTGATATTCGTACAGTGACAGTGCATATTTTTAGCACTGATCACTGTATAAGGCTGGGTTCACACTGGAACACACAGCAGCTCACAGCAGTGCGTCTCCATTCACCGTTTCATGTCTAATTTCAGCCCAAATTTTGGGCTGAATTCGGACCTGAAACAGACCAAAAGACACACAGGCCTCCTGTGCAATTGGCATTGGAGATATGTGAGCCGAATCCATAGTGAGCTGGTCACAATCTTCTGCTATCTGAATTGGATTTGGGTTAATCCGCATCCAATTCACATAAGTGTGAGCCCAGCCTTAGTGTCACTGGTCTCTAAAAAAGTGTCAGGTGTTTGATTTGTCCGCCACAATATCGCAGTCCCGCTATAAGTTGCTGATCGCCACCATTACTAGTAGAAAAAAAAATTCCATAAATATATACCATAGTTTGTAATCGCTATAACTTTTGCGCAAACCAACTTATTGGCGTTTTCTTTAACAAAAATATGTAGCAGAATACATATTGGCCTAAATTGATGAAGAAGTTAGATTTTAAAAAAAAATTTTAATGGATATTTTTTACAGTAGAAAGTAAAAGATTTGTTTTTTTTTTTCAAAATTGACGGTTGTTTTTCGTTTACAGCGTAAAAAATACAAAAATAAAAAAAACTCAGAGGTGATCAAATACCACCAAAAGAAAGCTCTATTTGTAGGGAAAAAGGACATCAATTTTATTTAGGTCCAGTGTCACAGGACCGTGCAATTTTCAGCTAAAGTAATCAGTGCTGTATCTCAAAAAATGGCCTGGTCAGGAAGTGGGGTAAATCTTCCAGAATATAAGTGGTTAAATGAATGCGAGCAGTTGCCATATTTGCTTTGTTGGACTCTTTGGATGTATAATAATTCATGAACCAAAGGAAAGATTGATAAAACTGGAGAGGTGTTGGCACGGTTGTCAGGAATTTATTTTTTGAAATTTTTTTTTAACATACACACAGATTTTAGAAAATGACAGTTGGAATTAGGTTGGTTGGTGCAGTCAAAACTGACAGTTTCCTTACTCCCATTTTATTGGTCAGCCCTGGTTTGTGTATTTGAAGGAATTCAAATAGTCTTAAAGTGGTTGTAAACCCTCACATATACCCAGTGAAGTGACTGGCCTCAGGTGACACACAGATATGAAATCACTGTGTCCCGTCTCCTCCCTGTCCCCTCCAAGGCAGCCAGAATGTATATCTTTTGTGGCCCCTGGCACTCAGGGATTTGTTGGGGGCCACAAAAGATATATTTATAATTTATAATTATATAATATATAATGTCCAAATTACCAGGTGGGCTGCTCGAAACCGGAACGCAAGCCACGATTGGACCGGGGGCAGTACTTTGGACATGCCTGACTTAGACAGTTATTACCAGGACACCTCACTTCCTCCTCACAGCATTTGATTGACAGCAGCAGGAGCCAATAGCTCCTGCCTGAGTCCCTGTGTGAAGAGGAAGAGGCCGCTTGGACTACGCTACAGTGAAGGTTGTCTTGTGCCTGTCAAAAGCACCACAGGGAGAGCGAGTCTCCCCACTTTTTTCCTGTGCCCTTGCTGGTGTGGTGATTTTGTTAAATATATTCTTCTGGAGATTTATCGATCTGGCCCTACACTATGTTCATGGATGAAAATAGAAGGGCTGCTTCCTCATGATGATTGGACAACTTCACTGTGGCGATGGCTGCCCCAATTATGTTTAAGATCTGATTTGATAATGGCAGATGTATTTTGGACATTTGAAAGATACAGAACATAACCCCTACTGTTCTCCTGAAGAAGCCCACCCAGGCGAAACAGGTTGGGATTTTGCTCTGTGGTTTATTTGAGGTTCTATCAGCACCTTGGGTGCAAACTAGAATAGACATATACAGTATGTAGCATCATACTATAGATTTGTGAATCAATCAGTGAGCAATTATCACAGTCCCACAGGAGTTTGTTTTTTTTTACTGTCCAAAACAAAGATGTCATATTTTAACCTGAAGGAGGGGGTTTTGTTATATATAAAAAATAAAAAATAAAAATAAGGAGGTATATCAAACATTCATAAAATAAAGCGGTTTGTTATTCTGAGAGACCATGGCCCTAAAAATCCTTGAATTTGATTTTTTTGGGTTTACCCATCATATATTGAAGAGGAAGAGGGGAGAGAAGAGATCCAGCCATGCACAGCGCTTTATCGATTGAGGAGTAACTATTTGGGGAGGTGTGGGAGGACAGCAAGCTGTAAAACTTTTTTTTTTTTTTTTTTTTACTTTAAAGTGGAACTTTAAGAAAATGAAGTCCTGCTAGATCACTTCATACTGGCCCATTTTGCAGATATAGCTATGTAAATGGGCGAAGATACCAGAAATACTTCCCAAAGTGTATCTTATCAAAAACATTCATATAAATAAGTTCAATAAAAATAATCCAATACTAAAATGCGTCACATCATAATAACATTCAGATTAAATCGATTAGAGGGACGTCACTAAGCTCCTCCCGACGCGGTGCGTCACAACACACGTGACTTTATCAAGGGTACCCTTGATAAAGTCATGTGTGTTGTGACGCAATGCATCGGGAGGAGCTTAGTGACGCCACTTCCGGTTAGGGCCATGACCGGAAGTCCTTATTTTTTTAGACACGTTTTTTGCTGTTTGGCTTGTGATGCCGTTTTAACTGTAATGATTTTTTTTTTTAAATGCAAGAATCTTTTTTAAAAACTCACTACATTATGGAGAATCTTCTTTTCTGCTTTTGCTTTTGATCCCATGGACCTGGAGATACTTTCTTTCAGGAAAAAGATAACTGGGAGGAAAAGCTGCAGTGATTCCCTGTCCTGGATACACTAAGGATGTTAAAGAAACTGCCTTGACGTTAATTGATGCATCACTATACCCGTTGGGGGTCTATCCATAAGGTGAGAGGCTAGCACTACTGGGGGAGGATTCTGAAAGGATTTATTTATATATTATCATTTTACATCTGTAAACTGGACTCCCTTACCTGTCCCTGTCCCCCTCATCTTTTGCTTGTCTGCACAGGAACTTATTGATTTAAATCTTGAACAAGAGACCGACTATCTCTCTGAATCATTAGACTGTTTTGGATGCACTTTATTATTGGACTCTTTTCACTGAATCGATTTAATCTGTTAATATATTATTATGAGGTGACGCACTTTAGTATTGGATTATTTTCATTGAACTTATTTATATGAATGTTTTTGATAAGATACACCTTTGGGAAGTATTTCTGGTATCTTTGCCCATTAGCACCTTATTTCTGGTTATTCTTAAGTAATTAGCGTTGCTTCACTACACAGAGACATACTTATTGGTGTCGGTAACACTACAGAAGTTTAGCTGCTTTTTATTTATTTTTTCACTAAGTACTTTATCTTAAGCATTTTTTTTTGTCAATAACACTTTTTTGGTAGCGCATTAGTACTCTACCCTTAATTTATAGCTATGTAAAACATTAAAAAAAAAGAAACAAAAAAGGTCTATGCTGTTTAAAAATCCAAAAATACACTGTCTCACTCTGCTCTGCACATGCTCAGTTGCTCTCTAGTTTTAGGCATTTTCAGCCATTGCCGAGTTTGTAGAGGCCGATCTGCGGACAGTCCTAAAAGCGGAATTAAATCCTTCTATCCTTTACAGCCAAGGAAGCTGCTTCTGTTTGATCTGCAACTGTCATGGTGCTGCACATGTGATCAGTTATGACACGAGACATTTGATGGTTTGACTGTTTGGTTGAGGACACAATCAAACCAAACTGTTTTTTTTAAACTGCTGGAGCTTTTCTTATAATGTAAAGTCAGAACTTCCTATTTGTTTGTTCCAGATGAGTAACTGAGAAAATACTAAAGAAATTGGATCAGCATGAAAGGGAGGCAACAAGCATTTCAGAAGTCAGCAAAGACGGGCTCCTTAAGGTTTTCCTTCGATAAGTAAAGCTCAGTCCCAAGGAAAGGGTTAAGCTCTCCCAGTGTGAGGAGTAGAGATGAAGTGGTTAAATGTTTCCAGGAAGGAGGAAGGATGATGATCGCTCTGTGTGGTTTCCAGTCATCTGATCTGTCTTGGTGTGACTGTCCAGTTTGAAGTGTGAAGTTTACCTGGCCTAGAAAACTACTGAAAAACACAGAATATTCCCAATGACAGCAATGCTTAATGGAATTTTTAAATCTATGATTATTACTTATGTAAATGTATGCCTTAAAAAAAAAAAATACACATTTCTCCATGTTTGATCCCTTTAAAGGCTCTACAAGTACAGAAGAAGACCTTTTAAACCACTTGATCTCGGGAAGAGTTATCCCACCCCCTTTGTGACCAGGCCATATTATGTAATACTGCACTGCGTTATTTTAACTGGCAACTGCGAGTTCATGTGACGCTGTACCCCAAAAACATTTAGGTCTCTTTTTTCCCACAAATAGAGCTTTCTTTTGGTGGTATTTGATCACCACGCTGGTGTTCAATTTTGCGTTATAAACAAAAAAAAGACCCAGAACTTTGAAAAAATAATAATTTTTTTTTTACTTTCTGCTATAAAACACATCCATTGAAAAAAAAAAAGGAATCAAATGTCTTCATCAATTTAGGCTAATATGCATTATACTACATATTTTTGGTTAAAAAAAAAAAAAAAAATCCCAATAAGTGTATATTGATCGGTTTACGCAAAAGCTATAGCGTCTACAAACTATGGGATTTTTTTTTTACTAGTAATGGCAGCAATTAGTGTAGTGTGGGAGGTGCTTTTACTAGGGGAAGGCATGGATCCATGTCCCTGCTTTGCAGGAACACAGGATCCATGCCTTCCCTACTGACAGAATGGCGATCCGCCTTGTTTACATAGGCAGACCACCGTTCTGTCTCTGTGCTGGATGATCGGTGGGTAGAAAGTTTTTTTTTTGAGAGGGTGCATGCGATTAGCACAGGGCCAATCAGCACTATCCAGACAGAGGGTCAGGGGTCCTGCAGCCTCATACGACAGTCAGAGTAGAATGAAAACTCCTCCTACAAGCTTTAACCAGACACTGATAGAAGTCACAAGACTGCTATATACTGCTGATGAGAAAAGGTATTTAGCAGTTTATATTTACTAAAGCTATTGCATTTCCATGTGCTGTGTACTGTGAGACCAGATATAGTGAATACAGGGTCCTGGGTTTAGCTAACCTCTCCTGAGAGAGATATGGAGGCTGCCAATTTCAAATCTACTTCTGAAAGAAAAAAAAAAAAAAAAAAAAAGAGGAATTAGGACTCACCTGTAAATTCCGTATCTTGGAGCCATGAATGAGAAGGGTGGGCAACCTCTAGGCACACAGAACTGTCAACAGTCCCAGCAATAACAAGGGACACTCAGAGTGCCACTGCTAGAAACTTGTGGCCAAATACTGCATCCCCAGAAGACTGGACATCCTGAAAATCCCAAACATTGTGTCAATATTAAAACACGAACAGAGGGGAAATCTTCCAATGGGGACACTAGTTCTGGTGACACCCCAATATTTGCTGACTTTGGAGGGATTTCCTCTCACTTCCCATTTTGGCTACGAGATAGGTAGTAAAGAAAATCTTCCCAATAGGACACAAATGGCAAAAAAAAAAAAAAAAAAACTGACAGGGGTTATACCCTCCCTTATGCCTGGTACACACAATGAGATTATTGAACGAATGATTGTCTTTTTTTTTTTTTTGGCATTGTAATCTCATATCCAGTTTTGTAAAGTTACGAAAATTCTCTTACAACAGAATAAAAATTCTGAAGTGATGTAATGTGTTGTTTTGTATTGTATTGTATTTTCGAACGTCAACTGTATCGATTAAAGGAAAATCATACAAGAAAAATATTTGTGCTTGTTCGATCGGATAATAAAATCGGATGAACTGGCACGATCAGCTCTCGAAAGCTCCGTATGAACGATTAGATTATCATACGATCGATTCGAAAGTGGTATTTTTTCATATGATTTTCTGATCAGGCCTTTACTCCAAATACAAAAAAGATTTTGCCTTAAGTTACACTTTAAACCTAGGCAGATATAAAAGACAAAGGAATGCAGCTCTGTAATCACAAATACATTATTAAATGTATTTTAGGGATCGGTCTGTTGCAGTCCCTGCACAGCAGAGCTTGGACTGGGAAAGCAGCACAAGCAGCCAATTAATTCATGTGCCTATACTGATAAGAGGAGAAAGCAAACTGAAGGACGCCCCCAACAAACCTGCCATCAGACGTGCATTGCAGCACAGTGTAAGGCAATATACTAATGTGTTTGTTTTAATGAGAAAAAAAAAAAAGTACAGGCACCATTTTATGGAGTGAACTGCAGGATATTTCTCTGTGCTCAAGTGCGTGCCCATCAGAAGGTGCAATTGGGAACCATTCAGAATGAATGGCATTGCATCGCACAAGCCAACATTGCCACAAAAAACATGATGTTAACAAGCCTTCAATGTCTAGTAATAGGCTGAGGGATGGTCCATAATAGCCTGGGCTCCGAGGAAGTAGGTTAAATGAGGATTGCTGTTAGAAGACTGACATCTAGTGGCAGAAAAGCATTACTGTGGGATAGTTCTGGATTTATACAGAATATTGCAGCAAAAGCTGCTTTTTTTTATCCTTTAATGTGCTAATTTTTTTTTTTTTTATGGAGTTCTGCTTTAAGAGTCTTTAAAAGGCACACCAGACACCAAATCAGGAAATATAATAAGGAAAGAAAATGATTAATTTATTCCATAAGGAGTGTAATGGGAGCACACAGCCTGTAAACGAGTGGATGAAGCAGTCCTGAGCCCGCAGTTACAACCGGAGGTGACTGGTTAATATGGCCGCTTTCTTCTGACTTTGATAAATAAGGCCAAACATGTCCTTGTGTGATGGGAACACTGAACCAGAAACGAGCTGCAAGGTTTGTCAGGAAGGCGGCTCAACGTTTGGCCTTGTAATTGTAGCGCTTACCACCGTAGGAGCCGCTGGGGATGATGGGTCCTCTGTTCTGCCACGACTCTTGAAGCCATCACACGTGGTTATAGATAGAAGGCCACTCACACCTAAGTAACTTAACCACTTGTATAGCTGCCCACCATATAGTAAAATGGCAGCGGTAGGGTGGCACTCTCGTTCTGGGATGACATCATATGACGGCACCCCAGAACCACAGCTCGACTGCGCCACATTCCTAGGACACGGCGTAACCGCGATCTCGGTAGAGCCACACCTCTTTAATCATGTGATCGGCAGTGTCCAATCACAGACGGTCACATGTAAACAAGGAAGTGCCATTTATCGGCTCTCCTTGGCTCACACTGATAGACACACTGTGTGGTGAGGAAAGCCGTTCAGCGCCATCTCCTTGCAGGGGAGACCTGTACAGGTAATCAGGGCACTGATCATCAGTGCCCCAATTACAGGACAGTCCTAGCAGTGCCCATCAGTGACACCAAAGCAGTAGACATGTGCAATTCGTTTCGTTCCGAATTAGTTTAATGAAATTCAGAAACATCAGAATTAACGAATATCCGTTTGACAAATTTTCCCGCAAATTCGAAAATCTGAAATAACAAATAACTTAACTATTAAATTATAGGTATTGGAATTTTCTTTCAAATTTGGCTATTGAACGTAATGAATACGAATTTATCCCAAGTTACAAATTATCCGACATAACGAATGCCGTATCTAAACGAATGGAATGTAACAAATTAATAACAAATAACAACTTGTTCCATTCTATTTGTTTAGATGCGGCATTCGTTATTTCGGATAATTCATAACTTCGGATAAATTCGTGTTCACCAACATCCAAATTTGAAAGGAAATTCCAATACCTATAGTTTAGTTATTATTCATTAGTTATTCTTTCAAATTCTCCGGTTTTCTGATTTACGAATTGCAATAACGAATGACCCAAAAAATGAAAACCAACAAATTTTTCGGCATTGCACGTCTACCAGTCAGTGCCCATCAGTGCTGCCTTTCAGTGCCCGTCAGTGCTGCCTTTCAGTGCCCATCAGTTGAGTGGATCACACAGCCAGCTGCACCTGGCTACACAACAATGAAGTCAGGCCTCCAATTCCAATAAAAAGATCATTTGATATTCCTAGATTTGAACTTTTACTGCTACAATCATTAGCTTCCCCTAAACTGGTCTGTGTACTTTGGCCTAGAGGACTGCAGCACTGCACACCACTTTAGGGAAGTCAACTACTGGATTTATTGTTTTCTATATAGTATGTCAAGCCCTGTGCAAAGGTCAGCACTAAATACATAAGAATATATTTTTCTCCCGGTTGGATGGGTAACGGATGAATTAAAGAGAGCAGCCCATGTGGCTTTATCCAACATTTTACAGTGGTAGCCCAAGCTTAACGTATATTTAAAACCATATTTTTCGCCTAAATCTATGTCTCATTGGGGAGATTTCTCTTGACTTCCCGTCTTGTTACTCAATATGAAGTGAAAGGATATACATTATATATTGTCCAATGTATTGGGATGCCTGCCTTTACACACACGAACAAACTTTATAGGCCTCTGAGTCCGTAGGGTTCAATATTGAGTTGGCCCACCCTTTGCAGATATAACAGCTTCAACTCTTCTGGGAAGGCTGTCCACAAGGTTTAGGAGTGTGTCTATGGCAACGTTTGACCATTCTTCCAGGGTTCAATATCGAGTTGGCCCACCCAGAAGTGCATTTGCGAGGTCAGGCACTGATGTTGGACGAGAAGGCCTGGCTTGCAATCTCTTTTCTAATTCATCCCATAGGTGTTAGATTGGGTTGAGGTCAGGACTTTGTGCAGGCCAGTCAAGTTCCTCCACCCCAAACTCCCTCAACCATGTCTTTATGGACCTTGCTACAAAGGATGGGCCAACTCAATATTGAACCCTACGGACTAAGACGCCATTAAAGTTCATGTGTGTTTAAAGGCAGGTGTCCCAATACTTTTGGCAATATAGTGCATTTTCAATTGTAATGAAATTCCCCGCCGACTGCCGTCACGGGGATAAGTGTCCCCATTGGAAGATTTCTCTATTGGCAGTTCTGTTGGTAGCTATAAACTTTGGATTTACACCCTTACCCTAATTCCAGGTGGCATTGGTGAGGAGGACATTTACAAGCAGTGAATCTCTCTCACAGGGATACAGACTGCAATGATGACAGTGGTTCCAACCCATTACCACTCTCCAAAAACCCATTACCACTCTCCAAAAAGCACCACACTCTGGTTACTGGTAAGAATTATGAAACATTAATTAGTTGCATGAAAATGACATGTTCCTGTGCCTGTATGGTTTCCTACAGCTTCTTCCTAAAACCCAAGGACATGCTAGTAGGTCAATTGGCTCCTGTCCAAATTGGCCCTAGTATGCGTGTGCGCTTGTATATGTATGCATGTGGGATAAGGACCTTAGACTGTAAGCTCCATGAGTGCAGGGACTGATGTGAATGTACAGTATTGTAAAGCACTGCATACAATTACTAGCGCACTCTACCTGGAATAAATAAAATTAATAGAGCATATGGTCAGCCCTCTGTCAATACTGCCATCTAGTGGACGCTTGAGAATTGGCAGTGCACAAGGTTAGTATTTTGCCTAGCAATAAGCTGCAGGGCAGGAGACAGTGGTGTATTCTTCCAATTTAAAACATAAAATTAAAAATAGCATTTTTTCAGGAAAAGGCCTGCAGTTTGTCAGTGCAGGTTTCCCAATTAAACAAAAACAGGAAGACTGAGATCTCCTTATAAGGGTTTAGGAAAGTGGATTATCTTGAAACTCTGGTGCAAAAATATAGAGAAGCTACAGAGGCATTTAAAACCCCAACATCTATTCCAAACAAAAATAGTTTGAGTTGACAGACCAATTAAAAAGGGTATATGCGCAAAAGCCAGCATAAATTTCTTTAAACAATTTTGCTGTAATGGATAAAATGGATCAACAGATGGGCCAAATGCTGCCCCAGGCTTCCCCCCAGTGACATTGTCACTAGAGCTGGGCGATTTTCTCAAAAAAACAAAACAAAAAAAACTACAATTTTGTTAAAAAAACAAAAAAAACAAAAACAAAAAAACAAAACAAAAAAAACTCGATTCACAATTCGAATTGAGTTTTTTTTTTTTTTTTGATGGACACAGCGCCGGTCCTAAGGGGCTGCGGGCAGGAGTTTTTAGGTGAGGCCACGGCGTCCGGCCTCGCGGACTAAGCCGAAGCTGTGGCCTCGTCTAAAAACTCCTGCCCGCAGCCCCTTAGGACCGGCGCGGTGTCAGCGCCAGTCCTGGTGGAGAAAAGAGAAAAAAGAAAAAAAAAAAAAAAGAAAAAAAAAATCGATTTGCTGAAATTTTGAATCGATTTGACCTCTCAACTCAAGATTCAAATCAATTTTTTCCCCAGCCCTAATTGTCACATGATCAAAAGTCTAGGCATTTGATCATGTACACTATATTGCCAAAACTATTGTGACGCCTGCCTTTACACGCACATAAACGTTAATGGCATCCCAGTCTTAGTCCATAGGGTTCAATACTGAGTTGGTCCACCCTTTGCAGCTATAAAACAGCTTCAACTCTTCTGGGAAGGCTGTCCACAAGGTTTAGGAGTGTGTCTATGGGAGTGTTTGACTATTCTTCCAGAAGCGCATTTGTGAGGTCAGGTACTGATGTTGATGGGAATGCCTGGCTCGTAGCCTCTGCCCCCAATTCATACCAAAAGTGTTCTATCGGATTGCGGTCAGGACTCTGCAGGCCAGTCAAAGTTCCTCCACCCCAAACTCGCTCATCCATGTCTTTATGGACCTTGCTTGTGCACTGGTCCACATTTGGTGGCACAGAGTCCTGACCTCAACCTGATAGAATACCATTGGGATGAATTAGAGCGGAGACTGCGAGCCAGTCCTTGTACAACTGTGCCTGACCTCGCAAATGCGCTTCTGGGTGGGCCAACTCAATATTGAACCCTATAGACTAAGACTGGGATGCCATTAAAAGTTAATGTGTGTGTAAAGGCAGGCATCCCTATACCTTTGGTAATATACCAGGAACGTGCTGTGAAGTCAGTGGCTGGTGAGGCACTGGCTAGTATCAGAGCCAGATACACACCGGTTACACACACCGCAAATGTCAGAGCAAGAGCAATAATTCTAGCACAAGACCTCCTGTGTAACCCTAAACATGTAACCTGTAAAAATCTTAAAGCGTCACCTATGGAGATTTTTAAGTACCGAAGTTTGGCACCATTCCACAAGTGTGCGCAATTTTAAAGCGTGGCATGTTAGGTATCCATTTACATCAGTTTTTTTCCCCCCAAAAAAACACATTTGAAATATTGCTGCGCAAATACTGTGTAACATAAAAAGTTGTAACAACCACCATTTTATTCCCTATGGTGTCTGCAAAAAGAAAAAAAAAAAGTATAATATTATACAACACATACATACAGAAAGTATTACACAAATAATTATATATTGTTTTTAAAGGTAATTTACTATATTTTCAAAAACTGTAGTCAAGCAGGTGGCTTAATGGACAAATTACTGATGTTTGAAGTTATAACTTCAAACCAGTAATTTCACAGTAAATAGCTAATAAATTATTATGTTATAACTTAATCAAGCTAAGTCATATATTATGCTATATAAAATAGTACCTTTTCAGCAGTAGAAGATTTTCATTATCCCTCTTAACTGTGTGAGAAAAACATGGAATTATGGGTAAACCTTATACCCATAAACCCATGCTTTTTCCTTGTAGTTAAGAGGGCTGGAAGGGAGTATTTGTGTTTTAGATACATGTCCCCTTCTATGACACTGCAGTGAGAGGAGAGCCTCCACTGCAGCATTTTTATTCGACAGCCGGGGCCAAATGGTGCTTTACCATTGGTCCAAGGCTCCAAGCTGTCCATTAAGCTCAGTGCCAGTGACAAGTAGTGAGGAGAGGCACTGTGCGCTCAGTCTGGTGCAAACAGAGCGTGCCAGCTTGTATTTAAACTGGCCGCGCAAGAAGCCCTGCATCTCCAGAACTATAAGTGGAAGGAGCCCCAAATTTTGACCAGTGGTGGGGTAGGACTTCAGATACATACCCCAGGTCGCAGAGCTACGACCCTCAAAGCGCAATTTTTTTTTTTTTGGGTAGTTTTCTTTTATTCCATGTTAATGGCAGGTCCCAAATCCTTACATATTGATGCCTTCTCTTTCCCCTGGAAGAGCATGGCCTATGCACAATAGTGAGGATGCTGGTGCTGTGCCTGGCTGGCACGCAAGCAGTAGGGCCTGGTGGCACATGCACAGTAAGGGCTGCCGTTTTAGAGTTCTGGTTCTGTGAGAAAAAAGGGGGGGGGACCTGCCAGTGTATGCACAGTAACGTTGTTGGAAAATCAAGCACAGTACAGCGCATGTGTCTTCTGGACACAGAACCTGACAGACAGCAGCCTCTACTGCACATGTGCTGGCCAGACAGCACCAGTGGTTCTAGACAGACTCTCTATAGAGGGGGGGGGGGGGGTAAAAGGCTGGTAATGTTTTAAAGTTTAGATAGGAGCATTTACCAGCAAAAAAAAAAAACACACACACACACACACACACACACACACACACACACACACACACACACACACACACACACACACACACACACAGGAACAGGTATGTAGCTACATGTTTTTCTTTCTAGGAGGGTTTATTCTCACTTTAACACAAGACAGCCATGGTTGCAGCAGAGACAGCCATGGTTGCAGCAAGTGTACCCATCAGTGTCCCATAGAACCCATTGGTAGGTTGTTTGGAAAAACAATGCCCTGATTTATGATGCCTGTAGCTGGAAATGAGTGTCCTTCAGACTACACCCTGCATCTGAGGATTACAAACATGTACCACAATCCCATCAAACACTCACCCTCCCCCATCTACAAAATGCCAGGTTTAGAAGATTCCACTCACCCGATTGCAACTGATCTGTAACCTTCAGTGCAAGTATGGTTACAGCTCACAAGAAAAACTAGGAACCAGGTAGACATTACTAGACAGAATTAAAGTGCAAAGTGAATACTCTGAGTTCTACCCATCCCTACTACCATGACTTACATTTTCTGTGGCTCCAATGACTGATATGCATACCAGTACTGCATTAGCCACAGGAGGTTGCAGTTTTTAAAAAACAGCCAATTAATCTACCAGCTGGAGTGTGGGAGGAATCCTTACCCAGAGGAAATCCCAGCAAGTAAACTCCATACAGATAGTGTCATGACTGAGATTCAAACCAAGGCCCCCAGTGCTGCAAGGCATAAGTGCTAGCCACTATGCTGCCCCCCTAGAGTTCTTTAAAAATGCAAAATTTATTAAAAAAAAAAAAAAAGACAGACAGACAGGACCAATCAATGCCTGAGATTCACTTTTATTCCTAAAATTTCCAACATGGAGACACTCAGGACAAGTGAAATAATCAGCTATCCAGACTCTTTAGTTCTTTTTAAGGTTTCTTATTTAATGTTACAAATGATAGCTGGTTTCTGAGGGAGAAGGAATGACTGAATACACAAATACATGAAGACAGAACAAATAGCTGCATGTGACAAGCACACAGGGCATAGATACCACAGCAAACACACTTGGAATGGGCGGAAGTCACATATCCCCTGTGCAAAGTCTAAATGATAAGAATTCATGATATGCTATGGAATGAAGGTGATCTTACTTCAACAGACATCTATCATTAATCTCAGACTCAGAGGTCATAGTATGGTCTTTCACAACACAACAGATACACATTTCAGTCCATCAGACAAGAACCAGTGGTGAACAGCAACTCCAGCAGACCTCCTGTGTACCTGCTTAGCTGTCCCAGAATTCTATGCTGGTGACATCGGTCATTGAAAAATGGCTCAAGGTAAGGTTGAGGGACGTTCCTCATTGTGGAGATTGTCCTCAAAACCCCAGACCTCTATTATTGCCACTTGGAAGGTTTCAGAGCACAGAGGCTGGTTGTTGAAGGTGTTGCAGTGGCTGGTTCTTCCATAATTCAGATCAGAGTCCAAATATAAAGCTTGTCCATCTCCGCCACCTAGTGGAAGGAAAGATTCAGGCAGGACCAGTTAAGACAATAACAGGTAGCAATGCAGCAGATCTAAAAGGATTCATCTGACAATCAGTAAACTAAACATTTTCCAAAAGAAATAAATGCACACATTAATGACCTTCTGAAAATGCTGGTTAAATGCTCAAACTAATAGCATCTGTAACGCGCCTCTCCCCTCACTCCAGTGTGAAAGCTCGAGAGCTTTCACACTAGAGCGATGCGCTGGCAGGACGCCAAAAAAAGTCCTGCAAGCTCCATCTTTGAGGCGCTCCTACAGCTCCCCTGCCCTTTGAAGTCAATGGGCAGCGCCACCGAAGTGCTGGCTGCAGTGGCGCTTTTAACCCTTTTTCAGCCATTAGGGGGGTTAAAAGCACCCACTAGCGGCCGAAAAAACTACGGTAAAGCCCTGGCGACGCCCCCAACTCCCCAGTGTGAAAGTAGCCTAAAAAAAGGTGCAAAATACTTACCTCTTCACTATGGTCCGCGAGGTCCCTAGCCTTGATTAAATAGCACAATATGATGCAACTCCCATGCATGTGCAGGAAATCATTTATCCCAACATCAAGGCACTGTGACAAGATTGTACCAGTTGCTGAGAAAAATGTGTTTATTTTACCTATAAATGCAACGTTAATCTTATTTCTGTACATTCTCACTAAATCTTATCAGCATGAAAGCCAGACAAACTTTTGCAGGATTAGAAGTCAGCAATGGTGGCCTTCCAGTTTCTCCCAGGAAGGGTTTCCTTTAAAGCGGTTGTATGCCCGGCAAAAAAAAAAAAAAAACCCCAAACCTGTAAAAGGCAAAAAGGCATACTAGCTCATTATGAAATACTTACCTTAGAACGAAGCCCCGTCCTGCCTCCTGGTCACTGATGAGGGAGCTGATGTGTTCCCTTTGTGTTTCTTTCCGGGTTTGCGGCTCCGCTCAAGAAGCTCAGATTTACCGGCAGCATCTGCCGGACCTTCAGAGCACATGCGCCACTGATGACAGCGGCTGCATGAAGGTGAATATCTCCTAAATCGTACAGGTTTAGGAGATATTAATTTTACCTACAGGTAAGACTTATTGTAGGCTTACCTGTAGGTAAAAGTGTGCATGGAGGAGGATACAACCGCTTTAACTTATGGGCGCTTAACCTGTGGCCCTCTAGCTATTGTGGAATTACAAGTCCCATCGTGGCTCTGCCTTTGGGAGTCATGCTTGTAACGGTCAGTGGCTTGCAATGCCTTATAGGACTTGCTAACTGGACAGCAATAAAAAAAAAAAAAAAAAAAAAAAAAAAAAAAAGAAGTAGTTAAAAGCGGTGTTCCAGCCATTTTTTTTTAAAGTCAGCAGCAGTGCTTGTAGCTGCAGACTTAAAAAGGAAACGAACCTGTCCAGGTAGCCCGCGATGTCGCCCCCCCGAGGCTGATCAGTCCATGGGATCAGGTGCAGACGCCACCATTCAAACTAAGGGAAACTGGCAGTGGAGCCTTGCGGCTTCACTGCCAGTTTCTGACTGTACATGGGCGAGTCGCACAGTGCTTTGTGCAAGGCCAGCTTGGCATCTGGGACACACAGGTCCCAGAAGACAAACGGGGGGCTCGACGCAGAAGAGGATGTGAAATCCTGGGCTGTGGCCCAGCTGGATCGGAAGGACACTTAGTACAAAAAAAAAAAAAAAAAGGGGGAAGGAGGTACTGGAGAAAGAAAATTTTTTTTTTTAAATATCCAAAAACAAGGGGTGGAGAGGTGGTCTTTCGTTTAGGAACACCTCTCAAAATTGGGTGGAACTCCGCTTTAAAAGGAGAAGTAGGGCCAAAGCTCTTTTGGCCCTGCTTAGCCGGGGGATCACAGGAATGCACTTAATTCTGCACTCCTGTAACCTGTGGGCTAAGGTCCGCTGTCAATGAGCTGCTCCAGACTCTGCATTGATCTCGACTTTATTTTTTTAATTCTTTATTTATAATATCCAACATACACGCAACAAATTCGTTTAGACAGGTACATAACTAGAGTGCACAAAAAAAACTAACCTATACAAAAGGGATATATCATACTAGTACTTATAACTATAAATATATAGGCGACCCAGTCGGAACTCCCAAATGTCTCAACATCTGATTCTTAAACTCTTAAGTAAAGAGTCAACACTCTAAATTCACTTAGTCGTTGTCACCATGAATATAGGGATAACATAATTTCTTTAACACCATAAAAATAGAAAACTAAACCCGAAAACATTTATAAAGTGAAAAGAAAATACAGTAAAGACAGAAAGGAAAGAGAAAAAAAAAAAAAAGAAAGGGGAGGTGTGAACAAGAATCGGAACAAATATAGCCGCCAGCAGGGGATGTGGAGGTCCTCGATTGCTTTCCGACACTGTTTAGGTAATCTTAGGAAGCGAAAAGAGCCTTTCCTTCCTCTGAAAATTTGAATATATTCCACTGAGCCCAGGTTTTAGAATACATCTCGTGTCGATTTTGGGCCGAGAGTATCAGGTCTTCCAACCTGTTTACCTTTTCCACTCTTGTAAGCCAGAGCAAGATAGAAGGGGGTCTTAAGTCTCTTCACTGCCGGGCAATACACGATCTGGCCGCATTAAAGACGTGGCGCAGTATTAATTAAATGTCTTTTCTGGTATGTTCGAAACATGTAATAAAAATAGAGCCGGATCATCGGGAAGGATGTAGTCTGTAAATTTCTGAGATATACGCTGCACCTCCTTCCAGAAGTGCTCCAACTTCGGACAAGACCAGAAAATATGAAGTAAAGTCCCCCTGTCTTCCAGACATCTCCAACATTTGTCTGTAATCGAGGGGGAGTATTTATGAAGTATTGAAGGTGTACGATACCATCTCGTCAAAAGTTTAAAATTAGTTTGCTGGGCCCGGACACAAATGGATGATTTTAAGGCCGAGCGTATAATCCGCCTCTGTTGTGCCGGAGGAAAGGTCCTATCCAATTCCCTTTCCCATTTCCGTACAAAAGGGGGAATGTACCCTTCTGGGGGGGCAATCAGTAACGCATACATTTGTGAAAGTATGGGAAAGGGGGCCTATGTCCTCACATATTTGTTCTAAGGGAGTCAGTCTCTGAAATATGTCCGGGGACGGGAGAGTATTGGAAAAATGTCGAAGTTGTGCACCACTCCAGAAGTCGAGGCCGAATCAGTCCTTTGACGAAGTAAACAGCGACAATGAGGGCCAGGTCGTAGATTGTGCAAAATGCGAAGCCTGGTAGCATTGCGACTCTAGTAGTGTTCTAAAAAAGGACCTTCTTATAACCCCGGAGGGAAAGGGGGTTCCCCATGATAGGATAGAGGGGGGAGTAGGTAGATGATAATGAAGTGGTAGAATATACTCGAGAGCAAATACGTAGGGTAGGTCCCACGGTTGCGTGCATTTTAAGAGTAGGACTAAGATCTGTAAAGCACCAAACCGCGCAACGGAACCATACTTTGTGATTGCTCAATCCTTGGCCACAGTTTAAAATCTATATGTCTGCACCAACCTATTAATCTCCCATATGCACTGCCCGATAATATTTCTGCATATAGGGTACCGCTACCCCTCCATACTGCTTAGGCATAGTCATAAGTCGACATTATAGTCTAGGTCTTTTATAGGCCCAAATAAAACTGGTTATTAGCGCATTAATCTGTTAAAAAAATTCTGAAGGTATATAAATTAGTAATGTTTGAAAAAAAAGGTATAAAAATTTGGGCAAAAATTGCCATTTTAATTATATTGCATCTACCAAACCAAGAAAAAAAGGCCCTATTGCCATTTGGAAAGTAAGAACCATACTCTACTAGGAGGTGGAAAATTCAATTCAAAAGGTGTGCTTTAATTTAGGTGGAATGAATGTGCCCAGGTATTTAAGGGGCAATCCAGTCTATCTAAAATTAAAATGAACTTTTAGGGCTTTGATTTGGTGCGAAGACATCGATACCCTCATTGCTTCAGATTTGGACATATTCATTGTTAGATTCGACAGGGAACCATATTGATCCAATTCTCTTAAAAGGTTCGGTAAAGATATAACTGGTTTGGTAAGTGAAAATAAGATAGACTTTAATGTAGGGCCTTAGCCACCCGCTCCCGTCCCCTCCACAGCCCAGCGCTCCAGTGAACGCTGGAGGGGCAGGGCAGAGAGCCGGCGACTGACAGCCATAGACTGAAAACAGAGAACAGAGCGATCAGCGAGCGGTCTTTGATTACTCAGTTCTTGGTCTTAGAGGTGGTGGGGGGGGGGGGGGGACAGATGAAGCATTGGACCAATGCTGTATCCACCTAGGTGAATATAAATGTTTGTTATTTTGAATTCCCATACTTCTGTTTTAAAGCAACCTTTACGTAAAATAAAAGTAAAATAAAAGTCACTCCCAGACAGTGTTATTTTCGTCAACGAAATGAACACCAATTTTAGTTGACTAAAATAATTTAAAGGACTAAAATACAACTAAAACTAAAAATTTTATTTTAGTCAAAAGACTGACTAAAAACTAAATTGAGATTTGACGTAAAAAATGAACACTGGTTATATATCACAACGGCTTAATCTGTCTCTGTAGTTTTTCCCCAAAAAATTGCGTTTGGAAAATTGCTGTGCAAATACTGTGACAAAAAAAATTGCAAACACCGACCATTTTATTCTGTAGGGCCTCCTCTTTAAAAATATATAATGTTTGGGGGTTCGAAGCAATTTTCTAGCAAAAAAAAAAAAAAAAAAAAAATTTGTTCATATTTCATTTATAACTTCAATACCAATTTTCAGCTCTGTCGCAATTTGAATGACAATTGCGCGGTCATGCTACACTGTACTCAAACAATTTTTTTATCATTTTGTTCCCACAAATAGAGCTTTCTTTTGGTGGTATTTGATCACCTCTGTGGTTTTTATTTTTTGCGCAACAAAACCGAATTTTTTTTTTTTCAAAAAGATTCTTTGTTTCTGTTAATTTTTTGTAAAGGAGTTCGTTTTCTTCTTCAATGACAGGCACTGATATGGCTGCACTGACGGGCACTGATATGGCTGCACTGATGGGCACTGATATGGCTGCACCGATGGGCACTGATATGGCTGCACCGATGGACACTGATGGGTGGCACCGATGGACATCACTGCAATATAATAGTGGGCACTGATTGGGCACATGTGGGTGGCCATGGGGTACATACCTGGCCATCCACATGTTGCCCCTCTCCCTGGTGGTCCTAGTGGCGACCCCTGGTGGTCATCTGAGGGGGGGGGGGCTTCGCTGATAAACAATCAGCGCAGACCCCCCCCGTCAGGAGAGCCGCCGATCGGCTCTCATCTACTCGCATCTGTCAGATGCGAGTGAGGAAAAGCTGATCAACAACTCTTCCTATTGACATCGTGATCAGCCGTGATTGGACACGGCTGATCACGTGGTAAAGAGCCTCCGCCGGAGGCTCTTTACCAAGATCCGTGGAGCGGTGTGTCAGACTGACACACCACTCCACTGATCGCCGCGATGCGCGCCCCCCCTGCTGGACATCATATGACGCCCGGTCAGGATAACTGAACCACCGCCCGGCCGTCATCTGCTATGGGCCGGGCGGGAAGTGGTTAAACAAAAAGTGTCAGAAAAGGCTTGGTCTTCAAGTGGTTAGAAGAGTGGGTGATGTGTGGCATACGCTTCTTATGTTGTGCATAAAATACCACGACAGGTCAAACCCCCCCCCCCCCCCAAATCACCCCTTTTTGGAAAGTAGACACCCCAAGGTATTTGCTGAGAGGCATGGTAAGTGCATGGAATATTTAATCTTTTGCGACAAAAAAAAAAAAAAAAAAAAAAAAAAAAAAAAACACCTTGTAATTTCAGAAAAACAAAGATGTCAGGTAAATGATATAATGCTCACACATGGGTATATGTGAAACTGCACCCCAGAATACATTCTGCTGCTTCTCCGCAGTATGGGGATACCATGAGACTTTTTCGGGGTCTAGCTGCGTACAGGACCCCAAAAACCAATCCCTGCCTTCAGGCTTTATAAAGGGCATAAAATGGTGATTTTACTTCCTTACTACCCATGATAGTTTCAGAGGCCATGAACTGTCAAGATCGCTCAACTCCCCCCAAATTACCCCTTTTCAGAAAGTAGACATCCCAAGGTATTTGCAGATCTCATTTGTTGCCACAATTATTTGGAAAAAGAAAGGAAAAATGAAAATGTATTTTTTCTTTCTTTTTTAAATTTTCAAAACATTGTGACAAAATACTTAACATGCTTCTCAGAAAATAGCTTGGGGTGTCTTTCCAAAATCGGATCATGGGGGGGGGGTTTGTGCTATCTTGGCATTTCATGGCCTCCGAAACTGATAAGTAGTGAGGAAGTGAAATGAGCAATTTACACCCTTTGAAAACCTGTTCCTTTTAGGTGGCGATTTGTTTTCGGGGTCCTGTATGAGGCTAGACTGCCAAAAAGTCTCACATGTGGTATCCCCTTAGAAGCAGCAGAATGTATTTTGAGGTGTAACTTCACATATGCCCATGGTATGTGTGAGCAATATATAATTGAAGTGACAGCTTTGTGTGAAGGAAAAACAAAAACAAAAAAACAAAAACAAACAAAAAAAACCCACACACCTGTTTGTAGACGCTATAACTTTTGCACAAACCAATCAATATACACTTTATTGGGTTTCTTTTTACCAAAAACATGTAGCTGAATACATTTGAGAAAATTTGAGTTTATTGGATATTTTTTATAACAAAGTAGTTCTTCAAAATTTTCGCCCTTTTTCGTTTATATTGCAAAAAAGTAAAAAAAAAACAAAAAACCCACCAGTGGTGATCAAATACGCACAAAAGAAAGCTCTATTTGTGGGGAAAAAAAAAAAAAAAAAAAAAAGATATAAATTTTTGTTTGGTACAGCATTTCATGACCGCGCAATTATCAGTTAAAGTAGCACAGTGCCAAATGGCAAAAAAAAAAAAAAAGCTCTGGTCAGGCAGGGGGGATAACCTTCCGGAGTTTAAGTGGTTAAACATTTAGAGCAATAATAAAAAAATAGGCCAGTATTACACTTTGTGCTCTAACTACTCACCTATGATAATGCATTCTGTGCTCCCAGCCATGAACATGGAGGCTGTTTTGGATGGAAGGTTGAAGTGGCGAGTGGCCAGGAATGGAGACAGGCGATCAGAAGGGTCCGTGCCATCAGCTGTGTCTTGGGAAGAGTTTGCTTCTAGGTCAACTGTTGCACTTACTCTGCCGAGCTCGGGGTGTTTTATGATCACCCACTCGTAGCGCTCCACCTCTGGCTGAAGCTAAACAAACAGAATCAATTAAAACGCTGAAAAAATGATGCCAGTTATGCCTTCCATGTACACAATGTCCGCACCACCCAGTTCTGAAGTACACAGCTTTGACCCCTGAGAAGTCTGAACATGTAGGTTAAATGCAAATGGTTTTCTTAGTCTAGTTTTTGCTTCCACCCATTTAATCAACTCCAATTTTAGAGTCCTTTTCTTACCTTTACAGTGGGGCAAAAAAGTATTTAGTCAGCCACCAATTGGGCAAGTTCTCCCACTTAAAAAGATGAGAGAGGCCTGTAATTGTCATCATAGGAATACCTGAACTATGAGAGACAAAATGTGGAAACAAATCCAGACAATCATATGGTCTGATTTGGAAAGAATTTATTTGCAAATTATTGTGGAATATAAGTATTTGGTCACCTACAAACAAGCAAGATTTTTGGCTTTCACAGACCTGTATCTTCTTTAAGAGGCTCCTCTGTCCTCCACTCATTACCTGTATTAATGGCACCTGTTTGAATTTGTTATCAGTATAAAAGACACCTGTCCACAACCTCAAACAGTCGCACTCCAAACTCCACTATGGTGAAGACCAAAGAGCTGTCGAAGGACACCAGAAACAAAATTGTAGACCTGCACCAGGATGGGAAGACTGAATCTGAAATAGGCAAGCAGCTTGGTGTGAAGAAATCAACTGTGGGAGCAATAATTAGAAAATGGAAGACATACAAGACCACTGATAATCTCCCTTGATCTGGGGCTCCACGCAAGATCTCACCCCATGGGGTCAAAACGATCACAAGAACGGTGAGCAAAAATCCCAGAACCACACGGGGGGGACCTAGTGAATGACCTGCAGAGAGCTGGGACTAACATAACAAAGGCTACCATCAGTAACACACTACGCAGCCAGGGACTCAGATCCTGCAGTACCAGACGTTTCCCCCTGGTTAAGCCAGTACATGTCCGGGCTCGTCTGAGGTTTTCTAGAGAGCATTTGGATGATCCAGAAGAGGAGAATGTCATATGGTCAGATGAAACCAAAGTAGAACTGTTTGGTAGAAACACAACTCATCGTGTTTGGAGGAGAGAGAATGCCGAGTTGCAACCAAAGAACACCATACCTACTGTGAAGCATGGGAGTGGCAACATCATTCTTTGGGGCTGTTTCTCTACAAAGGGAACAGAACGACTGATCCGTGTACATGAAAGAACGAATGGGGCCATGTATCGTGAGATTTTGAGCGCAAACCTCCTGCCATCAGCAATGGCATTGAAGATGAAATGTGCCATCGCCCGGGCAACGAAGGAGTGGCTTCGTAAGAAGCATTTCAAAGTCCTGGAGTGGCCCAGCCAGTCTCCAGATCTGAACCCCATAGAAAACCTTTGGAGGGAGTTGAAAGTCTGTGCTGCCCAGCGACAGCCCCAAAACATCACTGCTCTAGAGGAGATCTGCATGGAGGAATGGGCCAACATACCAGCAACAGTGTGTGACAACCTTGTGAAGACTTACAGAAAACATTTGACCTCTGTCATTGCCAACAAAGGATATATAACAAAGTATTGAGATGAACTTTTGATATTGACAAAATACTTATTTTCCACCATAATTTGCAAATAAATTCTTTCCAAATCAGACAATGTGATTGTCTGGATTTGTTTCTACATTTTGTCTCTCATAGTTGAGGTTTACCTATGACGACAATTACAGGCCTCTCTCATCTTTAAGTGGGAGAACTTCTACAATTAGTGGCTGACTAAATACTTTTTTGCCCCACTGTACATGTGAATGTGTTTAGCTTAAAGTGGAAGTCCAGTCTTAAACTAAAATCTCTAAAATCTACTTGCAGCCACAAGCAAAGACTAACCTATCTAGCCTGTAAAGCAAAACTCGCTATACATACCTTTTCTGAAGCCGATCCGATCCCACGCTGAGCTGCCAGCGGTGGCTTCTCTGTGTAGGCGGGTACAGAAAAGGAAGCAACAACGGAAGCCCCATAGTAAGTCTATGGCAGTGGCGGCCCGTCCATAGGGGGCGCCTGGGCGCCGCCCCCCCCACCTCCAGGCAGCAAAAAAAAACAAAACAAAAAAAAAAAAAAAAAGTCAAAAAAAAAAAAAAAAAAATTTTAATACCGGCCCTTTAAAAAAAAAAAAAAAAAACGAAAAAAAAAGGTCCTTAAGTGCACTGTGTTCGGACGCCGGATACAGTGCGACGCCGGACACAGTGCACTTATAGGAAGCGCCACGTCTATGCAATCACGAGATTGCAGACGTGGCGCTGCATTTGCGGGCGTTTAGCCCGCCTTGGGGCGTTTTCTGAAGCGCCGAGTAGCTTCCGCTCGGCCATAGCAATACATACTACAGGCGCCGGGCGGAAGCTACTTGGCACTGCAGATTTGATTGACATCTGCCCTGAGGCAGATGTCACTTCCTGGTTCTCTCTCTCATTGCGCCCGAGAGAGGAAGCAGGAAGAATGCTGGTGCCAGTGTGAGGAGGAGGACACCGCAGGAGACTGAAGGTAAGTACCGTTGTGTGGAGAATCGGGGGGACACCTGCTGAGGGGGGGCTCTGGTGGGGGGGACTCTGATGGGGACACCCGCTGTGGGGGGACTCTGATGGGGGACACCCTGCTGTGGTGGGGGGGACTCTGATGGGGGACACCCTGCTGTGGTGGGGGGGACTCTGATGGGGGACACCCTGCTGTGGTGGGGGGGACTCTGATGGGGGACACCCTGCTGTGGTGGGGGGGACTCTGATGGGGGACACCCTGCTGTGGTGGGGGGGACTCTGATGGGGGACACCCTGCTGTGGTGGGGGGGACTCTGATGGGGGACACCCTGCTGTGGTGGGGGGGACTCTGATGGGGGACACCCTGCTGTGGTGGGGGGGACTCTGATGGGGGACACCCTGCTGTGGGGGGGGGGGACTCTGATGGGGGACACCCTGCTGTGGGGGGGGGGGACTCTGATGGGGGACACCCTGCTGTGGGGGGGGGGGGGACTCTGATGGGGGACACCCTGCTGTGGGGGGGGGGGGGACTCTGATGGGGGACACCCTGCTGTGGGGGGGGGACTCTGATGGGGGACACCCTGCTGTGGGGGGGGGACTCTGATGGGGGACACCCTGCTGTGGGGGGGGGACTCTGATGGGGGACTCTGATGGGGGACACCCTGCTGTGGGGGGGACTCTGATGGGGGACACCCTGCTGTGGGGGGGGGGGGACTCTGATGGGGGACACCCTGCTGTGGGTGGACTCTGATGGGGGACACCCTGCTGTGGGGGGGGACTCTGATGGGGGACACCCTGCTGTGGGGGGGGACTCTGATGGGGGACACCCTGCTGTGGGGGGGGACTCTGATGGGGGACACCCTGCTGTGGGGGGGGACTCTGATGGGGGACACCCTGCTGTGGGGGGGGACTCTGATGGGGGACACCCTGCTGTGGGGGGGGACTCTGATGGGGGACACCCTGCTGTGGGGGGGGGGGACTCTGATGGGGGACACCCTGCTGTGGGGGGGGGGGACTCTGATGGGGGACACCCTGCTGTGGGGGGGGGACTCTGATGGGGGACACCCTGCTGTGGGGGGGGGACTCTGATGGGGGACACCCTGCTGTGGGGGGGGGACTCTGATGGGGGGACACCCTGCTGTGGGGGGGGGACTCTGATGGGGGACACCCTGCTGTGGGGGGGGGGGACTCTGATGGGGGACACCCTGCTGTGGGGGGGGGGGACTCTGATGGGGGACACCCTGCTGTGGGTGGACTCTGATGGGGGACACCCTGCTGTGGGGGGGGACTCTGATGGGGGACACCCTGCTGTGGGGGGGGGACTCTGATGGGGGACACCCTGCTGTGGGGGGGGACTCTGATGGGGGACACCCTGCTGTGGGGGGGGACTCTGATGGGGGACACCCTGCTGTGGGGGGGGACTCTGATGGGGGACACCCTGCTGTGGGGGGGGACTCTGATGGGGGACACCCTGCTGTGGGGGGGGACTCTGATGGGGGACACCCTGCTGTGGGGGGGGACTCTGATGGGGGACACCCTGCTGTGCGGGGGGGGACTCTGATGGGGGACACCCTGCTGTGCGGGGGGGGACTCTGATGGGGGACACCCTGCTGTGCGGGGGGGGACTCTGATGGGGGACACCCTGCTGGGGGGGGGGACTCTGATGGGGGACACCCTGCTGTGGGGGGGGGGGGGACTCTGATGGGGGACACCCTGCTGTGGGGGGGGGGGGGACTCTGATGGGGGACACCCTGCTGTGGGGGGGGGGGGACTCTGATGGGGGACACCCTGCTGTGGGGGGGGGGACTCTGATGGGGGACACCTGCTGTGGGGGGGGACTCTGATGGGGGACACCTGCTGTGGGGGGGGACTCTGATGGGGGACACCTGCTGTGGGGGGGGACTCTGATGGGGGACACCTGCTGTGGGGGGGGACTCTGATGGGGGACACCTGCTGTGGGGGGGGACTCTGATGGGGGACACCTGCTGTGGGGGGGACTCTGATGGGGGACACCTGCTGTGGGGGGGGACTCTGATGGGGGACACCTGCTGTGGGGGGGGGACTCTGATGGGGGACACCTGCTGTGGGGGGGACTCTGATGGGGGACACCTGCTGTGGGGGGGACTCTGATGGGGACACCTGCTGTGGGGGGGACTCTGATGGGGGACACCTGCTGTGGGGGGGACTCTGATGGGGGACACCTGCTGTGGGGGGGACTCTGATGGGGGACACCTGCTGTGGGGGGGACTCTGATGGGGGACACCTGCTGTGGGGGGGACTCTGATGGGGGACACCTGCTGTGGGGGGGACTCTGATGGGGGGACACCTGCTGTGGGGGGACTCTGATGGGGACACCTGCTGTGGGGGGACTCTGATGGGGACACCTGCTGTGGGGGGACTCTGATGGGGACACCTGCTGTGGGGGGACTCTGATGGGGACACCTGCTGTGGGGGGACTCTGATGGGGACACCTGCTGTGGGGGGACTCTGATGGGGACACCTGCTGTGGGGGGACTCTGATGGGGACACCTGCTGTGGGGGGACTCTGATGGGGACACCTGCTGTGGGGGGACTCTGATGGGGACACCTGCTGTGGGGGGACTCTGATGGGGACACCTGCTGTGGGGGGACTCTGATGGGGACACCTGCTGTGGGGGGACTCTGATGGGGGACACCTGCTGTGGGGGGACTCTGATGGGGGACACCCTGCTGTGGGGGGGGGGGACTCTGATGGGGGACACCCTGCTGTGGGGGGGGGGACTCTGATGGGGGACACCCTGCTGTGGGGGGGGACTCTGATGGGGGACACCCTGCTGTGGGGGGGGACTCTGATGGGGGACACCCTGCTGTGGGGGGGGGACTCTGATGGGGGACTCTGATGGGGGACACCCTGCTGTGGGGGGGGGGACTCTGATGGGGGACACCCTGCTGTGGGGGGGACTCTGATGGGGGACACCCTGCTGTGGGGGGGGGACTCTGATGGGGGACACCCTGCTGTGGGGGGGGGGGGGACTCTGATGGGGGACACCCTGCTGTGGGGGGGGGACTCTGATGGGGGACACCCTGCTGTGGGGGGGGGGGACTCTGATGGGGGACACCCTGCTGTGGGGGGGGGGGGACTCTGATGGGGGACACCCTGCTGTGGGGGGGGGGACTCTGATGGGGGACACCCTGCTGTGGGGGGGGACTCTGATGGGGGGACACCCTGCTGTGGGGGGGGACTCTGATGGGGGACACCTGCTGTGGGGGGGGACTCTGATGGGGGACACCTGCTGTGGGGGGACTCTGATGGGGGACACCTGCTGTGGGGGGGACTCTGATGGGGGACACCTGCTGTGGGGGGGACTCTGATGGAGACACCTGCTGTGGGGGACACCTGCTGTGGGGGGCTCTGATGGGGGACACCTGCTGTGGGGGGACTCTGATGGGGGACACCTGCTGTGGGGGGGACTCTGATGGAGACACCTGCTGTGGTGGGCTCTGATGGGGGACACCTGCTGTGGGGGGACTCTGATGGGGACACCCTGCTGTGGGGGACACCTGCTGTGGGGGGCTCTGATGGGGACACCTGCTGTGGGGGGCTCTGATGGGGACACCCTGCTGTGGGGGACACCTGCTATGGGGGGCTCTGATGGGGACACCTGCTGTGGGGGGACTCTGATGGGGACACCCTGCTGTGGGGGGACTCTGATGGGGACACCCTGCTGTGGGGGGACTCTGATGGGGACACCCTGCTGTGGGGGGACTCTGATGGGGACACCCTGCTGTGGGGGGACTCTGATGGGGACACCCTGCTGTGGGGGGGACTCTGATGGGGACACCCTGCTGTGGGGGGACTCTGATGGGGACACCCTGCTGTGGGGGGACTCTGATGGGGACACCCTGCTGTGGGGGGACTCTGATGGGGACACCCTGCTGTGGGGGGACACCTGCTGTGGGGGGCTCTGATGGGGACACCTGCTGTGGGGGACTCTGATGGGGACACCTGCTGTGGGGGGCTCTGATGGGGACACCTGCTGTGGGGGGCTCTGATGGGGACACCTGCTGTGGGGGGCTCTGATGGGGACACCTGCTGTGGGGGGCTCTGATGGGGACACCTGCTGTGGGGGGCTCTGATGGGGACACCTGCTGTGGGGGGCTCTGATGGGGACACCTGCTGTGGGGGGCTCTGATGGGGACACCTGCTGTGGGGGGCTCTGATGGGGACACCTGCTGTGGGGGGCTCTGATGGGGACACCTGCTGTGGGGGGCTCTGATGGGGACACCTGCTGTGGGGGGCTCTGATGGGGACACCTGCTGTGGGGGGCTCTGATGGGGACACCTGCTGTGGGGGGCTCTGATGGGGACACCTGCTGTGGGGGGCTCTGATGGGGACACCTGCTGTGGGGGGCTCTGATGGGGACACCTGCTGTGGGGGGCTCTGATGGGGACACCTGCTGTGGGGAGACACTGATGGCAACTCTGATGTAAGGGGGCAGAGGCTGCATTTGATGTGACACAGGCTGCATGTAAGGACGGACTGCTGGGGACACCTGATGGCATCTGGTGACAGGCGACGTGGCTAGTGACACACTCGGGGCTCCCACTGATTCTGCATTATGGTGAGTTGAATGATTTCATTTTTTATTACAATGTAATAATAGTAATAATGAGCTTCAATCATCCTGACACCATAACAACCATGGTGCCGGATGATTGAAGCGCTAACACCAGGTGTTTGGAGTATCTTTATCTGCTGATTGTTAAACTTTGTAGAATACACATTTCTTTTGTTGTGTAGGATCTAGGCCTGCTGTCCATTTCTCTCTCGCCCTCTCCCTCCATCCCTGTTCATCTCAGACGCTAACCACACCACCTTAGAGCCACGCCCACTATTTCGCTGAAACCACGCCCATTTCCACCAAGTGGGAGGGGTCAAAAAAGGGCGGGGTCTGGCGCCCCCCCATCCTAAAACTTCACCAGCCGCCACTGGTCTATGGGCGACGTCACTTCCCTGGCATTTCACAGCAGTTGCAGGCTGCGTCCTGCACAGAGCTTCCGCCGCTGGAGACCAGACCGGAGTGACTTCAGAAAAGTTATGTATAACGAGTTTTGCTTTACGGGTCTAGATAGGTTAATCTTAGATTGTGTCTGCAAGTAGATTTAAAGATTTTAGTTTTAGGCTCGACTTTCACTTTAAAAACAAACCTGTGAGTTGCATATGCAAAATTGCCCTTCATGAACACAGTACAGATTTACTTTAAGGACTAGCATGTAAAGGCTTTAGTGGTTTCCTTCCAACCTCCGTTTGTGAAGCAGTTTGGAAGGATCTAGAATGCGGTGTTAGCATTATGAAAATAATCTTACAAAGCCATGTACACCTCCATTGAAATCCCTGCATTTGCTTTGCTTGTGTAAATGTAACATTCAGCTGCGTCTGAACCATTTTACCCCCGCCTGCCAGACTTACAAGTCAATGTGAAAGCAAACAAAGCAAACCTAAAGCAGCTCAGAAGTAAGGCAGACCATACATTATGCAATTTTCTTTCCTTTAACCATAGATTGAAAGAAAAATGCTTGATTCCCCCATCAACATGGACTGTATTGATGGGGGCAACCCTCCCGCAGAGCCATTTTCTGTAGGTGGGGAGCAGTGTTACCAACTGTTAGTATCTTTACTGGCAGCCAATAAAAAATGGGCACTTTTCTACTGCCAGTAACAGGAAAAGGTTGTCAGTAATAATAATAATAATAAAAAAAATATGACTGATGCTCAGCACTGAATTTCTGGTCTGGAGTTGGCCGAGACCATCCAAGTTCCTGCTACAGTGTCTGTAGTGGGTCTGGCGGAGGCGGTGCTGATATGGTGTGATATCATGGTGCAAGAGAGCAGAGCAGAGCAGAACCGCTGGAGCCTCATGTCCAGGTCTGCAGGACGGGAGCAAGGCAAGCCGGGAGTGGCACGGTCAGTGCGGTTTGTACTGAAGGGACCACCTGGTGTGGGGAGAGACTCACAGTGACTCAAGAGGGGACGTGTCATGTCAGCGAGGTGTCATCTCTGCTGCACACTGCTGTCAGTGTCACTGAGTCAATTTTATGTGCGTTTGCCTGCCCATTCTAATTTTCTGCCTCCAGAGTCCTGTACCTGAGCTACTTACTATATCAAAAAAAAGATAAGAAATATGTTTTTTGCCTTAATATCTACCTTAAAGTGGAGCTCCACCCTAAAAAGGGAAGGTCCGCTTGTCTGCCTCCCCCCCCGCTCCTCCACTTCCACATTTGGCACCTTTTGTGGGGGGGTACCTGGTTTTGACAGGTACCCGCTCCCAAATTCCAATTCCCAAAATTGGGGCTAAAATCGGACCTGAAACAGTGACAGGAGATGCACCGAACTCCTGCTGTGAGCCGGAGCATGCTCTAGTCTGAACCCAGCCTTAAACAGCTCTAAAACAAAGAAATAAAAAAAAATAAATAAAAATAAAATTGGGCCTACATGTTGTGAGATTATCCAACAAGCTAAAAAAGATAATAATGTCCTTTGGGAGTTCAGAAACCCCATTAGAAGCAGTATAATTACTGGGCTGCCCATAGGTATGGCTTTACTGAATATATAAAAGAAGGACCGTAGGAAGAACTTCTTACCCGAAAAACAAAACACTCTCCAGTTCCAAAGAAGCTCAGCTTGTTTCCGCTTTTCTTACGTGAATTCCAGTCAGTAGACAGATATGCACCACACACCTAGAAAACAGACGAAAACACAGAAAAATGGAGAGACACTGAAAATGATCAGTCAACATGAGTAGGCTCCCCCCCCCCCCCAGTCACTATGGGTCCTTTCACACGAGCGTTCCGTTTGTTTCATCAGTTCACTCACGTTTTTTTTTTTCAAAGAAAAAAAAAAACTGATCAGTTGTTTTTTTACATCTACTACCAATGCAAAACGGACCGTTTATCTGTTTACATCCGCTTTTCGTCCTTTTTTTTCCCCCTTTAAAAACAGAAGAAAAATATGGCTTAATCCATTCCAAAAAAGATGTTGACGGAAGCGGATGTAAATGGATAATCATCCATTTACATTAGTTTTTCCACAGAGATGCATTGATTTGTTTTTCATCCGTCAACAGATGGATGAAAAAACAGGCAAAGTGAACACTGTGTGAAAGGGGCCTATGAGATTCATTTTCTGTATTCTGCAAAAAACCTGGTTGATCCTGCTGTTTTCTATCTCCACCTTCTGTCCATGTCCCCAATTCAGCTAGGGATTTTGCAACAGGGTTTTTGCAGCTCTGCACATCCTCAGTTTTCAGTGCGTTTCTATGCTGAGCATTTCCTCCCCATCACATCTGAGCAGCCCATGTGACTATAGAGACATGTGGGCGTATATACAGTGGTAAGTGAAAGCCCACTCACTCCCTCCTCCAAGTCCACTAACCAACTAAACACAATGGGGCAAGATATTACATGTAGATTGATGGAGGCTTCACCTCCCTGTCATTCTAAGACACAGGCTAGAGGGGCGTGACATTCTGACTGGCAGAAATTCACCCAAACCATGTTATTAAGAAAAATAAACACAATTTGATGTCAAATATACAGTTTATTTGTATCACAACTGATTGTGTATATGAGGCTGTATAATTTTTTTCCCTCCCCTTTTTTTGGTTAAACTAGATAGACTTGTGCCTTTTTTCAACCAGATTAACTATACAAGTATGTACAATTCTGTGAAGTGAAGCACTAACACCAAAAAAAAAAAAAAAAATTACATGGGTTACCAACAAGGAAACTAGTAAGCCCTACTCCAGGATTTTGCCACTATACCTTCCTAGATCAAAAACAGAAAGTAAAACATGTGGCCTATTTTTCTTTTTTATAATGCACAACAGTGTACAGAAAAGGTCATTAAAAAAATAAAAATACATACTTTTTTTTAAGAAAAAAGGACAGTTATGTGCCAAATACACTTACCTTTTTGCAGTCTTTTCTGAGATATGGTACTGCTGAAACTGAATGGAATGGAGTGACACTAATATTTTGAACAAGAGCACCAACAGTTGTTTGTGCAACCCTTTACAATTATAAAGGGAGACAGTACAGTTACAATAAAAATCAAGACAAGAGGGTTAAGAGGACCCTGCTTGTGAAAGCTACTACTGCCTCAATGCTTCTGGGCTTCTAGAAAGCTATAGGACGGCCTTTGTAGTAACCAATTCTATTCAGAAGACAGCAAGGGCCAGAAGTAAATGGCAGATGGATCACAGCATGGAGGAAAGCAATTACAGCAGAAGTAGGTGTCACGGAACGTCCCACACTCCGCTTGAGTGCTTCCGTCCTATATCACTTCCTCCCAGTCTGTATACAGATATCAGATATTCTAACCGCTCATAAGCACAAAACAAGACGAGACTTGCTTAGATGCTAACATGGACTAACTTTATTTAGAATCAAAATTACAAGACTTTATATGCCGTTGGAACCTCCTCTAACAATACAACTGTAACCTAATTAACATGAGCTAGTTTACCAAATCATTTACCCAGACTAGGTGACTATTCAATACACATTACCATAAACATCAACACAGGGTTTAATTATAACAAACAACAATGTGTGGAATAGAAGCTGTGGTAAGCCAGACTGTTCGTCTCCTAGCCAGTCCTTGTGGCTAATGTGATCAGCTCACTCAATTAACATGTTGAGTTCAGAATCAATCAAACCAAGAATAGTCTCTACATACATCCTGGGAGATATTGTGGACAAATATTACTGTCCCATTTTAAGTAGTCCAAAATATATTTTCTCACTCGCCCTGTGCCAGGATAGCACAGGGTGACTTAGACATAAGAGGTGCATGGGGAGCTGAAACTAGGGCATCCCCTACTTTCCAAGGGATCCTGAGTTCCACGGGCCCTCCCGTCACAGTAGGGCCAAAGGTCTTTTGGGTCCTGAGAGTGCACTTCGTTCTGCACTCCAGTGACCTAGAATCAGTTAAAACTTGCTGTTGGCAGATGTCACAGCGCCAGTCCAGGCTTTGCAGGGATCCCGACAATGTTGGGGTCCACCCAGAAGCCTGGGCCGACAGCTAGCTGAGAGCCCAAGGCATCCACAGTCCAGCACTCTAGTGAGCACCAAAGGAGGTAGAGCAGAGAATGGCGATTGACAGTCAGCTTTCTGTCCTTAGAACGGACCTGAGAACTGAGTGATCAGCAGTCTGATTGCTCAGCTCTCAGTGTAGAGCTGGCGGGGTACAGCAGCAGCATCGGATCCATGCTGCATCTACATTGGTGAGCATGTAGGTAAAAATTTTTAATATAATATTTTTATATATTTAATGGGAGAGAGGCCGCAAGTTTAATAGTACTCTGTGGTGTTCCTCCTTTTCTCACTGTAGAAAATGAATACGAATATTGGACTAATGGTTGAAAAAAAAAAAAAAAAAAATGTATAAATATATTGGGGGGGGGGGGGGGGGGAATGTACAGGCGCGCACACAAGCACTCCGATGTATAAATCAGTTTGTTATGCATGTAGAAGAGAAGTTTTTGAAAGTGCTGCATGCATGTTAAAATATGTTGTAGTCTTGGCCAATAAAAAAATCCACGCTAATCAGCTTGGATGCAGAAGGAATCTCCATTGCCAGCTATTGTATTCTGACTCAATGGAATCGACTGTTTGGACAACAATTTTATGCTCAGCTCCTATGATTTTTCAGACCAAAGAACATTTCTCAAGAGGGTGCCAAAAAGTGCCACCCAAGGCTCAAAAATTTGCTTTGTGTATGGTCAGCTTAAAACATTGTACATAGGTTATGCGAGTGTTACCAACCTAAAATAGAACTACACCGTCACAAAACATACATCAGTACTTGTCCCCGCAACCTGAAAGTGGTTGTAAACCACAGACATGAAATATTAAAGCATATCCCTCTATAGTGTGTACTTGTCTCAGTCCAGAGCGTTAAAAAGGTAATTTCTGTCAGCTGCTTCATTCCTCTGCTATCAACATGAATCATTTCTGACAAGTTTTCCTGACAAAAAACAAAAAAACAAAACAAAAACACAACAACCTGCGACAGGGGATGGACCTCCAGCTGATTGACAGCCTCAGTTCCTGTATGAATGGAAGGGGTTCCATTCCCTCCAATCAGCTCTCAGAGGTGTCCCCACTGAGCTCTGCAGAGTGTAACTTCAGCTCTCGGACCACTTTTCTTCTGAACTCTCAGACAAGCTTACAAATTCAGCACTTTGTCTGCGGTCTTCTCTACATCCCTTCAAACAGATACAACTTATGCAGGGGGATTTGTTTCATCTCTGGATCACCGGTGGATAGTCCATTCACTGGGTATAATTGAAGGGTGTACAACCTCCTTAAGACTGAATTCACACCCAATTCCCACTGAATTCCATCCATTTAATGTGAGTTTTGATGTGCATTTTGCATGTTTGTGACATCCTGTTTGTGGATTAGAGAAGGAGTGAGTGAAGATATTCGTTTTTGGAGTTTTTTGGTAAACAGGATGTCTAGCAAAACAATGCTGACTAGAAAGCACCTGCTCTGCACACATTGCTCTTCCCCCTCTCTCCAATTCCCCAAAGAAGGCTGCCGGTACTGGTGCTTGTAAAAAGGCAAAAAATTAATAACAACGCATATTTTTTTTTCCTTTGACGTGCATTTTATATGCATTGCATTATGCATACATGTTGCATTTTAAAGCAATGCAGCGTTGTAGTGTAAGTGGATCACATTGAAAACCTTTGCTTTATACGTCTATGCATTAATTGGCATTATACAAGTGCACAAAAAACGCAGATCAATGCACTAGTGTTAATTAGCTAACAATTAGCCCCAAAATTAAAGGCCATTTCTCAAGGGGACTTACCGTATTTACGGCAGCATGACCTAGCTTTCTGCTTGTATCTATCTGTGCTGTGAAGCCGTTTCTGGTCACCACTAGAGGGCGCTGCATAAAGACAGGAGACCGGCTCTGCATTTTGCTGAATGGCCAACCTGTCACCCTAGACTAGATTCATTAGAGAACAGCAGAAGAATGCAGGGGACAATGCTGCAGAAAAAAGGCCTCGACTGTAAGTGAATGTCATTAGAGAAGATGTAATACCCTACTCCTCGATCTGCCAGGCTCCCTCCATCTGTGCGATAACAGAATGCAACAACCAGTGGGAAAGTCTTATAGAAGAGGCTTCGGGGGACTGATCGCATAGATGGGAGGAAGCCTGCCAGAGCGAGGAAATATAATCTAGTACACCCTATTTCTATACTTCTAGATTTTAGGAGCACTTAACCCAGTAGTTCTTTGTAATTCCCCAAGTTAGGCTTTAAGTTACAGACCCACAACAAGCTGCAGAGAAGAGTCAGCATTCCTTCGCATATATACTTAAAGCATCAGCATGAACACCTGGGAACTAGCGTACTCACAACAGGAAATCAGCATCCTTCATTCTCTCATGATGGGTTCACATTAAAGTAGGAGTAAGGCCCCATATACACCATTAGGATTTTCTGCAGATTTTTGTCTTCAGATTTACCAAAACCATATAAAATATGGAGGTCAAACCTTAAGAGTTTCAATTTGTATGCAATGAGGTAGGCCCTTGCACTACATGGTTTTAGATTTTCTGCAGATTTTTATCTTCAGATTTACCAATAGTGTGTATGGGGTCATATTCAAACTGTTATTTATTTTTTAATTTATTTTAACAGGTAACCAGACAGCAATTTTTACTGCTCCAAGGACAAGTACAAATATAAGTGGTGGGGATTTTTCGTCTAAGGTTGTCAAGACTCAAAACTGAAGGAATAAAAACCTGACTTGGGTCCCCTTTACATGACCATTCTGATAGGACGGTCCATTCACAACTATGGACCAGCGGGTGTAAACAGACTTGTGTCTATTTACACCCGCCTACCTCCAATATCATACAAACAAACAAACAAACACACACACAAACACACACACAAACACACACAAGAGAATCCATTTTCTTTCGTCTAGGCCAGGCGTGTCAAAGTCAATTTCATCACAAGCCACATAAGCAATAAGGTTGCTCTAAAAAGGACCAGTTGTATCTGTAAGACTAAATGTCCAGAGCACCCCCACCATCAGAAGTCAAAAGTCCCCCCCCCCCCCCCCCCCATCATCCCCCTACATCACAATGCGCCCCCCTTGCCATATGCTGCCTCCGGGAAGATACTGGGGGCAGAGCTGGTAAATATAAAGGGTCTGGAGGAAGACTGGAGACAGCTGCTGAATGCTGAGACCAAGGAAGGCAGAGTCAAAGGGGTACTGCGGCTTCACAGAGAAGTGCAGGATCTGCTGGAGAAGTTCTGTCCTCCTCTCTGCTGCCACCTGCTGAGACAAGGCAGGGTCAGAGATGAGGGGGGTGCCACAACTGCAGGAGAGGTGCAAGGACCACAAGTAGTGGCCTGGCAGGCCAGATTTAGCTCACAAGTCTTGTGTGACATATGGTCTAGGCAGATCAGATTGGAGGGCTGTCGTATGCACATGGACAGCAGAGCCCATTTACACCTTGCCAGCCATAGAGCACAGTAAAGCTTGCAGCGTTTAGGAGTGCTGTATAAAAAAAAACTGTATATAACCTCAGCTACATACAGTATACAGTGCTTGATCCTGCAGTGGAATGAGACCTTCTACTTCCACACTGGGAAGGTTATGAAGCACATTTTTTACGTAAAGTTCCAGTAACCTTCAGATGTAATAAAAATTTCTGAAGTTTTGCATTTCAGTGCTAGGGTCCTCTTCTCAATTCTGTGAAGGGGCACCAACTGTATGCAATCTGCATGTTCTTCTTATTATGTTGGTTTCCTCTGACCATCCCTGATCCAAAAAGCAAACTGATAGGTTAACTGGCATGTGATCAATTATCTGGACAGTGACTTAAGTGTTCTTTGTATAAATATAGCATAACTTCATTTTAATTAAAAGCTTTTTTTTTTTTTTTTTGACCAAAAACAGCTTTTTTGGGGCATACTTCTTTTGTGGGCCACAGTAATGCACTTAGTAGTGCTCTCCTGTGACCCATAATCAGCTGACAGTGGGCTAAAGTCTGCTGTCAGCTGACGTCATAGCCACTCCAGACTGACAGGAACCACCCAGATGCCTGATGGATAACGGACTGAGCCTCAGAGCCAGCCACTTCCACCTCTTCTCCTGACCCACCCTCCAGTGAGTGAGAGACCGTTCTCTGCTCAGAGCAGACCGAGAACTGAGCAATCGGCAGTCGCGCATGTGATCATTTAGTTCTCAGGCTTAGAGATGGAGAGGGACATCACAGCGATTCTGATATATATATATATATATATATATATATATATATATATATATATATATATATATATATATATATATATATATATATATATATATATATATATATATATATAATTTCCCCCCATATATCTCCTTCAAATACTGCAGATCTGAGCCAAGGTTACGATTACCAGTCTGTGTATGCCATAATACATACCTCTTGGCTGCTAGTTTTGATCAGGAGTAGGGTGGGCTCATGTCCTTCACAATGCATGAAAAACCTGGAAAAAAAAAACAAACAAAAAACAAAAAAAAACAGAAGGTCGGTCAGAATAAAAGGCCAAGTCAGTTTAAATGCCACTGGGAATAAGATAATAAAAAAAAAAAAAAAAGGTGAAGGAAGAAATTATATTTACATATAATGTTCATTTTAAATAGATTTTGTATGCATTACAAAATTGGAAGACAAGGTGCTGTTCTTTAACATGTGGGTATAGCTCCCGCCTCTAGGAGCATTGGACACTATATAAAAAGAGGCCTAGCTCCATCCAGTGTCTATACCCTGACAACTAAATACAAAAATACAAGCGGAACTGTGTCCTAGAGAAAAAGCCTTTCTTCCAGTGCTCATTGGGAGATATGGGACTATTCTTCAAAACATGTGTAAAGTTCTAAAAGCTGTAAAAAAAAAAAAAAATTTAAATATATATCTAAAGTTAATGCATGTATGTGTGTATGCATGCATGCATGCATGTACACACAGCCTTGAATAAGTATTCATACTCCTTCATTCCTTGAAACGTTCCACATTTTGTTACAACCAAAAACGTAGATGTATTATTGTGATATTATTGTGATTTTTGTTAGAGAACCTTAGTGAACAAACAGCATCATGAAGGCCAAGGAACACACCAGACAGGTCAGGGATTGAAACGCATTGGAGGCGTGGCCTGGTTGGAGTCCAGGCTGAGGATACCACTCACCACCCCGATGTGCGACTTTTAGGGGCCACCCCATTGTTCTTTGAAGCCTTACAGGAGCCAGGACGGGTTCCATCCCCTGTCAGCACTTTAGCAGCAGCTAATTAGAGATTACATACCCCTACCAGTGAGCACACACACACACACACACACACACACACTTCCTAGAACACACCAGACATGTCAGGGACAAAGTTGTAGAGAAGTTTAAAGCAGTGTTCGGTTATAAAAAAATAAAATAAAAAAATATATATATATATCCCAAGCTTTGAACATCTCACAGAGCACTGTTCAATCCATCATCCGAAAATGGAAAGAGTATGGCACAACTGCAAACCTACCAAGACATGGCTCTCCACCTAAACTGACAGGCCGGGCAAGGAGAGCATTAATCAGAGAAGCAGCCAAGAGGCCCATGGTAACTCTGGAGGAGCTGCAGAGATCCACACCTCAGGTGGGAGAATCTGTCCACAGGACAAGGCAAGCGAGTTGCCCCTTGCATAAAAGGTGCGGATCAGTGAATGGGAGGCGAAAGGCCTTTGGAAGAATACTGATGGGGCCGAAACCTGACCTCCGATTGTACTCAAAGCCAATTTGATTTGCACAGCTGACTGTAGAAAAGAGAATTCTCCCAATCACATATTTCCGAGGATGTCATTTTCTGGCTTCACACCAAGCAATATAAAGTCTTCCAGACCTTATGATAAATTTTCCTAAAGACAGCTTTTCTAGCATTCACTAGGAGTAGACACCACAATCTTTTTAATAGCTTCAATAGCCATGCCGTCAAATTTAGAGACTGTAAATTGGGGTGGAATATAGGACCTTGAGACAGTAGATCGGGGCGACATGGAAGCGTCCATGGCCTGTCTATCGTCAGTCTCACAATCTCTGGGAACCAGGGCCTTCTGGGCCAGGCTGGTGCCACCAGAATGACTGGAACCCCCTCTCTCTGAATCCTGTGCAACAAATGTGGAAGGAGAGGGATCGGAGGGAAAGCATAAACCAGGGAATACTGGTTCCATGGAACCAGAGCATCTGCTCCAATTGCAAGAGGATTTCTTGTTCGAGACACAAACTACCATAGCTTGTTGTGGAACCTGGATGCCAATAGGTTGACCTCTGGCTATCCAACGTTGGCAAATTTCCTGGAACACCTCTGGGTGTAGGGACCATCCCCCTGGGCAGATCTGCAGGTGGCTGAGATAATATCATTGGCACATGTCCCTCTGCCCAGGTTAGTATGTAGTTCACCTCCTTCAGAGCTGAACGACTCCTGGTACCGCCTTGGTGGTTTATATAGGCCACTGGTGTGGCATTGTCGGAATGAACCCTGATGGGGCAGTCTTGAAGCTCCACCGTCCAGGACGGCAGGACCAGACGTACTGCCCTTAATTCTATGACGGTGATGGGCAAAGTCTGCTCTGTCCCTGACCATTTCCCCTGAGCTGTGAGCCAGTCTAAAGGTCGCTCCCCAGCCTGAGAGCCTGGCATCTGTAGTCAGCACTCCAAGTTACCAGGAGAAAGAATTTTCCCTTTCACAGGTTCTGATCCTGCAACCACCAAGTTAGGCTTAAGCATGCCTGAGGAGATCAGCACATTGGATAATCCAGGGCTTTTCTTCCTCTGTTCCAAGCAGACAAGAGGTCTTGTTGTAAAGGCCTGGAATGGAACTGGGCATAGGGCACTACCTCAAAAAGGAGGATGCCATCCTCCCTAGAAGACTCGCACAGAGCCGAATGGAGGGTTGTCTGGTGCCCCCTTATCTGACGCACTTGATCATTCAGTGCACAGATCCTTACGGGTGGCAAGAATACTCTTGCTTGGTCCGTGTTTAGAATCAGACCTAAATATCTTAGACTTTGAGCTGGTCTCAAGGCTGACTTTACGGTATTTATAATCTAGCCTAAGCTTTTCAAACACCTCACTGTGTATATTATGCTCTGTTTTAGAGCCTGTACAGAGTGATCTGAGCAGGAGGTCATCCAGATACCTGAGCACCAGTATCCATTGGGCCCCTAAAAGACCCAGTACCGGTTCTAGGACCTTTGTGAACACCCGGGGAGCTGTAGCAAGCCCGAAGGGTAGAGCCACAAACAAAGCGACGTTCCTCTACTGCAAAACGTAGGAACCTCAGATTAGGCTGAAAGATAGGTACGTGCAAGTATGCGTCATTTATACCGATGGAGGCTAAAAAGTCCCCCCTCTGGAGTGAGGTTACTACTGAGCAGACAGACTCCATCCGAAAGGACTGTATCAATAGATACTTGTTCACAGACCTTAGGTCCAAAATGGGCCCTGTGTCCTCGTTTGGTGGTTTCTTAACCGTAAACAAGTTTGAGTAAAACCCTGTGCCCCTTTCGAATACAGGAACCTCTACAATCACTCCTTGATGCACTAGATCAGGGGTCTCAAACTGGCGGCCCTCCAGCTGTTGCAAAACTACAAGTCCCATCATGCCTCTGCCTGTGGGAGTCATGTTTGTAACTGTCAGCCTTGCAATGCCTCATGGGATTTGTAGTTTTGCAACAGCTGGAGGGCCGCCAGTTTGAGACCCCTGCACTAGATGATGTAGTGCCTGAAGTAATAAGTTTCCTTTTGGAGGATCCGAGGGAACGCTGGATCTTAGAAACCTGATGGGGAACCCCCCGTAACTCCAGCTTGTAACTGCGAGATATAATTGAGGTGACCCACTCGTCCTGAACTGTTGCTTTCCAAATGTCCGCAAAGTGCAGCAGCCTTCCCCCCACCCGATGGAGTGGGGCCGTCCCCTCAAAAGGAGGGCTTGGTGCTGGATTAAGAAGAATTTTGAACCCAAGGCCTTTTCTGGCCCTGGCCTTGCAACTTGCCCCTGGCTCTAGCGCCCTGTTGGCAGCGGAACTGCCCTGACGCTGAGAAATTTGAGGAAGCAGTCCCTGGGCTTTTAAACGAGGGATGTTTGGTGCTTTTCTTCACAGGAAGTGGAGAACTCTTCCCTCCAGAAATCTTTTGGATGTATTTGTCCAAGTGATCACCGAATAAACATTCCCCATGAAAACAGGAAACCTGCCAATAACTTTTTTTACAAGGAAGCTCGGCTGACCAGTTCTTAAGCCATAAAAGTCTGCGCATATGTACAGACAAGAAACCTGCTGTATTGAATCCTTTAAAGCATCAACAGCAAAACAAAAACACAGCACTTATATCTGTCTTACTTTCAGGCAGATCATCCTCCTGGTTAGGCCTATCCGGCCGTTTGACCTGATCCTTTATGGACTGGCAAATACCAATTGCTGCAACAGCTGGCTGAATAGCTGAACTGGCCAAAGAAAAAAGGAAGCCTTAAATATTAACTCCAATTTCTTGTCAACAGGGTCTTTCAAGCCCTCTGCGTTATCTACCAGACAAGTAAAGTTCTTGTTTAAGGAAGAGACTGCTGCATCTACGGCTGGCATGCTCAATTTTTTGACAAACTTTTCATCCATGGGATATAAAAGGGAAAACCTTTTAGGAGGCAAAAAAAAAAAATAAAAATAAAAAAAAAATAAAAAAAAAAAAGAGTCCTGTTAGGATGTTCCCAATCAGCATACACCACCTGTTCCAACAAGGGGTGTAGCGGGAAAGTCTGTGCGACCTGAAAAGTTCTCAGAGATCCCAAAGACGACAAGGGGGACTCAGTCACCTCTGCAAGAGGCAACTTAAAGGCAGAATTTTGGTCAGAGTCCGGATCAAAAGCTTCTGCGACTGAGAGGCAGACATCGACTGGATATCTTCTTGTCCAGATTGCTCAGAAGCAGACTCATCTGCCAGGCACTCCACTGAATCGTGAGCTTTCAGCTCTTCTCCATCCTCAACCCATTCTTGCTCCAGACTAGAAGACTCCGGGGAGAGGGATCTGTCACGCTTCCTGCCACCCTGCGGGAGGGAGGCAATCATGTGCTTTAACCCGGCTAGGGCTGAGGACAGTTCATCCTTAGTGATAAAGGGTGAAGCAGCAGCGTTGACTGTAGGCACAATACCAGATAGGCGCAGCCACTCAGATTGCCCAGGAGCCTCTGGTTTTTCAGGGGATACAACACTAGGGATACGACTAGGTTCATCAGGAGCTACTTACGACATAGGTGTGCCCTTTCCTATGGCGTTAGTCCCACTCCTCTTTTTGGAAGACATTCAATGTCGCAAACAAAGAGTACTTGGGTGTAGTTAAAACACCTCAGAAGGGAGACCCTGTAATAGGGCTCACCAAGCCCCTATGCACCAATCCTGCTAAGCACCTTTAGCCTGCCAAACACCACCTGGTGATTCACATGACGTGGGTAAGGAAAAATGAACCACTGCAAGTGTCTGTTCAGAGCCTGCTCTGTGTCCCACAGCTGCCTTCTGGAAGCGCCACATACTTGGCCTGCACAGCTTAAATAAGCTGGTGGGTGTGCGTCGGAACGTTCTATGCATGTGTGCACACGCATGTGCGCAGTCCTGGCAAGCGGACGTGACTGTAATTGCGTACAACGCAAATCTTCGTGCACCCAGATAAAGGCTACGGCGCATGTGTGGTGAAGCCGCGTGCTCCATAGCTGCCAAACTGCTGAGTCCAGTGGCGCTCTTGCGGACACACGTGCACCCTGGTGAACCAAGGCGAAATGGCGCACCATCATACAGGTAAAAAACAGCCAGGTACAAGCAAAACAGGTACATTTTGCAAACACCCACAGCTAGCCCAGAACTCCCCCGTATGGTCACCGCACACAGGTGTCCAGCCTTTAGCTAGCTTGACTGATTTTTACAATCACTGGGACACCCCACAATAATAAAATAAAGGGGTTTCACTTACCCGTTCAGGCGCAGGGCCACTTAGAAGCTAAGGACCCAATCTTCACCCTTCACAGTGGATTCCTGTCACTTGGACCTTCAAGGACTGGGTACCCTTTCATGTTTAGGGTCCACAAGTATTGACTCAGGGGGGCTGAATACAAATGAATGCCACACTTGAGATATTTATTTGTAAAAAAAAAAAATTCTAAAACCCATTTATCATTTTCCTTCCACTTCACAATTATGTGCCACTTTGTGTTGGTCTATCACATAAAATTCCAATAAAATACATTTTCGGTTGTAAGATGACAAAATGTGGAAAACTTCAAGGCACTGTATATTGAAAAATGAGGATGAGATCTCTGTATTATTGCAATTAATCTTTACTTCGAAGATCCATCTTCATATACAATAAACAATCCAAATTTATGGATCATTTATTGTATATGAAGATGGATTTTCGAAAGTAAAGATTAAATTGCAATAATACAGAGATCTCATCCTGGTTTTCTGCATTAAATGTTTGGTGAATCTATTGGGAGCGCGCTGTTTATGTGATCTTGGTGTGGTGAGAAGTGCAGAACACGAACACGACAGGAGTGACTATATTCAAAAAAAGATTATTATTAATAATTATATTACACATTTATACACACATAGTATGTGTGAATGTATGGCACAAGCATGACCATTCTGTCTGCACATACACTAAGGGGTTGATTTCAGAAAGGCAAATCCACTTTGCACTACAACTGCACTTGGAAGTGCAGTCGCTTTAGATCTGAGGGGGAAGATCTGAAATCAGGGGAAGCTCTGCTGATTTCATCATCCAATCATGCACAAGCAAAAATGCTGTTTACTTTCCTTCATGTCCCCCTCAGATCTACAGCGACTGCACTTCCAAGTATAATATATATCGCCTCTGCGTTTTTATTTTTTGCGCTATAAAAAAAAAAAAAGAACAATTTTTGGGAAAAAAAAAAAAACCGCAATAAGCGTATATTGATTGGTTTGCGCAAAAGTTATAGCGTCTACAAAATAGGGGATAAATTTATAGCATTTTTATTATTATTTTTTTTTTTTACTAGTAATGGCGGCAATCTGAGATTTTTATAATGACTGCGACATTATGGCAGACACATCGGACAATTGACACATTTTTGGAACTATTGGCATTTATACAGCGATCAGTGCGACTAAAAATGCATTGATTACTGTAAAAATGTCACTGGCAGTGAAGGGGTTAACACTAGAGGGTGGTGAAGGGGTTAACTGTGTTGCCTGGGAGGTGATTCTAACTAGAGGAAGTGACGGGTCGTGGTTCCTAGCTAATAGGAACACACAATCTGTCACTTCTATCAGAACAGAACAGGGAAGTGTTCTGTCTCTCCTGGTCACGATCGCTCATGGCCGGCGGTCATCGCGACCATCGGCCACAAGCATCGGCACCCCCCGCTGTGCAGCGGGCGTGCGCGCCTCCGCGCCTGCACCTGCTATTCGGACCCCGTGAGCCAACGTATAACTGCGGCAGGTGGTCCGGAAGCGGTTTAAAAAAAAAAAAAAAAAAATTGTGTCACTTTTATTCCTATTACAAGGAACGTAAACATCCCTTGTAATAAAAAAAAAAAAAAAAAAAAAAAAAAACAAACATGACAGGACCTTTTAAATTGGAGATCTGGGGTCAAAAAGACCTCAGATCTCAATATCTGAAATTGAAAAAAATAAAAAAAATTAATAATACTTTACTTTATTTTTAAGAGCTATGGGCGAAAGTGACGTTTTGACGTTGCTTTTGCCCTGCATTGGTATGGAGCCGGGTGGGGGCCATCTTCCCCTCACTCAGCTCCATACCACACACGGAAGAGGACCCGATCACCTCCACTGCTACCGAAGGCTCCGGTAAGCGGCGGAGGGCACCAGAGCCTGGCGGGAGGGCCCCTCTGCCACCACCGATAAGTGATCTCGCCGCTGAAGTGGACCGCCTGCTGAACAGGATACCGGGGTTATGGTAGCTAGCTGCTGCCATAACAATGATATCCCTCTTCAAACAGCCAATGTAAAACGACTGCGGGAGGTCCGTAAGTGGTTAATGGCATCCCAGACCTGGTCCATAGGATTCAATGTTGAGTTGACACAAAGAAACAACAAAGGCGCCTCTAAGTGCAGAAGATTAACAATTTTAATGCCCCAAAAAGGGTTAAAAACACTTACAGAATGGAAGTGGTAATCAGGCACATCATGATTTAAGCTGCATTGGAGGGGGTAGCGGTCAGAGGAAGCCTTCAGATGGGATGGATGTGATCACTGAACACAGCGGTGTAGGACACAGGAAGCCGCTGTGAGGCCGGCGTCATCAGCTGGAAAGACGGCGAACCCGGAAGTGATGTCATCCACTGGGCGGCTCGATAACCAGCCTGAACCGCAAACAAACAGCCTGGGCGAGGATGTGATGTCATCAAATATATAGACAGAGTCCTGACCTCAACCCGATAGAACACCTTTGGGATGAATGAGAGCAGGGACTGCGAGCCAGGCCTTCTCATGTAACATCAGTGCCTGACCTCACAAATGCACTTCTGGAAGAATGGTCAAACATTCCCATAGACACACTCCTAAACCTTGGACAGCCTTCCCAGAAGAGTCGAAGCTGTTACAGCTGCAATGGGTGGGCCAACTCAATATTGAACCCTACGGACTAAAGCTGGCCATACACCATACAATTTTCCTGTTCAATTTTCTTTAGATTTACCTTCAACTATGTAGTACAAGGGCCTACCTGATTGCATCCAAATTGAAAGTGTTTAGGTTTGACCTCCTATTATATGGTTTTGGTAAATCTAAAGGAAAGTTGAACAGGAAAATTGAATAGTGTATGGCCAGCCTAAGTCTGGGATGCCATTAAAGGTCATGTGTGTAAAGGCAGGTGTCCCAACACTTTTGGTAATATAGTGTAGCATCCTCTGGCTGAATGTACACTCTCCAGTTTTAGTAAATCAACCCAGTCTACTGCTTTAGGACACAAAGTTGAACTGGGCTTGTATGCAGGTGCAGGGACACAGCCAGACAGAGGGAGGTGTGCATCCTGATGTGCTTAGTGTCCAAACCTTCTAGAGGTGGGAGCTTCACTCACACATTAAGGCAAGAGTCCTGTGTTCTGTAAAATTCTGCCTCTTGACTACATAAGCCCAGCAGTAGTAATACCTTTAGACAAAAGCTAGGAATTCACACGTTGTGCATCATAATTACACTTGATGGAACACCAGCCAAACATGGGATTATAGCCATCAGGTTTCCATTGCTCTTTGTGCCCCCATTTTGGAGAATTTCCCATGAATCCTGTCCTGGTGACAGGACAGGATTCAAGTGGAAAATTACCCAACAGCACAGATGTTCTAACCCTTCTTTAGAGTACAGAGGGATCAGAACAACTGCCAATTTTTATTGGCGTTTGTCTCCGGAGAGTCACCCTCTCCATTTGTGAAGAATGGAAATCTTCCAATAGGGACACTAGTTCTGGTGACCTGGGGTCTCCAAAAGAAACCCTTCATTTGCACAGATTTCCTCTGACTTTCCGTTTGGCTATAGGGCAGGAAGTGGAGGTAAATTTTCACAATAGAACAAAAATGGCAGAGGGGTTATAACCCTGCCTTCCTCTCTCCAAACTGGGGGAAAAAAAAAAAAAAAAATTGGCATTTAGTTCTACTTTAAGTTTTGGTTGAACAATCCAGCTGGCACCAGAAATAGTAGCAGCACTGCAGAAATCCAGGGCTCTCACCTGCTGAGGCTATTGCCATGCTCCTGGTTGGTGAAGAGCAGCAGCGGCTGGCAGAGGGCAAACCTTTCCGGAATCCAGGACCAGATGTCTCGCATCTCCTTCACACTCACAATCTCAGACTTGAAGTTTTCGGCATCTACAGCCAAGTGGACATTCTGTCTGTCAGACACAAAGTGTTACAGAAATCCATTAGCTTGCATTATATACAGTACTTTGGCTGTACAACCATGTTGAAAGTCCTAACCGGTCACTTTCATGGCAAGTTTAGCAGCAGGATTTTTTTTTTCTAGTAAGGTTTTTTGGGATTTTTAGCTCAGAGAATCAGTCACCTACACAAGTGAATTGTGTGTAGCCTAACCAATTAAATTACTGCTCCTCAGCATGGCTTAGCTTCAAGAGGAATCCCTGAATAAGGATTGCCACGTACAGCACAGTAACAGATGTTCCAGATGTCAAATTAATGCCAGTCCCCTTGTCCTAGGAGATAATGAGCACCTATAGGGAATCAGATGTTTACACGTTTTCAACTTGCTGAAAAAAATCTTTCCATAAGTGGGCCAGATTCTGTACTCCCATAAAAAAAAAAAATAAAAAAAAAAAAAACAACACACACACCACCACACGCAAGCCACTGGGGGAGGATTTACTAAAACTGGAGAGTGCAAAATCCAGTGCAGCTCTGCAGAAAAACCAATCAGCTTCGTTTTTTTTTTTTTTGTTAAAGCTTAATTGAACAAGCTGAAGTTAGAAGCCGATTGGCTACCATGCACAGGTACACAAGATTTTCACTCGCCAGGTTTAGTAAAATCAATCCCACTGTTACAGCCATCATGGTGGTTCAACTTGCTCAAGGAAGGGCAGATTTCTGCACCCGAGTTTCCCAGGGAGAGGTCTGCTCATCAATGGAATGGCCACATCACACAGCATTTTTGTAGAGGTAATTTGCAACAGTAACAGAGAGGCTCCCCTTTACCTTCAAGGGCCATACACATGAGCGGCATCGGCTGGTTCAAATGAAACCGGCCAACATTCAGCGCGTGTGTACGGTAGCTGGTCCGGCAGAAGCCGGCCGTTAGGTCGGCTTCTGTTGAAAGGGCATGACCGAAAAAGGTCTTCCGATCAGCACCCGATCAATGCTCTTAGCCAATGGCCTCTTGTCAGAACAATAGCTCAGCAGAGATCGCTCTACTAACATCAGATTGATAGTACATCAGCTCCTTCCGAGCTCCTCAGGTTTTTTCTCATTCAGCCCGCTGGGTTGAACGAAAAAGAAGTTCTAGTGCGTACCAGGCTTTAGCCTGCTGTTAGGACTAAACAAACTGCAACCAACGAATATTTTCAACACTTTCAAGAATTTTCCAGCACTTAGCTTAAATTACTGGGCAAGTGGTTATTTTCAAATCTGTTGAGCCAACTATGGAGCCGCAAGTTCCAGTACCTACACAATATCCAATGCAGCTGCTGAAGCTCATGGCGCACTAGCCACTTGTAGCTGCATAGTGAAGTACTGCAGCCCGCTACATGTCATAGCTGATAACAAGTGATCCAGTCCTTGGTGACAACTCACCAACCAAGATCTCCAGCTGACCACTTACCTTTTCCTACGGAGGCCCTTCCTTGCTAATCAGACAAGCAAAATGTCACTGGCTGACATTCTGCAGCATTCCAGGCTAGCATGGGAGCCACCTTGTTATGGGAAATGGTTCCTTTGCCTTGGTCATCTGGAAGGGTCCTAATTTAATAAAGCAGGGAAATTTGTAGCTGCCACAACATTGCTGGTGTGTCAAGGCCCCTCGGACAGCTCTGGGCTGTGTCTATAAGGCAACGTCTTGGCTCAATTTGGAGATCGATCATCTCCATTCTCAAAACAAATGCAGTACACATTAGGGTATTTTTTGCACCAAAATGGACTTAAATGTTGCCATACAGCTAAAATATCTGATAGGACACAACTATTGTTCCCATTACTCTGCAGCAGATCTATTCACTGATGCCATTCATGAGCTCAATAAAAAAAGGTCTTCCTATAATTCTGATTAAACTAAAAAAGGCAGCTAGAGAACTGAATAGATTATTAGCTCATGAGAATATGGCAGCAAGGGGGAGAATTCCAAAAAGGTTGGTCAAAATCAATCCGATGATTGCAATTAAAGCTCCAAATTGAGAGCATTGTTATCAGGCCATGTTTGACCACTTGTACCAGTCAGTCATTCTAAACCAGGGTTATGTGTACCTTTATGGTGCCTTCAGGAGGTTGCTAGGGGTTCCCTGAACTGTGGTTAACCGACTCACCATCTGGTGGTGCCTTCAAAGTTCCAGGTCCAATGCCACATGGCAGAGCCAGCAGTATGGTTGCAAGGGTGTCATTCTGGCCACCACTGTAAGGGGGGCATTCTTTCCACCAATGTAAGGGGTATTTTCTCAATGAACCCCATGGACTAATCTTATCTGGGGTTCCCCGAGACCTGGAAATTTCAAGGGTTCCTCTAGGGTAAAAAGGTTGAGAAACACTGAGCTATACTGTTGATGTAAAGACAAAATATGATCACATGTGCAGCTGACAATTCAAGCAGGTTCTGTAAATTAAAAAGGCAACACTTTTTTTTTTTTGCGCAGCACGCTTTAACAAGTCTAGCCTATCACTTGAACTTACTAGGCTTATCTGTTTCTTAGCAACAGAAGGAAAGCCTGAAAAGATTACGCTAATCATGGATCAAGTGCCAAGACGAAACAGCAAGTATTGAAAAAAAAAAAGTGTTTAACTGCTATATATACACACACACTGTACACAGATGTGGTTTTGACATTTGCATTTCTCAAGGTGGCCAGGTCAGATGCAGCCCCAAAACAAGCAATAAAAACAGACTGGGCATTGGCTGAAAAGCTTGAATTGTGCACTTTGTCAGTTAACCAAAGAGCAATAACATGCATTTCCAAGCTAGCTTGCATGAACAGCTGCTGAAAATTTCTGTATAGCTTCACCCATTTTCTATAGCGTGATTATGATGCAGACCGCAGCATGTTCTCAAAGTGCAATAGAAAGAACACCACAACTTCTACCAGACTTGTCTGTGGCAAACGATGCCTGCAGGACTCAATTTTCACTAGAATTGCAAGTGATCTAAGAACCATTATCAGTTATGCAATATCGGAGGGCGTTCTGTGGAACGAAATGCGTCAGTCGGGGACTAGCAGTGGCATCATCACGCCGACGTAGTTTGGCAATGCCGTTTGTACTCCATACTGTTACTACTTCTGCAAGTATATGACTTACATTTCAATAAAGAGGTCTTCATATACTACACTGAGGTCTCCTCCTTGCCTTCCTTTTGCCTGTATACTGCTGGATGATTGCTTTGAGGATCTATTACCCTATATGCTGGGAGAAACTAAGAGCCAGGAGTTGGCGATTCGATTTCAAGCAATGTCAGACCTCTGTAATGCGGGGTACTGAGCTCAAGTAAGTGAGCTATATTGGTGGTGGTATCACAGTGGATGGCGAAGGAGTCTTTCTATTGATGGATTTCTCAAGTGGATATATTTACAAGTTTCACTTTATATGGAAGGTTTATACTTTTATGATAATTAACAGGAGCAACACATTATGAGTATACAATGTCAGTATTAACCAGCCAGTGACAGAAGTGCATGGGGGTCTATTGTACAGGTCGCTTAACCGGTTCTATAATTTTCAAAAAAGGTGAAAATGCATGTCTAGCAGGGTTTTGGTTTGACGTACTCTTTATCCAATGCCTTTCTGAACCCTCTTCTAAAAAGTACATTTTTTCCCCTTTTGCCTTGAAGGCTTTCGCTTTTTTCTGGCTAGGAAAGGACTCGTCTCCTTTTGTTTAGGTTTCTTGTTCATAATGATGGGTGACCCCAGCATTTCAAACATAACGGCCATGGCTCTTTTGTTAATTACCTTTCATAGGCCTATCTGTTGTGGAGGGAGTTTTAGGACTTCTCCCATGCAGCAGCATTAGTAGAAGACTGGATGAGTCAAAGCCAGACAGATTTAAAAGACTGTTCCTCAGGCCTGGACTGGGACAAAAATTAGGCCCAGGCATTTTAGACTTAGCAGGGCAGGGGGTGGGAGGGGCTGCAGATCTAGATATTAACAAGCAGGTGATTACCCTCCTCCAACGCTCCTCCCACCCCCTGCTCTGCAGACAGGATGACATTGTTGGCAGGACGGGAGAGACAGAAGAGACACAGGCATGGCTACATAGTGACAGGTGAGGGGCGACTGTGGTCTGTATTAGCCATGTCCAGGCCATGGTCAGCGCTTACCTCCTGCTGTCTGGTCTGATCATCCATAGACCGGTACTGGTGCGTGGCGACCGTGGTCTGTATTAGTCATGTCCGGACCGTGGTCACCGCCAACCTTCCGCTGTGCAGCCCGGTCATCCACAGGCCACAGACAAGAATGCGGCCCGGGGGCTGGGGACCCCTGCATTAGCCAGGCAAATGGCCAGTGTACCCTATGGTCAGTTCGGGCTTGCTGTTGATAATAAAATGGATCCTAGTGTGCAATGCATTTTTTTTTTATATTACTTACAGGCTCAAGTAGTCAAACATATCACATACACACTGGCACTTTTACATTTTGAAATCTGTTTAAATTGGATAGTTCTCGCTTTTGGCAGAGCCAGTGAATTCCTGTTGGTCTTTACTATACCCCTTGTCCCATTAAACATGCACCCCAGTTAGTATTTCCATGGATATGCTTGAGGGAAGTGAACGGTTTGCCATTAGCCATGCGATGAGAGACAATAAGCTGGTATTGTATGTCATGCAATTTGCTATGCCCTTCTCTCTCGGCCTTCCCTTGGTTGGCATTTGACAAAAGATTTGCCTTATAAATAAAGAGCCTTATGAACAAAGAGCCTTATAAATAAAGCATTAAAAATTTATTCTGTCACGTTGTCTGGGATACTTCACCGCAAGGCTGCCAACAGTGCAGAAATCTAAGAACAGTCTCTAAAACAAGGCAAGTTAAAATGAGGCTTTCCTCAAAAGGGAAGGACCATGTAGTCATTACAACCATGTCATCACTATAAGACCCATGTAAACATGCTCAGCTCTTTTCAAATACGTTTTGGGGTAGGGACACTGATAGAGTCAAACAACTATGTAGGGTGGTCTTGCTACTGAAGTCCACCAACAATAAACAGCTCCTGGGTGCTGTATGCTGCCAGACTCCACTTTTTTCAAAATATCACAGACAAATGAACTTTAGGTTTGGTTTGTCTTGAACACCTTTCATTTGTCCATCCCTACGTTGTAGGACATACAAGAGGAATTATTTTATGGAAGTCTGTTAGAAGGGAATACAAAATTGCATTCTGAACGTGCAAGCACACTATATTATTTATTGTACTTGTATAGCCGAAAGTACAATTTTTTTCCCCTTGTTTTGGAGGTTAAGCCTATCTCGACAAAGACAGACTTTGCCCTACACTGCCCAACAGTCCAGTAAATCGGGCCGCATTGACCAATCTAGACCCTCACATTAGACAGTTTATTGGGAGACTGGACTTCTTATTTGCTCCTGTTTGGTACTTGCAAAAACCCACGCATGCATAAAGCCAATGACTCTCCAAAACATCTATCCTAACAGGTTCTCTTTAAAGCATTCTTAATATAACTCCAACTCTCAGAGCACATGCACCAAAATTTCCAATAATTCTTATGCAGAAGACGAGCTCACACTAGTGGGATCGTAATACTCTTTTTTTTTTTTTTTTTTTTAAACACAGGATTACAAAACAAAGTGTCCTTCTTTGCTTACATGTTTCAGCCCTGTGTAAGCTCAATAATGTGTGAAGGACTTCAACTTGATATTGCTACCATGGCTGTCAGGAGCCTCCTGAACATTGCGCACTTGCACCGGTCCTACATGTACTTTCAGGTTGAGCGGCGGCTGCTATTTAGTTGTGCAGCCAAAATCAAATACAGAAAAATTAGCACAAGGGACAGAACCTACAGTCAGTGGGAGATGTGTCTTGTGACAATTCCTCTTCTGTTAATAGCAATCTTTCTCCACCCTGCCACCCCCCTTCAAGAAAGGCAGACTATGCCCACCCTTTCCACTATTTATGGAAGCCGTACTACAGCTTATATGAATGGAACAGGATCTGTGGATAGAGGACGGGCAGATGATTGATGGCTCCACCCCCTCCATTTATAGAAGCAGTAGTAGGACTTCTATTAATGACAAAGCTGGGAAGGCATAGACAAGCTCTCTTGATGAGTGCCAGTGGACAGGACAGCCCTATAGTTGTGTTAACCCCTGCCACACACCAGAAGCAGGGGGCGGGGGAAAGAATTACTACCAACAGTGGCAATCAACACAAGGGACACATTACTACTGACTGCATGTTCTGTCATTATGCTGTTTCATTTCTTGCTGCACTTAGGCTTTGAAGCAGCAGTAAAAAACAAACAACTAGAAGGTTTCCCTGCAGGTTAATGTCATAATGTGCTAGTATGCATAGCATACTAGCACAATACGATAGCCTTAACCTATAAAGCTGATCCCCCTCCAGAGGCTCGCTGTCATAGTTGACAGAGCTTCCATCTTCACCTGGTCTTCTTTCCAGATTTGCATGCTCTGGCCTTCTGAATGGCTGGGCTGTGAGGATGTCTCTCGCGCGCATGTGCACAGGCGTCATGATCGTGGCGCAGTGCTCTGAATCGCTTTTGGTGATGTCACTGGCTGCTACAAAATGGGAGTATCTACTAAACAGTGTGCGTTTAGGACATATTCACTGTACCTACAAGGTAAGCCTTACTATAGGCTTACCTGTAGTTACAAGTGAAAAAGTGGACTTTACTACAGCTTTAACTTGCACTGAGAGGAGGTTATGAAATCTGCTCAGCGGGGTTCTCGAACAAGTTATTATAATACAATATGGGCATTTTCCTCCAGTAAATCTAACATCTTCCCAAGCAGCTTAAACAACTTGTGACCACAATGCATGCTGAAGCTTTTAAAAGCAGTCTTGGACTGCAGCACAGGGTAGTTAGTCAGCCGGGGAGCCATCAGCTACTATTAGAAAAGAGGAAGCAGAAGAGAGCACTGGGGTTAAGTACAGGACAGAACAGGGTGCAGCATAGTCACTTACCGGACAGGAGACTTGAATCTGGAAAAAGGACAGGAAGAGGAAGAAACAAAAAGGCAGAGAGAAGACAAGAGAGTAAGAAACAGGAGTTATTTTATTGGTGAACAGGGACAACATTTTAATCCATTAAAACCCACCATTTGTTGGCAATAGTTATAGATGGAAATTCAAATCTATAGGCAAGAACGACATATTAAAAAAAATAAAAATCAAATCAACTAGGCAAGTTGCTATTGGTTGGCTATACAATACAATATACTTTCAAGTTGCTACATCAGAGCTAGGCATACCTTGATCATCCAGTTCTTATGCATTTAGGAAATGAGAGACTTCAAAAGCAGCATTACCAAAAAATGTTTAGGCGCAGTTCACACTAGTGTGACTTGTCACGCGACTTGCAACACAAAGTTGCATGAATCCATTTCAATGGCACCCATTCCAATCTATGGGACTCAAGTCACAGCATCTTCAAAAAAGGTTCCTGCACTACTTTGATGCAACTTAAGAATCCCATAAACTCTAACATTGCATGAAAGTCACCCGACAATGAGGTTGCACTATTGTGAACGGAGCCTCAGTCAGCTGAGATCCTGGAGTAATTATAATGAGACGGTGACCATTACCTTATCCTATAACTACTCTGCAAGGTACACTCACTTCTCATCCAGCTGGCCTTCAAAACAGGTTTTTCAAGAGAAGAGGACTAGAGATGAGGAAAAATCCAAGTGCCACAGGTAAGATTTACAGAACGGTTAGGCAATTTATCTTCGTAGGTAAATACTTTGTGAAGTTGTCCTTTAAATGTTTTCATCCCTTCAGTGAAGTCCAGGTAGTAATACATGTCCATTCATCCCTACGCCTGGGATCTTCAATGCCCAGCCCCAAATGGCACCATGCAGCTCAGCCCATTCATTTCTATGGCTGATCTGTTCTCATGGCAGTCTCCAGCCATCCACAGGAGTAGGAGCAGGTCAAAATAACCAACAGGCCGAGTGGCACAGGAGTAGCAAAATGTGGCCAGGCTGCACATTGAGGATGGCAAGTATTTTACTACCTAGACAAGGGATGAAACACTGAGGGACAACTAAATGGTTTACCTACATGAAGTCCCCGGTTCTGGCAGTATCCTTATTTATGACATACTATTCGGGCCACACGTAGGACATTGCTGTAACACTGGTCTACAAATTTTGGGAAATTATCAACCTCAGATAAAAATGTGCCAATTCTTTCATATTTTGATTAGATGAATTAGAAAACAGGTGATGAAGGTGCCGGTTGGCTAAAGTTTAAGGTATTTCACAATAAAGATTTATACACAGGCGTATATTTGCCTACAAAGGAGGGAGGTGTCTGATGATCACGATGCCTCTTAACTTCGACAAACTACAGTAGAACAATGAAAATGGTACCACATGGAAGTGTATAAGTTTGTCTTCACTTTGAGACTAAAAAGGTTATTGCCCAACTGTAATTTTTTGTTTTTATTGCTAGGTACAGTTGTCTTGGTCAGATCTACACATCAAAAAGTTACATCTGGTGGCTTGTAAAAGTGTCATTGACGACGAACATTTCCAAGGAACAGTTGCGTGATATTTTCCCTCAGAAGCCAAAATGCCTCGAAACTGTGTAAACAATGCAGAAAACTTCTGCTACATTTGTGGCGAGGTTACATTTGAATCTCAAAAGTGCAGTACGATAGTAAAAAAAAGAAAACAAAAAAAAAAAAAAAAAAGAGAAGAAAAAGTCCATGGATTTCGCAGTCCCAATACTGTGGAGGGAGCATGAAAATGTTACATAAAAAAAATAAAAAAATAAATAAAATTAATGCAAAGTTAGGTTATTGGTATCAATAAAAAGATAACATTGATAATGATTGGTGTGGCACCATTCTCATTGCTACATCACATTTTGCACATCATCCTCGTAACTTTGAATTATTTTGATGCAATTTTGACCTGAAGCGGTATCTTGGAAACTGGAGCCAATTAATACACAGGACTTAAAATTTTCCTTTATTAGTGACCCAATTCTGGTAAAAATTTATCTACTTTCATTTCTGAGGCGTTCTCCTTGCAGACCAGTGTAAGCTAAGCTTCCAAATTTCCACTCTAGAGGCAATTTTCTATATATGTTTAAGCAGAATTACTTAGAGAGCAACGACCACTACTGTGTTTCCCCGAAAATAAGACCTAGCGTTATTTTCCAGGAAGGCTGCAATATAAGCCCTACCCCGAAAATAAGCTCTAGTTTAAAATGCTGGTAAAAATCCTATAATACACTATTACAGTAGTATATAATGTACAATGTGTGTGTTTCTGTAATATAATTGCAGGGAAGAGAGCTCCGTTGGGTCACAGAAGCGCAGAGCAGCGCTATAAACTAAGGTTTTTGGTGAAATTATATTACAGAAACAAACACATTGTACATTATATACTACTGTAATATAATTGATTATAGGATTTTACAAGCATTTTAACTCAGTTTACACTGGGGATTCCTGACAGGCAGGGAGAGAAGACCGTGCATTACATGGTAAGACATTCCCCCGAAAATAATCCCTACTGTGTCTTTTGTTGCCAAAATTAATATAAGACTCAGGCTTATTTTCGGGGAAACATGGTAGTAGATTCTTCACAGGAACAAAATGTAGCAAAAAATAAATAAAAAAAAAAAAAAAAAAAAAAAGAAGGGTACCTACCATAATGTTACCAGCTCTAGAGTGCTTACCTCTTCTGCTTTACAGTGAGGCCTTTCTGCTGCAGAGCCTTCTCATTGGCTATCTGAAGTAATTGTATCTCTTTACGGGAAAAAAGTCGGATAGCAAAGGCTTTCTCCAAGAGTTTTTCTGGAGACACGGATTTGCTGATGTCCCTCACAAATTCCTGGATGTCTCTTTTTACATTATTTGACTCCATAGGCTGTCCACCTCTTACTTTGTGAAAGAATTTCAGGAGAGCCAACGCTAACCTGAAGAGAACTTTATAACCTTCCACCAAAAACACATCAAACACCCTTGTGACGTAGTTAAAGGGCAATTCTCCAAAAAGCCACCTTTGCCAGTCTGAGTATACCTCCATGACATCTTCAGATACTGCTACCATGAGCTTGTGAGGTCCCTGGCAGTATTTGCCTGCCAGATCCCCAAACGTCATGCAAGAAGACTCAAACGCTAAAAAGGTTTGGTCAACAAGCCGCCTGTTAGGGTCATTGCAGGCTAATAATCGAGAGACGCTTTCAAAGCATTCTGCCTCGTCCTGGCTGTAATGTAGAAGAAGAGCCACAATGGAAGGGAGAGCAGGACAAAAGGAGATATCTGGAAACTGATTTGAGATACACATTATGACTTTCCTGACTGCTCCAACTCCTTCGGAGTTCAGACAGTAGGTGGGAACCTGACGGTCGTCAACAAATTCAGGTAGTGGTAACGTACTGGCATTTCTCTTGCCCACTATTTTTCCCACAATGTCTCGGTACACACTGGCATCTGGTGTCACAGTGCGGCAAGGGATGTCTTTGATAAGTTTTTTATAAACCTTTGCCCGTAGCGAATGGTTCTTGGCCCAATAGCCCTGACGAGACAGCTGTTTCAGTTCCTGTAAATCGTTACAGTTTAGTACTTTGGGGCTCTGTTCCTGGCCCCCACTCTCCATCTTATCCCAGTCCACAAAACGCCCATACTCGGTGTCATCCATAGTTGATCTTTACCAGGGAAACAGTCTTCAGACACAGCTCTCAGTTCATAGCTTTCTGAAAACAAAAGAACACATTAAATAGCAAGCCTCTACTATGCCAACATTTCAATGCGTTCCCCAGTTTTTGCTAATGCCCCCCCAAAAACCACCAAGTAAATGGACAAATTAGACATGTGCTGTCCTAGGAGAAACTAAACTAGGGTGGCTGGAAATCAACCCCAGCCACAAAGGTTATTCTTGTTCTGTCAGTCAAGCAGGGTTGTTAGCAAAAATAGGGGAAAGCACCCCTAAAAGTACCAGGGGCAGCTACCTAGTTAAAAAAAAAAAAAAAAAGGAAAGAAAAAACAGAGACATTACAGAAAAACCATATTAGGAAGTCTATCTGGATAAACAATTACTATAAAGCTGATCTTGACGAGAAAGTCATTTTGCATTAGCCTGTAATACAAGAGGCCTGTTTAGTCGAGTCCACCGAATGTTTGTACAAACCCACTCTCCTGTTTACAGGACTTTACACAGGCAGCATCCCATAAAGTCAGCAGTAGTGGAGATATCATCGGCTGTGACCCAGATAACTTGAAACCCAAGTTAAAACATTAAACAGGCATGTGCAAACTGTATGGAGTGCCAGAGGAAAGATGGTCCAGCCAAAACACTCTATTCCTAACATAATGAGACCTGTTAATAATATTAAAGCAAAATGCTAGCCAGGCCACCAGCATGTGCAAATAAAGCTGATATTATGATTCCAGCAGGCCCCAAAATATTGCTGATGAAGAAAGAAGCTTCACACTGCATCCTCAATCCAGGGATCACTCTACACCAAATGACATTATTGCTTGACCTACTCTTACACCTACAAGTTCTAGAATGCTAATGAAACCACACAGGTCACAAAGTATTATACAGAAATGCTAAAATACTTCACTTTTTACATTCAAAAACTATAAAATGAAGCAGCAAAAATATATAGTAACAGTGTGTTCTGTAGAATCATGTTTGTACTGTCTGGCCTATACAGGGTCAGTTCACAGCTATGCAGGTGCGTAGGAGTGTGAAAATGTTTAAGGCTAGGTTCACACTGCGGAAAATCGCACTGAAAAATGCGCTGCTCTTTACTTTAACCACTTCAATACTGGGCGCTTTCACCCCCTTCCTGCCCAGGCCAATTTTTGATTGACAATTGTGTGGTCATGCAACACTGTACTTGTATGAAATTTTTAGCATGTTTTTGATACAGTGCTGTCATTTGGTGGTATTTACCAGTGGGTTTTTTATTTTTTGCTACACAAAACGAAAAAAAGACTAAAAAAAATTCGAAAAAAAAACAAAAAAACAAAAAAACAAAAACACAAAAACAAAAAAACAAAAACAAAAAAACAAAAACAAAAAAACAAAAAAACAAAAACAAAAAAACAAAAAAACAAAAACAAAAAAACAAAAACACAAAAACACAAAAACAAAAAAACAAAAACAAAAAAACAAAAACAAAAAAACAAAAACAAAAAAACTTAGTTTTGGTTATAACATTTTGCCAATAAGTATTTTTTTTCCTTCACTTATGTATGTGGATGATGGGCACTAATGGGGCTGCACTGATGATTAGTGCCCTGATTATCAGTGTAAACAATGTACTGACAGCCTTGATTATTGGCAATCCTTTCCGCACACAGGCCAAGAGTGAGAAAAGGACTGTCAATAACCGGAAAGTCTGTTTACATGTGATCAGCTGTGATTGGACACAGCTGATCACACGGTAAAGGGCTGCTGTGATTGGCACTTTACTACGACCAGCTGTGTCCCATGGAGGCAGGGTTCTGGGAGGACATCCCAGCGCTGTAGCCATCTTTCAGATATAGCATGGTTGGGAAGTTGTTAAAGACGCATGGGGCTGCCAATTGCACCCCCATGCATCTAAAAATGTGTCAGGTTTGCAAGTGTGGGAACAGCTGGAAAATCCCTGATGCTGCGTTTCAAAAATGGTGCAGGAACCTTTTTCCTGCATGAAACACAGGTACAGCAGCCCATTAAAATGAATGGGCTGCCGTGCCACCGCAAAATGTGGCTCGCAGTGCACTGAGGCCTGGTTCACGTTAGCAAAATGCACAGAGGTGCCATTAAAATAAAAAATGGCACTGCTGTGACACACAAATGTAAATCTAGCATCAGTGCAAAGCTTACAGATTCCAGTGCTCTGCATTCTCTCACTATTGGTAGGTGCCTACTGCAAGGAGAATTGGGAAGCGGGGGGTAAACGCAAAGCTTATGATTATTCATACAAGCCAGTCTTAAGCGGACCTTGCACAGTTCGCATTTTGGCTGGTTCCTGATGAACAGGCCAAAAATTCACTTAGTGGATGGCCTGGTCACAGGGGCAGACTGGGCCAGGGGGCAGAGTGGCAATTTCCTCCCGGGCTGATCTGATACCCCCAGAAAAGGCTGCCCGAGACCAGTTTGTTCCACCGATGGTCTACAACGTCTGCACTGGTTGCTAGAATCACCTGCCGCCTGGCGTCTAGCCAGGGCAGCCATCAGAAATGGTGGGGCCCCTTACACAGCTTTAGACCAGGGCCTGATCACCAACATTCCCCAGGACCTGCCCACTGGCCATTCCATCAAATCCACCCACTGGCCATCCCACGTCCTCCTTCTTCATCTCATGCCCTCTATACCATGTCCTTCACCTCCAGTTCCATCTTCCCCAGTCAAACCCTCTCCTACCACAGAAGGGGGGAGTGACACAGGAGAAGAGCAGCGTAACAGGGGGGGTAGCATCACAGGTAGGTGGGGGGGTCAGCGGGACAGGTGGAGGGGGGGGGGCAGCAGGACAGGTGGGTGGGGTTGGGACAGGTGGTGTGACTGACACACACACACCGAGCTCTCACCTGTCCAGCAGTGCCAGGTTGGGTAGCTGAGCCTGTGTCCCATCTCCACCAGGATCTCCGGTGGCAGCTACAAGAAGAAAGGGGGAGGGTGCTAGTGAAGGACTACAGGTTACAGCATGAACCTGGGGAGATCTAGTGGGTCACATCCTTATATCTGGAGGGGCTGATGCTGGGACTTGTAGTCCTTCACTTTTGAGGATGTGACCCCCCCAAAAGTGAAGGACTACAGGTTCCAGCATGAACCCCTCAGAGCTCAGAATGTGCCATGCATTACCCCCAAACTAGTGGTGAAGAACCACAGGTTACAGCAAGAGCACCTGAGATCTAAAGGGGTCACATACTTAGATCTCTGGCATTAATGCTTGGACTTTGAGGGCCACATTGTCCTCCCCCCACCTCTGTGATCATAGAAAAGACTTTTCCCCAATTACTTTGCCACCACCGGCTCTGTGGGCCACTTGACTGGACTTGCGCCCCCAGACCTAGAGGCTGGAAGCCCTCCCCTGCCTAGTCAGGCCCCCTCCTGTGAAACATCCTTTGACTGGAAAAAAAATAAAATAAAAATAAAGTATTTCTCCATCTCTGTCGAAGAAGCTAGCCAAGAAAAAAAAAAAATAAAAAAAAAAAAAAAAAAAAAAAAAAAGGTCCAGGGAGCAGCAGGTACATCTGACTGGATGCTGGTGTCAGCTGTCAGAATACAAATGGCCTATTGGGGATTCGTCCATCCACATAGCATGGATGGAGGAATTTGTCAGATTTTGTTAAGCCAACAGGCTAAATAAAAAGTATAAAAATTAGGCCTCACACACACTGAGCTTTTTACAGCTGATCCTAGGGGTATCTGGCATTCTCCCCCCCCCCCCCTTCATGTTAACCCATCTGTCCATGCACACATAGGCTTTTAGCAGCTTTAGTGCCAGGATAGTTTTAGAAGTAGGAAAAAAAAAAAAAAAAACTCTGTCAGTTTGTCCAGGAGAAGCAGAGTTTTGGCAGAAAAAGCGATTGACGCTACTAAAAGCACCCAAACGCTAGGCGTGATTAGCACATCAGCGTTTTTTCATTTCAATGGCCAGAATAAACTAAAAATTCTGGCTAAAGAAATATGCATAAAACACCAAATGCTGCTAAACTGGTTTAGGGAAAAAAAACAAAAACAAAAAAAAACCACCACGCAGCTTGGGCGAGTTTAATGCCGATTCCGTCAGGAGAAACAGCGTTTACAATAAAACAATGTGCATGACGTCTTAGTATGACATTTACACAAACTCTGCTTCCTAATACTTTGTTAGCATAGGCGCCCAGCCCAACACAGGTTAGTCAAGTCTGCCAGGATTTTTACATACTTGCTTCTCCATATTGTAACTGTATTAAATAAACATTTGTAAATGTGTCACATTTTAACAATGGTTGAGATAAGATTATTTACATAGGAAGTTTAGGAGTGTGTCTATGGGAATGTTTGACCATTCTTCCAGAAGTGCATTTGTGAGGTCAGGCACTGATGTTGGAGGAGAAGGCCTGGCTCGCAGTCTCTGCTCCAACTCATCCCAAAGGTGTTCTATCGGGTTGAGGTCAGGACTCTGTGCAGGCCAGACAAGTTCCTCCACCCCAAACTCGCTCATCCATTTCTTTATGGATCTTGCTTTGTGCACTGGTCCAAATCATTTGGGGGAGTTGTTTTTCAGGGGTTGGGCCCTTAGTTCCAGTGAAGGGAACTCTTAGACCCCTTTCACACTGGAGGCTTTTTTCAGGCGTTACAGTCCTAAAAAAAAAATAGCACCTGAAAAAAGCCTCATCTGCAAACCCAGTTTGAAAGCCCGAGTGCTTTCACACTGGGGCGCTGCGCTGGCAGGGCGTCACAAAAAGTCCTGCCAGCAGCTTCTTTGCAGCAGTGTACGAGAGGCGAATACATCGCTCCTACACCACTCCTCCCCATTGAAATCAATGAGTCAGCGCCACCATACCGCCGTTTTGTGGGCGGATTTACCCCTTTTCAGCCGCTAGCGGGGGGGGGGGAGGCCGCTAGCGCCTCTAAAAATAGCGCCGCTTTACCGCTGATGCCCGGGGCGGCTCAGTGTGAAAGGGGTCTTAAAATTATTTCAGATTCTGGTCCCTTAAAGCAGATTAACAACTTCAGCTCTGGAAAATTTGGCTACTCAATGACCAGAGCTATTTATAGAAAAAATTTCTCAGTTTATGCCGATATGTATTCTTCTACATATTTTTGGTAATAAAAAAATTGCAATAAGCGTATATTGATTGGTTTGCGCAAAAGTTATAGTGTCTACAAAATAGGGGATAGATTTATGGCATTTTTATTATTTTTTTTTTTACTAGTAATGGCGGCGAGCTGCGATTTTTATTGTGACTGCGACATTATGGCGGACATATCGAACACTTTTGGGACGATTGACAATTAAACAGCGATCAGTGTTATAAAAATGCACTGATTACTGTATAAATGTCACTGGCAGGGAAGGGGTTAACACTAGGGGCAATCAAGGGGTTAACCGTGTTCCCTATGTGTGTGTTCTAACTGTAGGGAGAGGGGACAGACTAAAGGGGATGACAGATCGTGGTTCATAGCTATTAGGAACTCACGATCTGTCTCTCCTCACAGAACACACACACGTCCCTGTTCTGCCTCTTGTGCATGCGATCGCTAGTGGCCAGCGGTCATCACTACTAATCGGCACCCACGCAGTGCTGCCGCACACCTGCTATCCCTCTTAAAGGAGCTGACGTATAGCTATGATGACTCGCGGGAACATGTCGACCTGCCGCAGTATGACGACAGCGGCTGGTCGGCAAGCGGTTAAACAGCACAGTGCTTGTGCTGTGTAATCTGCCCCCTCTAAAACAAAAAAAAAAAAAACCTTCCTGGACCTGCCACGTAATGCAGCCCCTTCTCTGTACTGACCACGAAAATCAGGGCTGCTGAGCCCTAACCACCGTGGTCAGAGTGCGTCCCTCCGTCATATGGAGCTGTCCTTTCTGCTCTCCTCTCTCCCCCTCCTCCTTGCCCGTCAGCTCCCCCTCTGTCCCACCAGCAACTTGTCTTGCATACAAATGGAACACAATTGTCGGCCAACAAACACGAACATAGCGACGTACTACGTGGCTTTTTAGCTCTTTAGCGCCACCCTTTGGGCACCTTCTGCTAATATTGTGTTTGGTGAGCATCAATTCCGAGCATGCGTGTTTGTACTTTGGAGGTTTGTCTGACGGACTTGTGTACACACGATCGGAAAATCTGACAGACCGTTGTCCGCGGAAAATTTATAAGCCTGCTATCCAACATTTGTCCGCGGAAAATCCGACAATTGTCCGATGGAGCATACAAACGGTCGGATTTTAGGCAAACAGTCTGTCAACACACAATTCCCGTCGGAAAATCCGATCGTGTGTACGAGGCTTAAGACTGGGGTGCCATTAAATGTGCGTATAGGCAGGCGTCACAATACTTTTGGTAATATAGTGTGCGTATATACACACACACACACACACACACACACACACACACACTTAAAATATTTTACTATAAAAAAAAAAAAAAGTAATACATTTGTACATATACATTATGTGTACAATGTATACGATAGATGCATTGTCCTATACATATTTTGCTCCAATCGTATCCTGGGCATAAATGAACTGGCTCCCTCTTGCTCATCGGTCACAGGAGGCAGAGGGAGGGGGTGACGAGGCACGATGCAGATCCATTACAGAATCATTGCACCAGTCGATGAAACCCTGTAATGTGATTAAACACAGTTCGATCATCCCAGAAATAGCTGCTGGCTTTAGAAGTCACTATACATTGCTGCAGCCTGCTAGTGAGGACACACACTGATCAAAAATTCAATATTAGCAATGGTCAGACCACTACTCCTCTGTGGCTGGGCACTAAAAAACAAAAACACACAATTGCTGTCTTTTTGTTATACAAAAATTGTTAAACCGGGAAAATATCACTATAATTGATTTGAAGGGGGAACAAACAAGTGGCTGAGCACAGTATTTATGGACAAGTCTATAGCCAAGGAAAAATGCCTTTTCAAAAGCCCATATACACACATACAGTATTTCACAAAAAAGTGAGTACACCCCTCACATTTTTGTAAATATTATACCTTTTCATGTGACAACACTGAAGAAATGACACTTTGCTACAATGTAAAGTAGTGAGTGTACAGCTTGTATAACAGTGTCAATTTGCTGTCCCCTCAAAATAACTCAACACACAGCTATTAATGTCTAAACCGCTGGCAACAAAAGTAAGTACACCTCTAAGTGAAAATATCCAAACTGGGTCCAAAAAGTGTCAATAGTTTGTGTGGCCACCATTATTTTCCAGCACTGCCTTAACCCTCTTGGGCATGGAGTTCACCAGAGCTTCACAGGTTGCCACTGGAGTCCTCTTCCACTCCTCCATGATGACATCACAGAGCTGGTGGATGTTAGAGACTTTGCGCTCCTCCACCTTCCGTTTGAGGATGCCCCACAGATGTTCAATAGGGTTTAGGTCTGGAGACATGCTTGGCCAGTCCATCACCTTTACCCTCAGCTTCTTTAGCAGGGCAGTGGTCGTCTTGGAGGTGTGTATGGGGTCATTATATTGGAATACTGCCCTGCGGCCCAGTCTCCGAAAAGGAGGGGGGGGGGAAATGTCACAGCACATGTTGGCATTCATGGTTCCCTCAATGAACTGTAGCTCCCCAGTGCCGGCAGCACTCATGCAGCCCCAGACCATGACACTCCCACCACCATGCTTGACTGTACTTGTCTTTGTACTCCTCAACTGGTTGCCGCCACACACGCTTGACACTATCTGCATTAAATAGGTTTATCTTGGTCTCATCAGACCACAGGACATGGTTCCAGTAATCCAGGTCCTTAGTCTGCTTGTCTTCAACAAATGGTTTGCGGGCTTTCTTGAGCATCATTTTTAGAAGCTTCCTTCTGGGATGACAGCCATGCAGACCAATGTGATGCAGTGTGCGGCGTATGGTCTGAGCACAGACAGGCTGACCCCCCCCACCCCATAAACCTCTGCAGCAATGCTGGCAGCACTCATACATCTATTTCCCAAAGACAACCTTTGGATATGACGCTGAGCACGTGCACTCAACTTCTTTGGTCAACCATGGCGAGGCCTGTTCTGTTAAACCACTGTACGGTCTTGGCCATTGTGCTGCAGCTCAGTTTCAGGCACTTGGCAATCTTCTTATAGCCTAGGCCATCTTTATGTAGAGCAACAATTCTTTTTTTCAGATCCCCAGAGTGATAACACCAAAATTTAAACACATCTGCTCCCGATTCACACCCGAGACCTTGTAACACTAACGCGTCACATGACACTGGGAGGGAAAATGGCTAATTGGGCCCAATTTGGACATTTTCACTTAGGGGTGTACTCACTTTTGTTGCCAGTGGTTTAGACATTACTGGCTGTGTGTTATTTTGAGGGGACAGCAAATCTACACTGTCATACAAGCTATACACTCACTACTTTACATTGTAGCAAAGTGTCATTTCTTCAGTCTTGTCACATGAAAAGATGTAATAAAATATTTACAAAAATGTGATGGTGTACTTACTTTTGTGAGATACTGTGTATATACTGACAGTCAAGGCTCTCTGCTCAGAGCAGAGAGGGGGTTTGATCGCTCAGTTCTCACTGCAGAGCCGGCGGGGGGCAGATGCAACATTGGATTGATGCTCCCCATCCAGGCCGAATTAAACAAAAAGCTGAACCAATCCCTACCTGCACATTGACGGTGGATGTGTGAATGCTCCCCAACTCTACTGTATTCTGATAGAGGGGACTCTATCAGAATACAGTGATCAGTGCTGCAGCTCTAATTGAAGCAAACTTTCCAACAAGCCAATTTGAGAGCAGTCAGTCCTTAGGTCGACCAATCTTGAACTGGAACAGCCATGGATGGATGAATTTCAATCCATGGTCAGCTCAGGCCCCTTTCACATGGGACGGACTCCACCAGGAAATCTGTCTGCCGAATGCCTGGTCCGTCACCACTCATACAGAGTGGACACAGACACAGCCTGCTCTACTATATGGGCGGCCGAATGTAAATAGACCACCTGTCCATTTACACCCCCCCAACTGCCATCCAATCTGTTAGATGGACGGGAAACCAATCCCCATCCGTCTGTTTTTAGCAGATCGTATTGGATGTCTGCAGGTCTAAATGGACACGTCAGTTTACACTCGCCCCTCCATATAGGGAAAAAAAAAAAAAAATATAGAGACAGTAGAGGGTCTGATCGGGTCCCACCAGTTTTTCAGGTGGACCCGATCGGTGCGCTCATGTGAAAAGGTGAAAAGGGGCCTTAAAGTACAGTTCCACCCAGAAATGGAACTTCTCCCCCCACCCCCCGGTGTTACATTTGGCACCTTTCAGGGGGGAGGAGGAGCAGATACCGGTCAAATCCAGGCATTTGCTCCCACAAGATTTGTAGCTGTTCACTTAATTTTTTTTCCCCAGGCGGAACTCCTTTCACACGGGACGGATCCGTGATGATCCGCCCCGTGAACATCTGCTTGCTCAGCGAGGATCGCTCCGTGGATCCCCGCTGAGCGGGCAGATGACAGGTCTGTCTCTGCTCACTGTGCAGCGACGGACCTGTCAGAGCGCCGCTCTCCCCTATGGGGGATCAGATGATGACGGACCGTTGAGACAGTCGTCACCCGACCCGAAAACGGATGAAAAAGTAGGTTTTTCCTCCGTTACACTTTTTCGGATCGGAGTGGGTCGGATGTCAGCGGACATATCACCGCTGACATCCGACGCTCCATAGAGGTCTATGGAGGGTCCGTTCAAGTCCACCTAAAAAAATGACAGGCGGACCTGAACGGATCGTTCATGTGAAAGAGACCTTAAGGATATTTTTTAGTGTCACCAACAGTTTGAGACGTTCCTTTTCACACAGAGAATCAAAGCAGCATCCTTCCTCTCCTGTGGTAGAACTGTTCTAGATGTGCATTTGGAGAACTGGTTTTTGACTGTCAGATATGAGACAATAAAAAAAAAAAAAAAAAAAAAAAAAAAAAAGGGAAACCATCAATGAAGTGCCCACTTTGCTTAAGTATTAGGCTCCATGCACACTGGGCTTTAAAACAACATTATAAAAACGCCAGTAGCTTTGCAGTGAGTCTTTCAACGTTTAACGTTTTTTTCAATAGCGTTTTCCAAAAATTTTTCTCATTTTATTATTTTTTTTTCAATGGATCAAAAACGTCAAACACTGGTGAGCCATGTTTGAAAGTTTGGCATTTTTTGTGGTCAGAAAAACGACTCCTGAACGGGATTTTATGGCGTTCAGAAAACAGCCCATAAACTCCACTGCTGATAAACATCCAAAAACGTTTATGTCTGCATGGACACATAGGATAACATAGAGCTATTAAACAAAAAAAACAAAAAACACCCAAAATCCCAAAAATGGCCGTATGAGCTTCAGTGTGCATGGAGCCTTAGCTTCTACAGGTCATCAAATTAATTTTGCCCTTATTTCTTATAGGGTGGAGGCACTGCTGAGGTCTGGACTCTATCATACCTATTCACTGATGAGAATCACCAGAAAAGCAATTAAGTTAAAGCGGGGGTCCACCTAAACCGCAAAAAAAAAAAAAAAAAAAAAAAATTTAAAGCCAGCAGCTACAAATACTGCAGCTGCTGACTTTTAATAAATGGCCACTTACCTGTCCCAGGGTCCAGCGATGTCAGCAGGCGACGCCGAGAACCCGCTCGGTTCTCGGCAGCTGCCGCCGCCATCCTGCTTGTGGGAATCAGGAATTGAAGCGTTGCGGCTTCACTTCCTGGTTCCCTACTGCGCATGCGCGAGTCACGCTGCGCATCGTAACTGGTCCCCGCTATCTCCTGGGAGCTGTGTTTCCCAGGAGACAGCACGGAGGGACAGGAAGAGGCATAAACTCCCATGGGAGTCTATGCCGGAAGTGGGTGCAAATTAGGGTTGTCCCGATACCGATACTAGTATCGGTATCGGCACCGATACCGAGCATTTGCCCAAGTACTTGTACTCGGGCAAATGCTCCCGATGCTTCCCCTGATACCTGTACAGTCAGCGGTGATCGGCGTGTGGGGGAGTTACAAGCTTCTCCCCCAGCGGCTTTCAGCTGCTTTAGTGGAGCAGGACAGCGGAGGGGGACAGAGGAACGGAGGGGGACTAAGGGGGATGAGGTGACAGTCAGCGGTGATCGTGTGTGGGGGAGTTACAAGCACCGATCACCGCTGACTGTCACCTCATCCCCCTTAGTCCCCCTCCGTTCCTCTGTCCCCCTCCGCTGTCCTGCTCCATTGCATTGTCCCCCCGCTGTCCTTCTTTGCTCTGTCCCCCTCCGCTGTCCCCCCCCTGTCCCCCTCGTTGCATTGTCCCCCTCCGCTGTCCTTTTCCATTGCTGTGTCCCCCTCCGCTGTCCCCATCCGTTCCTCTGCCCCCCTCTGCTGTCCCCATGCGTTCCTCTGTCCCCCTCCGCTGTGCCCATCCGTTCGGGCTTTCCGTTGTCCCCCTCTCTCTTCCTCTGTCCCCTCCGTTCTGCTGTCTCTCCGCTGTGTGTATGGATAGAGTCAGCTGACTCTGTCCATTCACATAACTGAAACATTGTAATCTACTGTGATTACAATGTGTCAGTTTATGAATGGAGAGGAGCCGCTGTCTTCTCTCCATTCATTCTCAGTGCAGCTGAGGCTGCAGAGAAAGGGACTGGGGAATCTCTATCCTCTGTCTCTTTCTCTGTCTCAAGGGGGAGATATCAGAGGTCTGTTAAGACCCCTGATATCTCAACAAAGCCCCCCAACAGGGCTGATTTAAAAAAAAAAAAAAAAAAAAAAAACACCACACACATAAATAAATGCAATAAAGAATAAAAAAAGAAAAAAAAAAAAAAAATTTGTAAAATAAATGTAAATGAAAAAAAACAAAACAAAAACACACACACACACACACACACACACACACACACAGTTCACTATACCCCCATCCCCACCCCACCCCCCCCCCCCTCAAAAAAAAAAAAAACCACTGTCACGTGACATTAAAAAAAAGTATCGGTAATCGGTATCGGCGAGTACTTGAAAAAAAGTATCGGTACTTGTACTCGGTCCTAAAAAAGTGGTATCGGGACAACCCTAGTGCAAATACCTGTCTTAGACAGGTATCTGCACCCCCCTCCCCCCTGAAAGGTGCCAAATGTGACACCGGAGGGGGGGGGAGGGTTCCGAAAAGCAGAAGTTCCATTTTTGTGTGGAACTCCGCTTTAATGGGGTCGATCTACTAAAGGAACTCTACAAGAGTAGTTGCTCCAGAGCTTAGTAAAAGAGCAGAAACTCTGCCATCATCCAATCATGTGCAAACAAAAATGCTGTTTTTTTTAACCACTTCAATACTGGGCATTTTCACCCCCTTCCTGCCCAGGCCAATTTTCAGCCTTCAGGGCTGTCACACTTTGAATGACAATTGCGCAGTCATGCGAAATTAAATTAAAATTTGATCTTTTTTTCCCCACAAATAGAGCTTTCTTTTGGTGGCATTTGATCACCTCTGCGTTTTTTTTATTTTTTGCGCTATAAACAAAAAAAAAAAAAAAAAAAAAAATATACATAATATTAATTACTTTTTGCTATAATAAATATCCCATTTTTTTTTTTTTTAAATATATAAAAAAAAAAAATCCCAATAAGCGTATATTGATTGGTTTGGTTATTAATTTATTTTTTACTACTAATGGCGGCGATCTGTGATTTTTATCGTGACTATGACATTGCGGCGGGCAGATCGGACACTTGACACTATTTTGGGACCATTGACATTTATAAAGCGATCAGTGCTATAAAAATGCACTGATTACTGTATAAATGTGACTGGCAGGGAAGGGGGCACTGAAGGGGTTAAATGTGTGTCCTAGGGAGTGATTCTAACTGTGGGGGGAGGAGACCGATCGGTGTCCCTCTGTACAAGGAGCATACGATCAGTTCTCCTCTCCCCTGACAGGACGCGGATCTGTGCGTTTACACACACACACACCCATGTCCCTGCTCTGTGATGAGCAATCGCGGGTGCCCAGCAGACATCGCAGCTGCCGGGCAAGCGCATCGGGTCCCCAGTGATGCGGTGAGCCCGCCCCGCGGCGCGCTCTCCACAATGCTGGGAAGCCGAGGACGTCATATGACGCCCGCCTGGAGGGACGATGGGTTCCTGCCGCCATCATTTTACTATATGGCGGTAGGGAACTGGTTAATATATATATTCCTTGCACGGGATTGGGTATTCTTTGCAAAGTGAAGCTTTACCTCTTTTACTATGCCCTGAAACAACTGCTCTTGTAGAGTGCAACTGCACTTTGTAAAGTGCACAGTCCATTTGCCTTTAGTTAATCAACCCCAATGTCAGAGGAAGAAGCCCGACTTCAATCAGTAGGGCAGACATGCAAAGAAAACTGTTGAGCTTTTTAAAAGGGCAGAGCCAGCAGACTGATGCTATCAATTCAAAGCAGACAGCGCTGCAGGACACAGCAAGCAGCTGTTAAGGAGAAGCTATATCGGGTGCCATAGCGTAGGTCAGCGTTTCTCAGCCTTCTTGCAGTCATGGCAATAGTTTTACAATAAACCGTTTTAAAAATGGAAAACACTAAACAAATAGTTTTACATAATGCAGCAACATCTAGACACCCAACATTAGAGGCGATTTATGCTTTCAAAGTAAATACACCTTTGCACACTGGTGCGGTCTAGTATTCCAAGGTTTCTCTTCTCCCTTATGTCGCGTACACACGATCGGAATTTTGGTCGGAAAAAGATAAATGTGGCTTTTCCAACAGGATTCCGCTCAAGCTTGCCTTGCATACACACGGTCACACAAAAGTTAGCTGAACTTTCGACCGTCAAGAACGCGGTGACGTACAACACTACGACGAGCCAAGAAAATGAAGTTCAATGCTTCCGAGCATGTGTCGAATTGTTTCCAAGCATGCGTAGGAATTTTGCGCGTCGGAATTGCTACAGACGATTGCATTTCAGATAGGAACTTTTTCCAACCAAAAAATTGAAAACATGCTCTCAATCTTTTGCTGGCGGGAATTCGGCCAGCAAAAGTCCGATGGAGCATACACACGGTCGCATTTTCCGACCAAAAGCTCTCATCGGTCTTTTTCTGGCCGAATTTCCGATTGTGTGTACGGGGCATTACTCAACTAATGTGACCCCACTGCTGACGAAAGGGGCAAAGCAGAAGCACCCGAAGTGCTTATCAGCCGATAATGTCATCTTTTGTTAGGACACCAGTGGTTGGAATGCTGCACAATGAAAACCCGTGGCTTTGTGCAACAAAAAGCAGGCTTCATCCACTTGCTGGCTTCTTGACAATTTTTGGACAACTTAGGGCAATTTTTTTTAGGCATTTTACCATGGCATCCCTGAGGAACCCAGAAGGTACCCTGGTTGAAGGCAATCCACATAAAAGACCAAAGTAGCAAAAAGTTTCACCAACGCTAAACTGCGGATCATGAGCAGATAAAGGAGGGATTGTTCAGTTGTGGCAAAGAGATGACTTCCGCTTCGATCACCTACTAGGTACCCGCTGACCCCTCCCCAAAAAAGTGCCATTTCATAAACAGGAGCGGAAGGCGGCTTTAAATTATATTGCAGAGAAGCCCCCTACCTCCTCTTCTTGGGTTCCCCTGGGCACTCCTTAACTCCTCCTCTTTTGAGTGTGCCCCCATAGCAAGCCATGTGTTATGGGGGCACCTGTGCAGGCTCACTCCTGAGCCGGGCTGTGTGCATTCATAGACATACACAGCATAGCTTGGCCCTGTCCCCCGCTCTCTCCTCACTGGATTTGACTGACGGCAAGCCAATGGCTCTTGCTGCCGTCAGAGCCTCCAGTGAATACAAGAGGGGAGGAGAAGAGCTGCAGCAGATGGGCACAGCACTGGACTGAGAAGGGACTCAGGCGTTTAAAGAGATATTTAAAAAGGAAAAATTCCTTAGTAACAAACATATTATACTTACCTGCTCTGTGCAATAGTTTTGCACAAAGCAGCCACGATCCTCCTCTTCTCAGGTCCCCCGTCAGCGCTCCTGGCTCCTCCCCCCTGCCGAGTGCCCCAAAGCAAGCCGCTTGCTATGGGGGCATGCGTGCAGGCTTGCTCTCAAGCCCCACTCTGCGTCACCATAAGACCAACAGCTTCTGATGCTGTCTTTGAGCCAATGAGAAGCACATCGCTGGATTGAGATGAGGCTCAGATAAGTATTTTCGGGGGGCAGTAAAAAGCCTTTAGAGTTACCTTAAAGGGGATGCTATTAAAAGTTTAATACATGGGATGCATTGAAGGGAAAAAAAAAAAGCCTTGCTCATACTAAGCACCCAGTGTTCCATGAGCTCTGAGCTGTTGGAAACCAGTGAAACCTGCCCTGACTGATCTTCATGAATCCATAATTTCACACCTGAATGTTTTTGCACCCAAGACAACACTCATTGGCTGGCCGTTGTACCGAGTGGTGCTTAGAATTCCGGCATTCAAAGCGTATGTCTCTAAATGCATGCAGCCCGAAGCGCAGGTACTGCTCGTTACAGGGTTTAGTCACCACCAGTGGTGGCTGCAACCCACCTCCCCCGGCACTTACCCCATCTAGGTGGCGGCCGGGTTGCAGGCTCCTACGGGCAGCGGCTCCTGTGTCCTCCTCCTCGGCTTCCAAAAGGATCAGATGTCCTTTCAGACAGACAATCGGGTGACGGGTCTCAAGACCCACTTCCTGATTGGTCGGGAGGAGGATCAGTGTGGCGATAGCAAATATTCATTCAGGCAATCAAACTGATAGGCTGCTGGCAGCAAAGCTGCATGCCACGCCTGTGCCACCTGGGCACCTTAAAGTGCTGGGATTTGACACAGAGAAGTCAAAACACCCGTGTGCATGTAGCCCAAAGGCCAGCAAGCTGAAATATTTTTGGGTTTAGATAAAGAGACCAGATCTTTAAAAGAAAAAACCTGCAGGTATATAGGGAGAGACACCTCCTGCAGCAGCTTTTCATGTCAATGGCTCCCACTGCTGCCCAAGTCCATGTGAAGAGGAAGAGAGAGGAGAGAACTAGAGATGCAGCCATGCACAGGGCTGGATCAATTGAGGACTCGGGTAAGTATTTAGAGAAGTAGGGGAAACAGCAAGCTGTAAAACTTTTTTTTTTTTACATTAAAGTGTTTGAAGGCTGAAGTTTTTTTTACCTTCATGTATTCTACACATAAAAAAAAAAAAAAAAAAAAAAACCCTTTAGTGTGCAACATCCCCCCCCCCCACCAATCACAATCCAGCAATGTGCACAAGAGTCTCAGCTCTCTGGGGACTCTCCTTCCTCATTGGTTGAGAATGGGTCCCGCAGCTGCAGCTGTCAAAGCCTGGGGAGAGGGGGGTTCCGTGTGTGAATGGTCTGTGGCTTGGGTACCCCCATTGCAAGCCATTTTACTCTGGGGTACTAGGCAGAAGGGAGGGGCTAAAAGCCCTGATCGGTGACCCAAGAAGAGGAGAATCGGGGTTGCTCTATGCTAAATCATTGCACAAAGCAGGCGAGTATAACTTTTTTTTTTTTTTTTTTTAACATAAACTTCATTCACATAATTTGAAAAAGCTTGCAACATTTCTAGCAAATATCAGAGTAGGTACAACCTAGGCCTGATAGACGACTATTAGTATGGGGAATCAGTACGAGATCTTGCACAACTTGTTTACTTCTCTATGGCTATAAATATGTCATTACACAGAATAAGCTCCCAAGTTCTGATTCTGTGAAATTAAATTTGACTTCTGAGAGTTACTCATTGAAGGAAGACATGTGAATTCCATTAGAAGAAAGCCAAGCCTGCACAAATCAGGACAGCAAATGCTACAAAAAACAATGTGCAATTCCAGTTGTTAGTAAATCCCAAATAGTAAATTTCAACCACAACAGATATTGATTTTCGGATAGGTACTAGCCAGTTGAATCTCCTGCCACCGTCTCACACTTCGGAAACAATGATGGTAATAAACAGTGGAACCTTGGATTACGAGCATAATCCATTCCAGGAGAATGCTTGTAATCCAAAGCACTAGCATATCAAAGCGAGTTTCCCCATAGAAGTCAATGGAATCGAAGATAATTCGTTTCACATCGACTCCTATTGCATGCAATACCGCATGTGGCCAGAGATGGGGGGGGGGGGGGGGGGGGCACCGTAGAGACTCAGACCGATCGGATGCACTCGGAAACTGAGTTTTTCTGAGTATTTCCGAACGGCTCCGAGCGACACCAGCGCCCCCGCACCTCTGGCCAAATGCGGTTCTGCACACCGCAGAGGCTTGAATCCTGGTCAGTTTGCGAGACACTCACAAACTGAGTCAGGATTTTTGAAAAAGAATTGCTTGTATTGCAAAACGCTCATTAACCGCCTTACTCGCAATCCGAGGTTCCACTGTATAGTGCAGCGCTTTGTGTCCCTGCCCCTCCCACAAGGTTGTAAAGTTACTGCCGGTTCACACAGGGGCGACTTGTCAGGCGACCTAGTCGCCTGACAAGTCGCCTCCCGTTCTGTACAATGGAACCGTTCTAATAGGAGCAACGCAAGTCGCTCCGACTTAGAAAAAGGTTCCTGTACTTCTTTTGGGGCGCCTTGAGGCGACTTGCATAGACTTCTATAGAGAAGTCGTTTTGCAAGTCGCAGTGGATGTCGTGTGCAGGTCGCCTCGGTGATGCGACCTGCAAGTCATGCCGCCCCTCTGTAAACCGACCCTTAGGATTCTTACAGCTGGCCATGGCAAGTCCAGTTGTACGACAACATTTAGGACCAGTTTACACCACAGGAATGCAGTCAGGATGAGTTTCTCCATACGTGTTTTTTGCTGCATTCAGTGCGTTTTCAATGCATCCCCCCCTTTTTTTTTCTAATTTCTTGAGTCCCAAAAATGCCAGGACAGTACAAATATCCCCCCCCAAAAAAACCCTATTTGGAAAGTAGACAGTCCAAGGTATTTAGGAGGAGGCATGGTGAGTTTTTGGAAGTTTTACATTTTTTCCCCTCACAATTATTTGGAAAATTAAGAAATAAAAAAAAATAAATAAAAAAAAGTTTCTCACACTGACCAGAGGAATACAGTGCTACCACAGTAACACTCTGCTACTGGGGAAGTGATCAGGATCCCCCCCAATTTACACATGAGGATTGCTTACACCAATGAATTTCATTGTTATAAGCAACCACTTACTAACTGAAACTGGTTAATTCATATACTATAATACTGGTGTCTTTTGTTGTGATTAGCTGTGACTGGCTAAAGATAATCACATCATACAGATGGGCTGTGATTGGCCCCGTCTGTACCATGTGAACACTGTGACCAATCACAGCTACCAACTCAATTGTATACAATGCAGGGTGGATAAAAAACAAGGATTTTGTTAAAAAAAAAAAAAAAAATAGTATTTTTTTGATTTCTATCAAATTTATTTTATCAAGATGCTTTGGGAGTAAAAATCTATTTAAGATATTAACAATTGAGTTTATTCAGCATGAAATGGAGCTTAGTTATGTAGCATGAGGCTGTATATTCTGTAATATTTAATTTTTAAGTAAACCCATTCAATGAATCCAAGTTCTGTAAGCTGAGATAACATTGATAGAGATAGCACTGCATTGATGCATTCACACAATTTCACAGTAACCATGAGATAAAACAAACTTCAGGAATATTCCTTTATCCCATTGTTTTGCAAATCTATGTACACTACAAACTGTATGATTGAAATAGTTCTGATATTGCTGTTTTAGCAACCTGACAGCTTATTATTCTAAATGGGAAACCTTCATTTTGTTTGCAAATATTAAGATTCTAACTACCAGCAAGAATGAGTCCTTACATTTAAAGAGCACCTGTCATTTCAGATGCATCATGGCAGCGCCTGTTAGCGGGCATCCACTCACCTGTTGCCGCCACGTCCCTCACCTTGTTGTGTCACTGCCGCATTACCAGCCGTCCTATTAAAGTGAATGGGACTGTCGGTGAGTCAACAGCGGGTCAGAGGAGGAGCCGCTGCAGGACAGAGATGACAGTTACTCTTTAAAATTTATGATTTAAAGTGAGTTGAGTTAAATCAAGCCTTTTTATTAGAAATTTAAATTGACTTGATTTAAATCAAATCCATCCCGATAAAATGGATGGCATGAAAGGAAGCCATCAATTGTTTACAACTGTCATTTGATCTGCTGTGATTGGTCACATCGATCACATGGTACTGGAAGCGGCCCCGCAAGAGGCCCGTTCTGGGAGGACATCATATGACGTCCTCCCAGAACAATGCTCCTGCCCTGCCGACATTGTACTATAGGCTGGGTGGGAAGGTGTTAAACTGGAATTAAAGGTGAGCAGACAGGCTCTTCATTGCAGAAGAGACATACAAGGGTGTTGATTTACTAAAATGGCAAAATCTGGTGCAGCTGTGCATGGTAGACAATCAGCTTCTAACTTCAGCTTGCTCACTTACAAAAAAAAAAAAACCACCAATTAGTTGTAAAGACTAATGCTGGCCATACACTATAGGAAAAAGCGGCCTAAAAATCGTTCGTATTAGACACTTCGTTCATTTTTCGGCAAGTTAATGGGCACAAATCGATAATCGTTTGTGACGTTTTTTGGGTAAAAAAACGAACGGGAAGTTTGGAAATATTCTGCCGAACGTACGATAAATTGCAAGGTTAATGTGTTTCCCATCCGAACTGTCTGCACTAGGTATATGTAAAAAAACGAACAAAAAATTATTTATTCATGTCCACTGAACAATTTATCGGTCATTATATGATGGCACGATCGTTTGCGGTCACGGTCGAACGTTCGTTTTTCGAAAATGGGTTCGGACGATTTTCTGTATAGTGTATGGCCAGCATAAGGCTGGCCATACATTATACAATTTTCTTTAGATTTACCAAAACCATATAATAGGACGTCAAACCTAAACACTTTCAATTTGTATGCAATCATGCAAGCCCTTGCACTACATAGCTGAAGGTAAATCTAAAGAAAATTGAATAAGAAAATTGTATGGTGTATGGCCAGCTTTAAAGTGGAACTTGACTTTCCCAATCAACATTGATTTTGTTTAAACCTCCTGCTGCTAACATTAGTAAATAGATCGGAAAGTAGATCATATTTACTTGTTTTTAAACTTTTTTTATTTCTTCAGTTACTTCCTGGATTTGTGCCTAGGCAAATGAGGTCATATATCCCAGGAGTCTTCAGGAGAGGAAGAGGAGGAGGAGGGGTTCTCTCAGCCAAGCACACCTTTATGCATGCTCGAGCTAAGGGCAGATGGATTCCAGGAAGTAAATGCCAGATAAATCATCTGCCCTTACTCAAGATGGCCACATCCAGAAATGCTAGGGGGGGGGGGGGGGGGTTGTTTTTCAAAGTGATTTCTCACCAAAATAAAGCATGGAGACATGGATGGATAGGGGAGTTTGCTTTTAAGATTAAAAATGAATTAAATAGCGTTTTTTGGTTTGTGATGCTCAGGTTTTTTTTTTTTTTTAACCTTTATGCATTCTCCACACGATTATGTGGTTATAAAGCTTCGTCTATTTTATAAAAATAACAAACACGTTATACTTACCTGCTCTGTGCCGTGGTTTTACACAGAGCAGCCCTGATCCCCACCGCCACTCCCAGTCCCTCCTCTTTATTGGATGCCCACTCCTGAGTCCATTGACACAGACAGCAGGACTCAGCCCTGCCCCCCAATTCCTGTGTTACCAGATTTGGATGACAGCAGCAGGAGCCAGTTGCTCCTGCTGCCATCAATCTGTCCAATGAGAAGAGAGACAGCGGTGGCAGCCACTGTGCTCGTGCACGGACGGGCTCAGGTAAGGGAAAAGGGGAGGGGGTTTGGTGGGCAGCTGCAGCACAGAAGGCTTTTCACCTTGCTTTAGATTAGAACCACTAAGGTTAAAAAGCCTTTGTGCCACAGAATACCTCCAGCCCCCCCACCCCTTATACACACACAAATCTGATCTCGATCCAGCATTGTACACTAGAGCAGAGCCTCTCTCCATGCTTTCCCTCCTCACTAGGCAGATTAATGGATCGGGCTGCTCTGTGCAAAAGCGCTTTTTTTTTTTAAATTAAAAAAGGAAGCTTAACAATCCCTTTACTTGCCTGTTTGCAATCTGCCACAGAATGTAAACTGAGCTGCTTCTTTGTTCCTGACCACCTGTAAAGAATAGCAGGGTTTAGTTCTGCTTTATTTAAAAAAAAAAAAAAAAAAAAAAGACCAGTTCATCTTTTCTAGAGGATAGACTTTGCAATCAAGGGACCCTATGAGGTTTTAAACTGTGCAGCTTCGTATAATGTTCACTTATTTGTATTACTATACATGCACAAGCAGCCTGGGAGGTACAGGGGGGACCTGCACGTGTGTCTACGGTGGGATTATGGGGTGTGTATCCTGAGGAGGGGGAACAGAAGCAAAAGAGGTTTCTGGACCCCCCCCCCCACCAACTTTTTTCTCCTTAACTTGACACCCCGTCATCATAGTGTATATATATATATATATATATATATATATATATATATATATATATATATATATATATATATATATATATATATATATATATATATATATATATATATATATATAAGCGAAAAAGTGGGCCTTAAAGCGGAACTTTACCCAAAAGGGGGAAGTTCCGCTCGTTTGCATCCTCCGCCCCCCCCCCCCCGCGCCACATTTGGCACTTTTTTTGGGAAGTGAGCGAGTACCTGGTTTTGACAGCTCCCACTTGCTATCAGATGCGCCTTCTGGGACCTGTGATGCGACTGCAGAACCAATCACAAAGAGCAGTGTGACTGGTGCATGCGCAGTAGGAAACGGGCTGTGAAGCCTGAATGGCTTCACTGCTGGTTTCCCCGACTTAAGATGACAGCTCCTGGACCTGAAGCCGAATAAAGAATCGCCTCTCTGGACAGGCAAATGTCCTTATATTAAAAAGGTCAATAGCTACAGTATTTGTAGTTGCTGACTTAATTTTTTTGGGGGAGCCAGGAGCTCCTCTTTAATGGCCAACCACCTCATACCGGTATCCAGTGGCCTGAGGAACTGTGCTGACAGCGAACTCGCTGTATTCTCCCATCACATCGATCGGTCTCAACCAGCTCTCAGTCACGGTTTAGGATCAGGAGCCAGAGGGACGCGCTTCTGATCATGTGACTGTTGTGAGAGCCAATCGCATGACAGGGATGCTACTCCATCTCTTGGTGGTAAAGGGCCACCAGGAATAAGTGGGAAGAAGATAAAGAAAGCATTTAGTTTCCTAACTGAAAAGGCCGTGAACCTTTAAAAATTGACATGGCAAGGGGTTAGTTCACCTTTACCAAAAAAAAAAAAAAGGAAGTATTCATATCCCTTGAAGTTTTCCACAACAACCAAAAACATGAATGTATTCATTGGGATTTTATGTGATAGACCAACACAAAGTGGCACATAATTGTGACGTAGAAAGGAATTGATAAATGGTTTTAAAAATGTTTTACAAAAAAAAAATTAAAAAATAAAAATGTATGTGAAAAGTGTGGGGTACATTTGTATTCAGCCCCCCTGAGTCAATACTTTGTAGAACCCCCTTTCACTGCAATTACAGCTGCAAGTCTTTTTGGGGATGTCTCTACCAGCTTTGCACATCTAGAGAGTGACATATTTGCACATTCTTCTTTGCAAAATAGCTTAAAGTGGTGTTCCGCCCAAAAAAAAAAGAAAATAATTAAAAGCCAGCAGCTACACGTACTGCAGCTGCTGGCTTTTAACATTAGGACACTTACCTATCCAGCGATGACGGCACCGCAGCTGATGTTTCCATCAGCTGTCGGTTGCTGTCGCCGCCATTGCGGGTAAGGGTATCCGGCAGTGTAGCCTTACAGCTTCACGCCGGGAACCCTACTGCGCATGCGCGAGGCTCTGCTCCTCTCTCCTACTGGTCTGGCGACAGTGAGGAGGAGGGAGCCCTGCGGTTATGTCATGGGCCGTGGCCCGGACTCCCAGAAGTGGGAACAGGACACCTATCAGAGACAGGTATCCTGTCCCCCCCCCCCCCCCAAAATGTGCCAATTGTGGCACCGGAGGGGGAGAGGAGACAAATGAACAGAATTTCCACTTTTGGGTGGAACTCTGCTTTAAGCTCTGTCAGATCAGATGGAGAGCGTCTGAACAGAAATTTTCAAGTCTCTCCACAGATTCTCAATTGGATGTAGGTCTGGACTTTGACTGGGCCATTCTAACACATAAATATGCTTTGATCTGCAAGCAGCATCTTTGGGGCGGTGCGGGAGCGGTGTATACACCGCTCCTAAACCTCCCCTGCTATTGAAATCAATGGGCAGTGGCACTTTTCAGGCGCTTTTAACTCTTTTCTCGGCCACTGGCAGGGGTTAAAAGTGCCACAACAGCGGTAAAGCGCCGCTAAAACTAGCGGCACTTCACTGCTCACGCTCGCCCCCACGTGAAAGTAGCCTTAACCACTTCAATACCGGGCACTTTCGCCCATTCCTGTCTAGGACAAATTTTCCAGCTTTCAGCGCTGTTGCAATTTGAATGACAATTGTGCGGTCATGCTACACTGTACCCAAAACTAAATTTTTAATCATTTTCTTCCCACAAATAGAGCTTTCTTTTGGTGGTATTTGATCACCACTGGAGTTTATTTTTTTGCTGTAGTGAATTTATAGCCTACTTAGACGGGTGCAACAGCCTCTGAAACCAGAAACTGATTAAGGATAAAATTTTGATACCAACATTTCTTTTTAAATGAGCATGGTGTTACACATCACCGCTCAAAGGCCGGGGTGTAGAGGATTTAGAATAATAATTAAATCAGCACACCATCACATGACCAAGTCTGGATCGCACAGGTTAGTTGCACACTACAACAATGTGTGCCTGTGTATAGAATGTAAAAACATGTGTTGCTGTTATAGTAGAATAATAGTTACCAATATAGTTAGTTAGTGTGCTGTTTACTATAAACATTCATTTCACATTGACTGCAAGGTGCTTTATTTTAGAGATTATACTCCTCTTTTTTTTCAGCGATCCTGGTCCGGACAAATATATTTGCCAACACACCATCAAATATCACATGCCTGATGAAGGGGCCCTGCGCAGCTCCGAAACGTTGCACTTGTGATGTGATCTTCCTGCAATAAAAGTTTCGGATGACATTTAATGATCCATGGTGTGCTGGCAAATACATTAATTGATCGGCGATGAGTCCAGTTTCCAGCTGGTGATCGCTGCAGCAACCCGATACAGATGAGCCCATATCCAGGAACGTGTGCGATGAGATTATTGAGCAGTGATGTCACAGGTCCTCCTCTTCCTCCGGCAATGATGCAGAGAGCGAGGTCATATAAAAACACATGGTACCACTCTCCATGGCATTTCCCTGTGGGCAGGGGGCGGAGCCATGACACTCTGGGTGCACAGGAAATAGAATGCTGGGAGTCACTGGAACTGAAGAGGAGCAGTGACACATTGCCAGATTAGCCAGTCTGTGGGAGGTGAGCACTGCAGAACAGGTGACTATAGAAGTCATAGGCGCACTCCCTTCACCACCCCAGAGTGACCGGAAAAGCATTTTTTTTACATTTTGTGGGCAAGATGGAGTTTGGCCTAAAAAAAAAAAAAAAAAAAACCAAACCACACCACACCACACCCACGAGAACCAGTGGCTGCCATTCCTGAGCTCTCTAAAATGCGAGTTGCCCGGCTTAACTACTTATCGCAAATCGCCGTCATTGTATGTCGGTACTTTGATGCTAAATACTGTTATGGCAGCAGATGGCTTCCATAACCCTGGTATTTTCAACAACAGCGAGCGGCTGTCTTTCAGATAAAAGTGGTCTCCGCCATGAGACCACTTTTAAATCGGGGGCAAGAAAGGGGCCCTCCCACCACGTTTCGGTCATCTCCGACGCTTACCGGAGCCGATCGCGTCCTTTCTCCTCTGAGACATGGAGCCGAGTGAGGGAAAGATGGCCCCCCGCTTGGCTCCATAGCGACGTCAAACATCACTTCCGCCCGATAATCTAAAGAGAAAAAAAAAAAAAAAATTATTTAAAGCGCCCCGCCGAGCTCACACGCAGAAGTGAATGCATACCCAAGTCGCACCCGCATATGAAAACGGTGTGCAAACTACAAATGTGAGGTATCGCCGCAATCGTTTGAGCAAGAGCAATAATTCTAGCACTAGACCTCCTCTGTAACTCAAAAAATGTAACCTGTAGAAATTTTTAAACGTCGCCTATGCTGATTTTTAAGGGTCAAACTTTGTCACCATTCCATAAACGGGCACAATTTTGAAGCGTGACATGTTGGGTATCAATTTACTCGGCGTAACATTATCTTTCACAAAAAAAAAATAAAAACGTGTGACAAAGTATTGCAATGACCGCCATTTTATTCTGTAGGGTGTCTGAAAAAAATAAATAAATCTATCGGTTCTAACTAATTTTTTAGCAAAAAAGAACTGATTTGAACTTGTAAACATGTGTCAAAAAGAGGCTCTGTCCTTAAGTGGTTAAAATAGCTGAAGGAAACACTTTTTTTTTTAAAGTTTTGGATAGTGTGGAAAAGTATTAGAACCCGCCAGTTTTTTATTGCTGTCTGTCCCAGTTAGGAAGATCTACCTCCTCTATTTGCCCCGTTTACTACAGTCATCGAAAGAGAAAGAAAAGCTAATTTTTGGATAGTCACCAGAACAGGATACCAGGTCATTCTTCCAATTGGGCACACAAGTTCTGGTGGCAACCAGGAATGCCCTTACTTTAAAAGCAGGGATATGCAAACTGTGGCCTTCCAGCTGCTGCAAAACAACAAGTCCCATCATGCCTCTGCCTCTGGGTGTCATGCCTGTGGCTGTCAGAGTCTTGCTATGCCTCATGGGACTTGTAGTTCTGCAACAGCTGGAGGGCAACAGTTTGCATATCTATGCTTTAGAGGGATCACTTCCTGTTTTGGCTATGGGACAGGAAATGGAGAAATATTTCCAACGGGGACACAGATGGGGGAAAAAAAAAAATATATAAAAAAAGCTGAAAGGGGTTATAACCCTCCCTTACTCCAGCAAAATTGGAAAAAAAGGTTTTGCTTTAGATCTCCATTAATACTTTCTTTGGCCTCAGCAAGACGCAGACCTGAAACAAGCATGCAGCCAGTGAAATCAGAACTTCTTCTCTGCATACCTGGCTCAGAGCAGTAAAAACACATAGCCAAGAATTAAAATTTTCAGAAAGTCATCAACAATAGTAGCCTTCCCATAAAAAGCTAAAGTGATTGATTTTTGTTGGAACTGTATGTTGATCATCTTCTACAAATCAGACGATTGAGCACTTGCGCTATGATAGGAGTGTATTCATTTGATCACTATTGTTGACTGTACTTATTTATAGGTCTACTTCTTACTAGAGTACGGGAGCCGATACCAAGTCTTTGCACGAATTCTCGTACTAATGCTCCCATACCCGAGACCGATACCTCTGTGGTGCCATCTGAGCCCATACAAAAATGGAAGTGCTCAAATCACACTGCAACGAATGGCTTGCGATTTGAACAGTAACGTGGTGCAATTTCTGTACGAATCACAGGCAGTTTCCCCCACCACTCCTCTGTGAACCCAGGCTTGTCATAGTGACTTCAGCCTGGGTTCACACCGAAGCAATGCGGGAAGCCACGTGCGATTCGGACAGGAACTGCACCACATTCCTGTTCACATTGCATGCGATTCTTCGCTGTGCGATTTGAGCCCATTCATTTTGTATGGGCTCGAAGTGCACCGCAAAGGTATCAGTACTCGCTTGTTGGCGAGAACTTGACCGAAAGTATCAGTACTCGCTGGTTAAACAAAAAAAAAAAAAAAAAAAAAAAAAAAAAAAAAAGGTATCGGTGCAACCCTACTTCTGTTGTGTTCAGAGATGGTATTCTGCATACCTTGGTTGTAAAGAGTGCTTATTAGAGTTACTGTTGCCTCTCTATTATCTGGTCTGCACATTCTCCTCTGACATCAACAAGGCATTTTCCTCCACACAAATGCCATTTACTGGATATTTTCTTTTTTTCAGACCATTCTCTGTAAACCTGAGAGATGTTGTATGAAAATTCCAGTAGACCGGCAGTTTTTGAAATACTCAGACCAGCCCATCTGGACAACAATGCCACATTCAAAGTCATCTAAATCCCTTTTCTTCCCCATTCTGATGCTCAGTTTGAACTTCAGTGAGTTGTCGTCACCACGTCTAGATGTCTAACTGCAGTGAGTTTCTGCTGTGCGATTGGCTGATTAGCAATTTGTGTTACCAAGCAATTGGACAGACGTACCTAATAAAGGGGCCAGTGAGTGTATGTGGATGTACTCTTGAGCCAGGCTGTGTGTGTCCATAGACAGACACAGCTCCAGTAAGCCACGCCCCCCACTACTTTCTCACAGTAGTTTGACTGACAGCAGCATGAGCCAATGTCTCCTGCAAGACCAGAAGAGAGGACCTGGAGCGGCAGTGCGGTGGGGTGGGGGCTACAAGTAGTGGGGTGTTTTTTACCTTAAATGTAGAGAATGCATCAAGTTAAAAAATAAAAACCATTTCAACTTAAGAACCACTTTAAAGTATCTATACACAGATCCCTAAAATCTCATAAGATTCAACATGTTAACATTTTGATCGGAGTAATGCCAGGTGATCCTGCCATGAAGGTCCACATTCAGGCACTTCCTGTTATAGGGTGACAATGTTCTGTCCACATCTCCCAATTGTGGTCTTGTGTGGTCACACAGGCTTCCAACACACACACACACACACGACACAGTCCACTGTTGTCACCATCAGGAAAACAGCCCTGAGAAATGCCATGTAGCCATCGCTGGAGTGTATGTAGGCAGGAAGTGGCTGCAAAAAGGCTGCTGAAGATCAGAAGCACTGAGATGTGGCAAAGGATAATAAAAGGCTGAAATAGTATATTAAAAAAAAGAGGAGGGGGGGGAGCCAATGGTTTAGGTTTATATCTACTTTAACAAATAGAAAGTACGGGTCATGTGTACATCACAGTATACCCAACCTGTCCACTGCCAGTACCATATGAATAGCTCCTGGGATTGTGGGACCAGCAAATTATCCGCGATTCACATGGGCCCCAATGTACCACCCCCACCATATGAAGGCCTGATATTTATGGCCCCTATCAGCATCCACATTCCTCAGCACAATCCCAATTTATGGACACAAAGAAGAAAAAACAAAACAAAACCCCCCCCCCAATACTTTACACACCCCATATACAATATATATTCCACAGACAATACACAACCCAGGTAAGGTGTATACAGTATACACCCCCCTATACACCCCAGGGACAGTATACACCCCCCTATACACCCCAGGGACAGTATACACCCCCCTATACACCCCAGGGACAGTATACACCCCCCTATACACCCCAGGGACAGTATACACCCCCCTATACACCCCAGGGACAGTATACACCCCCCTATACACCCCAGGGACAGTATACACCCCCCTATACACCCCAGGGACAGTATACACCCCCCTATACACCCCAGGGACAGTATACACCCCCCTATACACCCCAGGGACAGTATACACCCCCCTATACACCCCAGGGACAGTATACACCCCCCTATACACCCCAGGGACAGTATACACCCCCCTATACACCCCAGGGACAGTATACACCCCCCTATACACCCCAGGGACAGTATACACCCCCCTATACACCCCAGGGACAGTATACACCCCCCTATACACCCCAGGGACAGTATACATCCCCCTATACACCCCAGGGACAGTATACACCCCCCTATACACCCCAGGGACAGTATACACCCCCCTATACACCCCAGGGACAGTATACACCCCCTATACACCCCAGGGACAGTATACACCCCCCTATACACCCCAGGGACAGTATACACCCCCCTATACACCCCAGGGACAGTATACACCCCCCTATACACCCCAGGGACAGTATACACCCCCCTATACACCCCAGGGACAGTATACACCCCCCTATACACCCCAGGGACAGTATACACCCCCCTATACACCCCAGGGACAGTATACATCCCCCTATACACCCCAGGGACAGTATACATCCCCCTATACACCCCAGGGACAGTATACATCCCCCTATACACCCCAGGGACAGTATACACCCCCCTATACACCCCAGGGACAGTATACACCCCCCTATACACCCCAGGGACAGTATACACCCCCCTATACACCCCAGGGACAGTATACACCCCCCTATACACCCCAGGGACAGTATACACCCCCCTATACACCCCAGGGACAGTATACACCCCCCTATACACCCCAGGGACAGTATAAACCCCCCTATACACCCCAGGGACAGTATACACCCCCCTATACACCCCAGGGACAGTATACACCCCCCTATACACCCCAGGGACAGTATACACCCCCCTATACACCCCAGGGACAGTATACATCCCCCTATACACCCCAGGGACAGTATACATCCCCCTATACACCCCAGGGACAGTATACACCCCCCTATACACCCCAGGGACAGTATACACCCCCCTATACACCCCAGAGACAGTATACACCCCCCTATACACCCCAGAGACAGTATACACCCCCCTATACACCCCAGGGACAGTATTCACCCCCTATACACCCCAGGGACAGTATACATCCCCCTATACACCATACATCCCCCTATACACCCCAGGGACAGTATACATCCCCCTATACACCCCAGGGATAGTATACACCCCCCTATACACCCCAGGGACAGTATACACCCCCCTATACACCCCAGGGACAGTATACACCCCCCTATACACCCCAGGGACAGTATACACCCCCCTATACACCCCAGGGACAGTATACACCCCCCTATACACCCCAGGGACAGTATACACCCCCCTATACACCCCAGGGACAGTATACATCCCCCTATACACCCCAGGGACAGTATACATCCCCCTATACACCCCAGGGACAGTATACACCCCCGGGACAGTATACACCATCCATATTCAGTATACACCCCCATATACACCCCAGGGACAGTATACACCCCCGGGACAGTATACATCCCCATATACACCCTCATATACAGTATACACCCCAGGAATAGTATACACTCCCATATAGACCACAGGGATAGTATACAACCCCCATATTCACCCCAGGAATAGTATACACCCCCATATACACCACAGGGATAGTATACAACCCCAGAGACAGTATACAACCCTCATGTACACCCCAGAGACATTATACACCCCTATATTCATATACATCCCCTAGGAATTGTATCCCCGTGTATACTGTGCTTCCTGCACACCTGTCCAGGGTACACAGGCCATCCCCCTCCCCCCCATACCTGGTACACAGCGTCCTCTCCCCTCTATAGGCTGATCACCGCTCTGCTATTCCGTCTTCACTTATACCGCCCCCTCCTCTTTCCTCACTGACAACTACAGGCCACGCCCCTCACGTAACAAAGCGGCTGCCACTCATTCAAGAAAGCCCTCACCTACCCTATCTGGAATGCGTACCTCTGAGCTGTCAATCAACCATGTGGCCCCGCCTCTACATGGGTCCACACCTCCATTGTATTTCAATCTGTCAGAGAGCGGATTGTCCCGCCTCCTCCGCGCCTCGAGACCAAGTCCGCTAGTTGGCGCATGCGCGCCGCCTGCTCTCTCGGTGCGGTGTGTGCAGATATCGGTGCTGTGTGTGGAGGGGTCTGAGCGGTACTGACGGCACAACTTTTCAACAATCTTGGATAGAGTGGAGAGGGGTACTCACCATATTATTACTATCTGTGTCCTATCAGGGAGATGCATCCTCACTATTTGTCCCGATGACCGTTATCAAAGAGGGCAAAATAAATCCCACCTTTTGGGTTGTCACCAGAGCAGGAATAAAGGGGACGTTTGGGGGACACTAGTTCTGGTGACAACCTTCTCTTTTGGAGGGATTTTTATCTCACTTCCTGTTTTGGTTATGTGACAGGAAGTGAAGGAAAATCTCCCAGATGGGGACACAGCTGTCAAGAAAAAAAATCTGACAGGGGTTATAACCCTCCTTTACTTTATCCAAAATGGAAAAAAACGTGTTTGCTTCTCTTATTATTTTCGCTGGCCCCAGCAATCTGTGTTGCAGATCTGTTTTGCCTTTAGTTCTATTTTATTGTCACACTGAACTCTGCTTCAAGTTTGTATTCCTATGTCCACCTTGTATTGTTCTCAGCCCCCTCCAAATCTCCCAATTCCTGTTGTTTTTTTTCTGCTGTGATGTGACTTCCTGTTGGAGGGTGGCTACGTTCCTTCTCCATGTCCTCACTGTATGTAGGGAAGTAGTCACCCTCTGTGCCCACTTCCGAGGTGGATTATGGGCTATTGGTTTTTAGGGTCACTTTATCCGCTTGCCGACCCGACAAGATATACTGCGGCACAATGGCCAAACTCCAGGCAACAACTGCACTGTATAAGATATGTTATACTTTGCAGAGTTCTGTCTGCTCTGCTGTATACTCCATGCTGTACATTACACTGATCATTAATATAAGGGGGGTCCTTCTACCACTCACCACCAATATAAGGGGTCCTCCTATTGCCCACTAATATGAGGAGTCCTTGTCCCACTCTTCATTATTATAAAGGGAACTGATATGAAGGGGTGCTACCATTGATAACTTATATAAGGGGTTCCTCTGATCACTAAACTAAAGTGGGTCCTTCTTTCACTGATCACTATAATAAGGGGGTCCTATCACTGACCATATATATGGGGGTCTTTCTATCACTGATCACTAATACAACGGGGTCCTACCATTGGTCACTAATATAAGAGGGTCCTTCTGTCACTGATCACCATAGGCATCGCCAGGGGGCTGTAGCCCCGAATCTGGAGCCCATAGCCCAGAGTCTCTTGCCGCAGAGTCCCTGCCTAACCAGCCGGTCGCGGCTGCGGCGGGCTGCATTAGAGGTGGAGGAGAGAGACGAGCGGGCGGACGAGCAGAGATGACATCATCTCTCTCCGCCCACTCCACGTCACCATTTTTCTGCCCTCACAGCCGGGCCACTTCAATGTGGGAGCGATGTGCAGCGGGGAGCAGAGAGATGACATCATCTCACTGCCTGCCACACATCAACGCTCTTCCGCCCTTACAGCGCGGGCCTCTTTAATGTACATCATCTCTCACTGCCCCGCATCTCCTGCCCTTACTAAATGGACCAGTGCTGCCAGCCTGCAACCAATGCAGCGACAATGCACATTTGGTGGCACTGGCTGGCATGGCAAGGGACAATCCACATCAGTTGGCAAGTGACAACCCACATCTAGTGGCAGGTGACGTGGCAAGTGACAATCCGCATCAGGTGGCAGGTGACGTGGCAAGTAACAATCTGCAAATGGTGGCAAGTGACATGGCAAGTAACAATCTGCAAATGGTGGCAAGTGACATGGCAAGTGACAATCTGCAAATGGTGGCAAGTGACAATCCACATCTGGTGGCAGGCGACATGGCAAGTGACAATCCACATCTGGTGGCAGGCGACATTGGCAAGTGACAATCCACATCTGGTGGCAGGCGACATGGCAAGTGACAATCCACATCTGGTGGCATGCGACATGGCAAGTGACAATCCACATCTAGTGGCAGGTGACGGTGGCAAGTTAAAAAGCTGCATCTGGTGACAGGCGACAGTGGCAAGTGACATGCTACATCTGGTGGCAGGAGATGTGGTAAGTGACGCGCCCAGGGCTCCCACTGATTCTGCATTATGGTGAGTTGAACCACTTTATTGTATAATAGAATGTAACAATAAAAACATGTGCTTCGATCACCCTGACACCATATCAACCATGGTGCCATGATGATTGAAATGCCAACACCAGCCTTTGCCTGCAAAAAATTGCTAACCATTGGCGTGCCCCCCCCCCTGGCCTGCAAAAAGGCTGGTGACCGCTACCATGGGCTCTAGCCACAGATATTTTGCAGACCTAGCAATGCTCCTGTTGATCACTAATATAAAGGGGGCCCTTCTATCACTGATGTAGCACCCTGAAGTTTAGGCACGGTTGCTCCTCACAAATTTACTTGCCAGGGGTAGTTGTCCTGGTTGATTGTTAGAGGTCTATATTTCTCCCTAAGTTTGCCCTTGTTGCACTTTTCTCTTCTACCACTAGGTGGCTGGGTACTTGGTGGTACTAGATACGAGAAGGGCAACCCCAAGGTCAGGTTATGGGTATATGGGGTATCTCAGCCAATGAGCAGGGGTTTTCTTGGATCCCTTGGCCTGCTGGGAAAGCCTATATATTTGGGTGGAGTCAGGTGATCTATGTTCTGTGCCACCTGGACGGCTGTCTGGGTGGACGTGTGTCATATTGCCCGGGCTGCTAGGCCAGAGATTGGGGTTATCCCGGGCACAATCTGGCTTCTAGGCTGTCTGAGGGCCTATCCAGAAGCAAGAGAGCAGCGCAGGGTTGGGATTGCGGCTGGCAATCCAACCAAAAGTGCCAGTTCTGCCGGCCGGAGAACCTGTCGTGGTCGGAGGTAGGGGGGAAGCTGTCGCCACTAAGGGACCAGCCACCTTATTACCAGGGGCCACAGTGAGTAACTGAAGCAAGTACCGGAGCAGTATTCTCACTGAACGGGCACGGTGGAGAATCAGCAAACTTCAGTGGGTACCAAGCCAGGGACTCAGCCAGCAGAGGTGACGCTTGCAGAGCACCCTTGTGTGTCAAGCCAGGGACCGAGCGGGCCAACGGGGGTGAACATACCTCCCAACTGTCTCCGATTTGGAGGGAGTGTCCTTGATTTGGAGCAGTGTCCCTCTGTCCCTCATTCCTCCTCATTTGTCCCTCATTTTGGTCTGATCTATATAGATGTATATAAAATGCGCTTTTTTATCTATTAAAAAGTGTTTCCCAGTGCTAAACCTTTCATCTGATTTCTAAATTGCTGCATTTGTTAAAGACTTTTGCCATAGGAGACAGCATTCCTGCATGTGCAGATGTGGCGTCTTGCTGGAGGCCTTTCCCTGCACGGCTGTCTTCCTTATGAAGTCTCTGAGTCTGCTAATTGAACTTGCAACTACTTAAGGGTGTCCTGGCCCTAACCCTCTTCCCCCCCCCATAAAAGTTTGTAAGAGAAATAAACATCTCTTTTGCATTCAAGCACTGTCTGGCGCCCAATAACTGTATCCACCTTGCATCCACAATGCCTCGCAACCCACCATATACAGAAGGATGTCAGCTATCTCTGGCCCCAGAGGTTCTCATTAGACTGAAGGAGGCCGGAGACCTCGCTACACTAATATAAGGGTGTCCTTCTACCACCAATATAAAGGGGGCCCTTCTCCCACGGATCACTATAATAAGGCTGGATTCACACCTATGCATTTTTAGTGCTTTTTGCATTTTGCAGATTTGCACAACAGAACGTGTTCCATAGGAAACCATGGTGAATGGACTGTAGTACAAATCTGAAAAATGCAAAAAGCACTAAAAATGCATAGGTGTGAATCCAGCCTTAGGGAATCCTTCCACTGATCACTAAAAAAAATGGGGTTCTCCCATGAATCACTAATATAAGGGGGTCCTTCTATCACTGATCACTAATAAAATGGGGTTCTACCACTGGTCACTGATATAATGGGGTTCTTCTCCCACTGATAACTAATATAAGGAGATCCTTCTATCACTGATCACTAATACAATGGGGTTCTACCACTGGTCACTAATATAATGGGGTTCTTCCGCCACTAATCACTTATATAAGAGGATCCATCTCCCACTGATCACTAATTTAAAGGGGGCCTTTCTCCCATTGATCACTATAACAAGGGGCTCCTTCTATTACTGATCACTAATATATAAGGGGGTTCTTCTATCACTGATCACTAGGGATGAGCCGAACGACCCCATGTTTGGTTCGCGGCTGAGCTTTAGAACATCACAACCGCTCCGAACCGAATAAGGAACCTCATTGAAGTCTATGGGACCTAAACTGCAAATATCAAAAGTGACTATTTTGAAGGCTTGTATGCAAGTAATTGGAAATACAATGGTTATGGGGGTCTGGGTACTGTCCTGAGGGACATGTATCAATGAAAAAAAGTTTGTAAAAAACATAATTTTTAAATGAGCAGTGATTTATTGATGTTTAAAGTGAAATCATCAAAATGAGAGATAACAATAAAAATTAAAAATGTCTTTAAACATAGTGCCCTTAGTCTGCCTGTAATGTGGCACACCTGTACCATGTATAGAGCCTGCTGCTGCAATAATTGCATTTATAAAGCCAAAAAAATGACGCACGCCCCTAGTGGCTCGGGAGGGCGATCACATCATATGACGTCCGCCCAGAACAAGAGAAGCCTCGTCCCGCCGTCATATGACGGTGGGCGGTGGCTTAGTGGTTAAACAAGTTGCCAATATGCTCAAAGGGAGTTATTTCCACTTACCCTGTGAAGGGGTTATATGTTCTTGCAGTTAGCAGTCTCATAGCCTTCCCAGGAAAAACAGCCCTCTTCAGATTCTATAAAGAGGAAGATGCAGATGAGCATGACTGTATGTATCCTGCCAATATGCTCAAAGGGAGTTATTTCCACTTACCCTGTGAAGGGGTTATATGTTGCAGATGAGCATGACTGTATGTATCCTGCCAATATGCTCAAAGGGAGTTATTTCCACTTACCCTGTGAAGGGGTTATATGTTCTTGCAGTTAGCAGTCTCATAGCCTTCCCAGGAAAAACAGCCCTCTTCAGATTCTATAAAGAGGAAGATGCAGATGAGCATGACTGTATGTATCCTGCTGGTTCAAGCGGCCAGGGATAGAGATGATGACACCTAACAGGATGTCACATTCAATAAGCACGTTGTCAATGCACTCTAAAGGAGTGGTTTATGCTCACCCTTTTAAAGGGTTATCTGTTCTGGCAATGATAATGGAACGGTAATGAAATGGTAATGTCTTCTGGAGGTAGACCTGTTCCCATCCTCAGTCAACACCAAGTGCCAAAGTTCTATTCCAGGGTCCAAATTCCACAGTCAGTCGGGGTGGAGGTGCTGATCGCAGAGTTTATTTCCAAGACAGCTTATACCTTTCTGCTGCTCCCTTTGATTCTCAGCTTCCTGCTGAGGTTGTGGCGGGGGAAGGTGACAGTTCTGGTGATGATTCGAGGTTGACGGAAGGGGCCTTGGATCCTTCTGCTCCTCCTAATGAGTGTCAAGGATCAACTCCCTCTGCCGGTCAGATCTAATCTTCTCCAAAGTCCCATTTGTCCAACGGGCTCAAGCTGATGGCTTTGATCTTGAAAGGCAGAGGCTAATAGATCTCAAATGCTCTGTAAAGGCTGTGAATACAATACAAAGGTGAACTACAGGTATCAGCTTACACGTTTCACACCAAGGTCAGGTGCTTACTCATAGCTCCCTTTTCCCTAAGTGATGGTTGTTCCTGAAATGGGATATCCCATTGGTGCTGGATCCCTTGGCCTGCTGGGAGAGCCTATATATTTGGGTGGAGTCAGGTGATCTATGTTCTGTGCCACCTGGGCGGCTGTCTGGGTGAACGTATGTCATATTGCCCGGGCTGCTAAGTCAGAGATTGGGGCTATCCGGGCACAATCTGGCTGCTAGGCTGTCTGAGGGCCTATCCAGAAGCAAGAGAGCAGCGCAGGGTTGGGATTGCGGCTGGCAATCCAACCAAAAAGGACGGTTCTGTCGTGGTCGGAGGTAGGGGGGGGAAGCTGTCGGCACTAAGGGACTATCCACCTTATTACTAGGGGCCACAGGTGCTTACTCATAGCTCCCTTCTCCCTAAGGGATGGTTGTTCCTGAAATGGGATATCCCATTGGTGCTGGACGTTTTTGCATCAGATGCCTTCAATCAAGGTGGCCCCCTGTGGTATGTCTCGCTGATAACTGCTTTCCTGGGGGCGATTGCATCAGCCAGAAGTGAGTTGGTATTAACGGCCTTGGGGTTTAAAGAACCCTTTCTCACGTTCATCCCAAACAGGGTGGTACTCATGCTGATGCTCGAGATCATGCCTAAGTGACCTTTAGAGTTCATATCACACAAGAGGTTGTCCTTCCTATGTTCTTTTGGGGAGTACCCAAGTAGTTAGCCCATTGGATGTGAGCAGGGCTTTAAATTGTTTCACCAAGGTGACTTCTGGCATCAGGAGCGCATGTCCTTGGCCTACAAGCTGGGGGTGATCACGGCACTCTCCACTTAAAGGGTCTCAACCTTGTGAGTGGCAGCAGAACGAGTGTTCCCAGAGACAAGGCAGCTACGTGGGCATCAATATATACATTTATGGCTCACTACTGTATAGAAGCAGCCTTTACAACGGTTTCATTTGGCGGAGGCATCCTGGCCTCTGTTTTTAGCCAGAATTAAGGAGTGTGTATCATTATTCCTCCCCTGTGTAGTGTGTTGCGTTTGATATAAAATATAATTTTTCTATAAGACTCATAGCATTCTGGTGTCACAGAGACAGACTTTCTCAAACAAATGCTGGATACAATGGGTATTATTGTATTGTTACAGTTTTCAACAGGCTATTGTCTCTATAGCTACAGTACACAAGAAAGAGATTTAGTTGTTTGAGGTTTTCAAACTGAAAGAATGACTGTTAGATTACTGTCAGGTGTTGGCTTATTTAGACAATGGGTACGTAGATACAGTTTTCAACAGTCCATTGTCTACACAGCTACAGCAAACAGGTATGTTTTCTGTTGTTTGGTAACTATGGTAAACAGCCTGGCACATAAAAGGGGATTCAGGCATAAGCTAGGGACACAGACACACACACAGACACACACACCATCATGCTTTGAAGATCAGAAGCCGCCACTCATGATACAAGAACACTGCCTGGTGTCCAAGCAGCATCGTTGCCAATGGAGATCACGAACATACAGTAACAAAAGATAAGTAACTTTTAAGTGTATTTGTACTGATATAGACTATAGGCTGTTCATTTGATAGGCATTTTGCTTGTTATAGAGATCTGTCAGTCTAATATTGTATTCCTAATATTGTAATAGTTTTGTATGTACAGCATCTTTGTATAGTAAAGCACATTTACACACTGCAGAAATCTCAGCTTCCTTGCTTATACCACAGAGTAACCTTGCTAGGTAGACGCAAACAAAACATTTGGGGGCTCGTCCGGGATCTGTGCTATAATTCAACTGAAGCAGACCTGTTTTGCTGTAGTGTGTTGTGTAGCTTGTGCTAAGTAAAATGCCGCGTAAGCTGATTAGGAAAACCAAGCCTGCAGAGGGTTCTGGTGGCCAGAAAGAAGTGTGCAGCTTACCTATCTGGGCCAGAGACAATGAGTTGGAGCCTCTTGCTAAAAAAATTGTGAAGTATGCTTCTCCCTTGAAGCTGACTTGGGGTGATAAAGTCTCAGATCATTTTGTAGATTTTAGCCTTAAGGGTTTGGATTTAAGTAAAAAAGAGAAGAGGACAGTGTCCACAGTGGGCTGGTATTTCCTTAATGCTATTTACACTGAATCACAGAGAAGGGAGAAGGCAGAGGCAGAAGTTAAGGTATTAAAAGACCAGCTAACAGTTGCTTCAGAGTGTGTGCGTTCAACTGCTAGTCGGGCTGATGATTTGCAAGAGCGGTGTGCAGCCCTCATGACCAAATCAATTAATGCCTTAAGGAAAAGGAAGGGCAGTAAACCTGTTAGTAAAGCCAGGGTACGTGCCATTGCCACATCCCAAAATTGGGATTGTGAGGATGTGCTCTCCTCAAATGATAGTGAGGATGAGGAGATAGAGTTTGATATTTCGCATGATGATCTGCTAGTGCGAAAGAAAAAGTATGCCAGACCTCTCATTACTAACCATAAGAAACGGCAACATGATAGAGAGGATATGGCAGATGGGGAGGTGCATTATCGCAACCCCAGAGATGTTCAATTTGAAGAAGTATGGGAGTTTACACAAACTGAACTCCATGAGCTGGCAAAACAATACAAACAAAGGTCTGGAGAGCCCCTATTGACCTGACTCCTACGCTTATGGGATGAAGGGGCGGACAGTGTTGTTTTGTCAGGTAAGGAAGCAGTGACTATGGGAGTGTTAACCCATGATCCACATTTGCGTCAGGCAATGCGAAAAGCCAGAGAGTTTAGCGTGAATTTTTCACTGTTAGACCTCGTGAGAGATGGAATAGTCCGAGTATCAGGGGCGGACTGATAACTCATGGGGCCCCCGGGCAATAGGAGATTATGGGGCCCCCAGGCAATCAGAGTTTATGGGGCCACACAATATACACACACACAGTATACAATCACACAGTATACACATACATGTACACACAGTATACACAGACAGATGTAAAAATAACACAGATTTATACATACTATCCCTGGTTTTACTGAGGCTGGCAACCCTGATGGGGCCCCCTAGTGGCCCAGGGCCCTCGGGCAGTGCCCGAGTCGCTCAATGGTCAGTCCGCCCCTGCCGAGTATACGCTAGTCCTACTGACCTGGAAAATACCTACTCCTGGAGATCAATAGGAGAGGGTATTTCCAGGTTATGTAAGATGGGTTGTATAACCGGAATAAAAATGTTTCCAGAATGGATGGGTCCAGATATGGAACCCTTTACGTCTGCTCTGCGCTCTAAGCTGATGAAGTCTGCGCCATTTAATCTCAGGGCTCCATTATTGTCCTTGTTGGGAGGCCTGGGATTAAACAGCAAGATTCATGAAGCCACAACCCTTTTAAGCCAGTTGGGGATACTAAAACAAAACCTGTCAGGGCAGTAGATAAGGTCAAGGCCCGACAGGAGGGATACAAGCAGAAAAGAACAGAGAAGAAAGGGAATGGGGTAGAGAAGACAGGAGGTGAAGAGAAAACCAGGCAAGTTATTTTTAGGAAACAAATGTGGGTGGACCTATTAAAGGCAGGAGTACCTAAAGATGAGATAAATGGGATTTCTAAGGCAGAAATGATGAAGAGGTGGAAACATTTAGTAGGGAAAACTGTCAGGGTTAGAAACACTACTCCTAGTGAAGATAACACCAGCCTGGACTTAGAGAAAACAGAACAGACCCCTCCTGTTAGTCCCAAACCAATTCCCAAAACTGAACATGAACCCAAATCCCTTTATCCTGGGGAGGAGTTAGAGAGAATCAGAAAAGGGTATTGGGAGGTTCCTTATCCTTTATGAAGGGAAGGTGAGTCTCCTGTAATAGCCGTGAGGGCAGTGATAGCAGGAGACCGACGCCCATATGCACCTGTCACTGTATGGTGGGGGAAGTCATCTTCTCCTACACAAGTAATGGCTTTAGTTGATAGCGGAGCTGAAGTTACACTTTTGCAAGGTAATCCTTCCCATCACAAAGGAGAATTGATTTATGTAGAAGGTTTGGGAGGGCAAACTACACCAGCGGTTAGGATACGGGTGAAATTGGCTATTGGCAAGGGATCAGGATTTATGACAAATGTTTTGTTATCAGAGTTACCCGAAAATATTCTTGGGATGGATGTACTTCAAGGTCAGTCAATTCAGACTGAAAGAGGTACATTCACATTCGGGTATCCTGATAAAGCGTATCTGGTAAGGGCGGTGAAGGCTGTGGTCAGAGGTCATGCGAAATGGACCCCTGTCTACATTCCTCCACCAGAAAAGCCATTCTGTCTCAAGCAGTACAGACTTCCTGGAAGCCACAAAGAAATGCTTTCTTTTTGATTTTAATAGACCCAGAGTGTCAAGACCAGTTTGCTATGGTGTGGGACGGCCGCCAGTACACTTTCACCGTGCTTCCTGAAGACTATGTTCATTCTCCAACGATTTGTCATAGACTGATTACCCGAGATTTAGGTACCCTGAATTTGAAAATAGCTGTGTTTCACTACATTGATGACATCAGGATCTCTGGGACAAAAGAAGATGTAACTGAATCACTGCACCTGCTGATAGAGCACTTGGAGAACAGAGGGTGGGCTATCAACAGAGACAAAGTCCAAGGACCTGCCACAGAAGTGAAATTCCTGGGAATGATGTGGAGTGGGCCGCAGAGGAAAATTCCAGAGACAGCTGAGCAAACTATCCAGGTGCTGTCGCCTCCTACTACCAAAAAGGAGGCACAGAAGTTCATTGGAGTTGTGGGGTTCTGGAAATCGTTCATCCCACATCTTGGACTGATTCTGAGGTCTATATATAATGTCACCAGAAAAAAGACTGAGTTCTCATGGGGTTCAGAGCAGCGGACTGCATTCCTGGCTGCTAAAGAAGCTATTTTGCAGCATCAGGGATTAGGACCCGTGAGACAAGGAGTACCATTTCAGCTGGATGTAGTGGAGCAGAATGGTACCATATCTCGGAGTCTATGGCAGCCAAATGAAAAGAAAGGACTGAGAGCAATACGCATTGGATTTTGGTCCAAACAACTGACAGGGGCACAGAAGAGATACACGCCCCTAGAGAAGTACCTGTTTGGGGCCTACACAGCACTTCAACATGTAGGGACCATTACAAGAAAGGACACAGTCACCATCCATACTGCATTGCCAATAGCAGGATGGGTGAGACATAATGCACTGACCACTAGGACAGCTGTAGCCCAGAACCAGACACTGATGAAATGGAAGCAATACCTTCTAGAAAAAGGGGGTATTGCAGCTGGGGATGTTAGAGACATGTCAAAACAGTTGGCTGGGCTTGTCACTTTTACCAGCACCCGACCAGAAGAAGAAATTCCTGTGCTGCAGTCATCCCCCATTCAAGAGGCTCCACCCTTTGAGTCTCTGTCAGAAGACATGAAGGAGTCAGCGTGGTTCACTGATGGTTCAGCCATAGTCACCTTGTATGGACGTAAATGGACAGCAGCAGCCTACAACCCAAGTACAGACACAGTCCTGCAGGAGACCGGAATTGGAGGGTCCAGTCAGTATGCAGAGTTGAAAGCTGTGGTGATGACTCTTCAGGAGGATCCTTCTTCCCATGTCACTATCTACACTGACAGCTGGGCAGTTTTTAAAGGACTGACAACTTGGATGCCCACCTGGAAGTCCAATGAATGGATGATTCATGGAAAGGTGGTGTGGGGAGGCAAGGAAGTCTGGGACTACATCTGGAAGGAAGCTCACTCCCGCACCATAAAAGTGGGGCATGTTGATGCACATGTGCCCCTAGTTCCAGACTTTGAGAACTATAACAGAGTTGCAGATGAAATCGCCAAAGTGAAGGCAGTTGTGCCAATTGATCCTGTCTTGATGAACTTGGCCAACTGGGCCCACAAGCAATCTGGACATTTGGGGCAGAAAGCAACATATGAATGGGCACAGCAGAGAGGATTGCCTATATCCATGGACATGATAAAGACTGTAATAGGGAACTGTACAGTGTGTGGAGAAGTGCGACAATGGCCATTGCAAAAGTACTCCACCGGGTAGATTAAGAGGGGTGAGAGGCCTGCAGAGATCTGGCAGATCGACTTCATTGGTCCCCTGACCCGGGAAAAAATGGACTGAGATATTGTTGCACTGCAGTGGACACCTATTCAGGACTTATGCTTGTTCATCCTTGCAAACGTGCAGATCAAGCCGGAACGCTTCAACTGCTCCAGAAATTTGTCAATGCTTATGGTTGTCCCATACTAGTCCAAAGTGATAACGGCTCACACTTCACTGGATCAACAGTACAGCAGTGGGCCAAAGATTCTGGAGTGTACTGGTTGTGCCACATCCCATACCATCCAAAGGCAGCTGGTTTGATTGAAAGATACAACGGGCTATTGAAGGACTAGATACGCAAACTTACACCCACACATACACTAAGGGGGTGGGATCGGGTCGTCACACAGGCAGTCATGTTGTTAAATTCTAGGCCAATTGCCAAAAGCACACCATATGAGAAGATGGTAGGGGCTGGGGCACAGATTCCACAGCTGGAGAGCAGAGTTCAGTATTTATGTAGGATTTCTGAAAGAACAGGGCTTAACAGATACCATGTTACTGCTTCCCATGACATAGAAACCAAGAGTGATGTATCTGAAGCTGAAGCCTATCTAGGAATGAGAGGGAATCTAGCAGGAAGGTTTGAAGTTACACTTGCATTGACAGGTGAGCTTCAAATCAGTGGCTGGGACTCTGACTGGTTAGTGGATACTTCCCAGCAAGAGTGGAAAGTGAGGCTACATAACAGCAAACCTTCCAAAATAAACAGCAGTGATCTTCTGGGAAATATCAGTATATTTCCTCTCCTCCCTATTGATGTTCTTTGGGAGGGTCAGAAGTGGGTACAGGCAGGGCGCAGAGTGTTAGTCAGATATCCAGGCAAGAAGCCACTTAGAGGATAGATTTTAGCTGAAGGGCCTGGATCTTCTCTGTATGTATTATTAGAAGAAACAGATAATCCGCTCTGTTTTCCTCTCCACAGGCTGACTCCGATTTGATCCAAAGGACATGATGGAAAGAATGACGGAAGATCGCAAGAGCTGTGGAGAGCAAGGCCTTTGATGTATTACAAGCCTGGACTTGTTTCTAAAGAACTTTAGAATGGACTTTCTAATGAACTTTTAAAGACTGAAACACCTTCTCAATGACAGAAATATGGGAGGTGTTGCATTCAAGGAAAATTAATGTTTAAAATGAGTTTTTCATAGTAATGAAGAGATTTTCTGTGTGTAGTCTTGAGAAAAAATCAAGGGCGGAATGTGTTGCATTTGATATAAAATATAATTTTTCTATAAGACTCATAGCATTCTAGTGTCACAGAGACAGACTTTCTCAAACAAATGCTGGATACAATGGGTATTGTTGTATTGTTACAGTTTTCAACAGGCTATTGTCTCTATAGCTACAGTACACAAGAAAGAGATTTAGTTGTTTGAGGTTTTCAAACTGAAAGAATGACTGTTAGATTACTGTCAGGTGTTGGCCTGATTAGACAATGGATACGTAGATACAGTTTTCAACAGTCCATTGTCTACACAGCTACAGCAAACAGGTATGTTTTCTGTTGTTTGGTAACTATGGTAAACAGCCTGGCACATAAAACGGGGATTCAGGCATAAGCTAGGGACACAGACAGACACACACACACACCATCATGCTTTGAAGATCAGAAGCCGCCACTCATGATACAAGAACACTGCCCGGTGTACAAGAAGCATTGTTGCCAATGAAGATCACGAACATACAGTAACAGAAGATAAGTAACTTTTAAGTGTATTTGTACTGATATAGACTATAGGCTGTTCATTTGATAGGCATTTTGCTTGTTATAGAGATCTGTCAGTCTTGTATTGTATTCCTAATATTATAATAGTTTTGTATGTACAGCATCTTTGTATAGTAAAGCACATTTACACACTGCAGAAATCTCAGCTTTCTTGCTTATACCACAGAGTAACCTTGCTATATAGACGCAAACAAAACATGTGGCTAGTTAGCTCCCAGCTGTGCTGACATGGAGCGTCAGAAAAACGGAAAATTGAATGACAGATACTTACCTTAATTTTCCTTTCCTGAAAAGCTCCATGGCAGCACAGATCCCACCCAGCTAGGTAGGACTATTTACAGAATGCCAAGGCTGCAGATGGGCTCAAATTTATGAGTTAAGGTTCTGGAAGCATAGGGGGGCCTATACCCAGCTGTGCTGCCATGGAGCGCATCAGAAAGGAAAATTATAGTAAGTATTTGTCATTCAATTTTCCGTTTTATTGGGATTTTATGTGATAGACCAACACAAAGTGGCACATAATTGTAAAGTGGAAGGAAAATGATAAATGGTTTTTCAAATTGTTTTACAAATAAATATCTGAAAAGTGTATCATGCATTTGTATTCAGCCCCCTATACTCTGATACCCCTAACTAAAATCTAGTGGAACCAATTGCCTTTAGAAGTTGCCTAATTAATAAATAGTCCACATGTGTTTAAATTAGTTACAATTATGTGCCACTTTGTGTTGGTCTATCACATAAAATCCCAATAAAATCCATTTAACTTTTTAGTTATAACATGACAAAATGTGGAAAATTTCAAGGGGTATGAATACTTTTTTAAGGCACTGTATAAAAACACACATTTCGTGTATACATAAAATGATGTCATACAGCATCCAGATAAAGTGTTCAGATCCAAGTCCAGACTATTGTCTGCTTCAAAACCCTGTTTGATGAGTTTCACTGCATGCTACTGCTTCATCGGGAATGAGTGGTTGATATTGCATACATGTAACATTGTGCATTGTTACTGAGAATGCAGATTTGTATTTATACACAAGATGGCAGCATCCAGCACTGTTACTTGCCACAGCATTAAAGTGATTGTAAGGGTTCGTTTTTTTTTTTCTTTTTTTTAAATAACAAACATATACTTACCTCCACTGTGCAGCTCGTTTTGCACAGAGTGGCGCCGAACCTCGTCTTCTGGGGTCCCCCGGCAGCTCTCGCGGCTCCTCCCTAAATAGGATAACCCCCTAGGAGAAGCGCTCTTCTGGGTGGTTACCTTGCGGGTGTGCTACCGAGTCCAGAATTCGGCTTCTATAGCCGCCAAATGTATGACTCAGCCCCGTCCCCCGGTGCCCATGTCATTGGATTTGATTGACAGCGGGAGCCAATGGCTGCGCTGCTATCAATCTATCTAATCAAGAGCCGAGAACCCTGGGCAGAGAGACAGCGCGTCCCCGCCAAGGCAAGTTCTAGGGCTCAGGTAAGTAAAAGGGGGGCTGGGGGGCCGGTCACTGCCAGATGTTTTTTCACCTTAAAGTGGAGGGCCACCCTAAAATAAAAAAGTGCATCAATATTTTTTCAAAAATTAAAAAAAATTTGAAAAAACATTTTTTTAACTTATCTGAAACCCCTTTTGCTAGGCAGTCTTCCTAATCTGCCTCTTCCTATTCCGCGGCACGCGACCCCATTGCCTTCTGGGACATGTATGTGTCCAATAAACCAACGGGGCCATTCAGACCGCAGCGCGACTCGCAAATGCGCAGTAGGAAACTGGCAGTGAAGCCGCAGGGCTCCACTACCTGTTTCCCTTAGTTAGGATGGCGGTGCTGGTCTGCTGATCCGTTATATGGATCGGCCTCCGGGGGGCCGACATCGTGGGTTCGCTGGACAGGTAAGTGTCCTTATTAAAAGTCAGCAGCTACAGTGTTTGTAGCTGCAGACTTTAAAAAAAAAAAAAAAACGGCCGGAACACCACTTTAATGCATAGGATGCATTAAGGTGAAAAAACACAAGGGTTTACAACCCCTTTAAAGTGGTTGTAACCCTAAAAAATGCTACTGTCCATTTAAGGCACGAGATATAGCACAGTGTTTTTGCCATGTCAATTGTCCCTTTCTATTTTGTGCAATACCTGACTGATCCTGCCTGTTCCCGTTTTCCCCTCTGTAAACTGACCACGTTTATCGTGGCTGCTGATCTCACTCTGATAGCGTTGTCAGTTTACATGCCTCCGTCATCCAGCTATCTCCTCAGCATCTCTGCATCTCCCCTCTCCCTCTCTCTCTGTCTCTTCCATAGTCTGTGTGAGAGCGATCTCCTCCCTGCCCCTCCCCTCTCCTCCTGCCTAAATAGAGCAATGCTATTCCCCTGATGCTACTCCTCCCCTTCTCTTTGTTAACTAGTTCCCACCCAGTAAAAAATCTGTATTTCTTCGCTAAAAATTACTTAGAGCCCCCAAATGTATTTTTTTTTCTGCAGAGATCCTAGAGAATAACATGGTGGGTGTTGCAATTGTTTATGTCACACAATATTTGCGGAGCAGTTTTTCAAATGCAATTTTTTTAGAAAAAATACACTATAATGATTTTTTTTTCTACACAAACACTATATAATACCCATTTTTTTTTGTTAGACTATAAAAGATGATGATATGCCTGGTAAATGAAGACCCATGGCATGCTTTAAAATTGAGTACACCCATAGAAGTGTCAAACTATGGTACCTCTATTAGTGACGCTTTAAAAGCCTTTACATGGCAACAGTTTAGAGTTACGCAGGAAGTCTGGAGCTAGAATTATTGCTCTCACTGTGACGTTCGCAGCCACACCTCACGAGTGTGGTGCAATCACTGTTTTAAATCTTTTTATTTATTATTTTGATTATTTTTTTTATTCAAAACTTTTTTATACACTGTCTTTAACTTTTTTGTTGATCAGCTTTATTGCTTTGACAAAGGATGAACAATCGACCAACTGATCCTTCCTGCGATCGACTGACCCATCCTTCTGCGATCAACCATCCAATCCTTCTCTTGACCAATCCTTCCATCGATCGATCTTTCCTTACTTTGATCTTTCCTGCCATCGACCGACCGATCCTCCCTGCGATTGATCGACCGATTCTCCCTGCGATCGATCAACTGATCCTTCCTGCATTCGACTGACTGATCCTTCGACCAATCCTTCCATCAATCGATCTTTCCTTACTTTGATCCTTCCTGCAGTCCATCCCTTCTATGATGGATCCTTCCTGCGATGGATCAACTTATCCTTCCTGCAATCAATTGACCAATCCTTCATTACTTTGATCCTTTCTGCGATTGATCAGACCATCCTGCGATTGATGGACCGATGCTACCCGCGACTGACTGACTCATCCTTCCTGCGATCGACCGATCCTTCTTTCGATCGACCAATGCTTTCTGTGATCGACTGATACTTTGATCCTTTTTTTCAATCCACCAATGCTTCCTGCGATCGATCGACTGATCCTGCCTGGGATTGATCGACCAATCCTTCCTGCGATCGACCGATGCTTTCTGCGATTGATCAACCGATCCTTCCTTACTTTGATCTTTCCTCCAATTGACTGATCCTTCCTACGATCGACTGACTGATCCTTCCTACGATCGACTGACTGATCTTTCCTTGTTTTGATTGATCCTTCCTTCCTGTCTTTGATCCTTCTTTCCTTCATGTGCTAGTAATATTTTGCAATGTTATTTATCCTTTACCATATAATATAATACCTGGTTGATCCTGCCTGTTCCTGTAAACTGACTTTCCATCATCCTGCTGCCTCTGCAGCATCTAGATCTCCCTCTCTACCCCTCCCTTCCTGTCATTTCCATGGTCTGTGTAAAACTGATCCTTTCCTCACAGTAAAGCTAAAACTAAACTACAGAGTTCATGAGCAATCACCAACAACTGTTGGTTTCTGGATTGGCGCAGAAGGACTGGTGAGAGGGTCGCAGGCACACACATTGTTAATGTCATTCAAGTTAACCCTTTTTACCAGCCAGGCCCACTGCATTCTTTAACATTGGCCCATTATCAGAGACAAATGCACCACTATCCCTTTATTGCGTTAAGCTGCCATTCCTCATTTGCAACTGTGGCCACTGCAATCAGGTTGTTGAACTGAATTAACCCTTTGCTCTCTGCTAGGCAGAACCTTGTCCTTGCAGCCACATCCATTTCTGTTCAAGCCATTTAAGGAGGGTGCTTTTGCCGTGCTTTTTAAAGTGAACCGCACTGACCACTTTGGCTTAGCCTGGTATGCATTTGGGGGGGGGGGGGGGTGGTGTTTGACCCCACAACGTTTTTTTTCCAGATTTTTTTTACTGCCGGCAATTCTTATTTTTATTACATTCAGCTGTCATTGGTCATCTGATATAACCCCAGCAGGGTCCGTCCTTACATCAGGTGCCCCCAGCGGAGTCCCTCCTTACATCAAGCATTGCCAGCAGAGTCCCTCCTTACATCAGGCATTCCCAGCAGAGTCCCTCTTTACATCAGGTACCCCCAGCGGAGCCCCTCCTTACATTAATTTTCCCAGCAGCAGAGCCCCTCCTTACATCAGTGTCCCCAGCAGTGGAGCCCCTTCTTACATCAGTGTCTCCAGCGGAGCCTGAGTCCTTACATGAGTGTCCCCAGCAGCGGAGACCCTCCTTACATCAGTGTCCCCAGCAGCGGAGTCCCACCTTACATCAGTGTCCTCAGCAGTGGAGCCCCTTCTTACATCAGTGTCCCCAGCAGAGCCTGTGTCCTTACATAAGTGTCCCCAGCAGCAGAGTCCCACCTTACATCAGTGTCCCCAACAGTGGAGCCCCTCCTTACATCAGTGTCCCTATCTGCAGAGTCCCTCCTTACATCAGTGTCCCCAGCAGCGGAGCCCCTTCTTACATCAGTCTCCCCAGCAGCGGAGCCCCTTCTTACATCAGTGTCCTCAGCAGCGGAGCCCCTCCTTACATCAGTGTCCCCAGCAGCGGAGCCCCTCCTTACATCAGTGTCCCCAGCAGCGGAGCCCCTTCATACATCAGTCTCCCCAGCAGTGGAGCCCCTCCTTACATCAGTGTCCCCAGCAGCGGAGCCCCTCCTTACATCAGTGTCCCCATCAGTGGAGCCCCTCCTTACATCAGTGCCCCCATCAGCTGAGCCCTTCTTTACATCAGTGTTGTCCCCATCAGCGGAGCCCCTCCTTACATCAGGGTTATCCCCATCAGTGGAGCCCCTCCTTACATCAGTGTTGTCCCCATCAGTGGAGCCCCTCCTTACATCAATGTTGTCCCCATCAGTGGAGCCTGAGTCCCGTGTTCCCTCTCTTCTGACACGGGGCGGAGGTTTGACAGCAGCTGCATGAGTTCCCGGCTTGTTTCCAGTGTGTTCAGTGGAGAGGGGAATGGCCTCTGATCCGTGCAACCAATCGGCTTCAGTGTAAAAGAGAAATGTCTACTTGTACACTGAAGAGAGAAGCCGATTGACTGACCCTCCCCTCTCCACTGAACACACAGGGAAAGAGTCCTCGCGGCGGCGGCCATCTTTTTGCTCTGAGCTCTGATCGGGACGAGGGTCCAAAAATCTTTATTGTCCTGGGAAAATCAGGACTGTTGGCAAGTATGACACAGGCAGATTAGAAATAATGAACCTGTAATTGGGTTGGTACTGAAATTCTACCTAGTAGCTCCTCAAAATCACTTCCCACATCCAAACTTCTGAAATGTAGGTTGTCCAAGTGTCCACAAAGGCTAACAGATACCCCATCTATTTCCTAAGGAAAGTGAGGGTTCACCCTCATGCTGGAAAAGACTTGTTTAAGGGTTTGGAAGACTTGAAATTCCAAGAATTGAGGGTGGACTGGGGGCCAGACTTGGGTCTGGACTTGGAATTTGAGGAAAAAGATTTTTCATAGCCTATAGTGAGGTGTGCGCTTTCCCAGACTGAGTATTAGGCTACTGTGACATCCAGGGCAGCCCTAAAGAAATGTATCTCAATTGCCATGCAAATTAAGAGCTTTTTAGATGCAGGCTCCAACATTTTAGCAAAGTGTACTCCCCGTGTTTACCAGCAGGAGACTCATAAGGGAGATGAGAAGGGAGACCTCCAACAATCCGTCCACTCTGTAGCTCCAAGCTGCAGGCAAAAGCTCTAAATGCTCTACGACCTAGGGATTATCTGCCATAGGGATGTCTTAAAGTAGCCTTAAAGTAAACAATGCGGGATATGAAAACAAAAAACAAACACACATACAGTACTTACCCATGTGACTGCAGCATCTGCCCTATAATGAGCAAGGGTTAATGTCAAAGGTGGGCCATCTTCAGTGTTTCATAGGACAGTGCTCAATGATATGACCTGAGTGCTGTTGCTTAGAGCATTCTTATGTGAGCCAATGTTTCCAAAGGAGTGTGTCCATGGCAGCCCAGGCTCACAGGAAGTGAGTTTGTGTAAGTTTGTAAAGGTTGAAAATTGCACAGAATTTTTTTAAGGAGCTACAGCAGTGCAATAGGGCTGTTTAGGTAGTATAGCCTACTTTCTAGAAAGACTCTTACTTTGTCTAGACAAGGCAAAGTACAACATTTGCTTGGTACCAATAAATGAACACCCGTATTTTCCACAGTAGTCCGATCGCTGGGTTGGTTGCACAGGTGCATGAACTCTCTAATTTCTTTCTTGACCTCTGTGTACGTAACCTAGCTACATTGTTTGGAAACACAACATTTGCTAACATACCATTAATAAATGGCTTCATTTCAGGTGCCCACACAGTCCCAGATGTCTTCAGCATCCACACATCTGGTGTTGACTGGGAAACCATCAGCTCCTGGACCATAGCCTGCCCACGTTCCTGGAAGACCAAAAGCATCCGGGCCAAAGATAATGTTTTTAATCCCATGTCTGAATGATGGAGCTAGACAGATACAGAAGGTAGTGAGTACGTGTAAATTTAAAGGACATTTCTAGGCAAACACAGTTAAAACACATATACAGCCACTGTTCTACACTAAACTATTTTTCAGGTTGTCCTGAGAAATTGGACCTGTACTCAAGTGTTAACATAAATTTATGTCAATGATCGTGCTCTGAGAGGGATAAAAACAGAGTAACAGAAGAACTAAAATTCTTACCTATCCTGTAGAAAATACTACTCCAGTCTCTTTACATGACTGGTGTATGGCTGATGTGTTGTCTGTCCCACCTGCTACCCCCAACCCACAACCTTTACCCCCTTAGAATATCTAAAGAAACAAACACGCCACACCTCCTGGATTAAATGGCCATATGGCCCCCTTTATTAACAACCATAACAAAATTACTATAAAAATAAATTCCATTTTCAATATATATATATATATATATATATATATATATATATATATATATATATATATATATATAACATGTATAACCCAACTTTTTCAAACTGACTGCTATGTCTGAGGTTCATGAAGGAAGGATTTCTATCGCATTGGCTGTACCACCACCACCTCGGCATCCTGGCCCCTAGCCGCGATCCCTACAGCTCAGGGACAAACTATTGCCACCTTCTTGCCCAATGCAGCCCGATGATGGATAGCCCATTATTTCCAGATAGGGAAGGTACCCAAACCAAGATAGGCCCAACCCGTTCCACACCATATACTGTATACCTTTCACCATTTCGACCTTCACAAACCAGAGACCCCTCTACATCCATCAACCTATAAACATAAAACATAACATTAAACAAACCACACGGCTTCAATACAGGGAGGGAGGGAAATAAAGAATTTCTGTGATGTTTCCTCTTCTCCTGCTGATCCGTTACTGAAACAAACCCCCGTCCCCCGGGAATGATCAGTACCCAGGCCGCACCTACTAGCCCTACCATTGCCCAGTGCAAAAATCACCCCCACCCCTTGACCTGCACATTTTGCAGGAACTAACCTGTGCAACCTACCCAGCAACCCCCCAGTCATGTGGGCCCTGTACCCAGGTTCCCTTTTGTTACGGGCCTGTTCTGTATTGGCCACATGATTCAAGGCCTAGGCATTTAATCATGTGATCTTTGTTAAAGACAGGTATCAGTGTTCAGGCTAGTCTTCCCCTTTACTAGACACCACAGGGAAAAATACCTAGGCTTTTGCTCACATGACCAACACAGTAGAGAATACACAAAAGACACAAATTTATGGTTTAAAAAAATCTATCACAAAGCTCGCTAACAACACCTGTTACATTTGAGGGGCATTTATTCAGCGTTAGCTTCGCTTTGTTTTTGAGGTACAGTATGAGATATACCAGGATGCTTTGGGAAACCAACAAGGGAACCAAGAAAGACATCATCAGTAATCACTTCCGGCTCATGTATATATTCTGGGAGTGTCTGGTGCAGACGTAACATCTGGTGTGCAGTGTAAAGCAGCTGGAAGGTAAGTGGGGTCCAGACCACAGCAGAGCAACTAGCAGACAGCACACACAGTTTGCAACGTGGGAAGGCTATAGCAGAAGGTGAGTGGGGACTGGAGAGATAAGACTGAGCAGCAGAGCTGAGGAACCTGGGCAGGAGAAACTAACACATGTCACACTTGGTGAGCAGCATGGGTTACTACTACATGGGAGATCAGCAGAGCTGGGGGTTACAACTGAGTAGGGGATCAGCTGAGTTTGGGTTACTAATGAGCAGGGGATCAGCAAAGCTGAAGGTTACTACTGAGCAGGGGATCAGCAGAGGTGGGTATACTTCTGAGTGGGGCATCAGATGAGCTGGAGATACTACTGAGCCCGAAGGGGGAAACATACAATATGACAGTTGATCTCAGATATCAAGTTCCTCGACTAGTTTTGCAGCCATTGTCCGCTTCGTCAGGAGGGAATGTGAAGTTAGTTTATTCTGATTAAACAGTCTAAACCCATGTCCCAGCAGGCTCCAGGCGCAGCAATTTCAGTCCCCGGGATTGTGTGCTTTAGCTAGCTCTTCCTCCCCTGGGTCGCCGCGGGAGATCATTATTTGGTGGTGGAGCCCTGCGCCTGGAGCCTACTGAGACATAGGTTTAGACTGTTTAATCAGAATAAACTATCTTCAGATTGCCTCCTGACGAAGTGGCCAATGTCCGCGAAACTAGTCGAGGAACTTGATATCTGAGATCAATTGTCTTATTGTATGTTTCCCCCTTCAGGGGTTATGACTCCACTGGTGTTATACCTGCATTGCTACCATGTTTTATTGTATTACTGATGATTTGTTCTTTGCATCAATAAAATCAACTACACAAATTTTTATATTATTGTTATACTATTCTTATTGTCAAAATTTTTACTGTACCGCAATAGTCCAAATGCCCCCGTGTTTTCTGGTAGCCTGACTGGGGATCATGCCAATTTTGTTAATCTTAGATTCCTGAATGATGGTACAAGTCTCTATTTTTGTCTACATCAGTAACCTACCATAGAGGCCACTCGTTTACCTCTGTCCAAAATTGTTTTGACTTGAGATAGACTTTAAAATTGAACTTCAGACTGATATAAAGGGTACATAATACATACAGCTCTGTAATCATTAATACAGAATGATGGAGAGATGAGCGCATTACTCTGATGCTTCTCCTTTCACTGTCCTGTCACAGGCTGGGGTGAGTCCAAGACGACCTGGGCCCAGAGTAAGTGGGTTGAATGATGCTGGCCATCCGACCGAGGACATCTAGTGGCAGAAAAAAAAATACTAAGGGGAAATCTCTGGACTAAAGGTGGATACTTGTGTAAAGTTTTTTTTTATTCTATTTTTTAATGGGCTATTTATTTTTATCTTGTTACTTTTGCCTGGAGTTCTGCTTAAAAGCCAGCAGTTGCAAAATGCATGGGTTAACGTTTCTAAGAAATTAAAGGTCCGGGGTGATTTGCTAGCAATTTGCAGACCTGTGCTACTGTAAGTTCTATTACTACTACTTTCCATTAATTTTTTCATGCTTCTTCCGTTATAATTTTTTTTTTGTATTGTTTCCGCAGGATAGGAAAAAAAAATCTTTTGTTATTTCTGGACTCAAATAATTATATGCAGGAACCAGATCTGTCCTGTTTCTGAGAACAATTAAAATATGTTTCAGAAAATAGCTTTGTGTGTTAACACATGGCAGCTATTTAACTGTCTGCTCAAAAATCTCCAACAAATGTCATCCCTAATAACATTTTTAGCCTGTTTATTTTATTTTGATTGCCCAATAAAATAAATTGTTCTTTTACATTTCCAGAGCATTTGCAAATGTTATTATGTCCCTTCTGTCATGAGATGATCTAGGGGGCTGCAATTCACTAATCAGTCAGTAGAGGACAGTGTTGATCTTTAAGTTACATTTTCTTAACAGGGATAGATGACAGATTGTTCTTGTACTCACAAAAGATGCTGCTAGCTGTATGCAGTAAGTTTAGCAAAATCATAACTGAAACACTGAACAATTAGAAAAGCACTCTGCTATTCAGAGTGGTGGCAGGGTGCTTTGCAGGAGAGGATTGTGAACATTTGGCCCTGACGGCAAATATAGCTAAATGGACCTTTTGTGGCAAGGACAGGTTTTGTGTGCGCTAAAAAAAGTGTACCAAGCAAAGTGTGTCACGGTACTTCAGATATTGGAGATCATGATGAAAGGGTGTGTTCCCAATGGACATGGTTTATTGTAACACACCTTTTAAAAGCAACAGCTTCCTTAACCACTTTGCATCTGGGCCAATTCTGACACTTCTCTCCTACATGTAAAAATCATATTTTTTTAATCTAAAAAATTACTCAGAACCCCCAAACATTATATATAGTATTTTTTTTTTAGCAAAGACCCTAGAGAGTAAAATGGCAGTTGTTGCAAGTTTTTATGCCACGGTATTTACGCAGCAATTTTTCAAACTGAATTTTTGTTTGGAAAAAAATTCACTTTAATGAATTTTAATGCAAAAAAACCCCATAGATAACCCAATTTTTTTGTAAAATATAAAAGATGATGTTACGCGAGTAAATAGATACCCAACATGTCACGCTTCAGAATTGCGCACATTCGTGGAATGGCGCAAAACAAGAGTACTTAAAAATATCCATAGGTGACACTTTAACAACTATTACAAGTTACTAGTTTAGTGTTACAGAGGAAGTCTAGTGCTAGAATGATTGCTCTCACTCTAAGACCGAGTTCACATATGTGGGGTCTGGTGCGTTTCTGTTCACCGGTTCAGATACGAATCAGGCCTGAATTTACACCTGAATCTGACCCAAAGACACATGGGACCCTTTTTGAATGAAAACCGCAGCCGCTCCAGACACGTGTGAAGCGGCTCTATTGAAAATCGGTCACACGCGCCTGTCATGCGAATTGGATGTGGGGAAACCCACATCCAATTTGCATATGTGTAAACCAAACCTAACATTTGCGGCGATCATAGGCGGGTGCACAGGGCATGCCAAGTGTGTATGGGCACACCCTAATCATCCTGTGTGGCGCAGATTTCCCCTGTTTAGACCCCTGATATTTCACCAAAGTCCCCTAACGGGGCTCCTAGAAAAATTGTACAAAAATAATAAAAATAAAAAGTACTGACACCATCCACTGCCCTACTGACACCAATCTCTGCCCTGCTGACACCCTTCATTGTTCTGCTGACAACGTCAGTATATACTGTATACACATGCACACACACACAAATATTTTAAGCTTTGTGGTGCACACCCTAATGCAATAGGCTGTGCACACCTATAGCAGCGATACCTCACATGTGTGGTCCAAATGTCATTTACATATGCGGGCGTAACCTACATATGCATTTGCTTCTGCATGCGAGCTTAAGGGGACGGGGCATTTAAAAAAAAAAAAGTATTACTATTTTATTTTTACACGTCTCTTTATTTATTTATTTTTTTTATCACTTTTAATTTCTATTACAAGAAATGTAAACATCCCTTGTAATAGGAATAAGGTGTGACAGGTCCTCTTTATGGAGACATCTGGGGTCAATAAGATATCTCCTACCCTGGAAAGCCTGAGATAAAAAAAAAAACATTGATCTCTGCTTTCCTGAGTAAATAACTGTCAGTGTTCACATCTACCAGCGTTTTTGGCCTCCAACGATCATAGAGATGGCCAGGGACCATCCAGTTCATAGGCAGCTCTATAGTATTCCGGCGGCGCCGCCGGATCTGTTTTCCAGGTCTTTGATCGCATGGGAGAGCCCAGAGAGGCACCAGAGGGTACCAGTAAAAGCAATTCAGCAGCTAATGAGCCACTAGGATGGCTTTTACAAGATAGGGAATCACTGGCTGAAAACAAAAACATCGGGATGATGCCTGTAGATGCAGGCATCATCCAGATATCACCACTTCAATTCCAGGACATCATATGACGGCCTTCTGGCGGTAAGTGGTTAAAGCTGAATTTTGGCCACAAAAACTTTCATTTTCATATATAGTATTCTTCTACACCCACAAAGGATATAAATCCACTTTTGTGCACCAAATGCCTTTTCAAATGCAGTTATTACTAAATGCAGTTATTACCTTGTAAAATTAGCAGTGACATCATCACTGTTCTGTACATGGCCTGTGCAGAGAACAGAGGTGGGGGAGGGGCCCAGAAGGCCCCACCCATTACAGGCTGCCTGCAGAAAATTACAGGAGAGGGTGGAGACAAGACCAGTCACCCTGCACAAGCAGAGAGAGCAGCAGTGACCGGTCTTTAATACAGGAAATTCCTGCACAGTCTCACATTGCATTACTGCACAGATCTGGAAGAAATACACAAAACACGCCAAGATACATGTAAGAAGACACACAACTCTTGTATTTATACAATAATTGCTTATCTCAGAGTTCAGCTTTAAGATCTCATTCAGATGTGCATCAACCAGCGAGAATTATCGTTTCTCCCCGGTGGAGAAACTAGATACTTGAACATGTTGCGTGCGAACAACCACAAGCAGCTGTACCCCGTACAAATCATTGCCCGGAACCACTGCTGTTCGCATTTAACTGCTCATCCGAGCAGTTTGCATCCAGGGACAGTGGCATATAAACTGTGTGCAGCTTTGTATATGGACCCATAGCACAGAGTGGGCATCTGAACACTTCAGTCTAGCCTTCTCTCTGAAGGAGACTTAACGGCTTTCAGCATTTGGACATCTAAGAGCTGCAAGAAAATTGGCGCAAGAAGACTTCCCTCCACTAGATTCTGAGATGGCCAATCTGAACAGGGAGCCGGTAGTTGTATGATGCCCACCATGTGACAATGACTGCGGGTCCTCCTCTCTAAATGATTTCTGAATGGTGAGGTATCTCCCCTTAGGACCACTGGCTCAACATCTTAATGTCATCTCAGTGTCTTAATAGTACTGGCCCAGGGGGGTGACCTGCAAAAAAGGTGTAGTTGGGGTTGGCTGTATTTATGTTGTAGTATTTTCAATAACTTGCAGCTGCAGGCTGCTCGGAGCTTAGTAGGTTGTACCCAGAGGAAAAATGTTTTGTGACAGATAATTTGTAACTGTAATGTAATCAGACAAATAGTATCAAAAATCCCCATTCTTAATGGATAAGTTTAGGTGTTTCTAGTGAAGGGTGCTGTTTATCCTACAGCACATTTTAGACAATTGTGCACTTGCAACCTCATGGCACAAATTTGGGGAAGATCCTTTTCCATACCTCCCAACTTTCTGAGATGGGAATGAAGAACATCTATAAGCAAAAGTATGTAGGCATAGGACAAACCCCCTGCAATGTCCCCTAAAGGAGAACTGTACAAAAAAATGATTGGTTAAATCCACTACTATTCCTTTATATTGGCTTTTGGAATTTACATATGCAGCAATTTAGGAATTAAATGAAAGGTTTAGCACTGGAAAACACTTTTTTGATAGATAAGTATTGTATTTTAAATACCACTATATAGATTATTTAGACCAAAATGAGGGACAAATGAGGAGGAAAGAGGGACAGAGGGACTTTGTTCCGAATGAAGGACAGTCCCTCGAAATCAGGGACAGTTGGGAGCTATGCTTTTCTCTCCAGCACCACTCCTATACCCCTGTACACAAAGCCAGCTCCAAGTAATGATGGGGAGATTTACTAAAAGTGGAGCACTCAGAATCTGGTGTAGCTGTGCATTGTAGCCAATCAGCTTCTAACTTCAGCTTGTTTAATTAAGCTTTGACAATAAAACATTGTTTAATGAGTTTGGGATGGAGGAACTGAGTCCTGACCTCCACCCTACTGAACAATAAGGATCAGCTCAGGCGTGTTCACAACCGAACGTGCAGAGCCCATCAGGAATTCGGCACTGCACAGCTAATCACATCACAGGCAATGAAACATTTCCCTATCTCTGCAGCCGCAGATCGGGAAAATGTTTCGCTGCCTGTGATAAGTGCTGTGCAGTGCCGACTTCCTGGCGGGCTCTGCACTTGCGGGTGCGAACATGCCTGAGCCCACCCTTACTGAGCAACCTTGGGATGATTTGGAGCGGAAACTGCAAGTTAAGTCTTTTCATCCAACTTCAGTACCTGACCTTTCAATTTCTGAATGGGCACAAATTCCCACAGACACACTCCAAAATCTTATGAAAAGCCTTCCCAGAAGAGTGGGAGGCCAACTGTTAATGTCCATGGTTTTGAAATGGAGTGTCCAAAGCTCATACAAGTGTGTGATGGTCAGGTGTCTACAAACATTTGGCTTTATAGTCTACATTAATTCCATGAAAATGTGTTTGCCACATGCTATTGCTACCTTCAAAAATGTGTGTGTAGACAGCTCTGGGCCCCCTGTACCTCTGGGGCCCCATTGCAGTTGTCTGGTCTATGGTATGTACCCAACCACATAAAGTACAGTGGTATAGAAAAGAATCACCCCCTCTTTAAAATAATCACTTTTTGTTGCTTTGCAGCCTGAAATTAAGGCAGACACAGTTTTTGTTCTATCCAGCTGAATTAGTGCAACCTATAACATCCACATGAAAGATATAACACCAACATGTCAGAAAAAAATCAACACAATTCCAAAACAGAATCACTGAGTTGGAAAAAGGATAACCCCCTTGTGTCATTATGTTGTTGAACCACCTTGCTTTAATTACAGCCTTTAGTCTGTTGGGATTTGTCTCTACTAACTTTGCACATCTAGACTTTACAATATTTGCCCACTCTTCATTGCAGAACTGCTCAAGTGCAGTGTTCAAGTCAATCCACAAAATTTCAATGAGGTTTAAGCCTGGGGTCTGAATAAGCCATGCAAGGACATTCACCTTTTACTCCTTCAACCACTGTGTGGTCATTTTTGCTATGTGCTTTGGCTCATTGTCATGTTGGAAGGTAAATCTTCTTCCCATTGACATTTTTCTGGCAGAGGGCAGCAGATTTTCCTCAAGAATGTGATGGTATTTTGTCCCATCTATTTTCCTGACAAGTGCTCCAGTCCCTGCTGCAGAGAAACACCTCCATAACAGCACACAGTGGTTGAAGGAGAAAAAGGTGAATGTCCTTGCATGGCTTAGTCAGAGCCCAGCCCAGAGGGGGGGGGGGGGGGAGGCTGAGGTAGGGTGATCCTTTTTTCCACCTCCAGTTATTCTGCTGTTTTTGTTTTGTTTTTTTCTGACATGTTGGTGTTATATCTTTCACTTAAATGTTATAATAGTAAATACAGCTGGATAAAACAAAAACTGTGTCTGTCTTTATTTCAGGCTGTATTTTATGTGGTTGGGTACATACCATAGACCAGACACCGGGCTGTGACAGCTGGTGGCTTCACAGCTGAGTGCGCACTATGCATGTACAAGTCGCATTGCGTGTCCTGAATGGCCAAGCAATCTTCCGGGACCTGTGACGTGTCTCAGAAGATTGCAGGGAGGAAGGGGGAGAGGAGTTGTCGTCTAGGCGGCGCAAGCGGAAGTGAGAGCTGGGTACCTGTCAAAACTAGGTACCCACTCCCCCCCCCCAAAAAAAATGACATGCCAAATGCGGCATTTCAGGTGGTTAGGAGTCCTTAAAGCAGAAGTTCCACTTTTGGGTGGAACTCCACTTTAACCACTTCCCGTCTGGCCTATAGCAAAATGACGGCCGGGCGGTGGTTTCGTTATCCTGACTGGACCTATATGACGTCTGTAACAAAACGTCCCACACTCCACCTGAGTGCTTTCGTCATATACCGATTCCTCCCAGTCTGAATATAGATATCAGATATTCCAAGCGCTGTCAACCCTAAACAAGGCAATACTCGTTTGGTTGCTCAACATGATCTGTTTATTGAAAACACAGGTACACAGGTAATACTCTGGACAATACCCCCACTTTTGCATTCCGGGCGGGGTAGACTGTCCAATCAGCAGTGAGAGCTGGTGGAGGAATTCACCCCCACCAATCTCACAGCTAATCTACATACACATCCCATAATATCCAAGGCATACAAACACGATAGAACACTGGAATACAACCACATCCCAAACAACCCAGCAAAGAGTACACATCAAAATGAGACAATATACCAACCACCCCAAGCTGGCAGAGACCATCATGGCCTCCATAATAATGTCATTACATAACAGAATATCTTCCTAAATGCTTGTAGCTCCCTCAAATGCCAGGGCTCATAGTCAGTAGGCAAGAGGCTAGCATTCAGTCCCCTCCAAAAGCCTCTGTCAGGGTGAGTCTGTCACAACGTCTTTTAGGATAATGAGCCGGGGGGCGCCCGTGGGTTCGCGCAACGTGGCGATCGTTGGTGTAGCGTGTCAATCTGACACACCGCAACTCTAATCTAGGTAAAGAGTCTCTGATGGAGACTATTTACCACATGATCAGCTGTGTTCAATCACAGCTGATCACAATGTAAACAGGAAAAGCCGTACAATCAGCTTTTCCTCGCTCGCGTCTCACAGACGCGAGTAGAGGAAAGTCAATCGGCTGCTCTCCAGCAGGCTGGGTCCCCCCCGAGGATGCCCACCCAGGACCACCAGGGATGCCCACCACTGAAGACCACAAGGTATGCCACCAGGGATGCCAATCTTTGCCCAAAAATAATGCCGATCAGTGCCTACAAATGATGCCAATCATTGCCCATCAGTAATGCCTGCCAGTGCCTTCTTTACAATGATGCCCATCAGTGCCATCTATAAGTGTCCATCAGTGCCAACCATCAGTGTCCATCAGTGCCACCTATGAGTGCCACCCATAAGTACCCATCAATGCAGCCTTTCAGTGCCCATCAGTGTCGCCTATCACTGCCACCTATGAGTGCCCATCAGTGCCGCCTATCAATGCCCATCAGTGCCGCATATCAATTTCCATCAGTGAAGGAGAAAACTTTCATTTACAAAAGTTATTTACAAAATTTTATAACAGAAACAAAGAAAAACGTTTTTTATCTGTTTAGCAAAAAAATAAAAACCCTCAGAGGTGATCAAAAGCTCTATTTGTGGTAACAAAATGATAAAAATTTGTTTGGGTACAGTGTTGCATGACTGCGCAATTGTCATTTAAAAAGCGACAGCGCCGAAAGCTAAAAATTTGCTTGGGCAAGAAGGGGGGAAAGTACCTGGTATTGAAGTGGTTAAAGACTGCACACCAGCACTGCAGGAAGAAAAGAACTCAAGGAAGTCATGTGACTGACTGGAAGACAACTCAAGTTAGGGTGTGCATAAGGTGTATATTAAATTATATTTAACCAGCTGTTGAACTACAACAATATAATAATAGAATCCTTACACTACAAATCCCAACAGGCACTGTGCAGTAGGAGGAGTGGAAAGATGATTTTCATTTAACTGCCTGGTAAAGTTTCTTCTCTTGGCACCGACGGAGTTAGAGAAAGAGCACCTTCATATGGATATTCACCGCTGCTGAAAGGAGACTGGAGCGCCCACTCATCCTCTGCTTTCCACCACTGATCCCCAGTGTCTTTCGAGAAGAGATGCCTCCACAGCCAGAGGTCACTGCAGCATCCCGGGAACTGGTAAGAGGGCTATTCACCCAATGCTGATACTGCTAGCAGGGACTGAGCCAAGCCACTAAGAGCAAGACACCAAAAGTACCCAATCAATGCTGCACCCAAACTTCACTCTATACCGCGCTTATTCCAAATCTAGACTGCACCTATAGAAACCTTATACTGCATTATACCGAAACTTTACTGCATCTGAACCACATCTACCATGCACCTGTGCCAAGACTATACTGTACCTATACTTATACTGCATGCAGAATAACTTGGACTGTGGTTAATTGCACTGATGCTCTTAAAGGGTCCCAACAATAGCCTAAAGAAGAACATCTCAAAGGACTGCCACTTCTGTAATAATTATTCAGCAATCCCCCTTTGTTTCTCTGCCCCCTCGACTACCATCCTCCCTGTCTTTTGGACAGTGCATACCCAGTCGGTCTAGGACTAGCCATAAATATGCTCTGGTAGTATAGTTCCAGCACTCGGTAGATTAAAAACTTTACTACTGCTCACTGCTGCACTTAAGGTGGCCTTGCTATACTTTATGCTGATGTGGACGCCAAGTGTCATCTTATGCCTAGTCCCTACTGTTAATCACTTTTTACCCTAAATTGTGTTATTACCATTGTTAATCCATTTTATGCTTGCCTAGTTACCATTCATACTGAGTTCTGTGCCTGTTTTCTTTGATATAGTGCTACTACCAGGGGCCGACTGGGCCGGGGGGCAGGGTGGCAATTTCCCCGGGGCTGATCTGATGACCTCAGAAAAGACCACCGCAGCAGCAGCTCCACTTTACTTACAGAGTGACCCATTTGGCCCGACCGAGACCCGTTTGTTCCAACGCTGGCCTCTATCGTCTGCACTGGTTGCTGGGATCGCCTGCTGCCTGGTGTCTAGCAACCAGTGGCGTCCCAGTCCTGAGGAGGAAAGCGAGGCCGAGGCCCCAGCATTCAGAGCGGAGGAGAATCTTCCCCCTCCTCTGCAACTATTACTGTTTGGCTCCACCCACCTCCTCCCTCCATCTTCTCCTATGCGGTGGCAAGTGCCTCAGAGCCTGCCTGAGGGAAGGAACTGTCACTGACTGTTCCAGGAACACCTCTCCAGAGTCAACCTTCCTGAGGTGAGGTGGAGCATGTGTGTCATGGGAACATGAGCTGGCAGCAGAGGAGGAGGTCATATCCTTAGATCATAGCCAGGGTTCATACTGGGACTTGCAGTCCTTTACTTTTGGGGATGTGACCCCTCCAAAAGGGAAGGACTACAGGTCCCAGCATAAGCCCCTCAGAGCTGCCCCCCCCTGCCCCCCCAACTAGTGAAGGACTACAGGTTCCACTGTCCCAGCTTAAACCTCTCAGAGCTGAGGATATGTCCCCCCCGGCCCTTCAACTAGTTAAGGACCACAGACACAGCATAAATCCGGGAGATCTGATTCATTGGTTCAATGGGCCACTTGACTGGCCCTGCCCCCAGGCCTAGGGCTGCAGCCCTTCCCTAGCTACTACTGGGTACTAAATATTACTTTCAATGATTTCCTGTGATATTGTGTGTTTGTATACTCAACCTGGTGTGTCAGAGGGGCTCAGGTTTATGAAAAGATTGAGCCAAAGAACAGAGGACCCATCCTATCCAGTGGCTCCTACAAGTGTACCGCTACATATATGCAGCTTTAAGTGGAGATCTGATTTACACCTTTAAACAAGCAACTGAATATGCATTTGAAATGCAAATTGTCTGTGAATTGTCCCACTTAAATTATGTGTGGATCCTTAAATCAAATATAGGCAAAGGGCAACCTGGTAGACTGTCCTCAATAGAAATGAATGTCCAGTATATCCAGTACATTGTCCCCATACTGGACATTCATTTCTATTGAGGACAGTCTACCAAGTTGCCCTTTGCCTATATTTGACTTATGGACTTTTATTTAAATCCTGAGCCGCTCTGTAAGTATCCTTAGACATACAGAGCACGGCTTGGCCCTGGTCCCCGCTCTCTGCTCACAGACCAATGGGTCCCAGTGCTGCTCCGATGTCCAGTGAGGAGAGAGACAGCAGACAGAGCCACTGCTCTTGAGCACAGTGCTCGATCAAGTATAAGGGGGGGTGGGGGAGGTTGGGGGGAAGGGGGGCTTTGGAGAGCTGCACACAGATGTTTAAATAATGCATTAAGGTAAAAAAAAAATTCTAACTTCACAACCACTTTAAATTGCTTGAATTTTTTTCATTTATATCCTAAAGTGTAACTAAAATAAAAAACAGAAAAATCAGCACAAGAGACAAACCTAATAGTCAGTAGGATGTGTCCATTGTGCTGATTCCCCTAATGTTAGTAGAAATCTTCCTCTGTTATGCAGCAGGAGCCAATTTTGCCACATTTGCCTTCGTTTGGAACATTATGGTGTAATACCTCATGTGATATCTAATGGTTGGGATTGGTGATACTTGATCCACTAGTTACTTATAGCTACTGTAGCACCCTCACTGTGCCTGTGTAGGTAAATTTAGTTTGGCTTCCTTGTAGGCAGAGCAGCATGGGAAATTTAAAATTGTTTATTAGGCTCTGAAGTGCTTCAAAGGGCTGTGGCTCTGTTACCTCCCCATGTCATCTGGAACCTTCTGAATAGTTTCAGAATCTAGTGGGTGGAGGGAGGAAGACGGCAGCCTGAATATTTATGGAGTTTCCACCAATCTCTGGGGAGGCAAGACCCAGAAGGTGGGGAGACAACCCATAAATACTCAGAAGCCTGGCAGTCTGTGAGCAAAGTCTGGGGTCCAGTCATCTGGAGGAGACCCCTGTGTTGGGGGCTCTGCCCCTGGGGCAGAAGAGAAAGACCAGGAGCAGAAGAGAGAGAGGGAAGTGGGAAACTTTAATCCTATATTCAGTCCAGTCTCAGCTAGGCTTAGCTGCAGATATCAAGCAAAACCAGAACCAGCCTGTGCAGCAGAGAGGCCGTACAGCAACTTTCTGGACTCAAGGTGCTGTTGGAAGAACAACAGCATGGTTGCTAATAAACTGACAATACTGTATGCATTGTACCTATCTATGCAACAGGTGGTGCTGTAGTATTATAGTGTATAGTGAATGTATTCTATGATATAACAGGATGTATTGTATATCTATGTTCTGTGCACTTGTTTGTGGTTAGTTCCTGTTTCATGTTTCTCATGCTGTAAAGACGTGCATTGCTACTCCTCCATAAAAGCAAAGCTATTGCTGCAAACAAGAAGCTTCCAGCGCATAATTTAAATACTCTGCACAACAGGTTATGCACCCAGCATGCACCCAGCATACCCAGCACACACCCAGGAGGCACCCAGGCACTGGAAAGAATTCTACAGTGAGTCAACGAGTACTGTATACAAGCTACTAAAAGATGGCAAGCGGTTCAGATGTGAAGTTTGCAATAGCAAAGCTGAACAATGCCAAATACCAGCTGTGGAAGTTAAAACTAAAAATGTGTTTTTAGCAAGGATGACTTGTGGCAAGTGCTGAATACAGACAGACCAACAAATGGAAAGATGGAGGATTGGGACAGGAAGGATAGACAGGCAAAAGCGACTATAAGCTTACTAGTGGAAGATGACCAGCTTATTCACATAAAAACAGGGAAAACAGCCAAAGGTATGTGGACTTCGTTACAAAAACTGCATGAGCATTCAAGTCTCAACAAGCTGTTTCTACTAAGAAAGTTGTAAAAGATGAGACTAGAAGAAGGCCAGCAAATGTGTGACCACGTGAGAGCAGTGGCCCCCTATCCATACGTCCGGCATCCTGAAAGGAGCCGCGCATGCAGGGGGGCTGGAGGTGCCGGCAGAGCCACACGCATGGGGGTTGGTGGTGCTGCCAGAGCCACGCACGGGGGTTGGTGGTGCTGCCAGAGCCGCGTGCAGGGGGTGCTGCCAGAGCCGCGAGCCCTGCGAGTGGGGGGGGTCGGTGGGCACAGTGGCTGCATATGATGGGCACAAGTGGCTGTATATGATGGGCACAAGTGGCTGCATATACTGGGCACAAGTGGCTGCATATACTGGGCACAATTGACTGCATTTTACAGGCACAAGTGGCTGCATTTGATAGGCACAACTGGCTACATTTGACGGGCACAAGTGGCTGCATATGATGAGGACAAGGGGCTGCATTTGACGGGCACAATTTGCTGCATTTGACAGGCACATATGGCTGCATATGTTGGGCACAAGTGGCTGCATATGATGGGTACAGTGGCTGTGTTTGATGGGCACAAATGGCTGCATATGATGGGCACAAGTGGCTGCATATGATGGGCACAGTGGCTGCGTTTGGGCACAAGTGGCTGCACATGATGGGCACAAGTGGCTGCATTTGAAGGGCACAAGTGACTGCATATGATGGGCACAAGTGGATGCATTTGATGGGCACACTGGCTGCATATGATGGGCACAGTGGCTGCATTTGATGGGCACAATGGCTGCATTTGATGGGCACAGTGAGGCTGCAATTGATGGGGGGAAGGTTCAGTATTTTTCAGTTTGTTTGCGCTCCCCCCAAAAATTTTGAGCACCACTTGCCAATGCTTTAGAAATGTAATTTTGCTGTGGTACTGCTATGAACATGGGAAAGATGCACTACTTTACAGGCAAACTAATGAGACCCCCCAGGCACAATATTTAAATGAAGATATCATTTTTATTGTATCACTTTGAGCATTATTAAAATCACTTCTGGTTTTTCATGTTCGTGTCCCATAGACTTTAACGGTGTTCGCGTGTTCGCATAAATGTTTTGCCTGTTCGCATGTTTTGCTGCAAACTGAACCGGGGGGTGTTCGGCTCATCCCTATACCTGACTTAAAGCGGTTGTATACCTATATTTGTAACTTTTACCTACAGGTAAGCCTATAATAAGGCTTACCTGTAGGTAAAAAAAATATCTCCTAAACCTGTAAGGTTTAGGAGATATTCCCCTCGCAATGAGCCGCTAACTGCAGCGGCGCATGCGCACAGGGGACTCTCGGCTGACAGCCCGGCATGCCGGGCAGAAGTCTCCAGCGCGCATGCGCGGGAGTGACGACATCGCGGCTCCGGCCACTCACAGCGCCGGAGCCGCGATACCCGGAAGACACGCCGAGGGGAGATGTCGGCTCCCTCGGCGTGGACCAGGTGAGATGCCGGCGCCTCGTTCTAAGGTAAGTATCTCATAATGAGCTAGTATGCGGTGCATACTAGCTCATTATGCCTTTTCCCTTGCAGGTGTAAAAAAAAAAAAAAAAATGACAGCGGGTATACAACCGCTTTAAAACCAATAGAAAATATATGGAAAGAACTAAAGATCAGAGTTCATAGAAGAGGCCCACCAAACATTCAAGATTTGAAGACTGTGTGGATGAATGGGCCAAAATCACACCTGAGCAATGCATGAGAATTTGGTTTGTGGTGCCTGTAGGTGGCAATAGGGCACCCAAAATATAAATGTGCCACGTCCCACAAGTTATGGAAATGTGAAAGTTTCGAAAAATTGACTTTTAAGGCACATAATAAAATTAACAAATTTTGTTTATTAGTGTACATATATAACAAAAGCACAATACATATATTACATTTGAATGGAAATAGTAGGTATTCTGGACAACCACCCTTCAATAGGTACACCAACAGGGCCCTCAGATATCTGGAGACACCGAATGAAACGAGAGGCAGGTTGTGCATTCATAAAATGTCTGCTTTTATTAGGTGCGTATACAGCTTATATATGGTTCAGCTTACCAATCAAAAGAGGGGAGGGGGGAGTGGTTACTAAATGATGTATTGGTATAAAATATATGGTTATACAAGTCAGTGACCCCTAAGATACATTATCATGAGTTAACACGGGTCAACAGACCATCTGGTTATGAGTCATAAGTCATGCATCCTGTCCCATGGCCTACAGAACAGAAAACAGGAAAAGACAAACTAAACCATAATGATATATATATATAGCGTACAGTGCTGTGCAAGCATTTTTCTGTGCATTCTTTCGTAATTGCAGACTTAAGCTAAAATGGAGTCACAATGGTTTGGGCATATTATTACAATCCTCTCTTTTGTCACAAACGTGACAATCACAAACCCAATTTGTGATATTCACCTGGACTACTTTCCCACAAATTTACCACCATCCCAAGCATGTAAAAATAGAAAACAACAAACACATAATCTCAGCTGCATAGCAATTGTCCATGAAATATAAAGGGGGAAGGTACGTGACAGTCCATAAAAGCAAGTGGGAGGGGCATGACAGCCTTTAGGCCAAATAAAAAATAGTCCCAAAGAAAAGCACAAAAATAAAAAACGTTTGGTTCGATTCTGTACTCAGCAATATTTTACAGAGATCCTCCACCCCAAAAACCCTGCCTCTTTCTAAGGATAGAACTCGATATCCACAGACAGACTGGAACTGATGCATTGGGCTAGTCTTGAGTCTTTGAGCTGGCATATCTGGATCTCTCTCTTGTGATGCTCACTGGAATTTCGTAGACCTTGGGCGTGCGTCAGGTGTCATTCCCAGGAACATTTTCCAGCAGGAGTCCGCCTTTACTCATAACAACAAAGATTTCCATGTAAAAGCTGTAGTCATCTTTTCATCTGGATAGGGTTTAGGGTAGGGTATGAATGGGTTATACGGTATGAATGGGGTGGGCATTTCTTCATGTGCATGGGGCTATGGGTGAATGCTGGCTGGCTGGCTGGGGCAGATACTCCTATTACATTATTACACTGGCTGGCTGGGGCAGATACTCCTATTACATTATTAACACTTCACGATTGACACTCTGGGTATTCAAAAGGTAAATATATCCAGAATAGTCACTCTGGCTGTTATTCAAACAAACTTTTCCCTCAATATTTTAGTATCTCATGGACTCAATAAATGCAGCAATTTATTTTGGTCTTGGTTACTTAATTTCAGTAACTCTTTTCCATATTTTCCCCTCGAACACCTTTGAACACACCTTTTTCCATATTTTTAAATCCTTATCTCACCCGAAGTATATATTTTCCCTAGTGCATAGGATTACACAACACAGTTACTTCTATTTTTCTTCACTAACCACAATTCCTCTGGCGTAGCGCCTGGAATACATAACTTCCTTATCCATAGCATAGATATATACTTCCTAATTATAATATTCTTTTAGCCCCTTACATGCATCCTCCTCTTATTATAGCAGGGGATTTCAATGCCATACTTTCTGCCGCTCTAGACTCATCGAAAGTAGCTAGGGTGGCATCTGCCGACCTTTGTGCCTGGGCGGCTACGGCCTCCCTGACAGAATTGTGGCGATGGAAAAACCCCACCACCAAAAGCTATTTGCATTTATCAAAAATACACAGGTCCTCCTTGAGGATAGATTTGGCATCCGCCAATGCGCATGTTACAATTAGTGGGAGGAACTAATTACCTAGCTGGGGGCATTTCAGATCACACACCACTATCAGTGCCCATTGGTATTTCCTCGGCTCACAAGGGGGGGCGTGGAGCTTGAACCCCAGCTGGTTGGAAGTGGAAGAGGTGTCCTCCCATTTGGCGCCACATTTCACTGACTACTGGAAAGATAATATAGGTTCAGCCGATCCCACCACAGTATGGGACGCGTTCAAGGCTTGTATGTGTGGACATTACATCTGTGCCATTAAGCACGCCCACAGGTCTCATAATAGAAGAGAACAGGAATTGCAGGAAAAGGAAAGGGTCTGTGAACTTGCTCATGCAAACGATCAGTCTAATGCAACATATGAAGAGCTGCTAGAGGCAAGACGCGCGCTGGCTCTTCATTTTACGGAATTAACACATACATCCAGGGCAAAAAGGGCAAAAAGTGCTGAATCCATTTTTGAGCAGGGGGATAAGAATGGCAAGCTGTTAACAATGTTAGTGACAGAACAGAGAATACAGACAAACATACCATGTATTAAAAACGATCGGGGAGACATTCTCACAAACCCAATTGATATTATGGACACATTTGTGGAGTACTACAAGGCCTTGTATACTCCTATCCCAGTCTATGATAATCAAGAATTAGATGCATTATTGACGTCCCTGAATGTTCCGGTACTGTCTGAGACGGATAGGGACATTTTGGAGGCTGACACAACAGAAAAAGAAATTGAAACGGCTATCAGGGCGTTCCCCCCCTCATAAATCACCCGGACCAGATAGTTTTTGTATTGAGTGGTATAGGCTACATATAGAGGACATGGTTCCCAGACTGAGAGCCCTGTTTCATTATTGTCTTAAACATAAATGCCTCCCAGACTCATTCTTAGAGGCACAGGTGATTCTCTTCCCGAAACCGGGCAAGAACTCTTTGACCTGCTCCTCCTACAGACCCATAGCACTATTAAATTAGGATTTAAAAATTTTAACAAAGGTACTAGCTACAAGATTTTCCCAAGTTATTACTACCTTAGTAGACATAGACCAGGCGGGTTTCATACCTCAAAAATCGATGGACACTAACTTATGCAGACTGTTTGCTCATTTGCAGATTGACCATGACAAGTCGGGGACTAGGGTGGTAGTGTCCCTCGACATGGCCAAAGCCTTTGACTCTGTGGACTGGAATTATATGCTGGCGGTACTGCGCCACATGTGGCTTGGGGAAGTTTTTATGACTCAGATCTCACTATTATATAGTAAACCCCAAGCGGCCATAAACCTCGGTCTCCTCCCAATTTGCAGTGGGTAGAGGCACACGTCAGGGGTGCCCGTTGTCACCATCTCTATTCGCTCTACCGATAGAACCTTTGGCTATAGCTCTGAGGAAGTCCCCTGACGTGGGAGTATTGGAGGTGGGAGGTAAACGGGAATGCGCTCTATGCAGATGATATGCTCCTCTTTCTACAATACGCAGGGCCATCACTAGAGGCAGTGTTTGAAATACTGGATACATTTGCCACGTTTTCGGGACTGCGAGTTAACCTGGGAGAAATCCAATGTGATGGCTATTGACGCAGACGCCCAGGCCTTGGCAACCAAACTGGTTCCCATTGCGTGGGTGACGGAGTTCAAGTACCTGGGCATACGTATATCGCCCAGGGTTGGTGATTTTATGTCCCTAAATTTACTCCCTTTATTGGCCAGGGTCAAATTGCAGCTTGATGTGTAGAGACATCTCCCATTGTCCCTAATTGGAATGGTCAACCTACTAAAAATGAAGATTCTCCCAGTTTTCTTGTACTTCCTGCGGAACACTTTCTGTGGAACTTCCAGCGGAACAGCCTATTTAGATCCTTCCTATGGACCACTGCATACCCCAGAATTGGTCTCCGTACTTTACAGGTGCCCTGGGGTCAAGGTAGACTAGCGCTACTGGATCTCTTCAAATACTTTATAGCGGGACAAATGGTGATCGCTAGACGCTGGTTGACAAGGGACAATGGGGATTCAGCAACAGTATTAGAGGCAGCTCTTATGGGATTGTATGAGAGCCTATCTTACTTAGTATACTGGGGACCCCAAGCCTCCCCATCTCTGACTGCCTCGATGCATGTCACTGTTCGCGCATGGGACAAGGCACGAATTTTGATGAAAACTGAAGATGGGGGCTGGTCACAGGACACCCCCCTTTGGTTCAACCCTAGACTAACACACTTTGGTGCAATCCCTGACCCAGTGATATGGGCCAGGGTTGGCATTAAACAACTGAAGCACATAGTGAGGGGGGGGGGAAATTACTCACGTTTGACCAACTTAAAGATAAATATAATCTTCCTAACTGGTATTTATTTTGCTACCTCCAGTTAAGACACGCTTTTCTTACTCAGTTCAGTTCTGACACACTAGAGCTGGGCGCATCTCCATTGGAGAACATGCTGGGGGCTGAGGACCTACAAAAACTGCTGTCAACAGTTTGCAAAGAACTATTTGTGGAAAGGCCCAAAATGCTCAACAAATTCAAAGACACATGTAGTACATTAGTAACAGATTTTGGGGGGGAAGATTGGGATGATATGTGGGATCACCCATTCCAGACTCTGGTGTCGGCCAGAGATAGGCTTATTCGATTTAAAATACTTCACATTGTGTATTATACCCCTGCAAGGATAGCTGGGATATATGGTACAGTTGCAACAGAATGCTGGCGATGCACAGTTAGCCATGCTGATTTTGACCACATATTTTGGCAGTGCGTTCTGAAAAGGGGTAACAAGCACTATACAGAAAGTACTTTCGGTACCGATTCCTGTTACAGTTGCAGTCTGTTTTCTTGGCCTAGTGGAGGAGTTGGCGCCCCGAAGGGCACAAAGAACTATGATCTCTCTCTCCCTTTTTTATGCACATAAAGCTATTTTATTGTGTTGGAAAAAACCTGAACCGCCCACAGTGTCCTATTGGAAAGGCATAATCAATAACGCACAACCTTTTTACAAAGCAACATACTTAAGCAGGGGTTGCCCTAAAAAATGAGAGAAAGTATGGCAATGTTGGCTGGATGACAAGGACACATTGAATTGAGCTGCTACAATGGGGGAGTGCTTTAGCAAACACTCTATGTATTGGGTAAAATGATGATGTAATCCTGACTAGATAATTATCTGACTGTGCGATGATTGGGTGTACCATTAATCCCTAGAAAACAAAATGCAAAATGTTTTTTCATTTTTTTGAACAGTTTTGAGTATGGAATGTGATTTAGCAATAGTGAAAGACTGCACAACTTTGGGGGGGAAGGGGGGGAAGGGAGAGGGAGGGAGAGGGGGGAATTTTGGTACACGTTGTACTGTACTGTATGTGCTGTAAAAATGTTAATAAACAAAAATTTTCAAATTATAACCAAAAAAAGATAAAATCAAACATTTTAAAATCCCCAATCATTGTTAATACAGCTCAAACACAATTAAAACTATTTGCACAAATATAGCACATTTGCTGATATTGAAAAAAAACACACCTTCTAACTTCAATAATGTAAGGATAGGCAATTACAATTAAAACATTCCTTAAAGTCAGACTCTAACTGAAATAATCAAAATACTCTATACATAAATTGAAATGCTACTCTTAAAAATTTGTATCTGATCAGATTCCTCAAAAAAAAAACATTTGGTACCAGCGCATACATGTAATTTATCAGTGACATGTCACATTCCCCTTTTACTGTTCCCAATTAACTATGCATTGGGATTGGGCTTAATATGTGCTCAACACATTTCATGAATAGACTTACGATAGTTGCAACATTTTAACAATAAACATGTATTTTTAATCTATATAGATAACTTTTCTGAATTAAATCCTTCTTTAACATTCACTCTCCACCTCAGCAAGTCTCTTGGACTCTCTGAATATGAAATGCATATATATCAGTATGCTTTGCGCAAGAGCGGTGGCGAAGGCATGGTCAGCGGCTTAATTCCCTTTTTCACTTGAAGCAACATACAAGATCTATGCAAGCGGATATGTACCTCTGTGTATTGTGCTAAACAATACTTTGGACAGGAGGAATAAATCAAATAGTAACTTGTCCTTGTCCAAATTCGTATTCAATCCTCTTAAAGCACCACTCACAGATGAGTACCCACTCTGTCCGCCGGCGCTTCCATCTTAACGAAGGGAAACAGGCAGTGGAGCCTTGCGGCTTCACTACCCGTTTCCTACTGTGCATGCACGAGCGGCGCTTTGTGAATGGCCCCGTGGTTTTCTGGGACACACACAGTTCCCAGAAGGCAACGGGGCCTCTCGCCGAAGAGGATGAAGCGCCGCGGAATAGGAAGAGGCAGATTAGGAATACTGCCTAGCAACAATAGTTTCAGGTAAGTTAATTTTTTTTTTTCAAATGTTTTTTTTTTTTAATTTTTAAAATATTTTTGATGCAATTTTTTATTTTAGGGTGGCCCTCCACTTTAAGCTATTTTCGGGTTAATCTCTTAACCCTTACCTTTCTATTACAACCTTTTTTTATTGAATTATCAGAATAAAGATGGAAATGTTATATGTGTTAAAGCACTTGTGCTAAAAATAGAGGTCGACCGATATATCGGCCGATATTTGGCGTTTTTCAATTAATTGACATGGGCCGATTGTGCTGATAAAAAAGGCCGATTATAACTTCAGCCGACTTGCAAATGACTTCTGTAAGACCCCTTTCACACTGGGGTGGATTGCAGGTGCCATTGCGCTAAAAATAGCGTCTGCAAACCGACCCGAAACTGCCGCTGCTGTCTCTCCAGTGTGAAAGCCCTGAGGGCTTTCACACTGGAGCGGTGCGCTAGCAGGACGGGGAAAAAAGTCCTGCTAGCAGCATCTTCGGAGCCGTGAAGGAGCGGTGTATACACCGCTTCTTCATCACTCCTGCCCATTGAAATCAATGGGACAGCGCGGCTATACCACCGGCAAAGCGCCTCTGCAGAGGCGCTTTGCAATGGTTTTAACCCTTTCTTGGCTGCTACCAGGCGGTAAAACTGCCCCGTTAGCGGCCGAATACCGACCCCTCCCCAGTGTGAAAGGGGCCTTATAGAAGTCAATGCAAGTTGCCTGAAGTACTTGTTTCTCCTCTCTGCCAAGTCTGAGAAAAGAAGCTAAAGAGATACAATGTTTCTACTTATCAATGGACTGAACTCAGTGAGTAGGAGTTTTCAGTTTAACCATTTAAAGACTAAATCTTTTCTGACACTTGTTGCTTACAAGTAAAAATCCTGTATTTTCTGCTAGAAAATTACTTAGAAGCCCCAAAAATTATATATATATTTTAGCAGAAACCCTAGGGAATAAAATAGCGGTTGTTGCAATATTTTATGTCACACGGCATTTGCGCAGCGGTCTTTCAAACGCAATTTTTTTTTAAAAAATACACTAATAAATTTAAAACTAAAATAGTAGTTAGCCCATTTTTTTCGTCCAAAAGTTTTGATCACCTCTTTTTGTGTATTTAATATTTAAGATATAGTTTTATTTTAATCTAAATTTTACATACAAGTGAACTGATTGGAGGTTTATTTTGTTTAATAAATGTTTAAATGTAAGAAATTTTCTTTATCACCTAATACTTAAGGCTGCTTTCACACTGCAGCGGGCAGGCGTTGATAGTAAAACGCTGCTAGTTTTAGCAGCGCCTTACCGTCATTTTAGCAGCGCTATTCGGCTGCTAGCGGGGTGCTTATAGCCCATCTAGCGGCCAAGGAAGGGGTTAAATGCGCCCGTGTAGCGCTGCTGCCGAATCCCTTTGCAGGCGCTTCAGCAGCGGTGCACATTTATTTCAATGGGCAGGAGTGGTGGTAAACACCACTCCAAAGATGCTGCTTGCAGGACTTTTTTTAACATCCTGCCAGCGCATCGCTCAGTGTGAAAGCACTCGGGCTTTCACACTGATACTGCAGGGGAGCTGTTTTGCAGGCACTTTACAGGCGCTATTTTTAGGCCAAAAGCGCCTGAAAAATGCCTCCAGTGTGAAAGGGGTCTAACTGTTAGATTTTATGAGATGAAGGGAAAAAAAAATCAGCCTAACATATTGGCCCCAAAAAATCTAAATATCACTATCGGCATCAGCCAGAGAAAAACCCATATCGGTCGACCTCTAGTTAAAAATGGTCTGTACTTGGCTAATCATTTAAAACAAGTAACAACATTATGCTGTATGGCAAGTTCCCCCCTAATTTTTTTTTTATATTAAAGTGGAGGGCCACCATAAAATAAAAAATAGCATGAAAAATCCTAAAAAATTTTTTAAAAAAACATTTGACATTTTTTTTTTTTTAAACTTACCTGAACCTTTGTTGCTAGGCATAAATGTATAAGAACTAGTGCGCAAAAAAAACACAATGTGAACAAAAAACTTTGAAACTGACGATAAAATACCCAAAAGAGAGCTGCCAACATAGATAGGTCCACTCAGTTCCCCCAGGATAGAATATTAAATAGAAATATGTGGCGCTACTCCATCAATCAGTAACCAATAAATAATCCGAAATCGCAGCTATAATAAACTAAGATATAGGATGAAGTTGGCAAAGTGGGCTCCACCCCATATAATCAATGCCAGAAAAAATTATTAAGACCTTGGAATAGATATCACCATACAGGAGTTAATCAAAGAAAAGATCAGTTCTACAATGTGAAAATGAATAAGTGAATACCAGCAATTAAAATGCTCAATAAAATATAGACTGTCTCAGTGCTCAGTAAAATATATATAAACTGTATCAGCCACCCCTCATCAAGTGACAATATAAAGTGAACCTGTGAATATAATGAGCTGACTTCCCAGACTGGATGAACACCGAAAAAATCACAAACAAACAGTAGCCAATAAAGCTAACAGTGTATCACAGGCAACAACTGGAGATCAAATCATTTCTAGTGCTGATGTCAAAATAAGTGAATCTTCAACGTGAGCTAATAAATAGATATAATATACTGACATAAAGTGCAAGAAAATTCCTAAGGTCAGCAAAATTTCCATATAATCCACAATATAAAAATGAAATCCAAAATGGTGATGCAGTCATAACATAATAAATATTCTAGTGCATTATAAGTGAATGATTATAAAATAAAAAATAATTTAAAAAAAAAAAAAAATTAAATACAATAGGACAGATAATCCCACAACAGAGATGCTGTCCCAAACGGTGACAATAGTGCAATTTAGTCCATACAGAGAGTGCAATTGTGATGGGTGATTTCCACAAAAAACAGTCTTTGAATAAAGTGCAAAATGTGCAGTGACTGGTACTCTTCTTCTATGCACGTTCTAGTGCATCTCCCAAGTGTTTCCCCCAGACTCTCACCTCCAGCAGCGGCCCCCAATGGGCCAAGTAGAGCGGGTAGATATTCTAGGAGAGGATGTGTTTCCTGCAGCGTTTCTTTAACATCAATGAGTCTGTCTCTCTGCAACTCCTCCCGCAGCTCCCAGCAATCCCAGCAATCCCAGCAGTTATTTAGAAACAAAGGAGAGGTCTCATGGTGCAGTAATTAGATACAAATTTTATTGAAAAACATAGTAACTTACATCTAAAATAACAGCGATCAGTGGACGTGTAGAGCTTCCGGGTTCGGCCGTCCCCGAGAAGTGTCGGCACCTGACTCCTCCTACCATGACGCGTTGCGTCACACCACATGACTTTATCAAAGTGATCCCTTTTGTTCAAATATTCTTCATAATCAATAAATACATAAAAATAAATTTTCCCGCGATGCTACAGCAAACATGGACACTTTGCCAGGATTGGTATACTTCGCCATTAATGTTTTCCAATGGCCCTTTAAATCTCTAAAAGCTCCGTAATGTTACTTCCTGTTGTTAAAACTAAATTTTACTCCTGCGTATCTTGTCTCTGAACTGTATAGCAGACATATCGGTAGCATACTAATTCACCTTTGATAATGGATTTAACTGCAGACACAGAGTCCCTAAGTTTCTAGATGTGAACTCTACCTGGCCCCAGGAGTGGTAAGTTCTATTAACTTTTCCACTGCAATCCCAAGACCTTAATATTTACTAATAAATAACTCTTCTCTTACTCTTCCCCTTCAAAACTTAACTTGCTTTACCCTCCACAATGTAGGATGTTTTCATTAAAAACACCTTTAACTGATTGCTGCCCGCCCACCGTCAAATGATGGCGGGGTGGTGCAGCTCTCATTCTGGGATGACGTCATATGATGACGTCCCTGAACGGCCGCTCTCACGCGCCTGTGGGGGCGCGCAGCGCGGTGATCATGGCGGCGCCGTGTTGCTAGGACACAGTGCGACCTCGATCTGTGTAAAGAGCCGCATCTGCGCCTCTTTAACCATGTGATCAGCTGAGTCCAATCACAGCCGGTCACATGTAAACAAGAAAGTGCCGTAATCGGCTCTCCTCGCCTCACACTGACAGAGTGTGAGGAGAGGAGAGCCGATCAGCGGCATCTCCTCACAGCGGGACATCTAGGAATGTAATCAGGGCACTGATCATCAGTGCCCTGATTACAATAGTGCAATACAGTGTCACCAAGCAGTTCCCACCATTGCCTACCAATGCCAGCTATCAGTGCCCACCAGTGGCAGCAATCAGTGTCCACCACTGCCCACAAGTGCCACCAATCAGTGCCCATTAGCGATGCCAGTCAGTGCTGGCAATCAGTGCTGGCAATCAGTGCTGCCCATTAATGCCCATCACTGCTGTCAATCAGTGCCCATCAGTAATGCCCATAAGTGTCCCCCATCAGTGCCATCCATCAGTGCTCATCAGTACCGCCTATCCGTGCCGCCCATCAGTGCCCACCAGTGCCAAATATTAGTGCCCATCAGTGCCACCTAACAGTGCCATCAGTGCCGTCTATCAGTGCTCATCAGTGCCACATACCAGTGCCACCTATCAGTGCCCATAAGTGCGGCATATTAGTGCCTCCTCATCAGTGCCACCTAATCAGTGCCCATAAGTGCCACCTCATCAATGCCCACCAGTTCAGCCTATCAGTGCCGCCTCATCAGCGCACATCAGTGAAGGTGAAAAATTAGTTACAAAATTTACTGACAGAAAAAAAGTAAAAAACTTTTTTTCAAAATGTTTGTTCTTTTTTTTTTGTAAAAAATAAAAAACCCAGCAGTGAATAAATATCACCAAAAGAAAGCTCTATTTGTGTGAAGAAAATGATAAAAATTAGTTTGGGTACAGTGTAGCACAACCGCGCAATTGTCATTCAAAATTCGACAGCGCTGAAAGTTGAAAAATGGTTTGGGCAGGAAGGGGGTGTAAGTGCCTGGTAGGCAAGTGGTTAAACTCACTTACTTTATCTTTACCAGTAGGGTGTTTGTATCAAACCATTCCCTCTCTTTACACAACCCTCCAGCCCATCTAACACATTCTTTTGCAACCTTCAAAATACTATTCTTTTTACCTTCAAAGAGTCATTAAAGATGTTCAACATGTATTTAAACATGTACTTCAAACAATTACACACCTTGCAAACAAATTAAGCACTTATAATTACAATTCTATAAACAAATATTAGTAAAGGGGAGACCTTTGACACTCAGCAAAAATATAAATATCCGTTCCAAATTTAAATCGCATAGCCAAAACACCTTTTTCCCATATGCACCACAGCAACAACATTTCCTAATTTCTTTAGTCTTTTTAACACCTTAGGTAATGACATACACACATTTGAATTACCTTCTTTCATTCTTTAAAAACTTAGTGGATTATATGAACATACATACAAAAGTACTCTCCACTCTCACGATATTTGGATATAAGCAAGGGAGATTTCTAATTTACTTTGTCCCTATTTCTGACTAAAATTCCTACCTACCATTATTCCCATTTGCACCACTTTTCCACAGCGTTCCCAAAACACTTAAAGCCAACCTGGGCATAACATTATAGAAACCTCAAGCTGCTACCAAAATTTAAACATGCAAGTAATCTAGCAATACCAACCAGCAATCACAAGTTATGTTACCAGTGTAGCAATACTAATTTGCACAAATTTCAAAATACTGTAGACCACTTTGACTGTCCTACCTTACAGTCAGTGTATTTACACAACTAATTATTGTATTACTTCTATGCAACAGAAAGAGAAGCAAAGATTTAGGGGGCGCTGTTGGTTACTTAAATACCCTTCCCAAAAGGATACTTTAAATAAGGACTCGGGTCTCCCAAAGACCCTACAATGTTACACACCTGTAAGTGTATCTATTAAGGCGTGGTCCGTCCTTCCTTTCTCTTTAAATTTAAAAGGCTAAGACTTTATCAGAGCCAGGGAAAGAAAGAATTTGTCAAAATAGACAAAAGTCTACCCACCGTGGATAATTATCTTACCCCGAGATGAGCCCCCATTTGAAAGGAAATAGTAGTTATTCTGGATGACCACCCTTCTATAGGTACACCAACAGGGCCCTCAGATATCTGGAGACACCAAATGAAACGAGAGGCAGATTGTGCATTTGTAAAATGTCTGCTTTTATTAGGTGCCTATACAGCTTATATATGGTTCAGCTTACCAATCAAATGAGGGGAGGGGGGAGTGGTTAGTAAATCATGTATTGGTATAAAATATATGGTTATACAAGTCAGTGACCCCTAAAATACATTATCATGAGTTAACACGGGTCAACGGACCATCTGGTTATGAGTCATAAGTCATGCATCCTGTCCCATGGCCTACAGAACAGAAAACAGGAAAAGACAAGCTAAACCATAATGATATAGATAACGTACAGTGAGGTGCAAACATTTTTCTATGCATTCTTTTGTAATTGCAGGCTAAAATGGAGTCACAATGGTTTGGGCATATTAATATAACATTGACGTAAAAATGGGACTCAATGTGGTTCCCCTGGTGAAAGAACAGAATAATGCTTCCAGTGTGATAATGGAGAAATATGTCCACACATGGATATTCTCTCAATTGGAGCCCACCTATCCACTTGTAGAATAAAAACATTTCTGCTCTACATGTTTTGCGACCTGAGCCGTCGCCTCTTCAGGAGCTTGAATATTTTTGCGCCATGGATATCAGACAGCAAAATTTAGTTCTTTCACCAGGGGAACCACATTGAGTCCCATTTTTATGTCAATGTACTATATGTATTGTGCTTTTTTTTTTATATATGTACACTAATAAACAAAATTTGTTAATTTTATATGTGCCTTAAAAGTCAATTTTTCCAAACTTTCACATTTCCACCTGAGTAATATACGTGACTAGTTTCTCCGTACAGGAGGCATCTTGAAGCTGTCATTACCAACAAAGGATTTTGTACCAAGTATTAAATAGATTTCAGTTAGCATGTTCAATACTTTTCCCCTGTGTCATGCCATTGTATTACACATAACTTCATTTGTGAACTTATTTGTTTTGGTTTCTTTGTATGTAAAGATTGTAGAGCTGCACGATTCTGGATAAAATGAGAATCACAATTTTTTTTTGCTTACAATAAAGATCATGATTGTCTAACGATTTTAAAGAACTTTTTTTTTTTTTTAAAGATTTACAGTCCCTTAACATTAGGTTATCAAACAAGATGTCAATAAAATAAGACATAATACTCTTTGCTTTAATCAAATGTGAAGAAATGTAATGAAAAATAATGTAATGTGTAAAGAAATAAAAAAATTACCATTAAGTTATATTAGGGTCTTTTCAGTAGTACTCGCTGATACCAATTATCGATACCTACTGCAACTTTTTTGTTTACACTTCAGCTGTCAGCAATTGTACAAAGCATTGAAAAGTTATTTACAAATGAAATAAATAACTTTGTTTTAATGTTGCGCTTTTTTCAATGTGAAACGTGTAAATATATGTTAAATGTGTAAAAATATTATTTAACAAAGCAAACAAAAAAAAAAAGGATGGATAAAGTTAATAAGAAGTTAATAAGGCTGATTAGAGTACATTAAGGGTTAAGAATGGGTTAAACAGAGGAACAATTTAATAAAAAACAAAACAAACAAATTTGTATTTATTTTTTTACTTGACAAGTTTGCTTTAAACTGACTTCATTTGCAGACTGAAGTTCACTCCTTTGATCTGTAAATGAATAAACAAAAGGACAGATAAGAAAATACAATGTTTCTTTTTATCCTGTCTCTTTCAGCACTGAGCAATGTTGTTGATAAACATTTCTGGCTGCATTTTGTTTTTGTTTTTTTTGACAGCTGTGAGTCGGGGAACTGCTCTGCACTTTTTACATGAATTGTGGAAATGCTGGATTAATATTGTGTGGGGGGTTGAATCGAGAACACAAACTTTTTTACGATTAATCGTGCAGCTTTAATGGATTGCATGAGTTGTTCCCGTGGTGAAAATGTCATGTCAATAGCACCTTTAGAAATATATTTACCTAGAAAAATGGTGACATGTTCAATACTTATTTTACCTGCTGTATATGCGTAATAAATTTGTAATAAATTGGTGTTATAAGTGGTTGTTTTTGCATTTTACATTTTTCTTATTTGTTTTTGCTATTGCCTGATTTAATATACTACAGTGATTGATTGTGCCTCAGTCAGGTTTTTATTATTTGTTGGTTTCACATTTTGGACTTACCTCAATGGACAATGAAGGAGCAGCAACGTATGCTACAATAGTTACCTCTATGCAGTAGTGTATTTAGGTTTTGTGCTGCCCCAGGCCTGACTAAACTTGAACACCCCCTAATTTAAACATGACCCACTCCTTCCTGTCAAGGCCACACCCCTTGCTGTTTAAGACCCGCCCTGAAATTTTCGAGTGGGGACACCAATTCCCTTAATTTGCATAGATTTCCTCTCACTTCCTGTTTGGCTATGGGGCAGGAAGTGAAGGGAAATCACTGCAATGGGACAGGGATGGTAAAAAATAAACTGACAGAGGTTATAACCCTCCCTTACTCTATCCAAAATGAAAAAAAAGTGTTGCCTATAGTTCCACTTTAAGTACAAATTTCTGATAATTTTATGGAGAGTACTAAAAAGATATAACCATGCCAATGGTGCCAATGGTGCAGTAGAAAAAATATAGCACAGTGAGGAAGGTTTGTGGTCCAGGATGAAAGGACAGTCAATATTAGAAGCAGCGTCCCCCCCCCCTCACAGTTGCGGAATGCCAGCCGCCCGCATACCGGAAGCAGTGGGGGCGCTAGACTAACTTACCCCTCAGCCCAGTCCGCCCCATAAGACTGGTGCTACACTAACAGTGTAGCACAAGCCGGCGGGGACTCTTTCTGTGCTGCCCCCCTGCAAAGTGCTGCCCTAGGCCTGGACCTTGTCAGCCTAGGCCAGGATACAGCATTGCCTCTATGCTCACATGTTAGACTGACAGCACTGTGCAAAGCAGTAGTGCTAGCTTTTCCCCCCGGAGTCCTGTTGAGCAGGAGAAGCTACTATAAGGAGAAATGTAGGTACTTATACTAGCTGCATTTAGCATTAAATTAAATTGTATTTTAAGGAAAACATAACTATGTTGTTTTAAAGAAATCTGTTCTAAATTCAGTCTTTAATTGTCTGCTTACTTCTGTACTAGTCCTTGCCTAGTAATCAAAGGATGGTAGCAAAGTTGTTAGCATTGCAGAACTAGACTTATTTTCCACCAGGATATCATCTGTGGGGATCATCCTGCAATGCCTTGGAAAAAGCGTGGGAGCATGTGAAATGGCCATCAGGCCAGGAAAGTTTCTCACCTTGTTCTATGCATTGCAATGTAAGATGAGTTAAAGGTTATGAATCTGGCAGTTGCCTGCTTGAGAAAACACTGCTGTGACAACTAAAGGCGGTTTATGCTTAGTAATGTCTTCACTGCTCATAGCAGGCTTTCAAAGAACACCCAATACGAAAAACCTACTGATAGGATAAAAGATTCGCCGGACATAACATGGCCATAGCAAGTTCATTAAATTGCAGGACTTGATATGAATCATTCAATATTCTTTATGTTACATTCTTTCATTGGAGCATTCCCTCTGCCTTAATTTTTTTATAAAAAAAAAAATGTAATACATACCTTTTTTACTTTCTTCCTTGGTATGTGTTAATTTCAAATGCCCCTTTATGCAATGACATACCTCCTTAGATATCAGTCTGTCCAAACAGTATGGCCACTTGCTAACTTGTAATCCACAGTTAGCTTGAGGCGGCATTAAACCCAACAACAAAAATTAAATATATTGCAGCTAACCAATACTTCAATATGTTTACTGTATTAGTTTTTTTTTTAGCCTTTTTTTCCCTTTATTTTCACTTGGTAATCTGGCCAGTAACATACTTCATGTCTTAGGGCAGTGATGGTGAACCTTGGCACCCCAGATGTTTTGGAACTACATTTCCCATGTTGCTTAACTACGCTGCAGAATACATGAGCATCATGGGAAATGTAGTTCCAAAACATCTGGGGTGCCAAAGTTTACCATCACTGCCTTAGGGTGCAGTGGTGGCCCGTAATGCAGGCCGCCCCCCTATCCTTGCGTCCGCCCCCCCCTAATCTACATGCGGGGAGCTGGACTAATGGATTCCAATGGGCTTTTTTTTTCTTTTTGAAGCACGTGATAGGCTTCAAAAAAGGGTGGGCTTAACTACACTGCAGAATGCATGAGCATCATGGGAAATGTAGTTCCAAAACATCTGGGGTGCCAAAGTTTACCATCACTGCCTTAGGGTGCAGTGGTGGCCCGTAATGCAGGCCGCCCCCCTATCCTTGCGTAAGCCCCCTCCTAATCTGCATGTGGTGAGCTGGACGAATAGATTCCAATGGGCACCCCCCCAGTTGTGTGACAATAGCGAATAATTATTCATGAGACCCATCACCTGATTGGCCAAAAGGAGAACTGATCCTATTGGCTGCCTAGGAGGAGGAGGGAGGAGACGCACGGCATAATCTGGCCAGTAACATACTTCATGTCTTAGGGCAGTGATGGTGAACCTTGGCACCCCAGATGTTTTGGAACTACATTTCCCATGTTGCTTAACTACACTGCAGAATACATGAGCATCATGGGAAATGTAGTTCCAAAACATCTGGGGTGCCAAGGTTCACCATCACTGTCTTAGGAGGATGCAGTGGCGGCCCGTAATGCAGGCCCCCCCCCTATCCTTGCGTCCGCCCCCCCTCCTAATCTACATGTGGTGAGCTGGGCGAATAGATTCCAATGGGCTTTTTTTTTTCTTTTTGAAGCACGTGATAGGCTTCAAAAAAGGGTAGGCTGGGCCCCACCCAGTTGTGTGACAATAGCGAATGAATATTCATGAGACCCATCACCTGATTGGCCAAAAGGAGAACTGATCCTATTGGCTGCCTAGGAGGAGGAGGAGGGAGGAGATGCACGGCATAAGCCGCCGTGATGCGGAGGAGGATCAGACGCAGGGGAAGCCGCCGGCCATCGCCCGGAGGAAACCCTGACCGATAGATGGGGTAAGTGCAGGGCTGGTGACTGGCCGCCGAGGGGTACGGGCGACCCGACCGACCAGGGGGGGATGTGGCTGTGGGTGCATTGATTTCCACCCCCCACCTGTTAGGGTGTCTGTACTCTAGATGGAGGAGTAATGGAGACACCTTTGATCAAAAGCTTTGTCAAACTGAGGAGAGGGTAATGTTGGATGCATTAGCAGATTTGAATTGACTTTACCAACAAATTAAAGTTAAGTGATTGTAAAGTCTTGTTTTTTTTTAAATAAAAATAACAAACATGTTATACTTACCTGCTCTGTGTAATGGTTTTGCACATTGAAGCCTGGATCCTCCTCTTCTCGGGTCCCTCTTCTGTGCTCCTGGCCCCTCCCTCCTGTTGAGTGCCCCCACAGCAAGCAGCTTGCTATGGGGGCACCCGAGCCGAGCTGCAGCTCTGTGAGTCTATTCAGACACGGAGCTGTGGTTTGGCTCCTCCCCCTCTCTCTACTGATTGGCTAACTGACTTTGATTGACAGCAGTGGGAGCCAATGGCGCCACTGCTGTGTCTCAGCCAATCAGGAGAGAGAGTCTCGGACGACCGAGACACTCATGGACATTGCTGAACAGAGATGGGGCTCAGGTAAGTATTAGGGAGGCCGAGGGGGGCTGCTGCATACAGAAGGCTTTTTATCTTAATGCAAAAATGCATTAAGATAAGAAACCTTCTGCCTTTACAACCCATTTAAACTTCAGCTAATACTTTTTAGGCAGTAACAGCAACAGTTTTTTTTTTTGAGGGGGAGGATTGTAAGCACCCCTGTCAGTGTTAAATGATTAACCCTTCAATTACCTTCAATCATCTGCCATTCTCGATCCAAAGATCTTGTTTCATTCATTCATTCATAGAAGCTGCACCATGGCTTCTATAAATGGAGGAGCTGAACGGAAAGGGCAGGCATAGTTAGGATCTCTTTTTTTAGGCATTCTTTATTTATAGAAAGTTTTTACAATTACAATAAGCAGAAAAACATAGAAATACACCATTAGGATACCACCATAAGTCTAGGTCTAGAATATTTAACCTCCATGATAAAAGAAGTATAAAGAAAGAAGTATAAGCGTAGAAAAGAAGGAAATGGAGAAAAGGGGGGGTGGAAAGGTGAGCATTGGGGGAAGGAAGGGGGAGGAGTAACAAGAGTACACTAATCATGTAATGTAATTACTCTTGGCAGGCAAAGGGGGTTTAGGAAAGTCGAGGGTCGACGATTTAAACAGAGTGTAGTGGTGCAGGAGATTATCCCACCAGAATATTTTTGAATTCATCTGTACAGGAAAATTTAGGCCAATAGAACCATGTTTTAGTACTTTCAGGTTGTATCTTTGATAGTCAGGCACTCTTGATGTGTGCCTGTCACAGCTATTTTCCCCCCGCCGCAACAGTTTTATTTATCCCTTACACAGAACTGCATACTCTTCCAAGTAAAGCCTACCACTATTTTAGGTATCCATAGCTGAACTTGCTACAGTCTATATTGCCCAGCCATTTAAGAACTTTACTGCTCTGGCCTCTAAAACTGAAGGCTACATTGCCCTGAATTCTCTGCCTGAGCTCTTTGGCACACCATCTGAGTATGTGTTCATGTCAGATATCCACTCCATGTGTTCCAGCACCTTCCCTGTTGTCTACTCTACTTGTGCTGAGACCCAGTCTGCTGTTCCTGATGTCCTGATTGCCGTTCATCCTGTCTCTGAGTGCTCTCTTACTGCTCCCAGGAATGCCATTTTCCCCAGAGTGGTATGTTTAACATCCTTTCTGCTGTTCAACTTCTTGCAATCATAATTTTGCCAATGGCCCATTTTGCTTTGTGCAGGAATCTACCTGGTGTTTAGCAAACTTATGTCTTTTTTTATGCCCATTCTGTAGTTCTTCATTTTATGCCTGACACTGACCTTGCTTCTATCTGTCTTTTGAGCAATCTTCCAGGTTCAAATTCCAGGTGAATCTTCCAGGTTCAAATTTCCTGCATTTGATGAGGTGTCTTCTGCTTCCCAGTTTTGTCTCTGAGCCTGCCTGAGGTACCATTTTTCATATAGCTTGTCTGTTTAAGGTTCATCTTGTGTCTTTCTTGACTCCAACACAGGGTCATCAGCTGCTCAGGCCATTATTTGTCCAGGCTTTCTTTCACAAGGCATAGCTCCAGGCAACCAGCATGTCCTTCAAACTATTATTTTCAAAAGCCTACCTACCACACTGTTTACCTTTCCTGAACTCCGAGACCAGCAGTTTAGAAGTATTTGAGTATGTGCTAAAGCCAGTGGTTTACAAACCTGTCTCAAAGCAGATTCCAAGGTTTCCATGGCTGACTAAAAAGCAATCGTAAGGCTTTTTACTGATTTGATAGATAAATTCACAAGGCTATATTTGGCCTGCCAAAGGCTTTGTGTTTCTGTACAGTCAGTCTTAACATTTACACAGTCCATCCAGGCAGCACAATCAGGTTAGTGACTTGACCTTTCTCTACTGCAGTTAAACAATACAATTTGGATCACCTTTGTCGTTGCCAAGACAAATTCAAGTACTTACATGATAGGCAGCTTAATGAATGGGTGTTTTTTTTATCTGTCCAGACTTCAGCTTTAATTATTTTTGAAATTAATTAACTAAGGGTGGTCACGCTATTTCAGTATTGAACTTCAGGGAGCCTCCCACTGATGTAACCTCAAACCAACTCCAAACGTATATTTATGATACTGCCTCTACCTGGGCTACCTGATCCAGCTTCTGACATGCTTTAGTCTGCCTGCACATATGTTGCCTGTTCTACCAGATGTCCTGTCGCCATCTCTGTCAGATGGTCTAGATCCAGTCATTCCTTCACCTGAACCACCTCATCTTGTTTCAGACCCTACTCTATCCATTCCACCTTATCCAGACAACATCCACCTGTACCATGTGCCCTAGTTTAGGATCTGCCTTTGCCACCTGACTGGTGCAAGGGCAATCGTCATCCTACATCTTGTCATTTAGCTACTCACCAGCACCTGTCAGTATTACCTGCTAATAGATAAAAGTAACCTGTGGGAAAAAGGAAAACATTCTGGAAGCTCCTTCAAAAGGGCTAGATACTGATTATCCTACTTATCCTATTGAGATTCTTAAGACTCTTAGACAGTAAATGGAAATCATCTCAAGCAAGATGATACGGGCAGCACAGTGGTGTAGTGGGTAGCACTCTCGCCTTGCAGCAATAGGGTCGCTGGTTCGAATCCCAACCACGGCGCTACCTGCCTGGAGTTTGCATGCTCTCCCTGTGTCTGCGTGGGTTTCCTTCAGGTACTCTGGTTTCCTCCCACACTCCAAACACGTGCTGGTAGGTTTATTGGCTTCTGTCCAAAAATTGGCCCTGGTGTATGGGTGTGTGTTGGGGACCTTGGATTGCAGACCCCTTGGGGGTGGGTGTGTGTGGAGCGCTGCATAGATTGATGGCACTTCATGGGTACCTTAAATATATATAAAAAAATAATAACATAGTGGATGGGCATCTTGATGGGACGCAATGTGCGGGGATGGGGACAATTGTGGATGCTCACAAAGGTTGAACTGGATGGACTGGTGTCTTTATTCAACCTTACTAACTATGTAAGATGCAGACTTACTTTTATTCAAACTACAAAAAATGTGTTGTCTGAAGTTCATCTTGTTGGGGATAGAAATATAGGACCTGGTATTGCCAAAGCAACCAGAGGGTCAGAGGTCACTTGAAGTCCGAGAGTTGCTGGCCTTTGAACACCATCACCTCCCATACTGCCTCTCATGTGCAGTATGTTAAAAAGTAGCATGTAGGCAGGTTCAGTCTGTATTCCCAACTATAGGTGGAGCTTAAATGAAGTGGCAAAGCAGAAGGGAAAGGAAGTTGTGAGGAACTCGGTTCCTCTATGACTTCCTGCGGTCACAGGGAGATAGTTATCTGATCGGATGGTGGTGCACACGTGCTCTTGGTGGCCATCTTGGGTCATATAGAGTCTATTTAAAACTCTGGTTCGGTGTGCTTTATGCAAGTGGTTAGTGTAAGAACAAGTTCTCTGTCTGGTAGGGACAGTGCTTAGTGGCAGCCGGGAAACGTTCCTCAGGAGAAGGGAAAGTGCAGAGACTATGCCATCTCCTCATAGGAAGCCTCCCGTTTGGTTGTGAACCGGCCAGGCTGCAGAAGGGCAGGAATGCTGTCTCCTATGGCAAGAGTCTTTAACAGTTCCTAACACAGACGTAACAGTTCTTTCACTTTCACCACAATCTCTCCTTGTAGATCTTCAGCCCACTGAGCTCCCGGTCTCTCACTAGACCCACTGATTTACTGCCACTGAATCCCTTAAGCACCTCCAATCTTCACGGTGGTATCTTCTTCAAGCGTCACCCCTGCTTCTCTGCTGGGTCCCAAGCTTGGCACTCTAGATACCTCTCATGCTTCACCCCTGCTGGCCCGCTCGTTCCATGGCTTGACACACAAGGCTGCTCTGCAAGCGTCACCTCCGCTGGCTGGGTCCCTGGCTTGACACCCACTGAAGTTTCCTGATTCTTCACCGTCCCCTGGTGGGGGGGGGGGGGGGTGTTCAGGTACTTGCTTCAGTTACTCACTGTGGTCCCTGGTAATTAGGTGGATATTCTCTTACTGGTGACAGCTTCCCCTCTACCTCTGACAACGACAGGTTTTCCGGGAGGCAGAACCGTCACTTCTGGTTGGATTGCAAGTCGCAGTCCCAACCCTGCACTGCTCTCTCTTACTTCTGGATAGGCCCTCAGACAGCCTAGCAGCCAGATGTGCCCGGGATAGGCCCAATTGCTGGCCTAGCAGCCTGGGCAATACAACATATATCCACCCAGACAGCTGTCCAGGTGGCACAGAACATAGATCACCTGACTGCACCCCAATATATAAGCTCTCCCAGCAGGCAAAGGGATTCAAGAAAAACCCTGCCCATTGGTTGAGATCCCCCATATACCCATAGGCTGACCTTGAGCTGCCCTTCTCGTGTCTAGTACCCTCAATTACCCAGCCACCTAGTGGTAGAAGAGAAAAGTGCAACAAGGCCAAACTCAGGGAGAAATTAATAGATCTCTTACAATCAATCAGGATAACTACTCCTGGCAAGTAAATTTGTGAGGAGCAACCCTGCCTAAACTCCAGGGTGCTACACAGATAACAGCATACATTCAATGTGAAGCAATTGCTGCTTTCTGGGCAGTCAGATATAGAATAAAAAACAATTTTACTAATAACCGATATTTCAGTTTTTCATTGGTACTGGTGGGTTGAATCCCCCACTGACTAATTAAATCGTATAGAGATTCCAGTGGTGAGATTTCCCTTTAGTACTTTGTGTCTCTGCCTCCAAGGTCATAATAGCTTTGTATTGTGGTGACAGCAGGGTGGAACTTTGTATTCTTATGGTTACTATATGACCACTGGACCCCTGAAGAAAAAGCAGGTTAGCATTTGCTAAAGCCTACCAGAAATATTGGCTTTGGGTGGAGATGTCTTGTAATCTTACAGTGGAAAACCCCTATAATATACTTGTAACACCATAGACTTTCTGATTTATTGGTGTATGTTTTTATGTATGGACCTGTTAAGACTTTGCATTATTGTATCATTCTTTGTTATTTTAACTAACTTGTATTATTATTAGGAACCACATGCTGATGCCATATTCATCCCAATTGTCCCTCAGGGATCTCTATGTGATTGCAGGTGTGGTCCAGCGGTTGTTCGTTTGGTGTTAACCACACAAGCATGTGGGTTTGGTTTTAGCCACAGCTACTTGTACTCTCTGTGTGTTCCTGAAGGCAATCACGTAATCCCACATCTCTGTTGAAACAACCATATTTGCTATAATCATTGGAAACAGTGTTAACCAAGACTCTTCTTTCCACTGGAGCCTAGACAGTGCTAAGTGTAACATGCATTTGCATTGAGCTGATGTAGCACATAGTATCCTAGTCCCAAAATCTGTTTTATAGTGTATCCATGGCAACCACTGTAAAGCTTACTTTATGGCTAGGTCATGGGGACAACACATGTCTCAGTTAGGTCTGCCACTTGGCAGATATTTAATTACCTGGGTGAGTTAAATAGGTATTCATGCCAGCGTTAGTATTAGACAGAACCCCCCCAAGTAATGGATAAGCAACAATGGTGTAATGTCAATGGATGTATAGCCACAACTGGCCTGTGAAGCTGTATTTGGGTTTGGCTTTTGTAACCATGTCCCCCTGGGCCGCAACTCATTCCGGCATCTTGAAATTCCTAACAACCACCACCTGTGAACAGGGGTCATCAGAAGCCTTTTCAAATTTCCCACCGAGAAACATACATTAAGGCTGTTGATTCACAAACCCCAAAGAATGATGTTATACTCTTATGGCCTATGTGATGCTAGTTGCCCATTTTTTTCATGCCACCGGCTGGTGTTTTTTTTTTAAGAAAATGAATAACCAAGTTGTGCCCTACTCAGCTGTTATAGCTGTTTTGGCATGAGCTGATTTTATTCAAGGTTATGTAGACCATATATATATATATATATATATATATATATATATATATATATATATATATATATATACAGTGCTATTCCTACCCCTTGAAATTTTTCACATTTTGTCTTGTTACAACCAAAAACCTAAATGTATTTTATTGGGATTTCATGTGATAGACCAACACGAAGTGGCACATAATTATGAAGTGGAAGGAAAATGATAATGGTTTTCAACATTTTTAACAAATAAATATGTGAAAAGTCAATACTTTGTAGAACCACCTTCCGCTGCAATTACAGCTGCAAGTCTTTTTGGGGATGTCTCTACCATCTTTGCACATCTAAAGAGTGATATGTTTGCCCATTCATCTTTGCAGAATAGCTCAAGCTCTGTCAGATCGGATGGAGACCATCTCTGAACAGCAATTTTTAAGTCTTGCCACAGATTCTCAATTGGATTTAGGTCTGGACTCTTATTGGATCATTCTAACACATGACTATGCTTTGATCAAAACCATTCCATTGTAGCTCTGGCAGTATGTTTAAGGGTCGTTGTCCTGCTGGATGGTGAACCTCTGCCCCAGTCTTAAGTCTTTTGCAGACACAGATTTTCTTATAATGCCGCGTACACATGAACGGACTTCTCGTCCGCCTGAACTCCGAAGGACTTTTCAACGGAGTTCCGACGGCGTTGCGACAGAGTTCCAATGGAGTTCCAACGAAACGGACTTGCCTACACACGATCACACCAAAGTCCGATCGTTTCGAACGTGATGACGTACGACCGGACTTGAATAAGGAAGTTCATAGCCAGTAGCCAATAGCTGCCCTTGTGTCGTTTTTGGTCCATCGGACTAGCATACAGACAAACGGATTTTTCGATAGGAATCGAGTCCGTCGGAAAGATTTGAAACATGTTCTATTTCTAGGTCCGTCGGAATTTTCGTCTGAAAACGTCCGATGAAGGTCCTCATGAAGCCCACACACGATCGGAATGTCCGATGAAATCGCTCCGTCCGACCTTTTCTGCCGGAAAGTCCGCTCGTGTGTACGCAGCATAAGATTGCCCTGTATTTGGCTCCATCCATCTTCCCATCAACTCTGACCAGCTTCCTTGTCCCTGCTGAAGAAAAACATCCCCACAACATGAAGCTGCCACCAACCCGTTTCACTGTTGGGATGTTCAGGGTGATGTGCAGTGTTAGTTTTCTGCCACACATGACGTTTTGCTTTTAGGCCAAAAAATTCAATTTTGGTCTCATCTGACCAGGGAACCTTCTTCCACATGTGTCCCCCAAATGGCTTTTCGCAAACTGCAAACAGGACTTCTTATGGCTTTCTTTCAACAAAGGCTTTCTTCTTGTCACTCTTCCATAAAGGACAGATTTGTGGAGTGCACGACTAATAGTTGTCCTGTGGACAGATTCTCCCACCTGAGCTGTAGATCTCTGCAGCTCCTCCAGAGTTACCATGGGCCTCTTGGCTGCTTCTCTGATTAATGGGCTAAATACAAATGCACGCTACACTTTTCAGAATATGTAAAAAAAATTGAAATCCATTTATCATTTTCCTTTCACTTCACAAATTATGTGCCACTTTGTGTTGGTCTATCACATAAAATCCCAATAAAATACATTTATGTTTTTAGTTGTAACATGGCAAAATGTGGAAAATTTCAAGGAGTATGAATACTTTTTCAAGGCACTGTAGGTGTGCCAAGCACTTGTGCATTTATTTATTTAATTGGCCAGAATATTAATTTATTCTGGCCATTGACATAAAAAGACGCTCAAGCGCTAAACGTGCCTAATGTTGAGGAGTGTTTGGACATGTTTACACACGTTTTTTTTTTTTATGCTCAAAAGCTCCTTTCCTGAATGCTACTTTGTTGGGGTTTTTTTTTTCTGCCTCTAAACTTCCCTGCCTCTAAACTCCTGTAAACAGTGCGCCTATAGTGTGCATGGACACATAGTTCAACATAGAGTTTAGAGGGACAGAAAAAAAAAAAAAGCTCAAACACCTGTAAAAGCAATGTTTTTGCGCTCAAGTGTGCATGAGGCACTTTCACATAAGTGGACTTTGCAATGTTCACTTTAAAGCCTAAACTTAACCACTTGTCGACCGCCCTATAGCAGATTTACTGCTATAGGGCAGCCGTTATGTGCAGAATCATGTATATATACGATGCTGCACTACAGGGTAGAGGGCGCTCACGCGTGCCGCCAGCGGGCCACTTTTGCTTTGATTAGTAATAGCAGAAGCTGATCAGCAGGTGCCGGCCAATGGATGTTTAACCCCTTCCCAAATAGTGTCATTAGTACAGTGATAGTGCATATTTTTAGCACTGATCACTGTATTAGTGTCACTGGTTCCTACAAAGTGTCAAAAGTGTCAAATTAATAAGCTGCCTGTGGATGGTGCCCAACAGGTGACCATACTGTTTGGACAGACTGGGTCTAAGGAGGTATGTCAATGTATAAAGCGGTATTTAAGAAAGAACACTGATGGACCTGTAACAGGCACTCATCAAAAGTCCTGCCCTTTCTGCCCAGCTCCTCCATTCATAGAAGCTGTACTATAGCTTCCATGAATGGGGAGGCCTTCTATTCATCTGCCTTTCCTCTATTCATAGATTGTAGAAGCTATAGTATGGCTTTTTTGAATGGTGGAGCTGGGCGGAAAGGGTGGGCAGAAGTGGCGGCTGCCCTGGGTGTGGTGGGGATTGGGGGGGTTATGCTAGAAGGGGTGATTTTAAGGGGGGGGATTTGTACTAGGAGGATGGATTTCTGTTAGGAAGGGGGATTTGGAGGAGAGGAGTTGTGCTAGTAGAGATGATTGGGAGGATATGTGCTGGGGGGTGAGGGAAGTATAAGTTGCTAGAAGAAGGAATTTGAGGGGAGGGAGAGGATTTGAGCTGGGTGGCAGGATTTGTACTAGAAGAGGGGACATTTTGTTCGGGGAGAATTTTGGTTTGCAAAGAGAATTTATGGGGTAAGTGTAAAGATTAGTGCTCAATTTTTTTGGGCGGGAGGGAGGGAAATTTTTTCTAGCACATAATGCTCATACATTTTTTTTGAGGGGGGGGGGGGGGCACTGTGGGCACAGTTGGGTACCTCTTAAAAGTGGCTGTTACAGGTCCATCAGCTACATTTATTCCCACTGCAGCAGGAGATTACAGTGCCAAAGGTGGGTGTGGAACGATGGAGGAAGATTTCAATCAATGCAGGAGCCAACAGTACAAGTGACACATCGGATCAATAGTAATGTAGTAATAGTAATAGTCATGTCCCTTGTTCTGATTTTTTTTTAAATTTAAACTAAAGAGAAAGAAATAATATTAATTTTTAAAAAAATATTCTCTATGAATATTTATTAACTTTCTCAATGCACTTTGAGCCACAGGACAGGTCAACAATGGAGGCTCACATCTGAATTGAGAGTAAAGCATTGCTTTAGGTTACAATCTTCTGGCATTTTGCCATCAGTCTCTCTAATCATTACATCATTTCACATTTCCTACGGCACCTCTGGTTATCCTTTTAATTCACATGTTCTACACCAGCCCCAATGACAATTAAGATATGCAGCCAGAAAAAAAACCCTGCAAATATATTGTTGGTACAGTACATTGCATAGCCTGTATATTTTAGAAAATAAGGGGAAAAGAAAGGGATGTGCTATTTAAAGTACTTACACTTATTTTGTGGTCCCCTAGCCCCCCATCCCAGGCTTATATTCACCTGTCCCTAATCCAGCAAGGTACTGGCTTTATGACTGCACAGCTGTTTGTCAAAATATTCCTGGCCAGGCTCACCCATATGCTCTGCACGCCCATTTAATCCTAGGGTTAGGTTCTGCACCATTAGCTTGTACTCCGGGCTAAAGTCCTGTACACACGATACGAAAATCAGAAGTAAAATTTAGTTCGACGTACGATCTGATTTTCGGATGGTTAGTACGGTGCTTTCGACAGCCGATTCAGAATTTTCGTACTACGAAAGCTGGATGTGCAGGCTATAAAATTTTAATCGTACGTGAACACAACGACCAATTTTCGTTTAATTAGTATGGAAAAAAATTGTAAGAGCAATGCCCTGTACACACGATCGCACATTCCGACATCAAGATCCATCGGATTTTTTCAGACGGATGTTGGCTCAAACTTGTCTTGCATACACACGGTCACACAAAGTTGGTCGGAAATTCCGAACGTCAAGAACGTGGTGAGGTACAACACGTACGACGAGCCGAGAAAAATGAAGTTCAATAGCCAGTGCTGCTCTTCTGCTTGATTCCGAGCATGCGTGGCACTTTGTGTGTTGGAATTGTCTACACACGATCGGAATTTACGTAAACGGATTTTGTTGTCGGAAAATTTTAGAGCCAGCTCTCAAAGTTTGTGTTTCGGAAATTCCGATGGAAAAAGTCCGATGGAGCCCACACACGGTCGGAATTTCTGACAACAAGCTCCGATCGCACATTTCCGTTGGAAAGTCCAATCGTGTGTATAGGCCACAAGAAGAGCAAGACCACGCATGCTCAGAAACGAAAGAATACAAACAAAACTATTCAACACATTACGTCACTTCTAAAGTTGAGTTCTGTCATACGAGAATGTTCTTATGGTGAGTAACCTCTTCACTTTCGATGTGAGACTAGCATGCAACAAAAAACGGACGAACGTTCATCCGAAAATCTGATCGTGTGTACAAGGCTTAACTCTAAATTGACCTGAATGTGTGTGCAGAACAAATGCATGGTCCAGGCTGGGAAGATTTTTTACAGGTGGCTGTGCAGCACCAATAGGGTTGCACCGTTGATATCTACCTAGATAGGCAACAAGTGTGTATAAGACTGGGGGAGAGGGAGGTGTCTACAAAATAAGTAAAAAAGATCAACTCTAGGCAGGTATAAAAGACTCAAAGCAATGCAGATCTGTGTTCATTAAATTAAAACTATAAACAAAACTTTTGGATAGTGTTAGGGAGTGTTGAACCCCTGTCAGTTTTCTTTCTGCCATCTGTGTCCTTTTGGGAAAATTTACCTTCACTTCCTGTCTTGTAGTCAAAACAGGAAGTGAGAGGAAATCCATGTAAATGAAGTGTAGCGGGTGCTCTTTAGCCCAACCTCCCCCCCCTCCCCCGTCTTGTTCGGTCTGCTGGCAGAGAGTGTACAGCTGTTGCTGCATGGGAGACAGAGTGGCTGTCAGCTTCTCCTTCCCCTGCCGCTCAGCCCTACCTTCCTCCTGTCAGCGTGGGGAGCAGTGACAGCGGGGACTGGAGCAGCTGTGCTATGGGAGGCTGCCACAACAGTAGACCCGACCAGCCATCCCAGAAGGAGAGTGCCATCCTAGAAGGAGAGTGCAGCTGCCAGTTCCCTGTTGGCCACAGGGAGGACCAATCATGAGAGACCAGAGGAGGACCATGGGAAATGTAGCCACTGGTGGCTCCATAGTGGGGCTATAGGAGAAATATACAGCCCCCAGCATGCCAGACAGCAGAGGAAGAGAGAGAGAGCCTGGAGCCCAGAGAGGAAGGGGCAGAGTGATCCAGGAAGGGGAAAAGACATGAGGCAGCCAGGGAGAGAGGACATGAGGAGGATGGGACAGAGGAGGAGAGGACCACGTGACCTTCCTGTGGTGTGGAGCGATCACAGCCAGGACAGAGTGGTGACCCTCTCTGCCAGCCTGCTCAACCCCTTAATGCAAATCCACCATCGCAGACACCCCATCGGCTGCGTGGATACCCGTACAGACATTGCTGGGTCCTTAGGTCATCAGGTTGTTGGTCGGGCATCCTTTATCAAATGGCAGATCCTTTAAGAGTCTGTTCTGGGACATCCTATTCCCTTGAGCCTGCCTTGGTATCATCAGGATTGGTGAGTGGGCGGAAGCCCACCCTGTGTACACACTACAAAGACACTGCATGCAGACACCTTTATCCCTCTTTACATGAGAGCTTCCTAAGGCAACACATATGTTATTCTTTATTACTGGTCGCCATTGCACAGCTATTCCCCTGGGCCCTTGTTGAGTTAGCTGAAGACTCTGGACATCTACACTTCAAGGATTTCTCCACTTTTTCCTCCCCCCACTTAAAGAACTCCGTGTATAACATTATTGCAAATTAAGGGGAACTATTACTAAAAAGCTGAATATTGCATTCCTTACAAAATATTGTTTTATTAATTGTGCTGTTTACTTATTGGGCCTGTGGCATCAGCATTTTAAGGGAGCAGTTTAACACGGAAAGGTCATTTTCTTCCCTTTTTTACCTGGGGGGTCATAGGTTCTTCCAGGGCCTACAGGTTATTATCGTTTGATTTACTGCTATCTTCCTTTGCATTGCATATCTTCCGTGTGTTTGCTAAGACCAAAGTTCGAGATTGAATATATGTGCAATAATGTTTCTTTCAATTGTTGCCTAAAAAAAAAAAATCCTTAGTAAAATAATAATTTGTTTAGCTACAGTCTGGTGTCCTTTGCACTTGTGTTTGCGGTGATGTTATTTATCCAGGTGTGCCAGAGAGGCTAAGGTTGTTCTTGGGGTTGAGGAGCAGAACAGAGAACCCAAAATTACCAAGCAGCTCCTTTGGGGGTGGCGCTACAGAAGTGAATCCGTTGGGGCCCCCCAGATCGCCAGAACTAGTTTCCCCATTGGAAGATTTCCTATCTATTATTTTTCTGGGGACAATCCAAAATTTGGGATTTTCTTTTACTTTCACTTTTAATGATAATGGTAAACAGGACAAATAGGGAGGGTGAATCTCTCTAATTATGCAACAGACAGCAATAAAAACTTAATAGGTGTTCTAATCCATCTTTGTTCTGTTCAAAACTAAAACAAGTTTTGCCTTTAGTTATACTTTAATATATACTGTATCAAATATATTTTTTAATTTAAGCAATTAATTACCTAAATTCAGCTTGGTTTTAGCTTCTTGCAATCACTGTACAGCAGAAGGAAATTAATACAAATCTTGTGGCAGATAAAACAACCTTCATCATATGGGTTTCATTTGTGAATTTAGCTACTTTTGTACCTGGAGTTCAGCTTTAAGGCCTCTGCTTTTTTCCTGTTATGGTGCTAACACAAATGATCAGCCTAGAGGACAGTAAAGCTAAAGCCGCACAGGTGACTTTAGTAGCTCTATTGCACTCTTAAAGCGGTAGTAAACTCTTCATAAAAAAAACAGGCCCCCCTATCAGGTTAATGCCATAATAATGTGCTAGTATGCACCACATACTAGCACATTATGGCAGACCTTTAACCACTTTCCTACTGGGCATATTTACCCTCTTCCTGCCCAGGCTTTCAGCACTGTCACACTTTGAATGACAATTTCGCGGGTCATGCAACACTGTACCCATATGAAATTTTTCATCATTTTTTTCACATAAATAGAGCTTTCTTTTGGTGGTATTTAATCACCACTGGGTTTTTTATTTTTTGCTAAATAGGTAATTTTCTTCTTCACTGATGTACGCTGACGAGGCTGCACTGATGGGCACTGATAGGCTGCACCGATGGGCACTGATGAGGAGGCACAGATGAGGCGGCACTGATGGGCTATGATAGGTGACACTGATGGCCACTGATTGGCAGGACTGGTGGGCACTGATTGGCAGCATTGGCGGGCAAGCCAGTTATCAGATCTCCTCTCCTCACGCTGACAGCTTGAGGAAGGGAATACCGATAACCGGCTTGTGTTTACATTGTGATCAGCTGTGATTGGACACAGCTGATCACGTGATAAAGAGCCGTTGATTGGCCCTTTATCCCGATCTGTGATCAGCTGTGTCTGCAGTACACTGTCCCAGCACTTCCATCTTCACCTGGTCTTCTTTCCAGGTCCGCGCGCTCCTGCCTTTTAAATGGCCAGCCCACGAGGATGTTACTTCTGCACATGGGAGTCACGAAGACTCAGTGTGCACTCAGTGGTGCTGGTGATGTCATTGGCAGCTGCAACTATGAATATGTCCTGAACAGCTTTGGAGATATTCACTGAACCTACAGGTTAGCATTATCATAAGCTTACCTGTAGGTACAAGTGAAAAAGTGGAGTTTACTACCACTTTAAAAACCATTAGCAATTTATTTTTTAAGTGATCAGCCACTAAACAGTTGGAACAAATGGCTTCCTTTTGTAAAATCTACACAAAGAAGCAATTAATCTTGTATGATCGCTCAAGACTAAAATTGTGTTTGATTGCTACTACATGCTACTTTGGTTGTGAAAAGCTCAGTTGTCATTCAACAGCACAGAGCACTATTGTTGAACTCTTCCACAGCCTAACCAAAACCAGCCAGAGAATTATTCTGTGTGAGGTTGGGCATCACTGTTACAGGAGATAGGAGTTACTTGGCAAAGGTTTGGGTGTCAATCCCAACTCTGTGTTTAACCTTGGCCCCCAGTACTCCCCCTACCCCCCTACCCCAATAGGTCCTATTCCCTGCTGTGTGTTTTGTATTTTTGCTATGTTTTCAGCTGGGTAACATAACCTACAGGGTTGTATTCTTCTTCCAATCTTCTTATGGTGAAGGGCTGTCTTGAATGATGCAGAGAGTGGCAGAGCCACCCTTTGCTTCAATGCACGGTCAATGTAGGGCACAGCGGTGATTCCACCACCAGTACCATTTAGTCTTCCAGGTTAAGTGATACTGGGCTTCATTTAAATGGGAAGACTGAGGTCATCTTGTAGTAGACTTTGATAAAAAGGAAGGAACACCTTGATTCATAGACGTTTATTAAAAAGTAGCAACATGCACATCAAGCCAATGCATTCCTGGGGGAAAAGACTTCTCCTTCTTCAGGGCTGTTGCTGCGTACTATGGGATGAGAACAATTCCCATGAATAATTATGTTGGATAAGAAATTTTAGAAACCAGGATGGCAAATTGCTGCCTCTGCAACTAAAGCTGTCATCCTGCCATCCTCTTTTCTGAAATGTCTTATCCAACATAACCATTCATGGGAATTATTCCAGTCCAATAGTACACAGTAACAGCCCTGAAGAAGGGGAGTCTTTTCCCCCTGAAACATGTTGGCTTGATGTAGACGTTACTACTTTTTAATAAACATCTATGAACCATAATTTAGAAGTTGCAATTCTCTGGACACCGGGTAGCAGCCCAATCCCCAAGAGGGCCGATCGCCACCATTTGTCATTGGGCAGGGCACTATTCACCGGAAGGGATTCCTTCCTTTTTGCCCACACAAATATTCACCCAGGACCAGGTACTAATCCAGTCAGTCCAGCATGGTCTCCAACACTAGATCTTGTAGTATCGGAACTCTAGGGGACTGCTCCAGACTGATGTTGCAATACTCACTTTCCCGTCTGAGTTGTTTTTATTTTTAACACCTGTTGAAGGTTTATTCTAATTGATAAAATGCCCATGGTTGGGCTTTAATATCACTCTTCCGAATTCCATAAGACCTTCATTTTAACTGGTAGTACCCACCTTCCTTAGCCGTCTACCATTACAGCACAGTGGATTTTTAAAAACTACAGGGGGCCCTTTTAGTGGCAACATTTGAATTGATTGCCTTGCACCCAGGTGATATTTGTTCAGTGCTTCCAATTTTAGATGTCTATTTTCGAATTCCTTCACTTCTGCACAAAAATATACCCCCGTCAGGTTGATCAATATTTTCATTGTTTCACCTGTGTTTCTAGTGGAAAATCCAGGCATTCTGACCTTTTAAGAGATCCCAGGGGACGCTTGTGAGAGCCCCTTTTGTAAATGAAAGGTGATATGCCGAGGGAAGGGCAGCAAGCAGCAACTGGCATTATTGTAACAGGATTAGTGAAGGGCAGATTAGGGCAGAGATGGGCAGAGGTGGGAGGGAATCCTGAGAAAGCAACATTTCGCAGGGTCTGTGGGAATGACTGATGCTGAGAGGGTGAATGAGCCTTTGATGAGAGGTACGAGTTTGGAAGACTGAAAGAAAGCCATGAAGATCAGAGAGAAGGAAGGGGTGAGGCTGCCTGCGTGTGCCAGGAATGTGGCTGCATATAATGTTTAATACTATATAAGGAGACAGCGAGTAGGACCAGAGATGGGACGAGCATTGGCATTTTGAGCAGGGGGGGAACACCCATGTTAAAGGCCTGGATCCAGCAATGTGACATGTTGTTTACACTTAACCTTTACAGTGCCAGAACCTCGTCTGGAAATCTCTATTGAAGAGACATTTGCAAAATACAGCAGAGCCTGTAGCGGAGGGGGAACTGGAATGGTGCTAACATATGTTGTGGCAACTGAGAAGCCATATTGGTGATGCTGTTTAAAGTAGAACTCTTTAATTGTCCTCCCCCACAGCTAATGAATAACATACTGGTTGGTTTTTCTGAGGGACTTAGAGTATACTTTTGGGGAATTTATTTTGAGCGCTTTATATTTTCTTGGGGGAAATTGGTAGAATTTTTGAAGGACTGGCTATGGACAGTTGGGACAGTTCTGTGTACACTAGGTTGAGAGGCAATGTTCTCAAGGGATGAGGCAGTCCAGACTAAAGTTCGAATTTTCATTTGAATAAATAAAATTGAGCTCAGTTTAGGAAACTTACCTCTTTAAAGTGACAAAAAGGTTAGTGGACCCTGAGCAGTTACTTATATTCCCTCTGTTGGTATAAGGCCACGTTGGTTTTAATAATCATGAAATGAATAGAAAATCTATTTATGGTTGATATAAAAGTTACATTTTAGGCCCAAGTCCAATCTCCATATTAATATTTTCTGTAGGATGACGTCACGGGGGGAACTACTTACCTTATTTCTCAGCCACTTGACAAACAGCAGTGCGGTTCTCTTCTCTCCAGTGGGCACTTCTACACCATCATGTACAATGCAGAACCAACAAAGGCAGCTTTGTCATGCACTGTGTGAGATAACATTGGCAAGATGACAAGACCAGTGGAAGACCAGAAAGTAGAGAGGCTTTGGGGGAACAGACATCACAACAAGAAAAAAGACTGTGGGACTGCTTTCATCTCTGCTCCTATTTGAGCAGCACAGTGGTGTAGTGGGTAGCACTCTTGCCTAGCAGTAAAAGGGTCGCTGGTTCAAATCCCAACCACGACACTACCTGCCTGGAGTTTGCATGTTCTCCCTGTGCCTGCGTGGGTTTCCTCCGGGTACTCCGGTTTCCTCCCACACTCCAAAGACATGCTGGTAGGTTAATTGGCTTCTGTCCAAAATTAGCCCTAGTATATGAACGTGAGTTGGGGACCTTGGATTGTGGGCTCCTTGAGGGTGGGGACCGATGTGAGTGGGCAATGTATATGTGCAGCACTGTGTAAATTGACGGCGCTATATGGATACCTTAAATAGTAATAAAATAGATGAGCATCTTAATGAGACACAACGTACAGGGATAGGGAGGATTGTACACACGCACCCACACTCACTCAGGTTGAACTGGATGGACTGGTGTCTTTCTTCAACCTTACTAACTATGTAACTATGTAACTAGCTGTCTCCTTACATGGGGAGGGAGACAAATTAAATTTTTTCAGAACTGCCCAAACTTAGGCAGAAACAGTGATGGAACTACTACCATAGCAATTCACAGGGCTGCTATAGGGTCCGAAGAAAAGATGAACAAAAGAGGGCACCCCAACCTAGTGCATTATCCCATTATTGATTAAAAATTACATAAAATATACTCACAAACATGCGAATGAACATCTCTCATAGGGCTACCCATCTGTAACCAACAATCCCAGACTCGGTGAGCTCCCCGAATCCAGGGGACCTCATCAGAATCCTATCTTCACCAGAGCCTAGCCTAGCCTAGAGGGCAGCAAGACTTGAAGTGGTTTACCCATGACGAAGAGTCTGCATCATTACCTGTACCAGGCAATCACATTTAAGCACAGGGGAAGTTTGTTTTTGTATGGCTCCTAAGAAAATATTGACTGAGCCTTGTCTTTCTGCCTTTCCTTTATTGCACAATGTTCCTTGGTTGTCCCATTTTGTTTTCTGTACTACTAATTGGCCAATGGCTCCCGCTGCTGTCTCAGCCAATAAGGACAGAGAATATCCGGAGAGCCATGGCCGTTTGTGCACATCGCTGGATCGCGAGGGGGCTCAGATAAGTATGGGGGGGGCTGGTTTTGGATCTTCATGCATTGAATGCATGATGGTCAAAAACCTTCAGCCTTTAAAACCATTTTAAATAGACTCTGTTGCAAGACCACCTATTTCAACAAAATCGTCCCATATGATTATATGTGAATTTAGCATATTTAATGCTTGTTATTTACCTGTAGAAGCCTTCTTTATATAGACACCCAAAAGCCCTGAGACCGATAGCGTCTCTTCTGTTAATGGTATTTACATTTTTGAGTTTAATTCTGCATTAAGTATCACAGTTTAATCTGTCAAAGCAGTTAGTAAAAACATTTGTACTTTGCATAATTTATGGTCAGTGCATTCCTTCCATATGTTATGATTTTGGAGGAATAGCTCCAAATCTTGGACCTGATAAAAGAGCTGGTTTTGGCAATATGTGGATGATTTTTGTAACTATGTGCATGATTGTACACCAACTGCAGTTCTAGGTGTATGCTCCTCCTGTCAGTTTATATCACTGGGATTGGATGACATGTTTCAGGAGGCGGGGTTGTGACACAGAAATAACTGCAGGTCCACTGAGTGGTGCGGGGCTGCAGCAGCTACATAGATTATAATAATGTGATGAGAACTTTGTATCGAAAAGGGAAAGGCTTTTTAGAGGTATACTATTTAACAGCTTGAAAATGTGTTTTTTTTTTTTTTTTTACAAAAAAAACAAAAAAACAAGTGTTTTTGTAGCAAGCCCCTAATCTTCGTCCCACAAGCTGTGTAAACACATTCAGTTAAATAAATAAAAAGAACATAGAGTTAAAATTAGAACTTATTTTCCACACGTGCACTTAAAGTGACACTTAAAGGTAATTTGTTTTTTTTTTTTAAGTAACAACCATATCATACTTACCTCCACTGTGCAGCTCATTTTACAGAGTGGCCCCGAACCTCGTCTTCTGGGGTCCCTCTGCGTCTCGCTCCTCCCCGCATCAGATAATTCCCTGGGAGAAGCGCTCTCCCGGGGGCTTACCTTGCGAGCGCGCTCCCGAGTCCAGCATTCAGCATCCATAGACGCCGAATGCAGGACTCGGCCCCGCCCCCTGGCGGGCACGTCATTGGATTTGATTGACAGCAGCGGGAGCCAATGGCTACGCTGCTATCAATCTATTCAATCAACAGCCGAGAACCCTCTAGCAGAAAGACAGCGTGTCAGGGCTCAGGTAAGTAAAATGGGGGGGGGGGGGCTGGGGGGCCGGTCACTGACAGGTGTTTTTTCACCTAATGCATAGGATGCATTAAGGTGAAAAAACATGAACCTTTACAACCCCTTTAACCTAAAGTGGTTATAAAGTCTAAACATTTTTTACCTTAATGTATTCCTTGCATTAAGGTAAAAAAAGTTTAGGTGTCAGCATCTCCCTCACCCCCCCCCTTTTACTTACCTGAGCCCTCATTCGATCCAGCACCATGCACGTCTGCAGGTCTTCTCTCCCCTTAAATTCTGGGTCTCACCGGCTTTGCTGGAGCACTGGGAGATATTGTTTCCCAGTGCTGTCAATCAAAGCCAGTGACAATTGAGCAGGGGCAGCTGTCTGTGTCAATCGACACAGCAACGGGGCTCAGGGGCGAGCAGGCCCGAGTGCCCCGAGGGGAAGCGGCTTCCCATGGGGCACTGGACAGAGGGGAGGGGCCAGGAGCACCAGCGGGGGACCTGTAAAGAGGAGGTTTGCGACCGCTCTGTGCAATTCCATTGCACAGAGCAGGTAAGTATAGACATATTTGTTATTTAAAAAAAAAAAAAAATTACCCTTACAATCACTTTAAAGTAGAACGATAGGCACAACTTTTTCCATTTTGGATAAAGCAAGGGAGGGTTATAGCCCCTGTCAGATTATTTTCTCGCCATCTGTGTCCCATTGCGTTGATTTCCTTTTATTTCATTGTCCCATAGCCAAACAGGAAGTGAGAGGAAATCCCTGCAAATTAAGGGAATTCCTAGGGGACCCCCAGGTCACCAGAACTATGCAGAGCTTATTACTAATGTGCAGATAAAGGAACACCTGGGTAACAGTGACCATAACATGATTTCATTTGATGTTAGCTGTAAACAAGAAATACATAAGGGAAAGATAAAAACACTTAACTTCAAGAGAGCAAATTTTCCAAGGATGAGGGCTGCTCTCGAGGACTTAGACTGGGAGGGAATATTGGCAGCGATAAACACAGAACAGAAATGGGAATTCTTCAAAAAGACTGTTTGGGACCTCACTGCAAAGTATATTCCCATGGGCAATAAGTTTAAAAGGCTAAAAAGAAAACCTATGTGGCTCACGGTCAAAGTTAGAAAAGCTATAAACAATAAGAAAAGAGCTTTTAAAAAATATAAAAATGAAGGAACACTAGTGTCATTTAAATGCTACAAAGAATTTAACAGAATATGTAAAAAGGAAATCAAGGGTGCAAAAATTCAAAATGAACGAGAGATCGCAAAAAATAGTAGGACAAACCCCAAAAAATTCTTCAAATATATTAATAGTAAAAAGGTCAGGTCTGAGCATGTAGGCCCTTTACAAAATAATCTAGAGTGGGTGACTGGGGACAAGGAGAAGGCTAATTTATTAAATACTTTCTTCAGCTCTGTGTATACAAAAGAGCATGGGGAAGTTCATGTCCATAATGGGGGTGGTATTGACACAGCCCCCAATGATCCACAATGGCTCAAAAGGGATATGGTCCAGAAATATTTAGACAGAATAAAGGTGGATAAAGCACCTGGACCTGATGGCATCCACCCACGGATCCTAAAAGAATTGAGCTCTGTAATTTCAAAGCCATTGTATCTAATTTTTAGGGACTCGTTAATGACGGGAATGGTGCCGCTGGATTGGCGCAGGGCGAACGTGGTGCCTGTATTTAAAAAGGGATCAAGGTCTTTACCAAGTAACTATAGACCTGTTAGTTTAACTTCTATAGTCGGGAAGATACTGGAGCGTTTAATAAAAGACCACATAGACGAGTTCTTGCTGGAAAAAAACATTTTAAGCAACAGACAGCATGGGTTCATGAAAGACAGAAGTTGTCAGACAAACCTGATTTCTTTTTATGAAGAGGTAAGTAAAACCTTGGACAGAGGGGTGGCTGTGGACGTGGTTTATTTGGATTTTGCAAAAGCGTTTGATACAGTTCCGCACACACGGCTCATGTGTAAGTTAAAGTCTACAGGCTTGGAAATATCAGTTTGTAAATGGATAGAAAACTGGCTAAAAGACAGAATTCAGAGAGTAGTGGTTAATGATTCTTACTCTGAATGGTCTAAGGTTATCAGTGGTGTACCTCAAGGTTCAGTGCTGGGACCCTTACTCTTTAATATCTTTATAAATGATATTGGGTCTGGGATCAAAAGTAACATTTCTGTCTTTGCAGATGACACCAAGCTATGCAGTGGAATAACGTCCTTACAGGATGTCTCCAATTTACAAGCTGACCTCAATGCTCTGTCTAATTGGGCGACTATGTGGCAGATGAGGTTTAATGTTGAGAAATGTAAAGTTATGCACTTGGGGGCTAAGAATATGCATGCATCATACATGCTAGGGGGAGTACAACTGGGGGAATCTGTAGTGGAGAAGGATCTGGGGGTTTTGGTAGATCATAAGCTCAATAATAGCATGCAATGCCAAGCTGCGGTTTCCAAAGCGAGCAAAGTTCTTTCTTGTATTAAGAGAGGTATGGACTCCAGAGAGAGAGATATCATTTTGCCCCTGTTCAAATCATTAGTAAGACCTCATCTGGAATATGCAGTTCAGTTTTGGACACCAGTTCTCAAAAAGGATATCGGGGAACTGGAGAAAGTGCAGAGAAGGGCAACCAAACTGATAAGAGGCATGGAGGAGCTCAGCTATGAGGAAAGATTAGAGGAACTGAATTTGTTCACTCTTGAGAAGAGGAGAATAAGGGGGGATATGATCAACATGTTTAAATATATAAGGGGTCCATATAGTGAACTTGGTGTTGAGTTATTCACTTTACGGTCAACACAGAGGACAAGGGGGCACTCTTTACGACTGGAGGAAAAGAGATTTCATCTCCAAATACGGAAAGGTTTCTTCACAGTAAGAGCTGTGAAAATGTGGAATAGACTCCCTCCAGAGGTGGTTCTGGCCAGCTCAGTAGATTGCTTTAAGAAAGGCCTGGATACTTTCCTAAATGTACATAATATAACTGGGTACTGACATTTTATAGGTAAAGTTGATCCAGGGAAAATCCGATTGCCTCTCTGGGATCAGGAAGGAATTTTTTCCCCTGCTGTAGCAAATTGGAGCATGCTCTGCTGGGGTTTTTTGCCTTCCTCTGGATCAACGGTGGGTATAGTATTGGGTATATTGGATTGTACGTTTTTTTTTTTTTTTTTTTTTTTGTTTTGTTTTTTTTTTTTTTTATGGTTGGACTGGATGGACTTGTGTCTTTTTTCAACCTGACTAACTATGTAACTATGTAACTATGTAACTAGTGCCCCCATTGGAAGATTTCAACTCTATTACTTTTCTGGGGACAACTCAAAATTTGGGATTTTTCTCTTACTTTCACTTTCAATATTAATGGTAAACAGGACAAATAGGGTGGTCTCTATTTGTGGTCTCACCCAAAAAATGGAACTTCCGCTTTAAGATAAGGTGACCCCCTGACATGCCACATTTGACATGTAATTTTTTTGAGGGGGGAGCGGAAACCCTCTCTTTAGAGGGTTCCAACTCCCACTTCCTCCTGGAGCACCCGCGGCGCCGGAAGGGAGATCACCTCTCCCCCCTCCCTCTCGGCAATCATCTGGGAGACATCACAGCCACAGCCGGGCGCCCACAGTGACAATGCTGGCGCTGCAGAGAGGAGGGGGGGGCGAGCGGGCTTCGTTCCCCCGCATTGCTGGACCCTGGGACAGGTAAGTAAGTGTCGGATTATTAAAAGTCAGCAGCTGCAGTATTTAGTATTTGTAGCTGCTGACTTTTATTTTTATTTTTATTTTTTAAGCGGAACTCCGCTTTAAAACTGACATTTGTGCTAATATCTCTCCACTCTGCCCAAAACAACAAAAAAAAGTTTGGCCTTTAGTTATACTTTAACTCTTGGACTTCCATACCTCTGTACAAGATGGAGACCTCTGTGGCGTGAATCTGCTCCTGTTGCTCTGGGAGACAGACCGCTGGCAGAAGGAGTGCCCACAAGATCTCCCTTGCTGCTAGAGGCCATTCCATCTATAACAGGTACACGTTACCAACAGGCTGCTAAGTAAACTTCCATTACCCCAGGCAATGACTTGTGTCTTTACACTGCTCCACACCACATCAATGTCTTCATACCCCAATGTGTTTAAGGCCCACTCGGTAGACTATGCATGCCAGTTACTTGCATTGCACTCCTTTCAGCAACTTTAGACCAGGCAAAGACAACATTTCAAATGCTTTACTTTTTGGAGGTTTACCATTTAACAACTTGAAAAGGTATCTTTTTTTTTATTGGAGTTCTAAAAAAAAAGTGTTACTGTAGCAAGCCCCTAATCTTTCTCTCACAAGCTGTATAAACGCTCTCAGTTAAATAAATAGGAAGAACATAGAGTGAAAATTAGAACTTATTTTCTTAAAGTTTTAGAAAAGTGAATGCCTGGGGGGGAATCCGGAAAGTGAGGCCTTCAGCTGTGTGTGTGTGTGTACATACATTCATAGCATGGTCAAGTTTAGTTGATCTTTATCCATATATAGATTGGGTGTAGTGTATGAATATTCTGCGCTGTGCTACATTTATTTATTTAGTAATGAATGATCACTAAGAAGGAATGGTGATAAATACTAAAGTTACCTGGTTTACATCTAAGCTGAAAAAAGATTGTTTTTAAAGCCCCGTAATATCATATAAACATTGGTCATGGAGAAAAAAGTATATATGTATAGCTGTCACCAGTCTAGTGTAGATAGTAAGTCGTATACAGTAAAACCTTGGATTGCGAGCATAATTAGTTCTGAAAGTATGCTTGTAATCCAAAGCACTCGTATATCAAAGCAAATTCTCCCTTAAGAAATAATGGAAACTCAGATGATTCGTTCTACAACCATTTATTCATAAGTCCTTCAGTTTATAGTCCATATAAAAAGATTATAGCAATGTGACCAGGTTGTATAACCATAAAATGTCCATCCACAAATGGAAGCCTCCACAAGGGGATTAGAAGCAAAATCCAGCAGAGGCTACAGAGTATAAAAGAGAAGAAAGGAGCCTCTAAGTGTAGCAATATGGTTACATTTAACCACTTAAGCCCCGAACCATTTGGCTGGCCAAAGACAAGAGCACTTTTTGCGATTCAGCACTGCGTCGCTTTAACTGACAATTGCGCGGTTGTGCGACGTGGCTCCCAAACAAAAATTGATGTCCTTTTTTTCCCACAAATAGAGTTCTCTTTTGGTGGTATTTGATCACCTCTGTGTTTTTTATTTTTTGCACTATAAACAAAAAAAGAGCGTAAATTTTGAAAAAAAATGCATTATTTTTTGCTTTTTGCTATAATAAATATCCCCCAAAAATGTATAAAAACACATTTTTTTCCCTCAGTTTAGGCCGATGCGTATTCTTCTACATATTTTTGGTAAAAAAAATCGCAATAAGCGTTTATTGATTGGTTTGCGCAAACGTTATACCGTATACAACATGGGGGATAGTTGTATGGCATTTTTATTGATAATTTTTTTTTTTACTAGTAATGGCGGCGATCAGCGATTTTTTATCGTGACTGTGACATTATGGCGGACAAATCGCACACTTTTGGCCCTATTTTGCGACCATTCACATTTATACAGCTATCAGTGCGGTTAAAAATGCATTGATTACTGTGTAAATGTGACTGGCAGTGAAGGGGTTAACCAGTAGGGGGTGCTTCAGGGGTAAAGTGTGTCCTAGGGAGTGATTCTAACTGTAGGGGGGATGGGCTACGTGTGACACGACACTGATCACCGCTCCCGATCACAGGGAGCTGTGATCAGTGTCAGTGTCATTAGGCAGAATGGGGAAATGCTTGTTAATGCTCATCAGCATTTCCCCGTTCTTCCTCTCCGTGAGATGATCACGGGTATCCTTGCGGACATCGAGTCCGTGGGACCCGCTATCACACTCACAGAGCTCGTGGCAGGGTCGCCACACGGCTGCAAATTTAAAGGGTAGTACCTGTACGCCCATTTGCCTGTCCGTGCCATTCTGCAGACATAAATGTTCGTGTGGCGGTCGGCAAGCAGTTAATGAAGGTACAACATTTAGCAACTCACATGGTTGATGATTAAAATAAGGCACATCTAAGAATGCAGGCATCCGGGGTAAAACTGCCCACATAGACCATCCTCTGTACCGCCGGCTCTCACCACTGTCAGTCCAGGGGCGGATCCAGGGGGGGGGCAACGGGGCAATTGCTCCCCCCGAGAAATATTACTGACTGCTGAGTGTCTCTCTCAATGTTTAGAATCAGCAGCAGCGCCGGTGTTGTTGAACGGCCATGATTCTGGCCTAGACTCTCACTGGTTGCTAACGCCTGCCCGCCTGGCGTGTAGCAACCAGTGATGTCATGTCAGAGCCAAGGAGGAGGAGAGGGAGGTCCCAGCTTTCAGAGTGGAGCGGAGGAGCGGAGGATTTAACTTCTTCCTCCTCCACGTCTAGTGTGTGAATGTTGGCTCCACCCACCTCCTCCCTCTATCTTCTCCAGGGACAGCTCCAGCGTGGCGTGAGTGAGTGAGTGAGGGGAACTTCCTTGGCTGTAGCAGGTGAGAGGATTGTATGCACTTTGCATGCCTACCAATGCCTGACTCCTATCACAGCATCTGTTACACTGACACAGATCCTCTGTGTCTGGGAGCTGTCTGGGGGAGGGGCGCTGATGCTCTCCTAACCAGCAGGAGCCCGGGAGGAAGGACATCTTACATGCTGTTATGATAAGGTCAGTACATTTGTTAGGGAGATGTTGTGTAATTATTGTGCTAGGGGACAGACTGCCAGCTTCCCCCCATGTAATGTGCTCTCTTGTGCCCACCATGTCATGTGCTGTGCATTGCAGTGCCCACTATGTTGTGCTGTGCCTTGCAGTGCCCCCATGTAATGTGCTGTGCCCACCATGTAATGTCATGTGCATTGCAGTGCCCCCATGTAATGTGCTGTGCCGACCATGTCATGTGCTGTGCATTGCAGTGCCCCCATGTAATGTGCTGTGCCGACCATGTCATGTGCTGTGCATTGCATTGCCCTTCATGTGATGTGCAGTGCCCCCTATGTTGTGCTGTGCCTTGCAGTGCCCACCATGTAATGTGAAGTGCCCACCATGTCATGTGCTGTGCCTTGCAGTGTCTACCATGTAATGTGCACTGCCCACCATGTCATGTGCTGTGCCATGCAGTGCCCACCATGTCATGTGCTGTGCCTTGCAGTGTCCACCATGTAATGTGCAGTGCCCACCATGTCATGTGATGTGCCATTCAGTGCCCACCATGTAATGTGCAGTGCCCACCATGTCATGTGCCATGCAGTGCCCGCCATGTCATGCACTGTGCCCGCCATGTAATGTGCAATGCACACCATGTCATGTGATGTGCCATCCAGTGCCCACCATGTCATGTGCAATGCCCACCATGTCATGGGCTGTGCCATTCAGTGTCCGCCATGTAATGTGCAGTGCCCACCATGTCATGTCATGTGCTGTGCCTTGCAATGCCCGCTATGTAATTTGCAGTGTCCACCATGTCATGTGCTGTGCCATGCAGTGATCCCACCATGTAATGTGCAGTGCCCACCATGTAATGCGCTGTGCCATGCAGTGCCCACCATGTCATGTGCAGTTCCCACCATGTCATGTGCTGTGCCCACCCTGCCATGTGTTGTGCCCAGCATGTAGTGTGTTGTGCCCACTGTGTAATGTGCTGTGCTGTTCAGCAGTGCCCACCATGTCATGTGCAGTTCCTAACATGTAATGTGCAGTTGCATTGTCCACAATGAAATGTGCTATGCCATGCAGTGGCCACCATGTAATGTAATGTGCTGTGCCATTCAGTACCCACCATGTAATGCGCTGTGCCCACCACGTCATGTGCTGTGCCATGCAGTGCCCACCATGTAATGCGCTGTATCCACCATGTAATGTGCTGTGCCATGCAGTGCCCACCATGTCATGTGCTGTGTTGTGACACCATGTCATGTGCTTTGCCCATCATATAAGGCCCTGTGCCCACCGTGTGCATGTGCTGTGTTGTGCCCATCATGCAATCTGCTGTGTTGTGTAGTACCAACCATGTCATGTGCTGTGCCCACCATATAATGAACTGTGCCTACCTTGTAATGTGCTGTATTGGGCAGTGCCAACTGTGTAATGTGCTTTGCCCACCATTAAATGTGCTGTATCCACCATGTAATGTGTTGTGCCAACCATGTAATGTACTGTGCTATTCCCCCCCCCCCGTGTTATGTACTATGCTGTGCCTCCCACAGACTCACCCACTCAATCTCACCCCCCTCTCTCTTTCACCCCCCTCACCCCCTCTTTCTCTCATCCCCTCTCTTTCGCCCTGTTCTCTCTCTCACCCCCTTCACCCCCTACCACCCTCTCTCTTTCACCCTCTTTCTATTCCCCTTTTTCTCACCCCCTCTCTCTCGTCCCCTCTCTCTCACCCCCTCTCTCTCTCTTATTCACCCCCTTTCTCTCTCTTTCCCCCTCCCTCTCATCCCCTCTCTTTCAACCCCCCCCCCATCTCGCTATCACCCCCCCCCCCTACTCTCTCAACCACTGTCTCACACCCCTCTCTCTCTTTAATTTAAATTTAACAAAAAATTGTTTGTATTTTCATTTTATTTATTTCCATAAAAAGGCCCACCAAAATCCTTAGCACCAGGCCCATGTTGCTCTTAATCTGGCCCTGTAAGCAACACCTTTTTTTCTGCCAGTGCCCCTCCCGAGACTAGACTCTGGATCCGCCCCTGTGTCAGTCTGCACTCATGACCTGGAAGACTACCCTGCAGTAGAGCGATCTGAAAGCGAGGCTTGAATCGATCGTGGAGCGCAGTGTAGAAGGGATGATGTTGATGGTGGTGCGGAGGATGGTCTACGTAGACAGCTTTACCCCGAATGCTTGCATACTTAGATGTGCCTCTTTTAATCATCAACCATGTGAGTTGCTAAATGTTGTACCTTCATTAATTGTAACCATTTTGCTACACTTGGAGGCGCCTCTCTTCTCTTTTATACTCAGTTGTGACATGGCGCTACTTGTATATCAAGACATCGCTTGTTTATCAAGTCAAAATTTATAAAAAAAATGAGCTTGTCTTGCAAAACACTCTAAAACCAAGTTACTCTCAATCCAAGGTTATACTGTATTATAGGTTCAATCAGCCTACAAGTGACATGTTGCAATGGAAGGACAATGGAAGCAATGTACAGACCAAGGGAACTTAAGCTGGCCTTACACTGTTAATTTTTTTTCTGTTCAGTCAGCATTTATAAACGAGGTGGATGGAGGAATATTCCATTGTCAGAATACATTGATCAGTTTCTGCAGCCAATTGGTTGATTGAACAAATGAATGTTGATTGAACGATTGACCTCTATTAAGCAGAGATGGCCACACTCTGATTGAAATGTGGCTGCTTCCTGATGAGCCAGATGAATTTTGATCAGTGTATGGCCAGCTTTAGATGCAGAGAGCTCAGTATTAGAGCCTACATGGGACCGTTAGCTGATGTGCAACCCTTGAAACCCAATTCTAGCTTTGTTGTTTTTATTTATTTATTTATTTAGGTTGCCTACAAAAAACAACTTAAACTGCAATATTTTCCTTCTCTTGGTGATCCAGGGCTGATCCTCTCCTGAGTTGGATGTTGCCCGGCATCATTCGACCAACTTCCTGTGATTGCAGGGCACCATGGGCCCACTCCCTAGGGCCTAGGTCTGGTAGTCAGCACAATGATGCAGATGCTGTCTGTATCTTTGAGGACCACCTATCATTTTAGGAGTGATAAAGAGGAATAGAGAGGAACTTGATTGTTCTGTGATCAGCCTGAAGACAACCAAGAAACGGTAAGCACAAAAAATGCAAAAAACTACAAGGATTTTAAATATCCAGGAAGAACTGGAATATTATTTCTACAGTAGGCGCCAACTGAGGTCAATCAGTGCTAGCTATTATTGTCTAGAGCAGGCATGTCAAACTCAAATGAAACAGTAAGCCGATTTGAGAGGACTAAGGCTTGGTTCACACTATTGCAGGTGTTTGCAGGTGCGGGAATCACACCTGCTTCCATACCCACAACCACCCGCAGCCAAAACTGCTGTTTAAAAAAGTTAGGGGCTGCCTTTCATTCTTGATGGCACCCCTACACATCTACTGCAAAAACGCACCATGCGATTTCCCAGCGGCTGTTTTTTGAGAATGATGCAGGAACCTTTTTTTTCTGCATAAAATGCAGGCACAACCTCCCATTCAAATAAATTGTCTTCCGTGCCTGCGCAAACGCGGCTCACAGAAACGCGATATTGTGAACCAGGCTTAAAGCCTATTATGTGGTAAAAATTCTACTAGGCGCTGCACCTATTTTCAGAAAAGATGATGGCACCTTCGAACCTAGTATTAGGGTACAAATTCCAATTTACAAATGTAATCCCAGATAAATTAGCCATATGACCCTTCCTTAAGTAATTAGCTGCAAAATGATATAAGGAAGTGTAATGTATCATTAAGAGAACAACTGGGGGTGCATTTGTTTTTGTCTTTTCTTTATAGAAAACTGGAGTACAGTGAGATATAGTAAGATAGTCAACTCAGTCGACCTTACACATAGCCCCAAACTGTCCCTGATTTTGAGGGACTGTCCCTGATTTGGAGTAATGTCCCTCTTCCCTCCTCATTTGTCCCTCATTTTAGTCTGATCTATATAGTTGTGTATAAAATGCACTTTTTATCTTTCAAAAAGCCTTTCCCAGTGCTAAATCTTTCATCCAATTTCTAAATTGCTGCATTTGTAAATTTTAAAAGCCAATATAAAGGAATATTAGTGGTAGAAAAAAGCCCTTGTGGATTTATTTTACCTTGTTTTTTTTGTTGTTAATTCTCCTTTAAGGGGGTGTGGCAGGTGGCGTATACTATGCCTACCTATGTTTGCTAGTAGGTGTCCCTCATTCCCATCTCAAAATGTTGGAAGGTATGCTTGCAACCTAAATGAGGTTTAGATTTTTATTTGTAAAATACAGTATTCTTGTAGTTAAACATCTGTGTATGCTGTTTGTCTTCAGTGAATTTGGGCGTAGCCTTGCTCACTAAAATTTTCCTGCTGCTGGCCAATTCAACACTGCTGTTTCCTTTGCGGTCTTGATAGTTCCTGTAATAAAACACCTTCCTGTGCTGTTAGTCTTTAGCAAATTTGGGCATAGCCTTGCATATTAAAATTTTCTTGCTGCTGGACAATTTTACACTGCTGTGTCATCTACAGTCTCCTAATTTCTGTAGTAAAACACCTGCCCGTACCTTTGTCTCTAGTATATTTTGGCCATTTCTCCCTCATTAAAAATGTCTTGCTGCTGGCAAATTTTACACTGGTGTATCATCTGCAGCCTCTAAAGTCTTAATAAGAGCGTGGTAAAAATCGTCCAGCAGCAAAATGGTTTTGCATCAGCGAGAACAGGGACAGCCTCATCAAACTACTGGCCAATTTCTACTGACAGTGAAAACGGGTCTCTTAAGTATTGATTAAAAAGTAAGTGTCAATGCTAAAACTACCCGTAAAAGCAAGGCAAGCTAATTGTACAAGAAAGAGATCAATGCCACAGGCAAATATGCGCTGACAGAGTACGCTGTCACTGAGGCTATTCATGAAAATCCTTCTGTTCCCTAAAACCATGCACAGATTTAAAGCATCCCCCAAGCATGTTTTTTTAAAGGATATGTGTATTTCCAATGTTTCTTGCAAAGCCACAAGAAAAGACCCTCTCCCGATTGTAAAGTAATTTTTTTAGAATTGGTACATACTGTAACTTCCCTGGTGGTGCCCAATTTCCCTAGGCCGTTTTTCAACATAAATTTGCCTATATGCCATATAACTAACAGAATGCCCCCCCCCCCCCCCCCCATAGAAACTAGTGGGATTTGTAGCTAAATTTGGATCTGCTAAATTTTAAATAGGATTCATCGAACCCTCAGCGTATTGAATCTGGGCAGATTGGCTCATCCCTAGTGAGAGGCATATCGGTTTTGATCACAAGAAATAAATAGAGCAAAAGATACAAATTGCTGTTTTTAGATATAAAAGAAAGTGGAAATGGCTTATAAATGTGGACGACAAATGCAAAAGCATACTTATTACAAACAGCACCGTTTTTTGGTTTGTCATAATTTAGTTCTCACTAAACTGCTGCACCATATATGTGATTCTTAAGTGTTTTTTCTTTTTTCCTTTTTTGATAAACTAGATTCTATATATTCCCATGTTTGTTTCTTTATTTTGCCTCTTTTGCATTTTGTAACACATTTTCTTCTTTTCACTTTTTTTTTTTTTCCCACCCCTTTTTGTTCATTTCTATTCTCAGATCACCGCCCCCCTTCCTACCCCGTATCTTTTCATCTCCCGCTGACATTTGGTGACAGAGCTGGGTGACAGTGCCATTGACATGCTAATAAGGGCATGAATAGAATGAGAGGGTGTTGGGGGTCAGTGCCAGCCCCCCCACTGTGTGGCATAGGGAGTAATACAGCCTGGCAGCACCCCCCAATCTCACAGGGGATGCCATTGTGTTGGACTGGCAGAAAAGGCAATGGGTGGCAATGGACCTTGCAGCACCTCTGCTTTCACCCTTTACAAACCCCATAGCGGGGCCATAAAAATAGATCTTTGCGCATAAAGATAATGTCAGATTAAAATATGGCCGTGTTAGGGTGGCCTCAGCCATTTTCACCGCCTGCACAATGCAAGAATAGTAATTACAGCAATGCGATCACATTTTTTTCTGTTGTGAGATTTGTCTTCACACAATTTGTCACTTATCCAGACAATGGGGGCTGTTTACTAACAAAATGTGCAAACGTCCAATAAACCATAGCAACCAGACGTTCACTTTTATTGCCTGGTCTTGATGAAATGAGTTGGATTCCTGATTGGTTTCTAGGCATTAGTACACTTAGATTTGTACTGTATGTGACCCTGCGTACTTTTTTTTTTTGCTAACTGTTCTAAAGTTTGCCAGACTTCTATCCTAAATTATCCTTGGGCACATCATGTACAAGACTGGGACTTTTGCTCTGATTCTGGTGCTGCTGGAGACAACTTAAGGGCCTGGAAAGTTCCTTAAGAGGAATTTCAAATGTGGTGCCAGTAATTTTATTTAACCCCTTCCGGATGGCCTTTAAAAAGCTCTGAACACCCAGGGGGGCAGTTGCAGATCAGCAGTCATGTGACCACTGTGATTGGCTGTCACAGTGTGTCAGGATCCAGGTCTGAACCAGCGACCCCTGCGGGTTCTGGTTGTGGCTTTTCTTGCTGGGCCACCAGGAATGCTGGACAGTTCCCTGCCTGATCCCTTGGACAACCTTGCTATGTGTCTTGTTTCTAGTGAACCTGGAAGTCCTTGCTCTTCCCATGAACTTCTTTATTTAAAGTGATTGTAAAGGTAAATGAAAAAAAAGGAGGTTTGCAGCCTCGAACCTCCTCTTTTTGGGTCCCCCATAGGCGCTCCTGGCCCCTCCCCTCTGTCCAGGGACCCCATGGTAAGCGGCTTCCCATGGGGGAACTTGTGCATGTCCCGCTGCTGCGTCCATTGACACAGACAGAGGGACTCGGCCCCACGCTCCCTCGTCACTGACTTTGATTGACAGCACTGGAAGCCAATGGCTCCTGGTGCCCCAGCAAAGCCAGCGAGACCTGGAAGTGAGAGGAGAAAAGAGCTGCAGACTTGCACAGTGCTGGATCAAATGAGGGGTCAGGTAAGTAAAAGGGGGGGGTAGAGGTGAGGGGTGATGCTGATATCTAAACATTTTTTTACCTTAATACAAGGAATGCATTAAGGTAAAACATTTTTAGGCTTTACAACCACTTTAAGCCAAGTCTCTGCACTTCCTGTTTGCCAGATTAAGTAGCTCTCTCCAACCGATATCTTGCTCCTTGCAAACCTGCTGCTGTCCTTACATTCGCTACCATCATTATCGACCTTTAGCTTTTTCATTTACTACATTTCTGTCTGATCCAATCCAGCTATTACTTGTTACCAGCCTTTGGTTTGGTTAATGAATAAGCTTCTGCTTGATCGCTACCTGCTTCATTGCTACTGGACCCCAGCTTGATCACCTCCTGGTTGGACGATCCTGCGGACCTGGACCTAGACCAGGAGCTCTAGAAAATACCGGCTAGTACGAAGACCACGCGCCTCGAGTGAACCCGCGTCATCCGCCAGGAGAATCTGCTGGTATATTTCCTGCTTACTTCTCGTGAACCTCTCTACTGTTACAGCTATTTGCTTCTGAGCCTGATCCTAGACCATGACACAGTAGTAATATATCGGGAATGGGTCCTGCTGGCTACCAGTCATTAGTGTGGACCGAGAGCTGTCTTTGACAGCTCAGTATTTGTGCTGGGAGTACACAGTAAGCACGCTCTCAGCACAGAAACATCAGCTGCCAGTGACACAAATGTGCAACAAGTGGGTATTAAAGCTCACCCTTATGACTCAACACTTATGTGTTACATGAGTGGCAACAGGTTAAAGGGGCTTTAGGGAGTGTTGACTTGTAAAGGGACTGCAATGGTTGTAATCTCATGCAATCCTTTGCTATGTGCCTCAGTCTCATGCAACATGTTCCCAGGCTCCAACCAAACCAGTAACATGTCTTAACCTAGCCATATGCAAGTAGTATTTAGTTCGATTTTTTTTTGTTTTAAGAACTTTTTTTGATTTTCTAATCATTAGTGGATTCAAATTGATGTTTGTTTTCACCTGCAGTGATGAGAAAGTTTGAAGGAGGAGGATGGAAAAAAATTCTTGAACATACAAATTTCTATCAGTGTATGTGTTTTTTTTTTTTTTCACGAGAAAGTCTATTCATTTATTCAAATGGACTGTTAAAAGCAAAGGAAATTCTGATGTACATGCAAATGACATTCATCAAGTCTATACTGTACTATGTTTAAAATATTGTTAAAAACGATAGATTCATTCATAAATCTACTAGTGTGTAGCCAGGTGCCCACCAGCTAGAAGAGTGGGCTGTGCATTGCTGTGCCTGCTTGCCTTCTTCCCCTGCTGCTATATAGAGGACAGAGTGGGCTGTGTGTGTGAGACCCCGCTCACCCCTTCTCCCTCCTAGCAGCAGCTACTATATAGATAGGGAGAGGAGTGATGATGCTGTACAGAGGAGGATCATGGGACACCTAGGAGTACTGCACAGTACAATGGAGGGAGCTTGGAATTCAACACTCACAGATCCTTGCAGATAAATAAAGAGAGAAATGAGAGGTTTCACTGGCCAAATGTGCAGAGGTCTGGGCAGACAGTGTGGGAACCAGAGCTGTGTGCTGTGTCTGTAGAGGCTGAGGACTGAGGGCCATTTATGCTGCGAACTGTGGACTAAAGACCTGCTGCTTGGACCTGTCTGTGCCTGCACCAGAGAGTCAAGCCACCAAGGATCAGGACACAGACCTCCAAGTGATGAGGTTTGGGGTCCAGAACTGGTGAACGGATTCAGCTGTGCTTGTATTCCCACTGTTAGTGATCCAATACCACGGGAGACTACCCCTTTGCCTAACAGCCGCAAAGTACTTTACTGCACACATTCTTAAAGAGATGGTAATAAGTGCACCACTGTACAGACGGGCCCCAATGTTAGCCAACCTAAATTTTGCAAATTATGAGCCAAGTGCTACATAATTATAACTCAGGGGTAACCCACCTAGGAAAGCCTACATATACCTATGTCCTGGGCTACATGCACTCAGGGACACTTTTGTTGATCAGCTGTTGCAGAGAGTCACTGTGAGATTGTTCATTGCCTTTATACTTTCACTGTTTATGCTGTTCTTTGTCAAGGCTATGTGTATCAGGTTAACTTGGTTCAGCATTATCGTAGTCTAGGTAAACTGCCATATCCTATCCTAGCATTAACGTCAGTTACTTTACTGCAATTTACCTGATTCTTTACCTGTTCATTGATGCTAGCATACTGCCATCTATGTTGCCTTTTTGACAACGTACCTACTTTATTTACAATCTACTAGCCTGGTGTTTATTTGTTATATGTCAGTTGTAGTAGTAGCATACTAATGCTTAAGCTAACATAGGTCCTTGCAGCACACTAAGATATATGAAGGTATGTGAGAGGGGATGAAGCAGTTTACAGAGTCGTGGCAGAGAACAGAAGACCCATCATACTAAGCGGCTCCTGTGAGGGTAGCGCTACAAGTGTATGGCCAGCCTAAAGTGGATGTAAACCCAATGTCATCCTTTCTAAACTACTGCCATAGGGGTTATCTATAAGGATATACACGCCTCCTGCATGTATCTTTACCTGTCAAATGTCTCACCTCTGTCTGTTATGAGAGCCGAAAAACTGCAGATTCTGTGGGTGGGTCTGTTGTCTGGAGCTTGGTGGGTGGAGTCGTGATGTCAGTAGACTCCCCGCCCACTTCTACACTCCCCTGTGTATTTCTAACACTGAACTTCTGCTATGATCTCTACCATCCAGTGAAAAGACAGGAAAGTAACCACATGACTTCAGCATGCCAAATCATGCTGAGGTGTTGAACAGCCAATCCTTGCAGAGCTGCTGAAGAAAGGAGTGGGGGAGGGAATTAAAAAATACTGCCTGTGTCTTAGGCTGTCACTCACAGCAAGCGGGAGGATTTGACAAAGTTTTTCTCACTTTGTCAAGAATTGTCTCACTGAACAATAAAAGAGTATTGCTCAGAGATGGATTAACTCTGTATGGCAAGATTGGGCTCAAATGATAGGAAATCTTATACTCTACAGTATGATATAAAAAATTTTTTTTTTTTCAGGTTTACATCCACTTTAAGAATACCTCCAAAAAATGCCTCAGAACATTTACTGTAGAATGTGCAGTCTCTGACAAATGTATGAAACTCCCATAGTGAAGTAAGCCAAAATATTTATTTAAGCTAAAAACGGCTTAAAACCACATTCCCCACATGAGGGTACATGCGGGCAAAATACAAACAGAAAAAGCAGGAAATAAAATACGAGCGGAAATGGCGTATCACGTTTGTTTACGTCCGACCGGTTTCGTCAGAACGTTCTGATAAAACCGGTCAGACGTAAACGCTGATCAAGACGCCTGAGTTCCAGCGCCTGAACTCCAGCATCTGCACCTGGCCGTGATCGGGAGAAGCCTTGTTGGTTAACCCCAAAGCGCATCTGACTCCTGTCATGGGAGTCACCTCCATCTGGTGAGTAGGCTGTGTGGCTGGTGATGGCAATTGAATGCTGCTGTTTGATGCTTTGCTGTACCCAAGGAAGATATGCCTAGAAGCTCTACCCACCAAGAAACTCTGTTTCCAAAATATTTTTTGAACATTTATTTTTTGAACATTCATTTTTGAACACTAATTTGTTGTACACATTGGTTAATAATGGTGGACTTTCTTTTTGAATTTTGCACATCTGATTAATTTAACCTTTGCCTGGTACCTTTCACTATGATAATTTAATATTTAGTTGGCAGATATATATATTTTTTCACAATTTTTCACGGTTTCATTATGTTGTTTATATAGAGTAATTTTGCACAGGAGCGCGGTTTGTAATTAGACAGCTAATTATTTTTCTCTGACAAATGTATGTCTTGTTATGTACAGTGCTTTGGACATTATGTGTGGCTCCTTAGCATAGTTGAGGCCCCCTATATCAAATACTGTAGGCTGACCACCACTTTCATTAGGGTTTTTGATGTTTGGGGCCCTGTAGCTTCCCTAGCAGGTAAAGAAATTTGGTATAGGTTGTAGGTTTTGGGTTTATGGCTCTCGATTCAGTTGACAGTTGAAGGGATTTGAATACTTTGTTTTACTGGCTGATGAAACGGTTTCTGACTCTGGGTATCCCAAATAAAAAAAAAAGGTTGGGGTTTCTAGAGTAGTGGTTTCATTGCAGCTGAAGAATGCCTGGCTCTGTGAATATTAAAGCAGGTAAACGTCTAGAAATCTTGTAGTGCTGTTTGTTGTTCTGTACTTTCTGTATTTTATTTGGTAAAATGTACTTGGCTTTAAGGGTCTCCTGGCACAGATGTGTCCTCTGGTTTCTTGGTAAGTGTATACTTTCTGGCCCTGGAAGTGGAAGAGTTTAAAGTAATTAGATTTACCTAGTTCTGTAGTTCCAATGGCAGCTGAAGGATTCCTTACCCTGAGCTTCCCCTAGCAAATGAAGAGTTTATGGTCCTGAGGTTCTCTTGGTATGGAAAAGTAGATTTTAGCTATCTGTGTCCCTATGGGGAAATTCCCCCTCACCTTCTGTGCCAGAGACTCAACAGAAAGTAAAGAGAAATCTCTTCAAAGTTGGGGACAGTACCCTCTTAGAAAGCTGTCACCAGAACAGGCGTCCCCATTGTAAGATTTACATTCTTTTTCTGCTCCTGTTAAAGACTGTAAAATTTTGCACTTGCCCATCCCTTTCTGTCCTAGTGTCAATAGGTTACAGAGCAAACAGAGAGAGTGAATCTTCCAAGCGAGGATATAAAAAAGAAAAAAGAACCGGGTGAAAGAGTAACCTCCAACTTTATCCAAAACCACATTTTTTTTTTTTACCATTGGATACACTTTAAACTCGATATTCCTTTGGTGAGTGGTTTCTGTCTCTGTGATGTCCTGGAGGGTAAATTGTTTCCTGGCCATGCAGTTCCTTTGGCATGTGATTTATGGTACTGTGGCTACCTAGTAGATCAAAGGGTCTTGGTCCTCTGATTCTCCTGGCAGGTGAAGCATTCCCAATTTTGTGGTTTCCTGGTCGGGTTAAGGGTTATTGGTCCTGTGATTTTCAAGATGGGTGAAGGTTTCCTGTGGTTTTTCAAAGGCAGGTGAAGTGTTCCTAGGCTTGTGGTTTCCCTCGAAGGTGAAGAGTTCCTAGACTCGTGGATTCCCTGGCAGGTAAAATGTTCCAAGTGTTGTGGTTTCCCTGCAGGTATCATGTTCCCTGTGGTCCTTTTGTCAATTGATTTGTGATCCCAGGATGACCTAACAGGTAATGGTTCCTGCGGTTCCTGCTGCTATGGCTCCCTGAAATGTTAGTGGTCCTTTGGTCCCCTTTGCACCCTAAAAAGAACTTTGCCACTACAGTAATTGTATCAGGGTATCATTAGTGGCACCATACCCAACCCTCTTGGGGCTTTTTTACACTTCGACTTCAACACACATTAAAGCGTCTACCGCATCAACATGCTTTTTTTATGTGTTTTTGAGGCTTTAGTGATGCTTCAGTGATGCTTTTTTAGCTTTAAAGCGGGTTCCACCCAAATTTCGAACAATATCTCTATGCATTCTCTTCCTTGCCTAGATGCTGACATGCTGTTTAAAAAAAATTAAATCGCCGTAATTACCTTTTTTTTTTTTCTATTCTTCTTTGCACTTCCTGGTTCTCCTCCCGTGGGAGTAGGCGTGTTTCTAGCCTCTCCCTGACTCCGCACAGTCTCCTGGGAGCTAGTCTCAGGCTTCCCAGCATGCAGTGTGCAACACCGTCATCACTACATCTCGAGAGATCTCGGAAACCCGTTGTGATGGCAACCCAGAATCTTACGGCGATGCCACTGAGCATGTGCGGGAACGATTGGTGTATGCTGGGAGCACAGCATTCACCGCATCCAGGAAATAAATGCTTGTGGGCTTCAAATGCCCACAATGAAGATGGAAACCGCCTGCAGTGAATTATATAAGTTATTCTTTCCGACAAAATCGGACACAGGCGGACATATTACACACAATATGTGAGTAGGTAATGCTGAGAAGAAAAGTTTGTGAATGAACTCAAAAAAAAAAAAACGATAGATAGGTGGACCCCCGCTTTAATGAAGCTTGGCAAATGCCCTGTGTGTGTTGATTTTCAATTAGTTTTAAAGGGGTCCAGTAGAACCCTGGCTTAGTAGTACCCCCACTCAGTAGATTTCCAGTTCATTAGTACCCTTGTTCAGCAGATCCTCAGCTTTTTAGTACCCGCATTCAGCAGATCCCCTACTCAGAGGTACTCCCAGCTCTGCTGATGTCCCAGACAGTAGTATCCCTAGCTTTGATGATCCCCTGCTCAGTAGTAACCCCCAGCTGTTCTAATCCCCCACTCAGTATACCCCCCGAGCTCTGTTGATCCCCTGCTCCGCAGTATCCTCAAGCTCTGCTGAACCTCCATGAAGCAGTAACCCCCAGCTCTGCTGATCCTCTGGTTTGCTGATCCTACTCTCTCTCCGGTCCCTGCTCACCTTCCGCTATAGCGTTCCCATGTTGCACATCATGTGTGTCGTTTACTAGTTGCACTGCTCTGGTCTGGACCCCGCTTACCTTCCTGCTGCTCCTCACTGCACACTATTTTTTTTTTTTGTGACAGGTGCTTTAATTGGCATTTGGAGCACTTTAACCACTTCAGTACACTTTCACACCCTTCCTGCCCAGGCCAATTTTCAGCTTTCAGCGCTGTCGCACTTTAAATGACAATTGTGTGGTCATGCAACACTGTACCCATATGACAATTTTTATAATTTTTTGAGACAGATAGAGCTTTCTTTTGGTGGTATTTAATCACCACTTTTTTTTATTTTTTGTTAAAAATGTTGCCAAAAATTTTGAAAAAAAAACACTTTTTTCTTTGTTTCTTTTGCAAATAAGTAATTTTTCTTCTTCACTGATGTGCACTGATGAGGTGCACTGATGGGCACTGATAGGCTGCATTGATGGGGCACTGATGAGGCTGCACTAATGGGCACTGATGAGGCTGCACTAATGGGCACTGATGAGGCTGCACTAATGAGGCGGAACTGATGGCCACTGATACGGTTGCACTGATGGGCACTAATAAGCTGCACTGATGGGCACTGATGAGGCTGCACTGATGGGCACTGATAGGCAGCACTGATATGTTGCACTGATGGGCAGTGATATGCTGCACTGATGGACACTGTTATGTTGCACTGATGGACCCCGGTTTGCTGCACTGATTATTAGTGTAAATGTCCACTGTAACTGGAAAGTCAGTTATTGGCTTTCCTTTCCTCAGACACTGAAAGCGCTAAGGAAATTCAGATAACCAGCATTTGTTTACATGTGATCAGCCATGACTGGATACAGCTTATCACATGGTAAAGGGCCTATGTCATCGGCAAGATGTGAAGGATGTCATATGACCAGGGCTGGCCCTACTATGGGTCCCGGTGAAATTTAAGAGGGGCGGCAACACGAGGACCCAAGGCTCCCTCTCTCTAGCATGCAGTGTCATGCTGCTTGTGCTGCCTGCACATTAGGGGCCGCCCCACAATGCCACTAGCATTGCGGCAGCTGTAGTAGTCCACAGGAAGCAGGGGAAGCGATGGGGTCGGGAGCGCCTCTGACTCTCAGACCCCAACCTGATGTATAGGTGCAGCTAGGTAAGTGGTTTGGAGTGGGAGCCGCAGTGCTGTGATCCCCGGAGCGCTGATCGGATGTGGAGCGAGCTGGCTGGCAGGTAGGTTCTTCAGCTAATCGGCTTTTCCACAATGCAATGCCTGTGTGGATTGTCTGATGAGGCTGCATTGATGGACACTGATGGGCTGCATTAATGGACACTGATAAGGTGGCACTGATAGGCTGCACTGATGGGCACTGATAGGCTGCACTGGTGGGCACTGATGAGGTGGCACTGATAGGCTGCACTGATGGACACTGATAGGCTGAACTGGGGGGCACTGATGAGATGGCACTGATGAGGTGGCACTGATGGACACTGATAGGCTGCACTGATGGACACTGATAGGCTGCACTGGTGGGCACTGATGAGGTGGCATTGATAGGCTGCACTGATGGACACTGATAGGCTGCACTGGGGGACACTGATGAGGTGGCACTGATGGGCACTGATAGGCTGCACTGATGGGCACTGATAAGCTGCACTGATGGGCACTGATAGGCTGCACTGATGGGCACTGATAGGCTGCACTGATGGGCACTGATAAGGTGGCATTGATGGGCACTGATAGGCTCCACTGATGGACACTGCTAGGCTGCACTGATGGGCACTGGTAGGCTGCACTGATAAGCTGCACTGATGGAAACTAATGGGCACTGATGAGGTGGCACTGATGGACACTTATAGGCTGCACTGATGGAAATTGATGGCTGCAATGATGGACACTGATAGGCTTCACTGGTGGGCACTGATAGGCTGCACTGGTGGGCACTAATAGGCTGCACTGGTGGGCACTGATTGGAATTGATAGGCTGCACTAATGGATACTGATAGGCTGTACTGGTGGGCACTGATGAGGTGGCACTGGTGGGCACTGATAAGGTGGCACTGGTGGGCACTGATAAGGTGGCACTGATGGACACTGATAGGCTGCACTGATGGACACTGATGAGGTGGCACTGATGGACACTGATGGGCACTGATATCCTGCACTGATGGACACTGATAGGCTGCACTGGTGGGCACTGATGAGGTGGCACTGATGAACACTGATGGGCTGCACTGATGAGGTGCCACTGATGGAAACTGATGGGCACTGATAGGCTGCACTGATGGACACTGGTGATGTGGCACTGATGGACACTGATGAGGTGGCACTGATGGACACAGTTGAGGTGGCACTGATAGGCTGCACTGATGGGCACTGATGAGGTGGCACTGATAGGCTGCACTGGTGGGCACTGATGAGGTGGCACTGATGGACACTGATGGGCTGCACTGATGAGGTGCCACTGATGGAAACTGATAGGCACTGATAGGCTGCACTGATGGACACTGGTGATGTGGCACTGATGGACACTGATGAGGTGGCACTGATGGACACAGTTGAGGTGGCACTGATAGGCTGCACTGATGGACACTGATAGACTGAACTGGGGGGCACTGATGAGGTGGCACTGATGAGGTGGCACTGATGGACACTGATAGGCTGCACTGGTGGGCACTGATGAGGTGGCACTGATAGGCTGCACTGATGGACACTGATAGGCTGAACTGGGGGGCACTGATGAGATGGCACTGATGAGATGGCACTGATGGACACTGATAGGCTGCACTGATGGACACTGATAGGCTGCACTGGTGGGCACTGATGAGGTGGCATTGATAGGCTGCACTGATGGACACTGATAGGCTGCACTGGGGGACACTGATGAGGTGGCACTGATGGGCACTGATAGGCTGCACTGATGGACACTGATAGGCTGCACTGATGAGCACTGATAAGGTGGCACTGATGGGCACTGATAAGCTGCACTGATGAGGTGGCACTGAAGGAAACTGATAGGCTGCAATGATGGACACTGATAGGCTGCACTGGTGGGCACTGATAGACTGCACTGGTGGGCACTAATAGGCTGCACTGGTGGGCACTGATGGACATTGATAGGCTACACTAATGGACACTGATAGGCTGCACTGGTGGGCACTGATGAGGTGGCACTGGTGGGCACTGATAAGGTGGCACTGATGGGCACTGATGGACACTGATGAGGTGGCACTGATAGACACTGATGGGCACTGATATCCTGCACTGATGGATACTGATAGGCTGCACTGGGTGGCACTGATGAGGTGGCACTGATGGACACTGATGGACACTGATGGGCACTGATAGACTGCACTGATAAGCTGCACTGATGAGGTGGCACTGAGGAACACTGATAGGCTACACTGGTGGGCACTGATGAGTTGGCAATGATGGACACTGATAGGCTGCACTGATTAGGTGCCACTGATGGAAACTGATTGGCACTGATAGGTTGCACTGATGGACACTGATGAGTTGGCACTGATGAGGTGGCATTGATAGGCTGCGCTGATGGACACTGATAGGCTGCACTGGGGGGCACTGATGAGGTGGCACTGATGGACACTGATAGGCTGCACTGGTGGGCACTGATAGGCTGCACTGATAAACACTGATAGGCTGCACTGATGGGCACTGATGAGATGGCACTGATGGAAACTGATAGGCTGCACTGGTGGGCACTGATGTGGTGGCACTGATGGAAACTCATGGGCACTGATAGGCTGCACTGATGGACACTGATAAGGTGGCGCTGATGCACACTGATGGGCACTGATAGGTCTGCACTGGTGAGCACTGATGGGCACTGATAAGCTGCACTAATGGGCACTGATAGGCTGCACTGGTGTGCACTGATGAGGTGGCAATAATGGACACTGATGGGCACTGATAGACTGCACTGATAAGCTGCACCGATGAGGTGGCACGGATTGACACTGATAGGCTGCACTGATGGACACTGATGAGGTGGCACTGATAGGCTGCACTGATGGACACAATGTCTTGGGCCAGCCCTGATAATTCCGTCTAGTAAGGATGGTAAACTCACGGCCTGGCCATCAATCTGCTATAGGCCAGGCAGGAAGGTGTTAAAAAAGCGTGTCCAATGCCACATTTGAAGCAAGTTTAAACAAGCGTTTACTGCCACCTTACTTTTAACCCATATCATAACATTTCACCCCCACAAGAATAGACCGCGCGTTATTTTTAAATTAATAGCCATAGCAGCAAAACTACTATTAGGCTACTTGCACACTGAGACGCTTTTCAGATGCTATAGCGCTAAAAATAGCATCTGTGTGAAAGTCCTCGGCTGCTCTACCAGGGTCACTGGAGCGCTGGGCCTTGGCCAAGTTCTTGGTTGGAGGCAGGCCTACAAAAAATCTGGTGCTATTGGAGATTTTTCCAGTGGTGCTGGCGATGGAAATATAGGGGGAAACGTTCAGGAGCTTGAAGGTGAGATTAAATTGTGACAATCTGGGAGTGGTGCAAGTCATTAATCGCATCTCAGCGTCGTCACAGCATGTCATGCGGCTGCTACGCCACCTGGTGCTGTGTTGCCTACAGTTAAATATTTTTATGTATGCGGTACATTTCTCAGGGGTAGACAATACTTTGGCTGATGCCTTGTCTCGCTTTCAGTGGGACAAGTTTTGAGAGCTGGCTCCAGCGGCAGAACGACAGGGGGTTCTGTGCCTCCAGTGGCTGTGGGCGATCGCCTTGGAGTCATTGCTGGATGGATAAAGAGGTCAGTGAGTGAGACCACGTCCGTAAACAGCTCCAAATCAAAATGACTCACTGGGTCGGACATCCACTCTGATCTTTCATTATAGTTGTTCAAGAATGTGTGCCACACCCTCAAGTCCTCCCGATGTTCCCTAGTGTCGAGAATAAATGGGTGGGGGACCAGACCCCTGCAGTGGCTGCCGACAGCCGTCGGCAAAACACCCTGCCCATGGGAATAATGCGGCAGGCAAAATTCAACTTACGCAGCAAAGATTGCAGCTTCTGCAGCTGAATCTTGCGGAGCCTCAAGATCCCACGAATCTCCATCTTAACCACTCCTAGCTTCTCCTCCGGTAAGCGTCACTCCATGACTTCTGAGTCGATGACTATGCCCAGGAAGCTGACAGCGGTGGTCGGGCCCTCCGTCTTGTCCTCCGCCAACGGAATGCCGAATCTACCTGCCATGTGTTGCAACGTGGATAACAGTACTGCACACACGTTAGACGAAGGAGGACCCGCGCAGAGGAAGTCATCCAAATAATTAATGATGGAATTAAGCCCTGAAATGTCTCGAACAACCCACTCAACAAAGGAGCTAAATGTTTCGAACAATGCACAGGAAATGGAGCAGCCCATAGGCAGGCAACGATCTACGTAAAATTCCCCTTGCCAGCAGCACCCCTACAGCCAAAAGCTGTCCGAAATGACCGGGAGCAAACGGAACGCCAATTCGATGTCAGATTTTGCCATCAGTGCCCCTTTTCCACAGCGGCGAACCCAACCCGCTTCAAAGGATGTGTATGACACCATGCACGCCTCAGGATCTATCACATCATTGACCAAGCCGCCCTTCGGAAACGACAAATGGTGTATAAGCCGAAACATATTAAGCTATTTTTTTGGGCACCACCCCCAGAGGGGAAATCACCAACTCTGGAAAAGGCTGCTCCCGAAAAGGCCCAGCCATGCGACCTATCGCCACTTCCTTACCCAATTTTTCTACGACCACCCCCGGATGAAGCAAGGCTGAGCGCAAATTCTTCGCTACCGGCGGGACAGTAGACAAGGAGCACGGGATACGAAAACCCTCAGAGAACCCCTCCCTCAACAGCTGCACGGCTGCCCGATCCGGATACCTATTTAGGAAAGGTTGCATCCTTTCCCCTCTCACTGGTGTCGTCCCTTTTGTTACCAATTTCCCCGGCACGGCCCTCCCTTTTTTAAAACAGCGGGACACAGGATGAGAACAGCAGCACTTATGTTTAAAAACGGCATGACCCCTGAATTTACAGGATCCCTCATTGTACTACCAGCAGACACCCCATTTTTTGGTGGCCGGTTGCCGGTCCCCCCCCCCCCCCCGGAAAAAACTGGTTCGGGGCCCTCGCCGAAGACATAAGCCTCATCCAGAGGCTAATGTCCTTGTGATCCCAGCCCAAGGATGGACGGACGGCCCTACGCTGCCGAAACTGTTCATCATACCTTAGCCATGCAGGTCCACCGTAGACTCTGTAGGCCTCACCCACGGCGTCCATGTAGCAGAAAAGCGCCAAACAGTGTTCGGGGTTCTTTTCCCCTATTACGCTTGCCACAATGGCGAATGCTTGCAGCCAGTTAGAGAACGTGTGTGGTATCAACCTGTACCCTTGCTTCTCCTCATCCTCTTTTTTGCTATCAGGCTTAACCCTATCCAGGTTAAACTTTTCCAGGGGCAAAAGAAATTGTGGGCACTGACATCCAACAAAAAACGGTATTCAGTATATTCAAACCAGCCACGGCTCAAGCCAGCCAGCTGGTGCGTGGTGACGTCAAGACCTGTAGCTCCACCCGATGCGTTTCCCCGTAAAAGGCTTCGACTGGGAAAGGAGACGGTCTCCATTCCCAGTCGAAGCCTTGTACGGGGAAACACGTCAGGTGGAGTCACAGGTCTTGACGTCCCCACACACCAGCTGGCTGGCTTGAATATACTGGATTTCGTTTTTATTGAATGTCAGTGCCCATGATTTCTTTTGAATAAATACCTTTTAAGTCGAGTACTGCACCATGAAGCCTCTTCTTTCCATTTTATAATATATCCCAAGGGTGGAGTTTATCTTGTGAAAGGCTCAGTGAGGAATATCGCAGCAGTGGAGAGCCACTATAGGAGGAAGGATCCCCCTATCGGAAGAGCCTGTGGATATATACGGTCTTCGGCCAAGTGATACCTCCTGTGTGTGTCTGTCTGATCTCTATAATTTGAGATCCATCAAATCTGGTAAGCGGCTCTGTTTGCCTTGCTTTTTTGATGAACAGAAAAATAGTTTTGCCTTACATTAAGAGTTCACAGAGTTACCCTGTTACATCTGAACTCGCAGAGTTCCCTTACACTGTAAGGGGAGACCCTGCATACTCTGATGTAAGGGAGAACTCTGGGGACTCTGACATAAGAGATGCTCTGGGAACCCTGATTTAAGGGGGGACACAAGTCTGATGGTATGAGAGGACTCTCATGTAAGGGGGAACACTGTGGCCTCTCATGTAAAGGGGAACGCGGATGTAAGGGGTGCTCTGAGAACCCGGAATTACCTTAGTGTACTCACTCAGGACCAGGAGAGAGAACCGGGGGGGGGGGGGGGGACTTCAGCAGTCACAGACAGGAATGGATGGTGGTGAGCTCACTCACCACTTAGCACCTCACCCAGATGTATCTATGGCTGCTGGGCTTCAAATTTCCAGCCTCCACTTTTCTTTTGTGATGCAAGTGCTAGGGATTGGAGTGGAGTGTGGGCAGACACAGAAGGGTAGGAGCGGGAGGAAGAGGAGCAGATCAAGACCTCTCTCCTCTCCCATCTGTAAATGTGTATGGAGGGAGGGGGGGCTGGGGGACTGTTAATGCTGGCTTTGCGCAGTGTGAAAGAGTGTAACAGTCACTCTTGGATTAGACAACTGCAGCCAGCAACCCAGCTGGGAAGCCATAGTCCGGTCTGAATAATGTGCCCGGGTTTAAGGTGGTCTGAAACCTGGACACATGATTGTCTGGGTGAATCCTGGACAGGTGGTAACCCTAATCCATCCAAGCAGGCGTAGCATTTATGCTTGAGCTTTCTCCAGGCCTTTCTTGCTTGTTGAAGAGTTTCTTGTCTTTTGCTTTCTTAGGCGAGGGGTTCCTGTCCCCGTAGTTCTTCTTAGTTGAAGGGTTGCTCACTCTGTGCCTCTCTTGGCAGGTTAAGGGTTTCTGGCCCAGAGGTTCCCTTGGCGTGGGCACACAGAGATGAGCTTCATGCTTAATCCTGTGTGACCAATCTGTCCTCACTAAGAGCTGCTCTCCAAGGGTATTTGTTATGGTAATCACAGCTTGCTGAGTAAAAGGTGTATATCCTGCTGTGTGTATGTGTGTGTTTGTTCCTCTGAGTGTGTGCATGTTTGTGCTGCTTACTGCGTCCTGCTGTGTGTTTATGTTTTCCTGCTGCGTGCTGCCGAATATTTATACATCATAAAAAAATTGGCGAACGTACATCTGTCAGTTTCAGCTATTCTTTCTGACTGCACATCTAAGCACTGTTCTGCATGCTGTGAGGGAGTGCTGAGGTTTTATGTGCCATCCTTAGGAAAGTTAATGCAGTTGTATTTGCTTTATGTCCTGCTGTGTTACAAATCTAAATTTCAAGGGTACTGTCAGATGAAGTCGAGATTGGTGTGATTTTTAGGATTTCCAATAACGCTTATAATAATTTTTTCTAGCAGAATTTGAAAACTTTCATTACAAACTTAAAGAGGTTGTAAAGTCAGAAGTTTTTTTTTTTTATCTTAATGCATTATATGCATTAAGATAAAAAGCCTTCTGTGTGCAGCAGCCGCTCCAGCACCCCCTAATACTTTCCTGAGCCCCATCTCTATCCAGCGATGTCCACGAGTGCCTCGGCCGTCTGGGACTCCCCTCCTGATTGGCTGAGACACAGCAGCGGTGCCAGTGGCTCCCAATGCTGTCAATCAAAGTCAGTTAGCCAATCAGGAGAGAACCGGGACTCCGTGTCTGAATGGACACAGGGAGCTGTGACTCGGCTCGGGTGCCCCCCATAGCAAGCTGCTTGCTGTGGGGGCACTCGACGGGAGGGAGGGGCCTGAAGCACCGAAGAGGGACCCGTGAAGAGGAGGATCAGGGCTGCTCTGTGCAAGACCATTTCACAGAGCAGGTAAGTATAACATGTTTGGTATTTTTATGGAAAAATAACAAGACTTTACAACCACTTTAAAGAGGAAGTAAACCCTGGTGGGTTTTACTTCCTCTTTATTTCCCTGCAAAGGTAAAGCATAATGGGCTACTATACATCACATAGTAGCTCATTATGTGTCACTTACCTGAAGCCGAAGCCCGCTATGTCACCGTTGTCCCCACTAGCAGGGAGCGTCCATCTTCACCCCTCTTCCTTCCGGGGCTGCGAACTCCGGCGTGATGTTGCGTGATGTCACTCCCGTGCATGCGCATGGGAGCCACCAGTCACGGCATGACCCCTATTAGAAACGGCGCAATGTGCCCTTTCTAAAGTACACATGCGCAGATGACATTGGTTCATGCACCGTAGTCATCGGTGCTTGGCTTTTTCGTTTAGGAGATATTTACAGCACCTACAAGTAAGCCTTAATATAGGCTTACCTGTAGGTAAAAGTGGTTGTACAGGGTGCACAACCACTTTAGGTATTGTAGGATACCTGGGCTTAAAGTGACTTTGGCCCCTTTCACACAAGCGGTCCGATTAAGTCCACCTGTTCATTTTTCAGATGGACCTGATCGGACCCTCCATCCTCCTCTACGGAGTGGCAAATGTAAATGAACTTGTGTCTGTTTACACCCGCTTACCTCAAACCCGATCCAGCAAAAACAGGAAGGGGGTCTGTTCTCTTCTGTCTGGCCGGGTTGGATCGGAGGGCAGTAATGCCGCGTACACACGTAGAATGTCCGACAGAAAAAGTCAGCCAGAAGCTTTTCATCGTATTTTCCGATCATGTGTGTGCCTCATCTGACTTTTTTTTTCGAAAATTCTGACGGACCTAGGTAATAGAACATGTTCTAAATATTTCTGATGGAACCAATTTCTATCGGGAAAACCGCTCGTCTGTATGCTGTTCCGATGGACCAAAAACAACGCATGTTCTGAAGCAAGTACGAGATGTGTGTGCACAAAACACTTTCAGCGTAATTCCGTCGAAACTCAGTCGGAAAAACCTTTAGAGTTTATTCTGACGGTAAAACCGGTCGTGTGTACGTGGCATCAGGCGTAAATGGACAGCCGGTCCGTTTACATTCAACTGCCCATACAGCAGAGTGGGCTGTGTCCATGTCCACTCTGCATAAGTGGAGCAGACATGGACCTGTCATCCACCCGCTCTGCTTAGCTCAGCAGGGAAACAGCAGATAGATTCCCTGCTTAGAAAAACGGATCCAGCCTGTGTGAAAAGGGGCCTTTATGTTGCTTGTGTTCCATGCAAAGGAGATCTTTACCTCTGCTGCTGCCACACTGTGCTGTAGTGAAGACAAACCGTTGGCCAAATACTCTGCAGAATTTGATACTTACTGGAGTGTCAGTTTTTTGGTTTTCTGTGCTGCTAAGGAGAAGGCTGTCAACAAAAAGTTAACTTACTCAGTAGCGAAGAGAATCCTTAGCCAGTGTAGTCCTAGCCTAAAACTGGCCATACGCAGCTCGGATTTGAGATTGCTCCTGTGCAACCACCCATAAAAAGTACTTACAGGATGCAGCTGTATGCTAATACTATCGTAAACTCTCACACTGAGGTACAACCCTAGACAGAGACAGTCTGAGCCCAGGGTTGTCCATGCAGGTGTTCACACCTGAACTGGCGTATACCCACAGTCAGTCGCATCCTGTATTTGCTTTCTTTGGGCAGCTAGCACACCTAGGCCCCTATCACGCTAGCGGTCCAATCGGGTCTGGCTGTCTGTTTTTTCAGGCGGACCCTCCATTCTCCTCCATGGGCCATGAGATGTAAACGGGCTTGTGTCCATTTTCCTCCGCCTCCCCCCAGGTCCGATCAAAAAAAAACTGAAGAGAATCTGTTCCCCTCTGTCTGGCCAGATCGGATCAGAGATCAGTTGGATGTAAACGGACAACCGATCCGTTTACATCTGGCTGCCCATAGAGCAGAGCGTGTGCATAAGTGAAGCGGACATGGACCTGTCATCCGGCCACTCAGCTCAGCAGGGGATCAGCAGACGGATCCCCTGCTGAGCAAAACCGGATCTATTACCCCTTGATGATGACGTCCTATTGCACGAAACGCATCGGGTGGAGCTACAGCGTTGACGACATCACGCCTGCCGGAGTGCTGACTGTACTTCTTTGTATTACATGCAAATTTGTACCTGCCCTTTGTAAGCAGTTCTGATTATATTAAATGCTGGAGTTTTAAAACTGACTCTGCCCAAGCCCTACAGTGTGCTGCGCCAGGGCCTGCTCGCCTTCCCCAACCCTCCTTACCCCTATCTACTCCCTCCTCTCGATTTCTTCCCCCCTTTATCTTCTACTTCTTTTCTCTTCTTCGATTCATACTACAAGGCCTCAGAACAGGTGATTCTCGGTCGTATCATACATCGGATATTTTACAACTAACTGTACATAAATTAAGCCAAGCTAACATACGTTTATGTATCTATATTGTACCGGCCTATATTCAAAATATGCTAAATAAGCGGACTGTTTTCTTTATTTTTTTTTTATGTTATTAATGTATTGAACGTACTATTGTAATACGCTTGGTAATGTTTCACTTTGTAAAAATTCAATAAAAACATATTTGACTCTAAATGCTGGAGTTTTAAACTACTACACGGGGAGGTTGATTTACTAAAGGCAAATATATTGTGCGCTGCAAGTGCACTTGGAAGTGCAGTTGTTCAAGATCCGAGGGGAAGCTCTGAAATGAGGGGAAGCTCTGCTGATTCCTATCATCCAATCGTGTGCAAGCAAAAATACTTTTTTTTTTCCCTTGAATATTCCCTTTAAGTCTAGAGCAACTGCACTTGCAGTGCACAGACAATTTGCCTTTAGTAAATCAACACCTTTGAGTCCTTTCCTTGCCTTTTTTCCTACCTTTCAGGTAAATCTGTGGATCAACCTGAGTAAATCTGTGGAGACCTCCTCTCCAAGATTCGGATGACACCATCCCTCCCAGTGGGATATCTCCCAAAATTGCAGCCAGGCCTCCATCTTAGGTCTTACCTGCTGGTAAGCTTTTTGTGAGTGGGGTGTGCACCTGGGTGCGCAGTGCTGCTTTTTCACATTGGATCACCGGAACTTGGGCGGAACTTCTATACATATATAAATTTTATGAGGGACATTTTGCACTGAGCCCTTTTTTTTCTCCAGTTTTCCTTAGACTTTTATATTGTTATTCTTTTTGCACGTGTATTTGATAAGTTGTATTTTATTTTAGCACTATAAGTGTTTCGTTATTTGTAAAATCATTGGTGTGTAAAATGTAAGCACAAGCACTTTACTTGATAGCGCAACACAATTTTTTATTTATCTTGGCAAAATCAGATCCAGCCCATGTGAAAGGGGCCTAAGAGGTTGATTTATAAAGAATTTGTATAGCCATTCACCAGGTGAAAGTGCATGTACATTCACCCTGTACTGATGGGTAACAAAAACCCACTGGAAATAAGCTATATCCCTACTGTTAAACAAAAAATATCACATTTAGCCACTAGGTGACGCTAAGCAATATAGGAAATCCCTATGATACTCAGCTCCATCTAGTGACTATCTGTGGTATTTTACGTTTAAAATGATTAACCGCTCTTAAAATGCCTCCATACAATTCATATGTTTACAGTATTTATCTAAGTTTTCACCAAGATTAAACACATTTTTTCACATAAAGATTTAATTAGACCTCACAGTGTATATCTTTAAATTGCAGTTTATACCAGATTGCAGTTCTGTGATCTCTGCTCCCATTTTCTTAGATAACATATTAGGTACCCATTTTTATGTCCCGCACAAAACATTTCACATGAAATGTTAGCTTTAAAAAATAACCTGAATCTGCATTGCTCTTGCACAGGTGTTCTCGGTGGGTGGCAGGTTTGCTAGGGACAGAATGACAGAGAGGGACAGGCAGACAGACATCTATGGAACATTCTCATGATTATCAGTACGCGGTGGAGAGAGACAGGAGGATTTCCTTGATATTACCTGGTAGTGACAGATGTGTGGCGTGTAGGTGTCTGCAGGTGTCTCTGTACGTGTATCTGTATATGCGTTACACAAGCCTCCATTTCCTCCCTGTTATATATACTCTTCATGATTTCCTTTTTCCAATTTTCTAATGTTTCCTTGTCCTTATTTCTGGAATCTGTGATTTGGTATCAAGTTATATACACTATATTACCAAAAGTATTGTGACGCCTGCCTTTGCACGCATATGAACTTTAATGGCATCCCAGTCTTACTCCGTAGGGTTCAATATTGGGTTGGCCCACCCTTTGCAGATATAATGGCTTCAACTCTTTTGGGAAGACTGTCCACAAGGTTTAGGAGTGTGTCTATGGGAATGTTTGACCATTCATCTAGAAGCGTATTTGTGAGGTCAGGCAGTGATGTGGATGAGAAGGATCGAAGTCTCCGCTCTAATTCATCCCAAAGGTGTTCTAACGGGTTGAGGTCAGGACTCTGTGCGGGCCAGTCAAGTTCCTCCACCCTAAACTTAACTTGCTCATCCATGTCTTTATGGACCTTGCTTTGTGCACTGGTCCAAATTATTTGGTGGACGGGGGATTATGATGTGGGGTTGTTTTTCAGGGGTTGGACTTGGCCCCTTAGTTCCAGTGAAGGGAACTCTTAAGTCGTCAGCATACCAAGATATTTTGGACAATTTCATGCTCCCAAACTTGTGGGAACAGTTTGGGGATGGCTCTTTCCTGTTCCAACATGGCTGCACACCAGTGCATAAAGCAAGGTCCATAAAGACAAGGATGAGTGAGTTTGAAGTGGAGGAACTTGACTGGTCTGACCTCAACCTGATGGAAATCCTTTGGGATGAATTAGAGCACAGACTGCAAGCCAGGCCTTCTCGTCCAACATCAGTGCCTGACCTCACAGATGCGCTTCTGGAGGAATAGTCAAACGTTCCCATAGACACACTCCTAAACCTTGTGGACAGCCTTCCCATAAGAGCTGAAGCTGTTATAGCTGTAAAGGGTGGGCCAACTCAATATTGAACCCTACAGACTAAGACTGGGATGCCATTAAAGTTTATGTGCGTGAAAAGACAGGTGTCCCAATACTTTTGGTAATATAGTGTACGTAGGTGGTGCGGGTATAATGTTGCCGGTACATGATATAAATGCACACAAAACAGAATTTATATATTATATAGTATATATGTGCATAATTCCATGAGGTTCCCATGTATTCAATTAGTTTGTATGGTTTGATTTGATTTTGATTTGATATGGGATTTGTACTGTGCCGAATGCGCTCCGTTAGGTAGTTTACTAGTGAATTTAGTGTTTAGTGCAGAGCAAAATAAAACCTGATATCCAGTATTAATAAATAAGTAGATGATTGCAATCAAAAACCGACAGGTGCAATGGGAAGATAGGCAGTAACTGAATTTAAAGTGGCTGTGTCATGAGAGAAGTATGGGGGCTGCCATTGCTGGCCTCCCTTTGGGAAATGCTAGTTGCTTGGCTGTGTCTGACTTTAGTATTTGGAATCACAGACCTGGAATATGTATGCTGTAAATGAGTATCAGAAATCCTTCTCCTTAAACATGTTCTAATTCGGCAGCTCAGACGACATTGAAGCCAAAGTATCAGCTTGCCAAAGAAATAACTATAACTGGGGGAGCTCAGTAATGGCAGCCTCCATAGTCTCTCATGACAGGGTCTCTTTAGGAAATTGTTGCACTGCACAGAGGAAATACATATAACAGAGCAGTTTTACCTACCAAAGGATTTGTATTTCTGTCCATCCAATCCTGAGATTTACACAGCTCTGCCACACAACACAGTGCTATCTGGCTGGACAAAAGACATGATTATTCTCTGCTGCAGTTAAAGTGATTCTAAAGGCTGAAGGTTTTTTGACCTTCATGCATTCTATGCATGAAGGTAAACCTTCTGTGTGGAGCAGCCCCCCTAATACTAACCTGAGCCCCATCTCGATCCAGCGATATGCACTTAGCTCTCCAGGGACTCTCACTCCTCATTGGCTGAGGCAATCATTGGCTGCCGCTGCTGTCAATCACAGCTGGTGAGCCAGTCAGGAGAGGGAGGAGGTGGGACCAAGCTGCGAATGGACACACATAGCTGGGGCTTGAGAGCGAGCCTGCTTGGGTGCCCCCACAGCAAGCTGCTTGCTGTGGGGGCACCCAGCAGGAGGGAGGGGCCAGGAGCACCAGGAGGGACCGGAGAAGAGGAGGATCCAGGCTGCTCTGTGCACAAGCATTACACAGAGCAGGTATGTGTAACGTTTTTGTTTTGTTTTTGTTTTTTTTTATAAAGCAAGACTTTAATATCACTTTACGTAGCACACTGATAATTCCATTTCTTTGTGACTCTGCCCTCAGCATGCCCCTTGTTTACACTGGCTTCTTGTGCTGCTTCTCTTTCTCTGACATCTTCTATATAGGGGATTGCAAGAAGCTGATACCAAGGCTAACTGAGGAACTTACACTGCTTGCAAAGAATACATTTAAAACCAAACTCCAGAGGAACGAAACATCCTCCCTTGTATTGAGCTACGCCTGCACTGCAAGGCTTAAAGCGATTGTAAAGGAAAATTTTTTATTTAGAAAAAATAATAAACGTGTCATACTTACAGTACCTGCTCTGTGCAGTGGTTTTGCACAGAGCAGACCTCCTCTTCTCGGGTCCTCCTGGCACTCTAGGCCCCTGCCCCTTGCCGAGTGCCCCTATAGTAAGCCGCTTGCTGTGGGGGCACTAGTGTGTGCTCGCTTACAAACCAGCTCTCCACATCCATAACACACAGAGAGTGTGGCTCAGCCCCGCCCCTCACTCCAGCCTCACTGGCTGTGATTGACAGCAGTGGGAGCCAATGGAATCTCAGCCAATCAGGAGGGAGAGCCTCGGGTCTCGTGCACATCGCTGGATCGAGATCGGGCTTAGGTAAGTATTAGGGGGGCTGAGGGGGGAGTTGCACACTGAAGGTTTTTTATCTTCATGCATAGAATGCAGGAAGTTAAAAAAAACCTTCAGCCCCCACAACCACTTTAACTGCCCGTTTATGTTTAGGTGGACAGGGTACAGCAGGTTTACTTACCTGATCTTCTGCTTCCGCAGGCTCCTCTCTGCAGTGAGACCGGTCCCCACAGCCTGCATTAGACATGAGGACACAGAGGGTCAGTCAATCACCAGAGCTGGGAGGAAGGGAGTTGTGGAGTGGGTTAGGGGACTGCAGCAGATTTGTTAGCTTTGTAGGGGATGAGGTTTTTGGAGGCGGCTGAGCAGCACAGTTAGAGGTTGGGGGGCACTGTGGAGTTCTGAAGTCTCTGCAGCAGTCTAGGGCACACTGTGGGATGCTGGGTGGCACTGTGTAAGTTTGCAGGATATTGTGGAGGCTGAGGGTTAGGGTTGCCACCCGTCCTGGATTCACCCGGACAGTCCGGGTTTTGAATCATGTGTCTGGGTTTCAGACCACCTGAAACCCGGATACAATATTCACAATAGACTGTGGCTCCCCAAGTAGCTAAGTACCACAACCGCAGAGTGCATAGGTGTCTACATGGGCCCATACACGGACAGGAGAGGAGAGAGGGCTTGATCTGCTCCTCCTCCTCCCATCCCTACCCTTCTGTTTGCCCTCCTACACTCCAATCCCCAGCATTCTGTGCCTTAGGAAAGGGATGTGTGGGCTGGAAGTTTGAAGCTCAGCAACCGGCAGATACATTGTGGGTGAAAGGTGTTGTTGCCTGAGCCTCCATCCTCGGGTGAGTGGGCTCATCATCAAATGTCTGTGTCTGAAGTCTCCCCCCTCCCTTCTCTCTCCTGCCTCCAAGCGAATGAGTACACTAAGGAAAGGGGGACTCAGATGTATGGGGGGGGGCCCTGTGGACTCTGACGTAAGAGGGGATTTGGGAACCTTAATTTAGGGGGGCTTCTGGGAACTCTGATGTAAGTGGGAGGTTTGGTGAGCAGAAACCCCCTTACATCGGAGTTCCCCTTTACACCAGAGTCCACAGCGTTCCCCCTTAAAAATAAAAATTTGCCACGTGCGGCTAAAGTGTTCGGGTTTGGCTTGAAGAAAAGGTGGCAACCCTACTGAGTGTTCTCAGGAGACCCAAGAGAAATGTTGGCAACCATGGGAGGTTGGAGGCACTGTGAGAGCTGGCAGACATGGTGGGAGGGTAAAGGATCTGCAGCTGACTGGAAACTGCCGGCAGTTTCAACAGGCTGAATACATACCGTATCTAATTTTCTGTGATGTACCGTACTACATAGCACTGTGATAGCAAGGCAACATCCAGTATAGCAAGAAAGGTGACAGACTCAAGCTAATAGGTAATAAAAATGTGTGCATAGCTAAATAAAAATACTAAAAGGGAATGCAGGTCCACTTACACTATATCTGTGGGATATCTCCTGCTGCCATAAGCAGCGATCGGTCACTGTTTTTGCTCAGTTTTCTACTATTGTTGAGTAGGATAAACTCCCTGCTCCGTGCAACAAAGCCTTTGGCTCTGCTGTTTCTAGGTTTTTCCTAACCCCAACAAAATAAAAGTATAAAACAGCCATGGCACCAGCTGAGGAGATATTTTGGAAAGCTGTCTTTTATATAAATGTACAGGTGTGTCCCCTATGATGGTGAACTTGGCCTATAGGCACAGTGTGGAGATAGTGTGGCATTCCGAAGCATATAACTGGTTAAGCACCAGCTCAGTTGGGGAAGGGCAGGATTTTCATTAGTGAAGGTGACCTGCAAATAGCTGACAAGCACTAACCCATGACTCTCAAAATGAAAAAACTTGATAGCCTCCCTCTCCTTGTGGCATCCACTCACAGAAAAAACTGGCAGTGTGAGAAAGGGTTAATGGAAAGAGGCTTTACCTCTTGGTTAATGGAAAGGGGCTTGACCTCCTTTGGAAAAAAAGGTAGTGGAGCAATATTCTGCAGTTCTTTATACATTATTTCAGAAGTCGTGCCTAGCAATGAGGGTGATCATCCTAAACCAATGTTGATTTGATTACAATCACATGGTTCAGATAGTTACACACATAGAGAACTGGTTGAGAAAAGTCACATGCCAATCTAATACAAACTCAATCAGTTTTTGTTTGGAGGAAGACAAAACAAACCCAACTGGGCATTTGTGGCATATTTTATCTTATACAGTCATTTTGTATAGTGCTGATTTTGGGAAAAGGATCCAATTTTTTTTTCTTAAAACCCAATTTTATGCTAAATATTTGATTTCTTTTTAAAATAATGGAGAAAACACAGCAGTGTCTGCTATACTTACCTTCCATACTGAGCTGTCTCCTGCAGTACCTCATATTCACCACAAGATGATCTCAGTCAGAAGAGTGCAGGATGTCATGGCCTTGCCTCCTGAGCATCCAGCACTGCACTCACAATGTAATGATCTCAGAGAGCTGTGCTGATGTCATCATGTCAGTGCTGCTCTCTGCTTTATGCAGGACTACTTACCGCTGAGAGAGGACATGGAGGAAGAGGAGGTTAGGGGGATGGAGCCTGGAGTCTGGTTTTAAATTTGGATGTTGATGAGTCCACTACTAATTTGTGCAGTAGGATATTTATTTACAGCTTATCCATGACTGCTGAGAAGCTTAGGTGCAGTTTGACCAGCTATTATACACCAATACCTTGCCCCCCAAAAAGACACCAGAGTGATTTCAGTTGGAATTAGGGCAAGGCCACAGATTTATTGAACTTACCAACATTAACGATATTCAAAATACTATATAACAATGCCAGTCACGGTTATACCGTGAGCATCCATAACAAAACACCGACAGTCTTATGCCCTGTACACACGGTCGGATTTTCCGACGGAAAATGTGTGATAGGACCCTGTTGTCAGAAATTGTGTAGGCTCCATCACACATTTTCCATAGGAATTTCCGACACACAAAGTTTGAGAGCAGGCTATAAAATTTTCCGACAACAAAATCCGTTGACGGAAATTCCGATCGTGTGTACACAAATCCGACACGCTAAGTGCCACACATGCTCAGAATAAATTAAGAGACAAAAGCTATTGGCTACTGCCCCGTTTATAGTCCCGACGTACATGTTTTACATCACCGCGTTCAGAACGATCGGATTTTCCGACAACTTTGTGTGACCGTGTGTATGCAAGACAAGTGTGAGCCAACATCCGTCGGAAAAAATCCTAGGATTTTGTTGTCAGAATGTCCGATCAATGTCCGACCGTGTGTACGGGGCATAAGAGGCCTGTTTCCACCATTAGTGCGAGACAGGCATGAAACTGATCCCAGACTTAAACTTGAGGGCACTGCTCTTGAATCAATATCCATCGCTGGCAAAGTTAAACTGCTAATAAAGCTGTGATGAAACTCACAACGGGCCGCTGGGTGGGCAACTCTTGTGACGTCAGGATCTCTTCAGAGTAGTGGGACGTGCCCTTGCGTAGCCTTTTTCTAGAGTTCGGGCTCCGCCCAGTCACCTTGTGCCACAGTGGCCAATCCCATCGGAGCCACTTAAACTCCCTGTTTTTAATCATGCCCATGTAGCTGCCAAGCTTCCAGCAGTCAGTGCTCCCTTTCCCTAGGAGGTGGGGGTGGTCAAGGGGCCTTCATTATTTCTATAAAAAAAAAATTCTTATACTAACAGAAAAAAGGCCTTTTCTACCAACACCATTGATGTCCCCTGGTCTTCTGTACAGTTCTTAGAATAAAGGAGATTTGTCAATTCATTATGCCGATCTTGGTTACAGTATAGGTATGGATATTGAATCGGTCACTTACCCAAAACAAGAAGCACTAATTTTTTTGGCCATTAAATTAGTGAGGTTGTCTTTCATCTGAATCATCCCCAGGTTTCCTATATCTTTCTCAAGGTTTCGTCCTCAAAATCTCTATCCCTTGTTCAAAATATGTGTAGTGCTACCCCCATAGGGGCCGCTGGTAATAACTGGTTCTTCCTGAATAGTACAAAGCCTGCCCGACCCCACAGGAACCAGTCCATACGCATTGGCTCCAATAACTCAGTATAGGGGATTTCTTTTTGATATTTATTGCTTGAAGAACTTTAAACAGGAGATCGGTTGGGGCATGGAATACTCCAAAGTGCTTTTACGCTGATAGGAGGACGCTCTTCTCTAGGCTCACACACATGGATTCTTCTGGGGACACAGGGGGAATGGCCAGTAGTCGTGACCCTATAGGAGCCATCTCAGTCCTTAGATACCTCTGGCACTTACATTATAAAGCACACAGTCACCAGGGCCACTGGTAAAAATTGGTTCTTCCCGAATAGCACAGAACCTGGCTGTCCACACAAGAACCAGTCCATGCACACTGATTCTATAACTCAGTCTAGGGGATTTCTTTTTTATACTTATTGCTTGAAATTCTTTAAAAATGTGAAGGGTTAGGGCATGCAATACGTATTGGCAGAAAAAAACTGTTGACGCATGTAAACACGTAAATGTGTTTTCACATTGATTGCTTGGGCATTAATTCTTTTCATTGGCCAGAATAATATTTTTTTTCTGTCCATTTGAAATGATTTAAAGCTCAAGCGCTTGACGCGCCTAGCAATAATGCGCATTTAGATGCATTTTACATGTGCCAATAGTTTTTTTTATGCCAAAACGCTTCTACTCCTGGATATGCTTGCAGTGTTTCTTTTCTGCCCCCAAATGCCCCAGACTCTAAATGCATATATGTGCATGGGCATATAAGCTAACATGAAGGGGCATTTAGAGGCAGAAAATAAAAAAAAGCCAGATGTCCCCAAAAGCAGCGTTTTTTACGCTCAGTGTGCATGAGGCCTTAGACCGAGACCAGTTGGATAATGCCCGCACACTATCCACCCTTTAAGGTCTAAGGGTGGGCTTACACTTAGTTGAAGATCCATTGGTGGTGACCCTTTCACAGAAGCATGTGCAAATCAGGGGTTGAAGTGTGGGGCGGGGCAGACTCAACAGGGAATAGGATGGCAGGTGGAGCAGATTGAGCCTTCTCCGTTTTGTTTGTACACACTGTATTGGGCTTTGCCAATTGGATCGGATTAGCACTGCACAGTGCACCCGCCCCTAGCTCAAAGGCTTCCCCTCCCCCTTCCCGGCTTGCAAGGAAGATGATGCAGCGGATCCAGTGCTGCAGATGAAATACAATGGATTACTTGGGGTGTGTAGTGCATGACAAAGCATAGTGGATCCCCCTTTTCTTGCAGCCTGTGTGCACTGCACACTTCTGTACACTGGATGGCACTGGTGCCTGGGGTGCTTACCGTGTGCCCAGGCACATCTGCCCTGCCACCCCCCCCCCCCCCCACACACACACACGCCTATGTTAGTTGTCCTAAGTCACAACTACTTGTTATTTATAAGAGATTTTCCTTGCCTCCATCCTTGTACTAGCTTCTGCAGGAATATAATTTTAGGTGAGACTTTTAGGTGAGAACCTACCTTTTAAGACAAGCCATTGCATGGAATCTCATTTCATGTGTATTTTTATACCTAGCACTTATATTATCTGGTCTACTAGCAAATGACAGAACGTGACTGCTACTTCTGTATATGTAACATATGCACATGGATGACATATTTGATATTGCTATACATTTTATTAACTCTGCAAAATTTTACTTGTAAAGTGCATCCCTTTAGAAGTATCCGGGTCAAATGTGAAAACCATAAAACCTACCAGATTGTCATCCACTGTCCTATATATTTAATTATAGATTTATAAGTGTTTAGAATGGTATAGAGACTTTGGTATTTATGTATCTTTATAACAGCGTATGTATGTAATATCAGATCCTGCATGTCTTTCCTCCCGCCCAGTCCCCAGCATCAGTTAATCCATCACTGACTTCTATAAACATTATATAGACATTTCAAACAGCACCATAGTGTATGTTCTGGCAGCCATGAGGTTAACACCTTCAGGTCCAGGACCTTTCCTCTTTAGAACAGTCATGCCATAAATGTATTGACCTGGGTTATGAGGTCAGCATGCAGCTTTAGGCCCTGGCAATAAATTATTATGGACAGTTAGAGGCAAGCATTTACCCATCAGCTGGATAGTACAGCAGTCTATCAGGAATTTGTGGCTGGTGGCTAGTATCTCAGCTATTTTTCTTGATCACAGTGGTACATGGCCCGGGGAAAGGAAAGAGTTTAAATAAGACACCCAACTTTGCCATTATTAAAGCTACATACCATGAAAATGTTTCATTGAATGTGTATTGGGAAACACAGTCTAACAGATGAGTGGCTCTAATTTTCATCCCCTGGAACTGGCCGCCTTCGTGCTATACCCCCATAGATATATATATGGTATATTTATCTTCTGAATGCCCATTTTCCAAAACCACCCATAGGTGTAAAAATAGATGTTACACAGACAAAACTATGTGAAAAGTGGTTACAGTATCTCTCAGAACTGCTTTGAAAATCAAATCTGCTTGATTCTTTCTGCAATGGATTATACAAAATTGTATCTTTTAAAGCGGGGTTCCACTCAAATTTTTAACTTAATCTTACCCCTTTCAGTTAATTGCATAGATGTTCAAATGCCGCACGAAAAAAATTTTTATCGCTGTAATTACCTTTATATTGTACTTTATTGTGGCACTTCCTGTCTCTCCTCCCATGGCAGTAGGCGTGTTTATTGCCTTTCCCCGGCGCCGCACTATCTCCTGGGAGCCTAGTGTCAGGCTTCCCAAGATTCAGTGCGGAAACAATGATCATGCGCGTGAACAAGCTGTGAATGAACAGCATTCACCGCATCCAGGAATTCAATGCTTGTGGGCTTCACATGCCCACAAGCAAGATGGAAACAGCCAGCATCACATTTTTTAAGTTATTCTTCAGTACGAAAACAGACAGAGGTGGAAATATTACACCCAAACTGTGAGTATTATTTTGGGATTAGCAAAGTGTCTCAATGACCTAAAAAAAAAAAAAAAAAAGATTGGTCGCCAGACTCCCGATTTAAGGTTGACTTAAGTCCATAGAGAGTTTATGATCAGATTTCTTAAGGATCCCCAAAACACCCAAAAGCACTGTTAGAAAATTGTCAACACAGCCAATAATTAGCTTGCCTCCTACCACCCTGCGATTTCCCATCGGCCAATGAAGCCACTCATCACATTTCAAGCAGGAAGGTGTGCGTAGGGGTGGGACCTAGAAGCTCTGAAGATAAACTGAACTAGGAAGGACATCTTTAAAGCTTAAAAGGTATGCATGCTTACAAGGTAATATAAGCCAATGGGTTCACGTTATTGAAGGCAGTTCAACAATAATGAAATAACGAAAATGATAAGGACAGGCTGTCTGTAAAATTTCACATAAGCAACCATAAAATGTGAGAGTCCAACTCCTTTTCCTCCAGTGGGTCCCGTCTCTTGAATTCTCTCAAATGATAGATAAAAATCCTGGTGTTGTAGGTTACCCATTGACATCAGAGTGGCCGACGCTGAATTCTGCAGCAGCGAGCGTTATCTTTAGTGGCGGTGTGGGGAGGAATTTTTTAATTCCAATATTAACAGTTTTATTATTTATGGTAGTTTGTTTATAGAAAATTAAAATATTCCACATTATATTTTCTGTTGCTATTCATCATGTTATAGCAACAACTTACTGATTAGCTTTAATAATTTATAGCACCAGCTTCCATGAGACCTGAAAATTATTTCCTGAGTTCCTCCACGATCAAAAGGTTAGGAAAAGCTGCTTTAGAAAGCTTACCTTCCCCTGCTGGAATGTCAGGTTTCCTTTGTAAAGATCTGATGGGAGTTCTTGTCCCTAGAACTGCAGTTGTGCAATGCATGTTAAGGGTCCAGGGTCATTTGGTCATGACCCAGAGAGAGCCTTTATATACTGTATATGAGTTGTCTTACCCTCCAACCGATTTGAATATCTTTCTTTCCAATTTTGAGAACCAAGCTGGCCCAAATTAACTATTTTCATTACTGAGCAATGGTGCTGCTGTGTGTTATAATGTATCGTTATAGCATTAGCCACATACAGAACGCAGCTCTCTGTTATGGCAGAAGTACAGGCAACTTCCAATCTGCTAGGGGAAATTAAAAAAAGTCAGGCTCAGACTTTCCATCAGTTGCCAGTATTAAAGTGAGTCTGGCTGAGTGCGTCTCCCTATTCAAGATGAAGCCCTGTATTTTTACCAATAAATACAAGGCTTCCAATGGTTGGCTAAGACGAAGAGGCAGGTAGATGACACCATGATTTCCACCTCAGTATGGAAGTCTTGTATTCAATGATCAAAATACAGGGCTTTATCTTGAATGGGGAGACGCACTCAGCCCGACTCACTTTAATCCTGGCAACTGATGGAAAGTCACCCGTAATAAACACAGAGCTACATACAGTGGCTGTATTGCTTAGTAATGAAAATAGTTTGTTTGGGGTAGCTTGGCTCAAACTATTTAAAGAGCATTGAAACCTGGAATTCTACTTATTGAAAATAGTCTAATGCCGCGTACACACGGTCGGACTTTTCGTCTACAAAAGTCAGACGGACGCCGACGGACTAAAGCCAGCTGACAATCCGATCGTGTGTGGGCTTCCCTGGACTTTCAGTGGACTTTTCCAGCCGCAAATCTGACGGACTTTAGACTTGAAACATGCTTCAAATCTTTACGTCGTAACTACGCCGGACCCAGATATCCGCTCGTCTGTATGCTAGTCCGACGGACAAATCCCACGCTAGGGCAGCTATTGGCTACTGGATATCAACTTCCTTATTTTAGTCCGGTGTACGTCATCACGTACAATTCCTTCGGACTTTTGTGTGATCGTATGTAGGCAAGTCCGTTCGTTAGAAAGTCTGCCGCAAGTCTGCCGCAAGTCCGCCAAAAGTCCGTCGAAAGTCTGTCGGACGGGCTGTCGGACTTTATGTAGCCGAAAAGTCCGACCGCGTGTACGCGGCATAACAGATTCTTCCATCTGCTCTGTACAGCGCAGATGGAGGAATCTCCAGCTGCGGCTATTGTATTCCAATGGCTGCAGCCAGAGCCTGTAAGTATACCCGAACAGCAACTGCATCTGATTGGATTCAATTTTTTAATTGAAAACTGTTAAGAAAAGGGTGGCCAACTGGGCCACCTACAAAATTGGCTGAGATTTGTATAGTGTATACCCAGTTTTACACAGTCACTCCACCAGAAGGGCTGTAAAAAGGAAAGATGATAAACAAGACCCAGAAATATAATTTTTACAAATTCCAGTCCAGTCTGCTGTTTAACAGCCGGGAAGAGGAAACTATGGAACTAGTGTTTATGTAGCAAACTATATGGGCCACCTATTCCCTAACCAAGGAAAATCCCCAGATGCCTGGAGTTCAGCTTTAATATAACTTTGGTGTTAATCATTCTGCTGAGCAATGTTTTGATCAGATAAATTAATGCGTCTTTCTTTGTATAAATATTTTCCAGATGCCTTGTGCTGTTAGTTCTTCCATATAAATTTTATGCCTCTGGTTCCCTTTTATCCCTGCCATTCTCACCTTCACATCATCTCATGTCTCACAATCTTTCCCTTCGCTCCCTCTCTTCCTCACTAGACTGTCCACACTCAGCAGCCTAGATTATCGCTGATTACGGCCATCGTCTATGTTTTTTTAATACGTCGCCAGCAATGTGAGCTGGGACAGGCAAACATAAGGAAACTTTAACATATGAAGTAAGAAATGTCAGATCGTCTTAGATATAAACAGCAGAAGAGGTGGGTCATTCTAAGAGCACGATGGCTTATTGCCAAATTAATGTTGTTTTTCTGGTCAAAGAATAATCTTATCTAGAGAATTCGCAGGGAGCAAAGAAACAGAAATAGTAATTATTAGCATTAAAGATCTAATAAGGTGTTGTGATAAGAAAAAGCAAAATAAAAGTTATATTAAATATTAAAGAGGATCTTAAAGTGTATTTTTAGACCCAAACGCTTAAATGAACTTTGTTGCTTCCCGAAAACTTTGCCCAAAAAGTATCTTGTATAAGGAAAGCATTAATACTCTCTATTCCACTGCCAGTTCCTTGGATCTTTGCTCTCCTTACATCTGCCTCCGGCAGAATCTTTACGTTTGACAATTGCCAGAGTGTCATTAATGTGTGCCTTTTATATCCGCCTGGAGTTTAGCTTTAATATAACTTTGGCATTACTCATATTCGCTTGAGCAATGTTTTGATCGGATAAATTAAAGCGGCTTTCTTTGTATAAATAGTTTCCAGACGCCTTGTGCTTTCATTTCTTCTATAGAAATGACATGTCTCTGGTTCTCTTTTTATCTCTGCCATTGTCACTCTCACATCATCGCCGCCACCATCATCTCATCACATCATTGCCATTGTCTCATTGCATCATCAGCATACCTTCGCCATCATCATCATCATATCAACATCAACATCATCATCATATCATCACGATCATCATTATCATATCATCATCTTTTCATCATCATCTTATTGCATCATCATCACCATATGATCACCATTATCATTTTATTACATCATCATCACCATCACCACTGCCACATCATCATCATATCATCACCTCACCATCATCAACTCAATACATCATCATTACATACTGTATTATCACCATCGTCATCGCTGCCCATTGTGGTTTCATCTGCCAGCCCCTTTCTCACTTCTGTGCCCTGTAGAGATGTATAGGCCAGCAGGACTGTATTTACAGTATTGGCAGTCATGGGTGAGTGCCTAGGGCAAGAAGGATAGAGGGAGCAGAAGATTACCTCAAAATTAGCACTTTTTGATTTTCTCAATGTGACTTTCTCCTAATTTTGTTTCTGCTTATACCTACCTCTCAGAAGTGTATATATAGGGGTCGAAATTGCGCACCAGCCCCATGCTTTAGGGGGCCCATGTAGCTCCCATTTGTTTCTACACCTGGATAGATGTAGGGCAGCATATAGAGGAACTAATGCCCTCCATTATACTCCTGCAGCTGCTGAAAGCCAGCTTTTCCTCCTCTGAAAAAACTGCCGACACCATCCACTGCTCTGCTGACCCCATCCACTGCCTTACTGACAACGTCAAATGCTCTAATGACCACGTCCACTGCCCTAATGACCACATTACCTGCATTGCTGACAAAGTCCACTGCCATACTGACACTGTCCACTGCTCTACTGACTGACATCACAAACAATCCTACTGACACTAGTGGAAGAACTACCAGGGTTGTAAAGCTCGCGTTTGCGTCCAGGCCCTGGCATTTCACCACCGTGGGGGGGCCTGGTGCAAAACATGTAAAAGAATCCCACTGCAGGACAATAATAAAGAGCACTGGGCCCAGAGGAAAGGGCCCTAGACTTGGAGGGAAGGGCCCTTTTTGGGGTGAGGGGGGCCCTTCATGGTTTCTTGCACTGGGGCCCTGAAGGTTTTGGTTACGTCTCTGCTACCTCTGGAAATTTGTGGCTAAATTCAGTAAAAAAACTCTAGGAGGAAGATGGTGCAGAGGTTGTTGAAAGGAGGCACAAGACCCTCTACAGTTTAGGGAACACAATACTATCTCTCCTTTTTTACCTCAGTGGCCTGTACAGATGAAAGGTAGCTCTGCATAGGAGTCGCTGTCGGGTATCATGTGGCAGAGCCTGGCGTGTAGAGGGAGACCTCTCATACAGCCCTGGCTGTCCCAACTCCAGTGGCCGCGAGAGCGCAATGAGGTAAGAGTGCTTGCAGGATCTTCCGTTGGCCGCAGAGGTGTGTGGCAAGTGCGTCACCAGAGCTGGGCTTGATGGTTGAAGCAGCGGATGGCAGCAGGAACAGTAGATGTAGAACCACAGTGGATGCAGGACCAGTGTGACCAGACACCATGCAGAGCAAGACAGACGGATAACTGGATGCAGGCTCAGATACGCCAGGTTAGTAACAGATGATCAGAGACAAGCATAAATGGCAGGCAGAGAATGGTCAATGTGCAGGCAGAGGTTGGCAACAGGATATCAGGCAGATGAGAGATATGACAAAGTTTAAGGGCAAGCTGAGGTCAGGTTATGTGGAAAGCAAGCGTGGTCAGTATAAGCCAGGTCAAACACAGTAATCAAGCAGAGATCACAGGAAAAGGTATACAGGTAAAGCTGCATATCAGACAGCGAAGCACTAGTGCAGCTGTTGCCCTTATATAGGTCATTTGGTGCCAGCATTAATGGTTAACAGGCACGTGCATTTTACGCATTGGCGTTACCCTATGCCCGGAAACATGGGCACCTGCAGATGCATGTCTACGCATGCCTCTGCCTAGGAGCTTTGACTGCACTATGGCCAGCACATCCCCGACAGTCCCTCTGTTGCAACCAATAACTCGTTCTAGAAGTACTTTTACCAAAATAATTACATGACCCAAGGGGCCCTGCTCGTACTATTGAGTGTCAGCATTTGAGTCTACCTAGGGGAGTATGCTGTCTAATACAACCCTAGTGGATGAAGCGGGCAGTCAGGGAACAAGCATCCAACTAACCTAGAAGTGTCAGATGTGAAGAATGCAAAGATCCCGAGACTGGTAGTGGGATAGTCGAATATTGATGCTTTTCTTTTACATGGTGCATTTAATTGCAATATTCTTTGGAAGGAAGTCACTTTAAGATGATATTTTCAAATATATTATTTTTAAATATTTTTGATTACTTTAACTATTATAAATGAAATTTTTAGGTCAAAATGGGCCCCCATTGCAGCCACTAAGTCTACTATCTTGCCTGTTAAAGTTGGAACTATTAGCATGAACAGCTTTTAAAATGAATTAATGTTGCCATCCTGGTCATACTGTACAGGAATAGATTCACTGAAGGTTCATTTTTGAGTGGAAGCCAGCTAAGCTTTTAGTAAATTTTCAAAATTATGATAGAAAGCAGCAGTATTTTAAGGAAATTCACACAGGCACAGGGAGAACATTCAAAGACCAGGGCCTGAATCCGGGACCTCAGTGCTGCAAAGCCACAGTGAAATTAAACAATTCACAGAAAGTTGTCTGTTCTCTATACATACAGGTTTTGATTAATTGTGCAGATAGTTTAAAGTGTATGTCCAGGCAAAGCTAATTTCTTAGATTTGGATAAAATGGGGAAGGGTTATAACACCTGCCATGTTTTTTACTACTTACAGTATATATAACAATACTTTTATTTAGTGGAGTAAGGAGTAGAAGCAGCCACTGATGGACCACTGCGCAAATCAAGTTCAACAATATCAGGTCTTTGACTTATAACAAGTGCACACAAAATGTATCTTTTTTTCAAGTTTTGATGAAGCGGGCAGAAGTTCAACCCCTAAATTGCAAGGAATTTATAAACATTACATCAATGTAACACTTACCTCCGCAGGAGCTGCTGGTGATGATGGCTTCTCTCCTCTGCCAGGACTCTTAAAACTTCTTGGTCCCCACTGGCACACAAGGTTATAGGTTGAAGGCCGCCCACACCTGCGTTAGTATGCTACACTCTATAACACTACACAGAAAATAGGCTAAGCAGCTGGTGGTAGATTAAATGAATGCACTAAAGCAATGCAGTTAAACAATGCATAATATCATTGAACAAGCAAATGAACAGATGCTGTACTAGGTAAAGCAAACACCAGCCCATAAGATGGCGATCATCGGAACTATAGCTATGTTTAACCAAGTTATAACCAGTGCAATCATGGTTAAAGTATCAGCTTTGACTAACCCTAAAAGAGGAAAGGGTCCTTGGGTGCACATTATGCATACAGTCCCAATAGCGGGATAGCGGGTGGGCCTATGAGTTCCTGATGGGTACTCCTAGAGGTGATTGCAAAGTACCTGGCACCTAGATGTTAGTGATGGCTGGCTTTTGTCGAGGCCCTTCTGTGGGTGGTGCATGCGTAGCTGTCCCTTTAAGAGTGTGTGATTAAATGGCTGATGGACTGCTAAGTAAAGAACAGTCACTGATGTGTTAACTGTGTGAGTAGTAAAGGAGTAAGTGTTGTATTTATTTGCACTCACCACTCCTGGCAAGTGACAGGTCTGGTTCCATATGCCTGGCGGACAGCCGTTCCAGAAGTCCTAGTCCTCATGATTGGTTCTTCACTGGCTCAGTCTCCCAGCTCTGGTGTAGGTACTCACACAGCAGCAGGTTTCAAGAAACAGTAACTCTCTGTTGCTCAGTCCTCAGGCTTTATGGGTGCTGACCAGGGCTCAGTCTCTCACAGGCTCCGACAGACAATGCAGCAGGTCTGCGTGCTCCAGGTCCAAGCTGCAAAAGACCCGATCTCTCTCAAAATGCCCAAGCAGTGATTCCAAGCACCCTATTCTGTTGCTTTAAACAGTGCTTTTCTGGGACTACATATACCAGTGTCCCCTGTGGCTACACAGTAGCTTGGCGGGGATGGGGGGGTTACAGGCACAAACACACAGATGCAGAGTTCCAACGCTGAACAGCCACTGTGTTACTGCTTACGGCATCGGGGTTATGAGCGGAGGACCAGGCAGCCGGTTGCACCCGGCTACATCAACAAATAAACTTGTGTTTGGACTTCAAAATTACAGTGTGCTGCTTACATTTCTTAACTTGCTCAAATTTGTGACGGTGTGATTTTTGTAGATTTTCACCACTTCCTGTCTGGTGAAACCGCCATTAACAGGATAGGAAATGAAGGTCTATCTTCCTAATGGAACCTTGGACGGGAGTAGGGTTGCCACCTTTTCTTCAAGTCAAACCCGAACACTTTAGCGGCGCACAGCAATTTTTTTTTATTGTATAAACTATACATATATTTTGCTATTAAATAACATTTCTAATCATATGAAGTTAATAACAAGTGTCCCCCTTTATATCAGAGTCCACAGAGTTCCCCTTTTACTTTTGGACTTGCAGAGTTCCCTTTCACTGTAAGGGGGGACTCTGCAGACTCTGATGTAAGGGAGAACTCTGGGGACTCTAACATAAGGGATGCTCTGGAAACCCTGATTTTAGGGGGATCACTGAGAACTCTGATGTATGGAGAGGACTCTGATGTAAGGGAGAACACTGTGGCCTCTGGTGTAAAGGGGAACTCTGATGTAAGGGTTGCGCTGAGAACCCTGATTTACCTTAGTGTACTTCAGTGGCAGGAGAGAGAAGGGGGGAGACTTCACCCCTTGGCAGTCAGCACCTCTCATCCAGATCTATCTGAGGCTGCTGGGCTTCAAATGTCCATCCCCAACTTTCCTTTTCTAAAGGCACAGCACCGGGGATTGGAGTGTGGGCAGACACAGGGGTAGGGATGGGGGGAAGAGGTGCAGATTGAGCCCTCTCTCCTCTCCCGTCTGTGTGTTTGGGGGGGAGACTGTTAGTGTTGGCTTTGGGCAGTGTGAAGGAGGGTAACAGACACTCTCAGCTTAGACAACTGCAGCCAGCAACCCTGCTGGGAAGCTATAGTCCATTCTGAATAATGTGTCCGGGTTTCAGGCAGTTTGAAACCCGGACGCATGATTCCAAACCCGAACTGTCCGGGTGAATCCTGGACAGGTGGCAACCCTAGACGGGAGTAAAACGTGAAAGGAGTTCTAACCCTTACACATTCTATCCCAAATTAGACAAAAAAGGTTTGGCTTCACATTCAGTTTAGGGATTACAAGTGCCTACTCTTGCTTTTTAAATTTTTATTTGTCTCTGTTAATTGCAAGTGGTTTTCTTCTGATTAGTTTCAATCTGACTGACTGCGTGGTTCTTTTTCTTTCCAGTCCGCAGACATAATGTGAACTTTTCACTTCTTCCTTCCTCTTCTCTTTTTATTTGCACATTCTTGCTCCTTTACAGCAAAACATCTGATCTTCTTCCAAGATGGTTGCACTGGGGGGTGGACACAAAGTCTGCCAATCAAAACAGGACATGTAAACGAAGCCAGAAAGAGAGACACAAAAATGACCAATAGCTGAGAATTACCCTGAGCACAGCGCAGAAACCAAATGTGAATGTCTAACTTTTTCCTATGGCAAGGTCTGGCTCCATCACAAGCGTTTCTGGCTGATTTACATGTGTTCTGAGTGCAATCAACATTTCATTTTTATAAGGGCAACAATAAGACTATAATGTAGCTACTTCTCAAAAGTAACACGCTGATCGGAATTTATCAACATATTTATAGTCCTTTCTAAAGCCTTATAGGTTTTGATTCCATTTTCGGGACAAATTAATGCGTTTCTGTAAACATCCATACCAATACACATATCTCAAAAACATACAAACAAGTAAGAAAAAGTAGATATGGGCTCCACCTTCCTCCCGATCCTCATAATAATATAGAGTTGTTTCAAAAATGCTTGGAAATGCATGAAACATAGACCATGGCAGCACTTAATTAATTAAAACCACATACAATACCTTTATTGACCTAGATTAAAATCGACATACATGAGACAACACATAATGAATAAAAACCTGCCTACTACCAGATCACCACCTATTATGGCAAATCCAGTATTCTCTTATATCTCTCTCTATGCTTTAGCGGTGGCCACCTAAAATTACCAGCTATAAATGAACTATCTGGACTGGCTGCTAATCCTTCAACAAGATGATATGAGGGTGAGACAGTTGGAACATCCCACTGAATCCATAAATATACTATGTCATTACAAAAAAAACACATGAATAATGTTAATCAATGGATATCACCCCCCCCCCCCACCCCCACATTTAGGATGCAGATATATATTATTAATGAATGTAAAGTACAACAGTATACTAAATGGTAACTCTAGTAATTACATATAAAGGAGTAAGAAGGGGGAGAACACCAAAACTATATATCTGGTTGTGTGGACAACAGTAGCAGGGCGAGTTGTATAAAGAAAGCAAGTACTACTCAATTGGTTTGAAAAGTTTACTTGAAGTTTGCCATCAAACATTCCAATGTTTTGGGACACCTTTATCAAGGAAGCAGTACTAACATAGTGGGTGAACTTTTTCATCAGAGAAAGATTAAGGTAGACTTGGAGCCCTAGGCAAGGTAGCAGATTTGCCTCCCCTCAACCATTCAATTACACTGATAAGGATTGTACGAGGCAAGCCATAGATTATGCGATTTTCTTTCCACGGGTTGCTCCATTCCCCCATCAACACAGTCAGTGTTGATGGGGGAATCACTCCCGTAGAGCTATTAAGTTCTCCTGGCAGGGGAGGCTGGGAGCCAGCCCTGCCAGGAGAACACAGTTATTGTGTACAATCAGCCCTCCCATAGCTGGTTTGAACTGGCTGAGATTTGAACCATCTATGGCCAGCTTAAGGCACAGAGAAGCTGTGCCATTTGCAAATCCAGTACCAGCATTGCCCCATCAGGCACCAACTGCCTAAAAGTACATCATCCCTTGTGAAATAGCAGGCAGGTGAAAGGCAAGCTCAGACATCTTGTGTTCATGTCTGTATAATTCTGTCATTAGGTCTGTTTATTACAGTGATTCGTGCCAAGCGCCAGGTGATACCAGCTGTAGTGGTATCTTTGAATGTGCTCTTGTGATCCATGTACCACTTGCCATGTTTACTGTTGAGAGTATGAAAGTTGCAGCTGCACCCCTGGACATCTACTAGGCCCTGGGCTTCTGCTGCAGGAACTGACAATTTAGAGCAGACCCTTTATTCATGCTAGAGAATTTTTTTTTTAACAAACTTTATTTTTTGATGTTCACATTAATTCCCAAATGATTCTAAAGCTAAGCCTTCTTTGTAATATTTTGAAGAACCCTGTAAACATTTCTCTTGCACATGGGTCTTTTCCCTGATTTCATTAGCGCCTGGCAGGTGTATGTGTCTCTTGGCTTCAGTGTAGTTGGCATAATTTGGATGCTGGATCCCCATAAATGGTATGTAATACTGCTAATCATTTCTGTGTGCTGTAAAGTCTATGGTTTCTTTGGAAGCATAAACATTTGGAATCAAATGGCCTTAAGTAAAGGCCGTACATGTTATAGTCCAAGGGACAGAAACTTCTTTTCCTCTATGTAACTTGTGTTCTAGATTCTGTCCGTAGAGATGGTGATGGTGAATCCTTTTATTTAAATGTCTTTTAAAGAGGAAGTGCATGCGCACGGGAGCAGCCGGTCACGGCACACGCTCCTGAAGAAACAACACGGGTGGTCGTTCCTTCAGAGTGCTTGCGCTGATGACATCATCGGCGCAGTATACAGTAAATATCTCCTAAACGGCACACGTTTAGGAGATATTTACAGTACCTATAGGTATAGGTAAGCCTTATTCTGAGCTCACCTATAGTTACAAATTACACAGGGAGGGTTACAACCTCTTTAAATTATATGCCAATACGCAAAATGTTTAAACAAGTTGTGCTATGCTGTTGATTTTTTAAATTATTATTCTTTTCTTTTATATAGCTGTCTTTGTTGCTAATATTTACCCATAATCTCTCTTCTGAATGCCAATGTTTGAACCTGGACAGGATTTGAGTAGAATGCCAGAGTTCATACAAAAGAGTGGAGCTAACACAGTGTTTGTGTTCTTAAAATTTTTAGTGAGAGAGAATCAGTAACTAAAGGGAATCTTTCATGAAAGGTAAGTCAAGATATAGATTCCAAATGTTGAATGTGACTCTGTCTCTAAATTAAATATGTAAAAATCCTACCCCGCGAATGAAGATAGGTAATACTCACCTGTCCCGCTTCGCTTGTCATGTATCTCTTCTGTAATCAAGGAAAAACACAGATTGAATGATCTTTACATTTTATTGCATATTTATCTTAATAGTATAATAGCAGATAATAGTGTAATTTTAATACTTCAGAACCAGTTCCTGTCCAGTTATGTTGGGTGGAGAGTGAAGGAAACATTTTCTTCATTTGTGCCTGTCATAATTTGAGGCATAAATGAAATGTGCCCTCATACGCTGCAACATCAGGTCCTTAGCGGAGGACACAGTTTCCCTGTCATCCCTACAGCACACTTTTTTTCACCTGGGTCTCTAGGTCTCACTATTGACATATGCTGTGAAATTTGGAATTGTTCAACTGTTATAGGCCTTCAGATCACTATCCTGTTATAGTGCCAGAGGTACTCTAAAAGGGGGCTACAGAAATGGCATGAAAAAAGCATGTGTAGTAACTCCTTACCACTGAGAGGTAAAAGACTTACAGGTGGCCTAGAGGGCTAGCGTTTTGGAGAGCGTTTTGGATCTCAGGGTCTGGTCCTTGGTGTATGGCTGGGAAAGTTGGGATCCAGGCACTCTTCGGGAAGAAGATCCTCTCTTCAGCCCAGGGCTATTGAGGTCCACTCCAGCTCTAGATTGGTTTCCTGGGCCATCAACACATGGCTCATGCTAACACCAGGTTCAAACAGCAATTCTTCACTTCACACAGGCCTCCTCCCAGGGAAAAGCCCCAGAAAGAGAGAGTTATGGAAAGGTGTTGCAAACATTTATCATCTTCCCAACCCATACCTGTCAATTCTGCTCCCCATTGGCCTGGTCAGATAAATATTCATAACCCAGAGAGTTGACCCTCCTGCACTGCTTATTGGAACCTCCTTCCAGCTACAGGTGGAGCCAATTAACCCCACTGGGTTTAGGGAAGACCTGCAGAGTGCAGAAAGGTAAATACCAGCTAAGGCTGGTTATAGGCCAACCACAACACTTGGGAATCAATTACTTAGGGTTAGTTGGAGACTCCTTTGAGACATTTAGACTTCCTTTACAAGTGCATCAGACCTGAAGTTGACCTCATTCTGCCCTGCATTTGACCTGTTTCCCATAAAATTTCCTGGAATGTAAAACCCGTCTGATGTGAAAAAAAGCCAGTCGACTCAGGCTCTTCAACAGGGGTTGTCATTTTGATCTGAATTGGAAAAGTGATAGGGTCTTTTTTTCAAATCCCTTTTAATCATCACTTTATGATTTAAAACCTTTGTACTGTTTGGGTTAATTGACTTGTTCTTCTCTCTGTGCCAGCCTGAACTGCCAAAGACTGAGAGCAGCTATATTGTTAGAGGATTGCAGTTCACCTCATGTTAGTTTTGTTTCAACCACAAGCATTGCAATAGCGCATGCTATGTCCCAATTTTCAAGACACTAATATTTTCTTTGGGTTTTACTTTGCATTTCCCTTGTTTAGCTTTCCAAGAATTTTGAGGTACTCTTTGGTCGCCTTGCCTTGAAAACTACACTTGCTGCAAAAACATCAAATTGGAATGAGGTATTACAGAAGGTCATTAGTGAGGGTTTTTAACGATGGTCTATTGATGATCTTAAAAAAAGATGTTATAATGTCATTAAAGGTACAAGGAAAAGTCACCTTTTCTTTACAATGAAATACAGGAAACTGGAGGTAGAAGTTGATCTAGATCTACTGCCCATTAGTAACCATGAGTATGTTAAAGGTTATGTTTGTGGACTATAAGATGTATTTTCAGGCAAAAATATAATTTATATCACTGGGGCTAGAAGGGAGGTCAACTTTACAGCACACAAACACCTTTTAAAGATATTGTATATGGGCAAGACTACGACTCTTGTGATCATTTCAAGTAAAAGTGAAGGCAAAATTTTATTTTTAGATGAATTTGTTTTTACTGTCTTCGTCCCCTTGGGGAGATTTCCATTTGCTTTCTGTCTCTAAGACACAACAGGAAATGCGATCAAATCCATCCAAATTGAGGTGTCATGTGTCATGTGTTAGAAGATTCTATAATGCCCTGAGATCAGTGGGAGGAGAAATGCCCAGCATTGGTGGTCTGGAGAAGAAAAGATGCCCAGCGTTGTTGGTCAGGAGAAAAAAAGATGCCCAATTTTAGTGGTCATTAGGAAGATTTTTGTCAGTGGTCTGTAGCACAGCCCCCCAAGGGACTGCTTGGAATTACCTGCTCATCTGTATGGATATGACCTGGTGAACATTCCAACCCACCTGACACTCTGGGTTCCTTATATCACTGTAGAGTAATAAATCAGACAACTCTGTGTGTTTATGTTCTGAGAATATTTAGTTGAACCAATTAAAGGAGATGTTGTCACAAAAAGGAGGTGATAGATCTGCTGAGTTTTAGGCAACAGCACCAACTTAGCAAAGGGATCCCTCCGAAAGACACAAGGCAAAATATTAACAAATGGCAATATGATATACACACTACACACACAAGAAATAATGCTACCCCCTAAAGGGATGTTTCAGCTAACAGATTATACTGACACTCTGCAGAAGATGGAACCTGGCCAGCCTATACTGCTAAGGAGAGAGCAGGTCTAGAAGTAATAATATAATGGCTCTTGTATCAGCAATAGCATCAATGTCCCCGTTGCAGATCTGGTCTTCACTGGCGTGTAGGAGCTGGTTAACTGTAATCCGATTAGGTGTAGTAGGAAGAAATAGGTTTCTTTGTTGTGAAGAAGGCTAAAGATGTCTAAGCACAGTGTTCAAATAGATTCAGTAGAGCATTCCTAAAGTAAAGATGTCTGTGCAAAGTGTCCCAGTGAAAATGTGACAAAGGATGGTTAAAGGTTGGGCGACTACCCTTTTACCACCGACCAGACCGATGTCTTCTGGACAGTAACTCGTGTAGCGAGACTCGTGCAGCAGATCCGCCGTCTCTCCCGATGTGAAGCTTGGTATACCGACTGGCATGCGACCAGAGTGGTGCTGGATGGATGTCTGATGGCAAGCGGCAGCACTAGGTTCCTCAGGTATGGGTTGGAAGGTGGTACTCCGCGTGGTAGGCCTCGACCCCTCTCTCCATGCACGGAGAGATCTGCCTTGCCTCAGGCCCAAGAGGAAGAGAGCTCCGCGCAGGCTTTTGCTTCTTTTATAGCTACTCCCAGCAATCTTCCTAATGGCAGCAGAGATCCCTGGGATGTGTAGTCCAGGCACATAATTATACAAAGCAATTATCTGACAGGTGAACTACTCATCCCACAATCCTTTTTGCTTGGCAACAAATATGAGGGAAAGGCGATGCTTTGAAATACCAGAGAGTACGGTGCTTTACGCTTATAGTCCATATTGCAACAGGTCAATAAAAAAATCTAAGTGTAAAGTCAGTGGTCAATGGGAAGAAAAAATGTTCGGTGTTAGTGTCCATGTACCAAGAATGCTCTGACATTGGTGGTCAGTGGGGGAAAAAAAAAAACAAGTGCATTTGTGTCAGTGGGGTTTGATAGGGGGCATTGGTGCTCGGTGGGGGGTGAGGGGGCCACAGTGGTGTTTAAAGGAAGTGGAGAGGCATTGGCAGAAAGAACTGTTGTTCTGAGCAGGTCGTGGGGGAACAATGGTCCCTAGCAAGGGTTGGGAACATACAATGATGCAGAGTGGGGGATGAGGGAGAACAGTAGTGCCCAACAGGGAGTGGGGGAAGAACAATAGTTCTTCCCCTACTAACCAGGTGGGCACAGAATGAAGCATCGGCTCCAGATACTGTGACAGCAATAGCTATCAAACTGCAGCTGTCAGCACCACAATGGTGCCACACATGAAAACTGGCTCTCCAAAGATTATTAAAGCTGCCAAGCTGTGGCCCAGTGGAAGTAATGCTGCATCCCATCGGTTGAGAAACCCTGCTTTAGAGGGCTCTGGAAAAGAAGGGACTTCAGCTAAAGAGGTACAGCTCATGTGGCAGGATTTGAGCCTAGTCTCTTCAGTAGGCTTGTGTAAAGGTTTATTGCCACTTCAAATTCAGGTACAGCTAAACTTGTGCATGGGAGGTTGGGGCCTGCCTAACTTGCTTGTGGGAGAGCTGTCAAACAATGAGAGAGGCAAAGAGGGGAGAAGAAGGAAGGGAAAGGAAAGAAAATTTTCTGGAGAAGGTGTGGTGTGCCCAGAGAGAGATAAATTGCTGATTATCTGTCTGTGACAGGGTGAGTGCTGGGGAAGTGTTGGTATCTACTTTACAGTGTCTTGAAAAAGTATTCATACCCCTTGGAATTTTCCACATTTTGTCATGTTACAACCAAAAAAGTAGATGTATTTTATTAGGATTTGATGTGATAGACCAATACAAAGTGGCACATAATTGTAAAGTGGAAGGAAAATTATAAATGTTTTTCAAAATCTTTTACAAATAAATATCTGAAAAGTGTGCCATGCATTTGTATTCATGGTAGCCAAAAGGGTCAAAAAACTTACTGATAAGCTGGTGAAGTCTGAATTCACTAGAACAACGCCATGTAACTGGCTAACCGATCTCCCGAAGCTCAAAGGAGTGGGAAGTGCCATATTTGTAAACTGGTAGATCGAACAGATACCTTTGATGACTCAGGCATGCGGAAAACATATAAGATAAAGCAGTTCTTTAACTGCAACACTGCACGAGTTCTGTACATGCTGGAATGTCCTTGCCACAAAAACTATGTGGGCAAGACGAAACGCCCCCTCAAAGTTCGTATCGGTGAACACCTGTCCAGTATCCGTGGAAAGGATGACAAATCACCGATTGGTCAACACTTTGTTAAATATCATAATGGGTAAATTAATGGCCTGCAAGTTAAGGGCATTTTTGCACTTAAACTACCCAGCAGAAGAGGAGACTTTTCTAGAGAGAAAAAGAATGGATATATCGCTTGGGAACGATGGCTAAGATATCATTGAATAGTCTCCCTTGCCCCATTTGCTTTTACTGTCCCTTGTGGTATTTGCGGTATTGACTAAACAGACGTTATCTAACATATGGATATATGATCTTAGGAATTAATTCAAAAATGGGTATGTCAGCAGGCAAAATAATAGTTATAAAAACTCTTGACAAGATGTATATGTTTCCTGTGAATATTGGGATTCCCACATGGTACCAATCACCCACTAGATGGCAGTATGCTGCCCTTACTCCCTGCACACTGAATTGGACCCTATAAGGGGTTAACAACCTAAGCCCAAGGACCGGGCGTACCCCCCAATTAATTTATAATTAGAAAACATTGTAAAATGTTTAAAAGTGATGAACATACGGGGGCACGCAACTCTGAGGAAGTCCACACCACCTAATGGATGAAACGCGTCAGTGCATCCAGCTGCACACACCCTGGTTCACCCAGACACCTGCCGTCTTCCCTTCATCTGGTGGTGCCCGACGCTGTTGGCCACGCGTCCACCTCGTCATGCTGAGACTGAGAGGAATTGCACTGAGTCGGTGCCTACTTCAACTCCAGTATCGCCCTGATTCGATCCATTGGGAATCACACAGTCTGGTGGAATTAACCCACTCAACTGGCGGCCGTATCAGTGGGAACTGAGGCTCCTACCCCATCGATCGAAGCTCCTGAATACTTGTGATTTTCTCACCTGGAAAGCTCTCTAAATGGCGGAGAGAAGGGGGTGAAGTGAGCGCCCTGCAGACTGCCGTGACTATCCTATGATTCTATTAATCCCCTGCCTGGCATATCAAGATTGGTCCTGGAACCAGTAGTGGAAACCCCCTCCCCTCCAAAGGAACTGTGTGTAAGCACTGCCAGTGACACTCCCTACTGGGGCTCACAATTACATCCTTTAGCGCTACCCCCTTCTGGAGGGAACTTAGTGGGGAGCCTATAAACGTCAGAGGAAGATACAGTGTACCATTGATATACATAACCACAGCCGCTATTGAGAGGGCTATAGGTAAATGGTGAAAGCAGATGTCCACACTGTTTGTGTATACAGTAGCCATGCAAAGGCTGACACCACCTGGTTTCCTGCACTTTCACACCACCTGACCACTAATGGTAGCAGATGATGGTTTCTGTTATTTTTGAAGTGCGAGTGAACCTGGGGTATGTGTGCTTTTAAGTGGCAACATTGTCTCTTAATTATTTTTATCTTCTGTGTAGTCTGTGAATTTGTCATGACATTGTAGGACTTAAGCCCAGGCTTCTGATAACTCTCCCTCTTCCAGTTCTTGGAGTAAATGGCCTTACCGCCTTATTTATTAACTTATAAATCAACATAAATATATCATAAATAACCATAACTTTTAATAATAACTTTATTAGGGGAAATGTAATATCAAACAACTAGAACCCTGGTCACTGCGAACAACTTCTTTACTTTAAGCCTACCAGTTGGAAACCCCTGACTCGGAGGCGGTGCCCCAACTTTCCCAGTGACCTAACCTTTTACCTCTTCCAGGTTAACCCCTCGTAGCCTGATAGTACCCAACATCAACCCCCATCCTTCCATGGATGGGTACCAGAACAACCCCCATCCGATGGATGGGTACCATAAAACAACCCCCATCCCCTGAATGGGTACCACATGTTTCATACATGTAACGTATAAGTTATCCTATTCCAGGAAACCAACACTGCCAAACCCAGGGCGGATGGGTGGGAATCTCTTCCTCCACCGCTCTCCGACTGACGTCACTTCCCTCTCACTGATCTACATCCCCTGTACTGCGACTTAACTGGCCCCTCCCCCTTTTCTAAAAGGGGAAACCTCCTCTTAAAGTGGCATCTGTGCTGTCCAGCACTGTCATGCCGTCCCTGCGCCCATTGTTTCACCTTGGCTACGGGACTCTCTTTATTTTTGAAATTTGTCATTATTAAAGTTTATTCAACTGAGGTTGAGACTGCGGTTGCCTTATTCCCTTCCTCCACTAAGAACTCCTATGGGCTCCTTCCCAAATTTTTTGTGCTATATAATTGTGTTTGGGAGTGGAAGGTAGTGGCACCACCGGATTCTGTCAGTGAGTGAGTACTCCTCACATTGTGGTTTTACTACTGTACTCTACGTCCGGATCCCTAAGGTGCTTTTTATTGATTTTTGATATTTGTATTCAGCCCCCTTTACTCTGATACCCCTAATTAAAATCTACTGGAACCAATTGCTTTCAGAAGTCACCTAATTGGTAAATAGAGTCCACCTGTGTGTGCCTGTGTGTAATTTGATCTCAGTATAAATACAGCTGTCCTGTGAAGCCCTCAGAGGTGTGTTAGAGAACCTTAGTGAACCAACAGCATCATGAAGGCCAAGGAACACACCAGACAGGTCAGGGATAAAGTTGTGGAGAAGTTTAAAGCATGCTTAGGTTATAAAAAAATCCCAAGCTTTGAACATCTCATAGAGCACTGTTCAATCCACCACCTGAAAATGGAAAGAGTATGGCACAACTGCAAACCTACTGTACCAAGACATGGCTGTCCACCTCAATTGACAGGCCAGGCATTGTAACTCTGGAGGAGCTGCAGAGATCCACAGCTCAGGTGGGAGAATCTGTCCACAGGACAACTGTTAGTCGGGCACTCTACAAATCTGGCCTTTATGGAAGAGTGGCAAGAAGAAAGCCATTGTTGAAAAAAAGCCATAAGAAGTCTTGTTTGCAGTTTGCAAGAATCTATGTGGGGGACACAGCAAACATGTGGAAGAAGGTGCTCGGGTTAGCAAAACGCTATGTGTGGCGGAAAACTAACACTGCACATCACCCTAAACACACCAACCATCCCCACATTGTAACATGGTGGTAGCAGCAACATGTTGTAGGGATGCTTTTCTTCAACAGGGACAGGGAAGCTGGTCAGACTTGATGGGAAGATGGATGGAGCCAAATACAGGGCAATCTTAGAAGAAAACCTGTTAGAGTCTGCAAAAGACTTGAGTCTGGGGCAGAGGTTCACCTTCTAGCAAGACAATGACCCTAAACATACAGCCAGAGCTACAATGGAATGGTTTAGATCAAAGCATATTCATGTGTTAGAATGGCCCTGCCAAAGTCCAGACCTAAATCCAAATGAGAATCTGTGACAAGACTTGAAAATTGCTGTTTACCGACACTCTCCATCCAATCTGACAGAGCTTGAGCTATTTTGCAAAGAAGAATGGTCAAAAATGTTACTCTAGATGTGCAAATCTGGTAGAGACATACCCCAAAAGACTTGCAGCTGTAATTGCAGTGAAAGGTGGTTCTACAAAGTGTTGAAATCCCAATAAAATATATTTAAGTTTTTGGTTGTAACATGACAAAATGTGGAAAATTTCAAGCAGTATGAATACTTTTTCAAGGCACTGTATCTGCACTTCTGCTACACATACCCGTGAGAGTACACAGTTTGATCCTGGAACTACTCAAGCAGCGGTCTGCAAACCTGTTAAAAATGGAGCTGAGGACTGAGCACTGTTTCTTGGAGGTGAAGCGAAGAAAGGAAGGGTTAGCATTTTCACCAAGAGCAATGAAAGTCCATCACATATAAAATTGTCTGCAAAAGGCAATGCTTTATTTCAAGCGGCATTTACAGTGATTGAGCAGTTCTTCGTTACAATTTGTTCTCCCTGCCCACATAATAAGGAAGCAGATTGATATATTGCTTTATAGACACTAAAAGCAGCTGTTTCCAGAACCTGTATTATATTTATATGTATTGTGCCAGAAAGCAATAACAGTGCTGTTTATGGGCATTCACTGTGGAATTCCATTATCATCAGTAGCTAACTTGCCATGGGGCTATATAAAGAGACAGTGACCAATGTTGGTAAAGTGTGTTTGCAGGTGCATATGACTGGGACACTTCCTGCCTTTACACGCACATGAACTTTATTGGCATCCCAGTCTTAGTCCGTAGGGTTCAATATTGAGTTGGTCCACCCTTTGCAGCTATAACAGCTTCAACTCTTCTGGGAAGGCTGTCCACAAGGTTTAGAAGTGTGTCTATGGGAATGTGTGCCCATTCTTCCAGAAGCGCATTTGTGAGGTCAGGCACTGATGTTGGATGAGAAGTTCTGGCTTGCAGTCTCTACTCTAATTATCCCAAAGGGGTTCTATCAGGTTGAGGTCAGGACTCTGTGCAGGCCAGTCAAGTTCCTCCACCCCAAACTCAATCATCCATGTCTTTATGGACCTTGCTTTGTGCACTGGTGCGCAGTCATGTTGGAACAGGGAAGGGCCAACCCCAAACTGTTCCCACAAAGTTGGGAGCACACCTTAAGAGTTCCCTCCACTGGAACTAAGGGGCCAAGCCCAACCCCTGAAAAACAAACACACACCATAATCCCCCCTCCACCAAATGATTTGGACCAGCACACAAAGCAAGGTCCATAAGGACATGGATGAGCAAGTTTGGGGTTAAGGAACTTGACTGGCTTACACAGAGTCCTGACCTCAACCTGATAGAACACCTTTGGGATGAATTAGAGCATAGACTGTGAACCAGGCCTGACCTCACAAATGCATTTCCAGGAGAATGGTCAAACATTCCCATAGACACACCCAACTTCCCAGAAGAGTTGACGCTGTTAGAGCTAGACATGTGCGTTTCGTTTAGTTCCGAATTGAAATTCAGACAAATTTTTGTTTTTCGGAATTCTGGATGTATCCGAATTTCCAAATTACAATAGTACCGAATTTAAACGAATACGAAATAAAATTAGAAAAAAATATTGTTTTCAAATTCGAAACATTTTCGAATTTGGTTTTCCAATTTTCAAAGAGAATACAATAGAATAGAATTTAAAGGAATAGAATAGAAAAAAATAATACACTAGAAAAGAATATAACAGAAAAAAAGAATATAATATAATAGAGTAAAATAGAACAAAATCGAATAGAAAATAAAAGAACAGAATAGACTAGAATATGATAGCAACAAAGAGAATAGAATAGAATAACTTACAGGGACTTCGTTCCAAATCAGGGACAGTCCCTCAAAGTCAAAGACAGCTGGGAGCATTGTTATATAGGAGCTAACACAATGCTCACCAAGTCCTGGAAGGGCCACAGGATATAAACCAGTAGCGGTCAAATTTCTTGATATGGGGGAACTCAAGTGCGGCCACCAACATCACCAAAGGGCCGCACATAAAAGGTAAGTGGTTGTTTAATCTCAGAGACAGCAGACACATAACAGGATAAAGTCAAAGACCATGGGTATAATACAAGAGATGGTGAGAGACTGTGGAAATGATACAAGAGGTGGTCAGAGATTGTGGACATGATGCAAGAGATGGTCACAGATTGTGGGCATGATACAAGAGATGGTCAGAGACTGTGGACATGATACAAGAGATGGTCAGAGACTGTGGACATGATACAAGAGATGGTCAGAGACTGTGGACATGATGCAAGAGATGGTCACAGATTGTGGGCATGATACAAAAGATGGTCAGAGATTGTGGACATGATGTAAGAGATGGTCACAGATTGTGGGCATGATACAAGAGATGGTCAGAGATTGTGGACATGATGTAAGAGATGGTCACAGATTGTGGGCATGATACAAGAGATGGCCAGAGACTGTGGGCATGATACAAGAGATGGTCAGAGATTGTGCACATGATGTAAGAGATGGTCAGAGACTGTGGACATGATACAAGAGATGGTCAGAGACTGTGGACATGATACAAGAGATGGTCAGAGACTGTGGACATGTTGCAAGAGATGGTCACAGATTGTGGGCATGATACAAGAGATGGTCAGAGATTGTGGACATGATGTAAGAGATGGTCAGAGACTGTGGACATGATACAAGAGATGGTCAGAGACTGTGGACATGATACAAGAGATGGTCAGAGACTGTGGACATGATGCAAGAGATGGTCACAGATTGTGGGCATGATACAAGAGATGGTCAGAGATTGTGGACATGATGTAAGAGATGGTTACAGATTGTGGGCATGATACAAGAGATGGTCAGAGATTGTGGACATGATGTAAGAGATGGTCACAGATTGTGGGCATGATACAAGAGATGGTCACAGATTGTGGGCATGATACAAGAGATGGTCAGAGGCTGTGGGCATGATAAAAGGGATGGTCAGAGATTGTGCACATGATTTAAGAGATGGTCACAGATTGTGGGTATGATACAAGAGTTGGTCAGAGACTATGAACAAGATACAAGAGACGAATAGAGACTGTTGACAAGATACAAGAAATGATCAGAGACTGCGAGCATGCTGCAGAAGACTATCAAAGATTGTGAACATGATATAGGAGTTTATGTGGGAACCACAGTGAGGTTAGAACATACAATTGCACCCCATCCCTTGATTGACAGGAGAAAAATGGGAGGGTAATGGGATTATGACTGTGCCAGTACAACAGAATTGACAAAGATTGATGAAATCAACAATATTTTAATGAATTTAAGGCAAAAACATAATATTAAAAAATCACATAATCAAGTTGTGAAGCTACCATCTATGAGCAGGAAGGGCTTTGAGGTCTGGCTGGACTCTATGGCTATTATTTGACCATACAGTCCTATATTCACCTATTGATCCAAATCTTTTACTTGAGCTCTGATAGAAATTTGTTTCTACATGAGATTAGGATTTCAGCTTTGTGAATGAACAATCCTCTCATTTCCCTTGTTGTTTTGTTTTTAATAACCAGTGTTTTGCCATTGGTGTTCCATGGTGTCGCCCACCCTTGATCCCAATTTTTGACTTTCTTGCACATTACGTAAGTAATCTTGCCAAGCTTTTGTAGGGCTTATGTTGGACTTATTTTTGTCCACTTTTTACTGAATACTTAATGTTGCATTTCAAATACTCCAGCTTGGTCTTCATGTGCCCTCTGTGGTCATGTAGCTATCTGCCTCCAATTTGTGATGCTGACGGTCAGATGGGATTGTACTTGTGATCCTTTGGGTAAACAGTTGAATGATTTGACAGGATGAATGTTATGGTATTAAACATGTGTTAAACCCTTTAATATTAATATTGTATGATGTTATTTCCTTCTGACTATTATGTATTTTCTCTCTCTTTATAACTACTAGTGTTCTACAAAGTACCCTGAAGAAGCCACCACTGGCCAAACATGTCGGGAATAGACACTTTAGTACAAATGTTCACCTGAATACTATATAAGTTGACCTCAACTTGATTTTTTAATATTATGTTTTTACCTTGAATTCATGATAATATTGTTAATTTTAACAAACTTTGTTAATTCTGTTGTACTGGCACCCCCATAATCCCACTATTCTCCCATTTTTCTCATGATATTGGAGTTGTTGTAGAATGGGAACATGCTTCAAGAGAGCCATAGACAAGAGACAAATTACAAAACAATTCAAGAGATTACCGCTATAACAGAGCAATAGTAAAACACAGCCTGAGGGCCGCACAAAAAGTGCAAAGGCCTGCAGGTTGGGCACCTGGGATATAAACATTCATCAGCAAAGGATTGCCAAGTACCTGTTCCTGATATCTGTGGAAGATCATGTTTACTTCTAGATGACTTCTCCCCAGCTGCCTGTTCTGAATGTGTGATCCTAAAGTGGACCAGTTGATCTCCAGTTTTCCAGAGACCTGTGGCAACTTGACAGAATGGTAAGCTGTTTCAGCCAACCTCACCTATACAGAATCAACACTGTGCATTACATCCCTGACATCATTGTAGCTGATTTTGCATTTTGAAAAAAGGGTGACTACTAATTAGGTGTGCCCCACCTGTCTGCTGCAGTGTTTGTTAAATCTATTACTTGTATTCAACCCTCAGTCTCCTATAGGCACTGAACATCCAGCACTAAAACTTGTAGCATCAGCTTTCACAGATGATGCAAGCTCTGCACCTCCTCCATTAAGAAAAAAGCCTTGCAGTCTTTTCATGGACTGCAAGGCTCTCTGTGATTGGAGGAGAGGAGAGCATCTGTCAGAGAGGTTACCTGGTTGGGCGCCGGTGCGCGCCGGGGCGCGTTGGCGTTCGTGTCCCTGTGCGTGCTGGGGCGCGTGTCCCTGTGGGCACCGGCGTGCCTGGGCTCACCGGCCGTGGCGTGCGGGGTGGCGTCCGGGCGTTTGTGCGTACGCGCGTTCGCGCTAGCGCGCGTCCGCGTTAGCGCGCGTCCGCCTGTGGGCGCTGCCTTTGACATGTCTGGTGGTGTGGGTGTGCGTGCTGGTTCCGGGGGCGCGCTCGGGCGCGCGCGGGTGCGCGGTGCGCTTTGGCGAATCGGCGCGTGCACGTGCGCGGCGTTTTGGCGCCAATCTGCCTATTTGAATCCTGCCTCTGCACTGACCCAGTGCTGCCTGATCAAACAGCTCCGTGTCTTGTCCCGTGATCATCCCGTGTTCCTGTACCTCCGTAGTGTTTTCCTGTTGTGACCCGGCTACCTTTGGACCTCCCTTGATTGCTGCCTGTACCCGACCCCGGCTTGTCTGACCTTGCTTCTGCCTGCTCCCTTGTACCGTTGCTGCCAGCCCGTTACCGACCTTTGCCTGTGTATGACCAAGTCTGACCAACTCCTGCTCTGCATCTGCTCCACCAAGTCTCAAGCTCTACCGGTTGCTTGCCAGACCACTGTGCTCCAGGACTTTACCTCAGGCTCTCATACCACTCCGCACTCACGGGCCTCCTGTCTGCTCTACCAGGGGCCCCGAATCGGACACGTAAGGGAGCCTACCCTCTGCCCACGTGGACTCGCCTGTCTGGTAAGTGTGGAACCTGACAGTATCAGGCAGCCATGACTGAGTCCGGGCAGGGGGCCTCCCCCATGGATGAACTATGTAGGCACCTAGCGGGCCTTACTCAAGCCGTTAAAAGCCTACAGGAAGGCTATACCAGATTGGAAGGACAAGTCCAGGCCCTTTCAGCTTCTCCACCAGGGGCAGTCTCCGCCAACCCTGCCTCAGCACCCTCTGTAGTAATGCTACCACCAGAGCCCAGGGTGCCCACACCCGAAAAATTCTCCGGAGCACGCAGTAAGTTCCGAGCGTTTCGCAGCGCATGCGAGCTCTACTTCGCTTTGCAGCCTCGAACATTCTCCCTGGAAGCTACGAAAGTGGGGTTCGTCATATCCCTTTTGATCGGAGAGCCTCAAACCTGGGCCCACCGCCTATTGCAGCAGAAGGCCCAATCTCTTGATTCCCTAGATGCCTTCTTCCTGGCTATGTCTCAGCTGTATGAGGACCCCCAGCTAACAACCACGGCAGAAGCCGCTTTACATGCCCTTCAACAGGGTCGCAGAGCTGCTGAAGATTACGCCGTGGAGTTTAGGCGTTGGAGCTCGGATACAAACTGGAACGACGCAGCCTTGCGTCACCAATACCGGCTGGGGTTGTCAGATCCGCTAAAAGACGAACTGGCACGAGTGGGGATACCGCAGACACTGGAAGAGTTAATTAACCTGTCCATCCAGATAGACCGTCGCCTCAGGGAGAGACGCTCTGAGAGGTCTGTTAGTCACCCACGCCTTACCTGGATGCTGCCTAGGGCTCCTTGTGCCCCAAACCAAGCCCCGCTGGTCCCTTCTACCCCGGGCCCGGAGGCCCCAGAGCCCATGCAGTTGGGACTGCTCCGTCCCTCTCTGACTTCTGAGGAGAAGACACGCAGGCGCACACTCAATCTGTGCCTGTACTGTGGGGAGTCTGGTCACTTTGCAAGAGTATGCCCAAACAAGAGACGTAAGTGTCTGCCATCTTCTTCTCTGTGTGCACCTGTCCTACCTAGTGCCGGTAACCATCTAACTTTCTCCATTGTATTGCAGTTACCTGGAAGGAGCATCCCAGTACCGGTCATCATTGACTCTGGAGCTTGTAGTGGTTTCATTGACCGGACCTTTGTCGAAACCCATCATATCCCCACTCAGACTAAAGCTCAAGGACTGGCAGTTTTCTTAGCGGATGGCTCCACCCTCCGCTCCGGACCCGTCACCCAAGAAACGGTTCCTCTGTTGGCCACCATTGGCCCGGAACATCAGGAACTTTTACGCCTAGATGTCATTTCCTCGCCTCTCTTCCCAGTCATCCTAGGAATACCTTGGCTACAGGCCCATAATCCCAGTATCAACTGGTCTACAGGCAAGATTCAGTTTTCCTCGGAATATTGCAGACAACATTGTTTACGGGGGACCCTATTAACTCCCTCCCAATGCCTGCGCATAGACTTTGAAGCTAAGCCCTGCCAAGATCTTCCCGAACCCTACCGGGATTTCCAGGACGTCTTCAGTAAAAAAGGAGCAGAAACCCTTCCAGTTCATAGGCCTTATGACTGCCCAATTGAACTCTTACCAGGTACCGAAGTCCCCTTTGGGAGGATCTTCCCTCTAACGGAGCAGGAGTTAGGCACCCTGAAGACTTATATAGACGAGAACCTGAAGAAAGGGTTCATCCGTCCTTCCACGTCTCCAGCTGGGGCAGGTATCTTCTTCGTGGAAAAGAAGGATCACTCCTTACGTCCTTGCATTGACTATCGGGAGCTCAATAAAATTACCATTAAAAACAGATACCCGCTACCCTTGGTTCCTGAACTATTCCAGAGACTGGGATCGGCTACCGTTTTTACCAAGCTTGACCTCCGTGGAGCTTACAATTTGATCCGCATAAGAGAAGGAGACGAGTGGAAGACGGCTTTTCGTACTCGATTCGGACATTACGAGTACCTCGTCATGCCTTTTGGTCTGTGCAATGCACCGGCGACATTCCAGCATTTCATCAACGATGTCTTTCACGACTTATTGGATCTTTATGTCATCGTCTACCTGGATGATATCCTGGTTTTCTCGGCCTCCCTGATGGAACACCGTAAACATGTGCGAAATGTACTTTCCCGGCTCAGACAGCACGGACTATACGCCAAACTTGAGAAGTGTGAATTCGAGCTCCAATCTATCCAGTTCCTGGGCCTGATTATTTCCCCTGATGGCATCAAAATGGATCCACAAAAAGTATCCGCTATTCTGGATTGGCCTGCACCGACCGACAAAAAAGGAGTACAACGCTTTATTGGCTTCGCCAATTTCTATAGGAAATTTATTAAAGGATTTTCTGCAATCATAACTCCCATCACAGAGCTTACTAAACAAGGATGCCGATTCCGCTGGACACCTGAGGCACAAGGGGCCTTTGAAAAACTCAAGGCACTATTCACCTCAGCCACTATCCTTAAGCATCCCAACCCTGCCTTGCCCTTCGTCCTGGAGGTAGATGCGTCTGAGGTTGCAGTCGGAGCTGTGCTTTCACAGAGACAGGGTGCCAAATCACTGCTGTACCCTGTGGGATTCTTCTCACGCAAACTTTCTCTCTCCGAGAAAAACTACGACGTGGGTGATCGGGAGCTTTTGGCCATTAAAGCGGCTCTGGAGGAATGGCGTTACCTTCTGGAAGGCGCAGCACACCCCATATTGATCTACACAGATCATAAGAACTTGGAGTATCTAAGGACAGCCAAAAGATTGAGACCCCGGCAGGCCAGATGGGCACTTTTTTTTTCCAGATTTATTTTCCACATTACGTTCAGGCCCGGATCCAAGAATGTTAAACCTGATGCTCTCTCCCGGATGTTTCTCGATTCCGAAAGAACCATGTCCCCGGATACTATCCTTCCCTCTGGAAATTTCCTAATCCTTCAGGAGGATTTAATTTCCCGAATCAGACGCGCCTCCATGGGAATGTCTCCTCCTGCCGAGTCTTGTACCAAGGATGGACTGTTCTGGTTCAAGAATAAGATTGTGGTCCCTGAGGAGTTAAAGGTACAGGTGTTAAGTTTATGTCATGATCATAAACTGGCTGGCCACTTCGGTACTCGAAAAACAACCGACCTCGTCCAACGCACCTTTTGGTGGCCATGTCTTACTAAGGATTGCAAGGACTATGTGGAGTCCTGTAACACGTGTGCCAGAAACAAGACTAGCCGGACAAGAGCATGGGGCCTGTTGAGGCCATTGCCAGTCCCAGAGAGGCCATGGACCATGATATCAATGGACTTCATTGTTGAGCTTCCACCATCAGAAGGTTTTTCATCCATTTTTGTAGTGGTTGACAGGCTGTCTAAAATGGCCCACTTCCTCCCCATGAAGGGTACCCCTTCAGCCATGGAGACCGCTTCCATCTTCATAAAGGAGATCGTCAGGCTGCATGGAGTCCCGACCAACATAGTCTCGGACAGGGGCGTTCAGTTCACCTCCAGATTTTGGAAGGCCCTCTGTGGCGCGCTCGAGATCGAGCTGTCATTCTCTTCGGCTTACCACCCTCAGTCAAATGGGCAAACCGAGAGGACGAACCAGACTTTGGAGCAATACATCCGCTGTTTTTCTGCCTTTTCCCAGGACGATTGGGCCTCCCTGCTTCCCATCGCGGAGTTCTCCTACAATAACTCCCTACATTCAGCTACGAACCAGTCTCCGTTTTTTGCCAACTACGGTTTCCATCCATCCTTCTTGCCCGGATCAGTCCCTGAATGCCCTGTTCCTGCAGTATCCCAAACTTTGGACTTTTTCTCTAGCAACAATAAATTGCTGCAGGAGACCATGACCAAGGCTCAGGAAGATTATAAGAAAATCTTTGATAGGAAGAGACGGGGGGAACTTGTTCTTGAACTTGGCAATTCTGTCTGGCTGTCTACCGCTAATCTCAAGTTGGCCTGCCCATCCAAGAAACTGGGCCCCAAATACCTGGGCCCCTTCCGGATAAAAAGGAAGATCAACAACGTGGCCTACGAACTTGACCTTCCTAATTCTCTGAGGATACATCCAGTGTTCCACGTATCTCTCCTGAAGCCAGTCACTGCTAATTTCTTTTCTGGTCGCAACATTGGTCCACCCAAACCTATTGTGGTGAATGGCGAAGAGGAGTTCGAAGTGGAAGCAATTCTAGATTGTAGAAGAAGGCACAATCAGGTGCAATATCTAGTAAAATGGAAAGGCTATGGACCCGAAGATAATTCGTGGGAGCCGGAAAGCAATTTACACGCCAGAGAACTCCTGCAGTCCTTCAAAACCTCTCATGCCTCGAAGATGGCCCAGCTGGGCATCCGGAGTCTGCCCTTGAGGAGGGGGCACTGTCAGAGAGGTTACCTGGTTGGGCGCCGGTGCGCGCCGGGGCGCGTTGGCGTTCGTGTCCCTGTGCGTGCTGGGGCGCGTGTCCCTGTGGGCACCGGCGTGCCTGGGCTCACCGGCCGTGGCGTGCGGGGTGGCGTCCGGGCGTTTGTGCGTACGCGCGTTCGCGCTAGCGCGCGTCCGCGTTAGCGCGCGTCCGCCTGTGGGCGCTGCCTTTGACATGTCTGGTGGTGTGGGCGTGCGTGCTGGTTCCGGGGGCGCGCTCGGGCGCGCGCGGGTGCGCGGCGCGCTTTGGCGAATCGGCGCGTGCACGTGCGCGGCGTTTTGGCGCCAATCTGCCTATTTGAATCCTGCCTCTGCACTGACCCAGTGCTGCCTGATCAAACAGCTCCGTGTCTTGTCCCGTGATCATCCCGTGTTCCTGTACCTCCGTAGTGTTTTCCTGTTGTGACCCGGCTACCTTTGGACCTCCCTTGATTGCTGCCTGTACCCGACCCCGGCTTGTCTGACCTTGCTTCTGCCTGCTCCCTTGTACCGTTGCTGCCAGCCCGTTACCGACCTTTGCCTGTGTATGACCAAGTCTGACCAACTCCTGCTCTGCATCTGCTCCACCAAGTCTCAAGCTCTACCGGTTGCTTGCCAGACCACTGTGCTCCAGGACTTTACCTCAGGCTCTCATACCACTCCGCACTCGCGGGCCTCCTGTCTGCTCTACCAGGGGCCCCGAATCGGACACGTAAGGGAGCCTACCCTCTGCCCACGTGGACTCGCCTGTCTGGTAAGTGTGGAACCTGACAGCATCACATTAATTTGCACCTCCTCCATTTACAGAATGCCTTGTATACTATGAGAAGAATCCAAGATATTTTCTGAATGGTGGAAGCAAGCAACCCACAGTGATCAGGGTACTACAGTTGGAGCTTCCAGTCTCAGTGTCAGCGCTGGGCTCCGGCAGGAGACTATGGGCTAAATAAAAGTAGGAGATTTAACAAACTCTGCAGCAGCCAGAGACAGGGCACAGGTCATTAGAGGTAAATGTACAACAATAGTTTTAGCCCATACTGCTCTAAGGACCAAGACAACTAGACAAAACTATAAATGGATATCTGAACTAAGATACACCAAAGACAATTTATACTACATGCATTGTACCTGTGGATTACAGAGTGACGTATTTGTTTAATATGAGCTTCAACAAGTACCAACTTTGCCGGATGTGGATATTTCTATATGTTTTGTGTAATAGATCTTCACTGGTCAGTGTGACATAAAAAAAAACAAAACACTTTTTACAGCTTTATTTAGGTATAGTTAAGTTAATGTCTCCTTTATCATTCATATTGCTGTGTCAGTATGTAAGGTACGTTATCTGTACCTTACATGCGCATGCGCACGTCCTAAACCCGGCGGCAATGTACCAGTACGTTGCTTTGCCTGTACGGGCCACCCATCCGCAGTACATTGCAAGTGGGCGGCCTGAAAGTCATTAAAGAAGTTCTTTACCCTGTTTAAAAAAAAAACAAAAGTCAGCAGCTACAAACACTATAGCTGCTGACTTTTAATAAACACACACTCACCTGTCCAGGGATCCAGGGCCATTCTCACCCAAGCCGGTTCTTTACTCTTCTTCGGGTCCCCCACACTGGCATGTTAACTGTAGGAAGCCACCTGGAACTCCTTGCAGTTTCATAGCCAGCTTCCCATTCATGCTTTGTGAATGGTCCCGCAGCCTTCTGGAACCTATGACATGTCCCAGAAGGTTGCAGGCAGGGTGAGAACTTCTGTTGGAATCATAGTTACACAGTTAGTCTGGTTGAAAAAAGACACAAGTCCATCCAGTTCAACCAATAGGCGATGTGATCAGAAGTGGAAGCGGGTACCTGTCAAAACCAGGTACCCGCTCCCCCCCCCAAAAAAATAGTCCCAAAAGAAGAAGAAAAAGGGGAGGGGCATAAAGCAGAACGTCCCCTTTAGGGTGAAGTGCTGCTTTAAATTGGCGTGTCAGTGTGTTCTGGGTGCCATTGAGGTTGTCACCATTGGCAAAAGGTAGGAGGACCTTTCAATCAAACCCAGCTGCTCTTACAAAGGTGGGCTACATATAACTAAATATGGTGTTTGTACTATATAACTACAAATACTGGTCATTGCCCATCAAGAATTTTCGGATGCTTAACATGAGGGACTTATGGGGGCTACCATTCCTGCCATCTTACAGAAAAAAACTCCTTGCCTACCGCAGTTCACTGACCTAGAACTAGAATGTGGGGAAAATAACTTTGAGAGGAAAGATTCCAAGGTATAGGAATTGGTATACTTCATTAAAATCAGCAACTGTGAAAGCACAGCCTCAGCGTTACAGCTAGAGAACGAACGTTCTGCCAAGAAATGGTAAGCAATGGATAGCCTCATAATTCTCTTGTGACAGGTGTACTTTACCAAAGAGGGAGAGCAGACTAGCAAAATCCAAAAAATAAGCTTTGGGGGAAGTTGGAAAAGCAGTAAGGCCACCTTTCAAACATGGGAATGTATAACAGAAATGTGGCAGGACTGTTTCCTGATGCTAAAAAGTGAACCTCTAAGATGAGTACATACAGTATCTTACAAAAGTGAGTACACCCCTCACATTTTTGTAAATATTTTATTCATGTTTTTCATGTGACAACACTGAAGAAATGACACTTTGCTACAATGTAAAGTAGTGAGTGTACAGCTTGTATTACAGTGTAAATTTGCTGTCCCCTCAAAATAACTCAACACACAGCCACTAATGTCTAAACCGCTGGCAACAAAAGTGAGTACACCACTAAGTGAAAATGTCCAAATTGGGCCCAATTAGCCATTTTCCCTCATGTGACTCGTTAGTGTTACAAGGTCTCAGGTGTGAATGGGGAGCAGGTGTGTTAAATTTGGTGTTATCGCTCTCACTCTCTCATACTGACCACTGGAAGTTCAACATGGCACCTTCATGGCAAAGATTTCTCTGAGGATCTGAAAAAAATTGTTGCTCTACATAAAGATGGCCTAGGCTATAAGATGATTGTCAAGACCCTGAAACTGAGCTGCAGCACGGTGGCCAAGACCATGGCACAGCGTTTTAACAGGACAGGTTCCACTCAGAACATACCTCGCCATGGCCGACCAAAGGAGTTGAGTGCACATGTTAAGCGTCATATCCAGAGGTTGTCTTTGGGAAATAGATGTATGAGTGCTGCCAGAATTGCTGCAGAGGTTGAAGGGATGGGAGGCGGGGGGGTCAAGCTGTCATTGCTCAGACCATACACTGAACACTGGATCAAATTGGTCTGCATGGCGGTTGCCACAGAAAGAAGCCTCTTCTAAAGATGATGCACAAGAAAGCCCACAAACAGTTTGCTGAAGACAAGCAGACTAAGGACATGAATTACTGAAACCATGTCCTGTGGACTGATGAGACCAAGATAAACGTATTTGGTTCAGATGGTGTCAAGCTTGTGTGGCGACAACCAGGTGAGGAGTACAAAGACAAGTGTGTCTTGCCTACAGTCAAGCATTGGGGTGGGTGTGTCATGGTCTGGGGCTGCATAAGCACTGGGGAGCTACAGTTCATTGAGGGAATCCATGAATGCCAACATATACTGTGACATACTGAAGCAGAGCATGATCCCCTCCCTTTGGAGACTGGGCCGCAGGGCAGTATTCCAACATGATAACGACCCCAAACACACCTCCAAAACAACCACTGCCTTGCTAAAGAAGCTAAGGGTAAAGGTGATGGACTGGCCAAGCATGTTTCCAGACTTAAACCCTATTGAACATCTGTGGGGCATCCTCAAATGGAAGGTTAAGGAGTGCAAGGTCTCCGTGATGTCATCATGGAGGAGTGGAAGAGGACTCCAGTGGAAACCTGTGAAGCTCTGGTGAACTCCATGCCCAAGACGGTTAAGGCAGTGCTGGAAAATAATGGTGGCCACACAAAATATTGACACTTTGGGCCCAATTTTCACTTAGGGGTGTACTCACTTTTGTTGCCAGCGGTTTAGACATTAATGGCTGTGTGTTGAGTTATTTTGAGGGGACAGCACATTTACACTGTTATACAAGCTGTACACATTCTACTTTACACTATAGCAAAGTGTAATTTTTTTGGTGTTATCACATGAAAAGATATAGTAAAATATTTACAAAAATGTGAGGGGTCTACTCACTTTTGTGAGATACTGTATATGCAAAAAACATCCTAAACATTGCTGCTGGTAATGCCAAGAAGGGCAAATTTATTTTTAGTCCTTAAAATTGTGAAACATAACATTAGAATGGCATGATAGGCAACACTACTAAAGGTTTATAACTACAAAGATTCATAATATATGTATTCTGTTGTAAAAAAAAATAAAAAATAGGCCCTCTTTTACATCAAATAATTTTATTTGAAAGTTTTAGTTGGCAAAAGTATGCTTTGTTAGTTAAAATACATCTAAGGACTAAAATGCCCCCCCCCCCCCCCAATCTATCCTTATCCAATCAAAACTGCTGTGTTCAGCAAGAATTATTATTATTATTATGAGGATTAACCAGGCTGTAAAGATTTAGAAATGTGGTTTGCAAGCCCCCCGCTTTTGCAGTAGATGCTGGCGAGAAAGGTGGATCATTTTCTTGAGATGTGCAAGATCCTGCAGTAGCCATATCTTCTAAGTGCGTACTGACATACCGCCAGTCATGAAGTCAGCGGATGGAGCTAGCTAGGCATAGCCAGACACTAATTGACTGGATGTTGGTCAATCAGCAATGGCTGATTGATTTTCCTTTATGATAATACAGTATATACTGTCTTCTGGATACATACTGTATGTTATTTTTTGTAAGTCTGGTTAACTGATTTGAGTCTCTCCGGAGATTTATGACAATTGTCTAAATTGTTTTAAATGTTATGTCATGGGGAGGTTGAATTAATATACAGTATCTGTTAAAATGTTTTTAAACCCTCTGAGACAACTTTAGCTCTTTATAATGTAGTTAACACAGGCCTGTGAAAGTGTACTCACTGCTGTAGTTTCCATGTAAATCGCCCTGTAATCGAAAATGACGTCATGCGCGATTGCGCAGTAGGATGTTTCATTAACGGCACCTAAAGTGTGCCGTTTCTGTATTCCCTGAAAGTCGGGACATTTCTATGGATGAGCTTCCCATCTGAATGGCACAGAGAAGAAGTCTTGCGATGCTGCTCTGACTGTCTCCTTCCCGATATAGCGCTACGGCGCATGCGTGAGATTTCGAAAGGGAAACAGAGTGAGGGCGGAAGTGACGTCCAGAACAGATTCAGCAAACAGCACAAACAATGGCGCGGCCAATACCCGGAAATGAAGAGATTACAAAGAGCCTAAATAAGGTATTTACAGACCTCATTTTCGGCCGATTTCAATCTATTATCCCTTGTAATGAGCTATTGTATGTGAAAATTGAAAAAATAAGAAAAATCGCCCGGGGTTTACTTCCTCTTAAAGGGTATTTATTAATAATAAAAATGTTGATGGAGATTTGAGTGTGTACCAGTTGCCGTGATTTCTTTTAATGTTTTGGGGTGCTTCTACCCATCCATCGCTTTGGTAATCACATTCCAGTAGGCACTGGGCACATTGGTGGAGTAGTGATAACGCTGCAATGCTTTCAATAGCACAGGGAAAGCATTGCCAAAGCATAGCCAAAGAGCCAAAGAGGTGTCACCTCTCTCCTCCTCCCGGCGCTAGGCATCCAGTATGATTGCCAGACGTTTTTTGGCCAGCTCTGCAGCTCCACCGGGGGGGCCTCTTGGCTGCTTCTCTGATTAATGCTCTCCTTGCGCGGCCTGTCAGTTTAGGTGGACGGCCATGTCTTGGTAGGTTTGCAGTTGTGCCATACTCTTTCCATTTTCGGATGATGGATTGAACAGTGCTCTGTGAGATGTTCAAAGCTTGGAATATTTTTTTTATAACCTAACCCCGCTTTCAACTTCTCCACAACTTTAGCCCTGACCTGTCTGATATGTTCCTTGACCTTCATGATGCTGTTTGTTCACTAAGGTTCTCTATAACAAACCTCTGAGGGCTTGACAGAACAGCTGTATTTATACAGAGATTAAATTACACACAGGTGGACTCTATTTACTAATTAGGTGACTTCTGAAGGCAATTGGTTCCACTAGATTTTAGTTAGGGGTGTCAGAGTAAAGGGGGCTGAATAAAAATGCAGGACACACTTTTCATATATATTTATTTGTAAAACATTTTGAAAAACATTTATCATTTTCCTTTCACTTCACAATGATGTGCCACTTTTGTATTGTTCTATCACATAAAATCCCAATAAAATACATGACTAAGGGATGTGTCTATAAGTGAGGCTACCGTGCAAACCTGATAATTCTATCTTACCCCCCTTTTTACCCACCATTGACCAAACAACACTACTCTTATTGGAGTCGAATGGCCATAGCAGCCTTTTATTACAACAAAATAAAATACAAAAATACTTTGTGAACAAATAACTTAATGCATAATATACATTCTTATAAACATTTTACCAAACTGAACCTTCCTAATAACCTTTTTTGGTCTAGAGATCCTTGAAGGCAAATATCAATGTTTTTTACCACCAACTAGTTGTATCGGTATACCCATAAACGGCCCCCCGCCGTGTAATTACGAAAGCTCGGGGACAAACAGCTACCTCCTTCCAGATACAACTTGCTCCACCATTGTTTCCATACCAGGGAAAAGGACGCCCATACCTCCGTAGGGCCCAACCCCCCTTAAACCTCCATTATTTTTCAGCCCCGCCTTCAAGGACCCGATAGACCTGCCGCCACAGCACGCGCACGTGACACCTTACGTGCGTGTCGCCCTCCACACCCGAAACGCCCGGTGTACACCGTCTTGCAGAGCCAATTGCCACAGGTCAAGGCCAATTGCATTCAGGTGTGCACCATCCGCTCGCAAAAAACGCCAGGTTTCTTCCTAGAAATCCCGATGACGCACTGCCAAACCGCCATTACGAACAAAAAATTTTGCCACGGCTTTATTGACCTTTATCCTCGCTCTGTTCAGTCCTGCCACAGAGCGAGCCAAACGCCAAGCCGTCCTGGCCACAATATCCGACCAAATGAAAATGGTATCCGGAAAAAATGATTGTAACCGAAGCAGATCGAACTTAATGTCCCGTATAAGCTCTCTCGCACATCGATTCCCCAGATCGTTACCACCCGCATGAATCACAACCACATCAGGAGTGCGATCCAGACTTGCGAACTTATGCATCTCGGGTACTACCCTGGACCAGAGCATGCCCGGAATCCCGATCCAACGTACTACCCCCTCCCCTTCTGTCAGCCCCAACAACCTGCCCCCCCTCCTAACATCTGCCCTCCTGGCTCCCCAATACACATAAGAGTGTCCCAGGATCCACACCAAACAGGAGTCCGAATCTGAAAAACATTGAAAACAAACAAAAGGAAGACAAGGAGAAAAACGAACATCACCCTACATTCCCTAGCAGCTAAAAAAAACCCCTGGCTTTCTGAACTTAAATGCTGTCTATCATCATTATTTTTAGTCACCACAGCAGCCCTCACCCAACCCTGCAGGATTATATCACTAAAGTAAGTGAGGACGAACATACAACTTAAACCTAGATGATTCCCACCTACCAATACTCCTCACCACCTGCTCATCCAATCCCCACCGAACTGCCTCCGTAGCTGCTCCAATGCGAAATGAGTGAGAATTCTCTACATTTAAACCCGCAGCCTCCAAACATTTTTTAAAAACCGCCTGAAACTGGAAACGCGAGACCCCCCCTACACGAGGCCTAATTGCGCAAAACTCACCAACTGCCGCAACCGGACATACAGGGGAACCCGGGATGCTTTTTAACTCCACCCACTTCCCCTTCCCTAACTGATCCGTCTTGGACCTTTTCAAAAATACCCCCAGCGTGTCCCCACGTAACCAAACATCCTGTACTTCCAACCCACCATCCCCCTTTTTATTCTTACTCACCATCTCGCCCACCCGAAAAGCTCCGAAAAAAGCCATTACAAAAATGGCCCGAAACAAAACCCTCTCGAAATGCGAAAAACAAACATCCCCCAACTGCCTAACTACCTCCCTTAAAACCTCAAATGAAACAGGGCGTCTTTTGTCGGCAGCCGTTCGACCAGCGCGATATCCACGCATAGCACGCCGAACCATGAATACCTTTGTCACGTCCCTTTGCCCAGCCAACTGGAACATGAAGGTGAGTCCCGACAGTTTACTAGACATAGAAGAAACAGACTCTCCCTTCTCAAAATTCCTGCCTATAAAATAGAGCAGCAACTGAATCCTCCCTTCGTCTTGGGAACTGTCCCCCACTTCACCTATCAGAGCCTCCCATTCCTTCCAGACCTTACTGTACATAGCCCGAGTGGCTGCGGATACCGATCGATGTATCAACCGTTGAGCGATGGCAATGCGATGCTCCACAACCTCTCGGGACAAGGAATCCCGGACACATCCGCTCCCGGCACCAGTTGACGAAACCTGTCCCACTGGAAACGAGACAACGCATCAGCCACAGAATTGTCCACCCCCGGAACATGAATTGCAGACACACAACAATTAATACACAAACAGCATAACACCAGGTGCCGCAGTAAACGCACAACTGGGGGGGAAGATGCAGTGTTATTGTTAATGGCCTGTACGACCCCCAAGTTATCACAGTGAAAACGCACCCTACGGTTCGTAAAGTCTGAGCCCCAAAGCTCCACCGCCAGCACAATCGGAAACAATTCCAATACCGCTAAGTTGCGTATCAAGCCAGCCTCCTTCCAACTCACCGGCCATTCCCCAGCACTCCACTTCCCCTGATAAAAAGCCCCAAAGCCGCATGACCCTGCTGCGTCAGTAAACAGTTCCAAATCAAAGTTTGAAACTACCGCATCCATCCACAAAGAGCGGCCATTGTAGGTAGCCAAAAAGGAATCCCATACCTTCAAATCCTCCTTATGATCCCTACTTAACCGAATATAATGATGTGGGGCCCGGACTCCGGCCGTAGCGGCGGCAAGGCGCCTGCAAAAAACCCGCCCCATAGGCATGATGCGGCAGGCAAAATTCAATTTGCCTAGCAGCGATTGTAAAGACCGAAGCTGTATCTTCTTTGCCCGGTACGCCGCGGCGACCTCCCGTTTTAAACCCTCCAATTTGTCCAATGGCAATCTGCATTCCATAGCCACCGTGTCTATAACAATCCCCAAAAAACTCAAAACAGTAACTGGGCCCTCCGTCTTGTCAGTAGCCAACGGAACCCCGAAAGACTCAAAAAGCTGCTGAATTGTAGCTAACAATGACGCACACACCAAGCTACCCGCAGGCCCTATACATAGAAAATCATCCAAATAATGGATGACGGATGACAAGCCTGAAACATCCCGCACTGCCCATTCTAAAAAGGAACTAAATTGTTCAAACAACGAACATGAAATCGCACACCCCATGGGCAAACACCTGTCAACAAAAAACTTGCCTTGCCAGCGACACCCCAACAAACGGCAGCAATCAGGATGAACCGGCAAGAGGCGAAAAGCCGCCTCAATGTCCATTTTTTGCCAACAATGCGCCTCTTCCAAAACGTTGAACCCACACGACCGCCGTGTCGAAAGATGTGTAAGACACCTTACACAAATCAGGGTCGATTGAATCATTAACTGATCCCCCTCGCGGGTACGACAAATGGTGAATGAGCCGAAATTTGTTCGGCTCCTTCTTGGGGACCACACCTAACGGGGAAACAACCAAATCAGGCATTGGGGTGGACTCAAACGGGCCCGCCATGCGCCCCAATGAAACCTCTTTTAACAATTTTTCCGTAACAATGCTGGAGTGTTCCCTGGCCGACCTCAAATTATCCGCCATAGGCGGAACCACTATAAGCCGGCTACTCAACCTAAAACCGACCGTAAATCCCAACTCTAATAACTCGGCTGCTTTCTGATCAGGGTACCGCCTTAAAAAAGGAGCCATCCTTTTTACCCTCACTGGTGTCATCCCTTTTTCCAGCCTCTGCCGCTTTTCCGCGGCCTTGTTTAAAACACCTGGACTGTGAGTGTGACCCTCCACATGCTGAACACTCATGCCGGAATCGACATTTTGCCCCAAATTTGCAGGAACCGGCATTGAATTGCCAGCAGAAACCCATGCGACTGCTGGCCGGTTGTCCGGAACTAGCCGAACCCCCGGCCCCACCCTGAAAGGGAGCCGAAGAACCTCTTGGAGATGACATTAACTTCATCCAAAGACTAATGTCCTTGTGGTCCCACCTTAATGCAGGGCGTACTGCCTTCCTCTGCCGGAATTGCTCATCGTAGCGCAACCAGGCTGTACCACCGTACACTCTTTGCGCCTCGCCAATGGAGTTAAGGTAGCAGAAAAGAGCAGAGCAATGCTCGGGCGACTTTTCCCCAATAACGCTTGCCAAAATTGCAAACGCTTGTAGCCAATTTGAGAAAGTGCGCGGGATTAAACGGTAACGCCGCTTTTCCTCCTCCTCTTTTTTGCTCTTGTCCGGTTTAACTTTGTCCAAGTTAAACTTCTCCAAGGGCAACAAGGAGAAAATTTCGACGTACTCACCCTTCCAAATGCGCTCTTTCACTTCTGTCTTTAAATGAGCGCCCAAGGGCCCCTCAAAACAGACGTATACTTCACATTTGGCAGAATCCGCCAAACGCACCCCATCCAATCCCGCTGTCCCCTTACCCGCCGTCGCAGCATCCCCAACCTTCGCTGCAGCACCGGCCACTATCATCGCCGGCGGCGTGACAGGAATCTCCGTCCCCACCCCAGCAACCAACGAGCTGGCCGCTGCACCCGATGCCGGACCCACCCTCACAACGTCCTGTGGTGCGGCCGCGTGGGCCGTAGCCCACGCCGCCACCGGAGAAGCGCCCGCCACCGGCCGCTGACCAGCCTCACAGCGCGCCAGCACCTCCCGCAAACCAGCCAACAATGTCTGCACCACCCCCATGTCTTGTGACCCCAGTGACGTGGAACCCCCACTTTGTCCTAAACTACTTAGAACACCCTGAGCCCCTGACACCCCTACAGCATCACCAATAACAGACCCCCCTTTACTAACATTAGAAGAAGACAAAGACAACACAGAAGGGTGCTCACCTGGCTGCCGCTGCCTCACGGGACATCCAGCCGCAATCCCCGCTGCACGCGCCGGCTCTTGCAGTTCATCCTCCGCACGATCATCCAGCTCACCCTCAGACAGGCTGTCCTGGGAACTCCCGGCCTCTCTCCGCTCTACAGTCGCAGGCCGCACAGCAGGATTCACCGCCGCCGTTGAGCGCAACGCAGAGACGTCATCCCTGCGCGCCGCACCAGCACTTGTCTCCTCAAGGCACTGTAGCTGAGCCCTGGGCCGGGCAGGGGGAGCCCGCCTGGCCGTAGATCCGGACTGCGACTCATCCAAGTCCCCACGAACATGCGGGGCACCCGCCGAGTTTCTCTTTCTTCCCCTCCCTTCAGGAATACGGGCCCCGGCCGTTACCGCCACGTAGCCGTCACCCGCCGAGGCATCTCTCCCTCGCCGGGCTTCCCTCCGGCCAGGCTGAGAGCCTGCCGCGGCAGCCGCCATGCGTCTCATACTGCCTGCAGGGGGGGCGGTACCTGACACTTTCGCGCCGCTCGTCTCCCGCACCGCTCGAGCTCCGTGACTGTCCCCGCTTGCCGCCGCCACCGCTGACTTGCGCTTGGCCGGCGGAGTCCGCACTTCCATTGCCCGACTTCCTGAGCGATTCGGTTCAGGGCTAAAACGCTCCGGCGGCCTGGACCGCCTAGCACGTGTGCGGCCCGGAGGAGGGGGGCTGGTGGGTAGAGCAGAGGAGGACTGGCTGGGGCCCTGTAACAAACTGGCAACCGAAGCCTGCAGCCATCCCGTGCCTCTGGCCGCCGCCTCCTCCCTCAGCTGAGACAGAAGCGTCTCCAAGTCACCCATGCTGTAACGCGGAGACCGTGCCTATTCTTCTCCAATTCTTCTAACGGCCGCTCCTCTCTCACACTGACCCTGTTATAACTCCGCCCCCCACTTTTATCTAAACTCCCCCCACAGCACCTCCTATCCTAGTTACACTACCTTAACAACGCCGCCTCACTGCCCCACCCAAGTCATGCTGGCCCTCCCCCTAGAGTTCCTCTGTCTCCGGGCCATTACTTTTACGTTTTTGGTTGTAACATGACAAAATGTGGAAAATTTCAAGGGGTATGAATACTTTTTCAAGGCACTGTATGTGTGTGTGTGTGTGTGTGTGTATATATATATATATATATATGTATATATATATATATATATATATATATATATATATATATATATATATATATATATATATATATTTATATATCTATCTATATATATATATATATATATATATATAGATATATATTTATATATCTATATATATATATATATATATATATATATATATATATATATATATATATATATATTTTTTATATATATATATATATATATATATACACACACAAACGCTCACCGGCCACTTAATTAGGTACACCTGTCTAATTGCTGCTTGGTAACACAAATCGCTAATCAGCCAATCACATGGCAGCTATGCTCATCAAGGCATTTCGCCATCTAGACGTAGTGCGGACGACTTGCTGAAGTTAAAACCGAGCATCAGAAAGGTTAATCAAGAGGATTTAAGTGACTTTGAATGTAGCATGGTTGTTAGAGCCAGACGGCTGGTCTGAGCATTTAAAAAAACTGCTGATCTACTGGGATTTTCACGCACAACCATCTCTAGGGTTTGCAGAGAATGTTCCGAATAGAGAAAATATGCAGTGAGCGATAGTTGTGTGGAGGAAAATGCTTTGTTGATGTCAGAGGTCAGATCAGAATAGGCAGACTGGTTCCAGATGATAGAAAGGCAACAGTAACTCAAATAACCACTTGTTACATCCAAGGTATGCAGAATACCATTTCTGAAAGCACAACACATTGAACCTTGAAGAAGATGGGCTACAGCAGCAGAAGACCACACCGGGTGCCACTCCTGTCAGTCAAGTGCAGGAAACTGAGACTACAATTCGCACAGGTTCACCAAAATCGAACAATAGAAGATTGGAATAACATTACCTGGTCTGATGAGTCTCGATTTCAGCTGCGACATTCAGATGGTCGGGTCAGAATTTGGTGTAAACATGAAAGCGCATGGATCCATCCTGCCTTGTATCAATGGTTCAGGCTGGTGGTGGTGTAATGATGTGGGGAATATGTTCTTGGCACACTTTGGGACCCTTAGTACCGATTGAGCATTGTTTAAACACCACGGCCTACCTGAGTATTGTTGCTGACCATGTCCATTCCTTTATGACCACAGTGTCCCCATCTTCTGATGGCTCCTTCCAGCAGGATAATGCACCATGTCACAAAGATCAAATCATGGGTTTCTTGAACATGACAATGAGGTCACTGCACTCCAATGGCCTCCACACTCACCAGATCTCATCCAATAGAGGACATTGGGGATGTGGTGGATGGATGTGCAGCCGACAAATATGCAGCAACTGTGTGATGCTATCATGTCACTATGGACCAAAATCTCTGAGGAACGTTTCCATCACCTTGTGGAATCTATGCCACGAAGAATTAAGGCCGTTCTGAAGGCAAAAGGGGGTCCAACCCGGGTACTAGCAAGGTGTACCTAATAAAGTGGCCGGTGAGTATAATATATATATATATATATATATATATATATATATACACAAGGTATATAGAGTGAATATTGAGTGCATATTAAAGCAGGTAGGTATGGGTGGTGGGTGCAGAAGTCCACAGGAAGGTGAGGTATGCGTGCATGATACATTGCAGTGGTAGTCAGCCAACGGGGGGATGTGTCATTGATCTCCATTGGCAGTTTTAGTCTGGGGTTTAGAGTGGGGACAATGTTCCCTGTTAATCACCGCTTGGCTTAATTGAAATATAAAATGAAGTGTGGTTCTCCTGTTTCCAGGGAGCTGTCAGAAGTGCAGGTGTGAGTCCAAGCAGCCTGAGGTGGGTTAAGGGGGGGAGAGGGCGGCTCTTTTAACTGGCGTTGGGTTACTGGCAGCGATGAGAAGAACGGGAGGAATCCTGCCTCAGCCACAAGGCTCAATTCTTCCTTTCGGAATGAAAGGCAGGAAAACAGACCGCCCCTGTGCACCTGTCCCCCCACCATGCTGGCCAACACAGGAAAAGACTGAGCGGACATTAACCCAACACATGCCACAGACAGCCCTTCGTTATGCCACAGGCCTGCTGTCTGCTATGACTTGATTAGAGCCAGCCAGGGATTTATGTGTTTGTTGGACTTCCAGTATGTTTATACATTTAACATATGGGAAACACTTTAACTGGGAAACCATGCTAGAACTAATGCACAAGGAGTTAAATAGGAACCTTGAAATGTTGGCGACGTGTTTTTAAAATGAGAGGTTATTGTGGTTTGCCAGGAGTCAATATCAAATGGCTTGGGTACCGGCTTCCAAGTGTTTTTGCCAGTTTACCATAAACTTGTGTGATCCATGTGAGGTTTTAGGACTTCTGCACATGGATGTCTACAACAAGTGGCCAAGCTGAGACACGTCTATCAACATACAACATTCAGTGCAACTCAGACCCGAAGCAAGGGTCAGTGACCCCTATGTCTGCTATTGGTTTTATGGGGGCTTTGAAACTGCAGGAATAATAAATCTTTAGGATATGAGCAACATGATGTGCATTTGGAATGCATAGAAATTTGAGGGTCAACAAGAGGGAAAGATGCTGTGCATATTGAAAGGGCAGGTAAGATGAGAACTGAACTGTAACATTAATGCCACGTACACACGATCGGATCGAACACACCATGGATTTTTGTTCGAAGGTTGCTGGCTCAAACTTGTCTTGCATACACACGGTCACAGAAATGTTGGCCGAAAATTCCAAACGTGAGAACGCGGTGACGTACAAGACGTACGACGAGCCGAGAAAAAGGAAGTTCAATAGCCAGTGCAGCTCTTCTGCTTGATTCAGAGCATGCGTGAACTTTTGTGTGTCAGACTTGTGTACACACAATCGGACTTTCCGACAAGTTTTGTTTGCGGAAAGTTTGAGAACCTGCTCTCAAACATTTGTTGGTGGAAAAGTCCGACAGCAAATATTTGATGAAGCATACACACAGTCAGACTTTCCGCCAACAAGCTCACATCCAACATTTCCTGTCGGAAAGTCCGACCGTGTGTACGCGACAAAAGAGTGCTGTTGTGCACTGCATGTATCATATACCATGCATCTCAATGTAGTGGTCCAATTTATTTACCACGCAGCATGGTGCAAAGAACATAGTGGCCAGGAGTATGTAATGTACATAGTGATTAGTGAATAGAGTGCAGTAGTCTGAAATTGGCATGCAGAGGGCAGCTGTCCCCAATATACCACACGGCATAAAGGGTGCAGCAGTTCCGAGTATATAATGTATAGTATAGAATACAGATTCCAATGCCCTGAAAGTGCCCTTTACATTGCTGATCAGTGAAGAAGTGTCTGTGCAGTGCCCCCTTACATTGGTAGTCAGTGCCCCCCTATGTGGGTAGTCGGTGCCGTGCTTCCTTTTGTTGGGCACTACACAGACTACCTTATGTTGGTAGTCTGTGTAGTGCCCTCTTTTGTTGGTAGTCTCTTTACACTGGTTGTCAGTGTAGTGCTTGCTTATGTTGGTAGTCAGTGCAGTGCCCCTTTACAGTGGTAGTCAGTGTGGTCCCTCCTTATATTTGTGATTATTGCATTTCCCCCATACATTGGTAGTCAGTGTAGTGCCCCCTTACATTGATAGGCAATATAGTACCTCCATAAATTAGTGGTTAGTGTAGTTTCCCCTTTTTTTGGTAATCAGTGTGGTGCCTCTTGACATTGGTAGTCAGGGTAGTGTCCCCTTTCTTTACGGTCAATATAGTGCCCCTTTACGTTGGTAATCGGTGTAGTACATCCTTACATTGGTAGTTAATGGAGTGCACCCTCATATTGGTAGTCAGTGTAGTAGTCCCTTACATTGGTAGTCAATGTAGTGATCCCTTATGTTGGTAGTCAGTGCTCTCCTGCATTGTGAACACATGAGGTCAGCTTATCTGCATGGGCACCATTCAGAGAATGCTTTGCATATTCTGAATAAGTGCAAAGCGTTCTCTGACTGGACGAGGTGAAGAGTTTCTTTACATCTCTATTTGCAATGCATCATGCTCAGCACGGGACCCGGAAGCTAATGGACATGACTAATGTAGCAATGTCTACTTCAGTGATTTGCAGCTTCCATGGGCATTGACCATGTATGGTATATATTTGTAGTGCCTTGCTCTAGTTAGGCTAAACATTTTTGGAGCTCTTCTGCACTCAGTAGAGTAGTGATCCGTTTCTAGATCTGGTCAGGTCTCCCTAAGCTTGGTGGTTGATTACTCCTGCCTGTCTCTGGAAGAAGCTTACAGTGAATAGAGTAGGAGGGTCAGCCACTGAAGTTATGAATATTTATCTATTTTCAGCCAATCCCTGGAAGGAGCACCCAGAAGGTGAAGGTGGGGAGAAGATAAATGTTTGGGAGGCTTGCTCAGAGTGTTATTGTCTTGAGGTTGCTGCCCATGGGTTGTAGTCTGTGTACCAGAGAGCTGATGTTGAGCCTTAGCTTGTGTATGGCTAAGGGCCTGAAGAATTCCAGAATGAATGATATTTGCTGGAGGCAATCGCCCATGGAGGCTGACGTAAGGAGGGATCCTGTCAGTTCTGTCATCACAGGAAGAATGTTGCATGGAAGCTGGTAGGTCTCTTGCTGAAGACTTCTGCTATGCAGAAGTAAGTATGAGGAAGTAAGTGCCAGTGGTGGCTTCAAGGACTGGGACTGCTTGTACAGAAGCGTGGATTAGCTGGCCATTCCCTCTCACCCCCCCCCCCCAGCAAAAACTGTTGCATGAGGATTCTGTTTATTCTCCTGTTAATAATGTAGCGGGTGCAAAATCCTGCCCCCGCGCAGCCAGCCCTCGCTTTCAGGTGCAGGAAAACTGTCTCGCTATTGCCTGCCCGTCATCTCCCTCCTCCTGTCAGCAGAGGAAAGCCAAACAGGTTTTAAGGGAGAAGTTTGATACAAAAAGGTAATTTTTTTCCCTTTTATACCTGGGGCTATAGGTTCTTCTAGGACCTACAGGTATACCTTTTGTATATTTGCTTAGACCAAAGTTTGAATATATCTGCATTAATATTGCTTTCTTTTTTTGCCTTTAATCCTTAGTAAAATACTAATTTGCTTTGCTACAGTCTGGTGTCCTTTGCACTTGTGTCTGCAGTGATTTTATTTAACCAGGTGTGCCAGAGGGGCTGAAGTTATTCTTAGGGTTGAGGCGCAGAACAGAGAACCCAAAATTACCAAATGGCTTCTTCATGGGGGCAGAGCTACATGTGGGGGCTCATCCGGAATATTCTGCTTTACTAGGAAACCACCAAGACAACACCCCAGAGAACATCATCATGGATCTTGCTGCTTCAACCTAGTGGTGTGAGGAGGAAAATGGCCACTGGACAAGCGTGGTAATCAACATCCCTGGGGAGGCCTGGGAGAGGAGCAGATCAGACACTAGTTTCAGAGCAGAAGGTGTGGGTGTTCGATGTAGAACCAGATCGCAGGACCTCTCCTACTTACACTTTGATACAGTGGAAGAGAGGGATCCCTTACAGTTTCCGAGGAGCCAATCTGCAACTGCCTAACAATGTTGAGGCTCGCCTAATTCAGCTGAACTTATCAGATATGTTATGCCCAGAATGGTCAAGCCAAGCAGCCTTGTCAGAAGAAACTACCTTACTGGCCCCTGTAGCCATGATAAGGCCAGAATTATTTGCCGCCTTGGAAGAGTTTGTGGCAAAGTGTCAGAAGAGTAGTCCAACATACACTGGGTCCGAATACCAAAAACTGGGAACGTTTTCCGGAAAACAGCCAGTTCCTGTCAGTGAAGAGAGTTTTGAAGAATTACTGCGGCAAGCTATGCAAGCCTTGGATGAATGGGACATTCCTGAGGCCCAGAAAAAGCAGAGTTATTACCGAGAGTTTGAGGGGGCCAGCCTCAGAAGGTATTCGCAGCCTGAAACTTAGCAAACAGAACTGTACTGCTTACCACTACTTAGATATCTTGCAAGACGTACTTGGGAGAACAGAAAAGGCCTCCAACCTTGTGTACCAGTTTGAGCATACCTACCAAGATGAGGGAGAGAAACTGTCTGAATACATGAGGTGCCTTGACAAGATTATGCACCAGACACTTCTAAAGAAAGGTACAGATCCCAGGTCAGTCGACAAAGTCTGGGCACAGCAGGTCTTAAGGGAAGCTCAGGCCTTAGATCCTATCATGATGAAGGAGTTGACTGGGGGCACACCTGCAGCAGTTTCCTCCAAAGTCAAAGACACAAGGAAGCCACAGCAGAAGTCTAAACCCTTGCAGAGGGCCCTCGCTGCTGTTTCTAAGAGACCATACAACATGCTTCCATCCACCTTGGCCTCAAAGTCGGTGCACACCAGCCCTCCGGGACCCAACAGAGACACAAACAAAACCAGAAGATAATCAAGAAAGGTGCATGAATACAGACAACAGAGCGGACTATCTTCACTACTCCCCGCAAGCTCCCTGCTGAGCCAGTGAGACCTTCTCCCATCGTGCCAAGCCAAGTGGAAGGCATCTACACAAAGGCTCTTCTGGACACAGGGGCGCAAATGACCCTGCTATGCTGAGACTTTTATGACAGACACCTCAAACACCTGCCCCTGCAGAAATTGGAGGAATTAGAAATATGCGGCCTTGGAACCCAGAATTTCCTCTATGATGGCTACTTACCAGTCAAGCTAACCTTTGACCCCTCTGTGGCTGGGCAATCAGAGATGTTCAATACATTAGTGGTGGTATGTCCTTGCCCATCAGGAGCCAACAAGAGTTCCCTGATCATAGGAACCACCACTGACCTCATCAGGATACTGCTTACTCCTCTTGCCTCGAAGCCTGATATTCTAACTGAGGGTTTACACCCCATGCTGAGACAAGCATACCAACGCCTAGTTCAAGAACAGGAAGCCCCAGCTGAAGGAGTGGGGAAGATATGGTGACTAGGCAGAAGAAGATACTTCAACCTGGAGAGGTGGCGTGTCTACAACCTTCAGTCAAGCTCAATTGGGAGCAACCTGGCCCCTTTGTTGTCCTTGAAGCTGACTGTTAGGGAGAGGACACAGGAGTGGAGGTAATCCCAGAAATGGTAACAACTAGGGCGTTGCAACAAAGTCATGGGAAGATCCCAGTAAGTGTTCGAAATGTGAATCCAGCCACCCCAGTCTCACCATTCGATTTGGTGGGGGAAGGAAAGGACAGAATCCCTATAGAGAAGTTCTACCCGCAAAACACTCCATTCTCACATGAGTGGCGAGAAAGAGTCAAAGCCCAGCTCCTGAGATGGCAGGATATGTTTTTGAAGAATGAGTTTGATGTGGGGTGTGCAAAAAAATGCCCAATTTCCGGATTCACCTTCAGGAAAACAAGCCATTTAGGGAGAGAGTCTGACGGATCCTATTGGGGGACCGGAAGATTTTTGGGAACAGCTGGCAGAATTGAAGAGAGCAGGCATTATCCGGGTGTCTAGAGGGCCTTATGCCTCCCCCATAGTGGTAGTGCAGAAGAAGAATGGTTCCCTGAGGTTGTGCATCAACTATCAGATGCTCAACCGGAGAACTATCCCTGACCAGTACACCACTTCAAGGATAGAAGATGCCTTGCAGGGTCTGTCAGGGGTGAAGTGGTTCAGTGTACTGAACTTAAGAGTGGGTACTATCAAATTCCTATACATCCTGAAGATAGAGAAAAGACAGCTATTATCACCCCATTAGGGTTCTTTGAGTTCAACAGGATGCCTCAAAGTCTGTCCAATGCCCCAGAACCTGATTGAAGTGTTGGTGTACCTAGACAATATAATCGTCTTTGGCAAAACCCTTGAGAAACATGAAGAACATCTGGAGAAGGTCCTGAAGAGACTCCATGATTAGGGGTTGAAGTTGTCTCTGGAAAAGTGTCAGTTTTATCACCCTTCAGTCAATTACCTTGGGCATGTTGTCTCTGCCGAAGGAATAGCTACTGACCCCCAGAAGCTGGAAGCTGTCGCCTCCTGGCCAAGACCTACTAAGGTAACTGAGCTTAGGTCATCCCTGGGGTTTTTCTCATATTACAGAAGTAAACCAGATCTGCCCAGAGGGAAGCACAGGGCCACTAAAGACTTGGCACCTTAATCACCTACTGCCCTTATCAGATGCAGTTTGTGTGACTCAGCAACCAGATCTACAGCCTACTTCAACTACTTCTCAGGGATCACGTCAATAACCAGGTCTCAATCTGTGCCACCAGGCACAGTGAGGGGGAAGAAATGGGCATAGACTGGCTGTGGCCATCTACAATGCCAGAGTTGGCCACTCCCCCTTCTAGAGACCCCCCAACCCCCCAAGGGGAACTAGAAACGTTTCCCCCTTCTATAGTACAACAGGAAGAGTCAGTTGTACAAGATGATGACACTGTTGTACCTGAAACAGGGGTAATAACTTAGATGGGGAATAGGAATTATGGGGTGCCCAACGGGATAGCAACAAAAATCAGGGACAACTTCCACCCTATGTACAACTCTGATTCCTTTTATTCTCTCTGCACAGCTCTGATTGATTCCCCTCTCAGGAACTCTCAGTCCCTTTAGGAAGTAGCACAAAGTGTTGTAAACTGCATCCTGGAGTACCTCCAACTCCCTTGTAGACACTGGTCCCAGCTCTACCAACTGCAAGAAATGCCAGCCCATCTGGCTGCTTCTGCAGCAGTCTACCCAACTGACTCTTCACCGGTGTACCTGACTGATCCAGAGATCTCCCAGGGCAAAGTTAAGAAAGATTGGCCAAGCACCCCTAAGAATGCAGATCAACCCTCCTAGCCTCTGCCCTCCAGTTTCCAGAACGTTTTCCAACTTTCTAGAAAAAGGGGGAGGCACCAGAGGCCCGCCTGCATGAGTCATCCAGCCCTGGACTCAAGTAACCCCTGCCCCAATTTCATGGCTCAGACTTAGCCCTAAGCCAGACTATGTTTTTGCCTACCCTAACACTAGTAGCACACTAAAGGGTGCTACATCTGCATTAACATTCCTTTCTTTTTTTGCCTTGAAAATCCTTAGTAAAATACTAATTTGCTTTGCTACAATCTGGTGTCCTTTGCACTTGTGTCTGTCTGCAGTGATTTTATTTAACCAGGTATGACAGAGGGACTGAAGTTGTTCTCGGGGTTGAGGCGCAGAACAGAGAACCCAAAATTGCCAATCGGCTCCTTCGGGGGTAGCGCTACAATATCTTCTAATGTTTTGGAGTATCCTGAATCCTTATCCCTCTTCTGTTCAAGTTTCTGCAATAAATCCACAAAAACACATCCCCTAGACCAGGAGTGCCCAACCTTTTGAAGAGCGGAGGCCACTTTAACGAATGGGTAACCGACCATGGGCCACAATGAGCATAGCGGGCGGATGACAGGTCTGTGTCCACTCTGCATATGTAGAGCAGACATGGACACAGCCCACTATACTCTATGGGCCCTTCCATCTAATCAGCCCAGACAGAAGGCAACAGATCCCCTTCTGTTTTTTTTAAGCAGATCAGATTTGAGATAGGCGGGTGTAAACGGACACTAGTCCGTTTACATCTTCCGCTCCATAGAGGTGAATGGAGAGTCCATTTGGGTCCAGACGAAAAATGGACAGGCGGACCCGATCAAACCGATTGTGTGCAAGGGGTCTAGGGCTGCTTTCACACTAATGCACTGCGATTTACCTTCACCTCAACTGAGCTCAATCCTAATTTCTTCCTCAGGATTACTGCAGGTATCGCTTGCTGCTGCTGTCCCCCAGGGGGGTATGGCTGGCAGCTGCTGCTGGCTGTCCTCCAGGGGGGTATGGCTGGCGGCTGCTGCTGGCTGTCCTCCAGGGCAGGTACTGCTGGCGGGTACTGCTGGCTGGTCCTGCTGGTGGGTACTGCTGGTGGGTACTGCTGGTGGGTACTACTGTCGGGCACTGCTGGTGGGTACTACTGTCGGGCACTGCTGGCTGATATTGTTGGCGGGTTATTGCTGGCAGGTACTGCTGAGAGTTACTGCTGGTAGGCACTGCTGGCTGGTACTGCTGGTGGATACTGCTTGTGGGTACTGCTGGCAAGTACTGCCAGTGGGTACTGCTGGTGGCGGGTACTGCTGGCTGGTACTGCCGGTGGGTAGTGCTGGTGGGTACTGCTGGGGGTATCTCTGGTGGCTGCAGTAGAGAGCAGAGGCAATTCTTCCTGTATCATCCCAGAAACTGTCACAGGCGGAGTATATTTGGTATCACTCCGCCTGTGACAGGAGCCGGCGCTATACAGGAAGCATCGGCTCTGTTTCCTCTAGCGCCGGCTCCATTCTTCACACTAATGCTCAGGGATAGCGGGTCGGGAACCCGCGATCTAGGTTTGCTGACCTGCCATCCAAGACCAGGAAGTGGCAGGCCACATCAGAGGGCGCCCCTGCCCTAGACTGAGCTTGTGTTGGTCGGTCTGCTTGGAACTGTGTCTAAATTGGGCAGCCTCTGTAGTACATTGGGCGAACCTGTCTAATTCCAGCACCCCCTCGGCGAAGAAGGCTACATACTGTACATAGTTACATTGGTCCAAGCTGGACCAATGTAACTACCATGTTACCCCGAAAATAAGACCGGGTCTTATATTAATTTCTGCTACAAAAAAATAACACAGCTTATTTTCAGGGGATGTCTTATCTATGTCCCCGTCTACTCTCTCCCTCTCAGCTCAGGAGTTATCATTATGACATCTTTAATCCCAAAAATAAACAAAAATATGTAATCCGTTTTGTAAGAGTGAGTCTCCTTTTGTAACTTTATTGTGGAAAATACTTTATTTACAGCTGCAGAGGGAGGGGCTGCTGAAGTCAGAGAGGAGGAGAGGAGAAGATCTTCAGCGGGTCACGCCTAGCGGCACCGTAAATAAGGTATATTCAACAATAAAGTTATGAAAGGAGACACAGTGGACATTATATAATCTTTTTACAAAATGCATTATATATTTTTACATGGACTTTACTAGGGCTTATTTTCGGGGTAGGGCTTATATTACAGCCCTCCCTGAAAATCAGGCTTGGTCTTATTTTCAGGGTAGGGCTTATTTTTTGGGGAAACACGGTATGTATATACCGATACTTGAAATTATTTTTTAAGCTGGCCAAGTACATTACATTCTGATTGCAAAGTCTATGAACAGAATATTTTTTATTTGTTAAAATTTTGGAATTTAAGGACATAATTAAGCAATCTAGTTAAACTCTATGCAACCACGCAGAGCAAATGAGGTCTTCTCATTCAAAATGAATACCTATTATCACAAATCTTTTTTTAGCTGAATGGGCACTAATTCCTATAAACACACTCCAAAATGTTGTGAAAAGCCTTCCCAAAAGAATGAATGCCACATGGGGCCACCTCCATAAGTGTTGGCAGCCCTGATTCGCATCAGCTTCTGAAAAGCTGGCCCAGGGCACCCCCTTTCTTCTTCATGAGATAGGGTACTCCTCCATCTTGTTACTCCCATTCTCTTGGTCCAAGGCCTACCCCCATTGTAGTACTCCCATACTCCTGACCTGAGGCCCATCTCTTCTGTAGTACTCATGTTCTCCTGGCCTGAGCTCCACCTTCATGAATAAAGGAATGTATATGTTTCCAGTTCTAGCAGTACAGGACACATCAAAGTAGTAACATTTGCTGAGAGAGGAATATCCTGTTTCTATCACCACTTGCGTGCCCTCTTAGGTCCGAACTCTCCGCAAATTAGTGATCTCCTTAGTGTATACTGAGGTAGTTCAAACTGCGCTTAATGCCTCTGGTCAGCCTCTTGTGGTATATCACCATCCACAGCACAGCAGTACTCCATACACATAGGAAAGGAACCAAGAAAAAGAATAATAATAATTTTTAATAAACAACGTTACGCAATGAGATTTTCTTGGTTCCTTTCCTATGTGTATGGAGTACTGTGGTACTGTGGATGGTGATATACCTCGTTTTTTGTTGCACTATAACAATTGTATCACTTTATATTCTGTATAGAGTATAGTGGGTAGCGCAGCTATCTTTATTGCTGGTTTTACAAAAGGTTTGTGGTTGCACAACGGAAGTAGCAGCAGCTTCCCAGTTATTTATTCACAAATTCTTTTGCACAGATTGGTATTTAGCACGTGATCTTAGGCAACGCAGCTATTGTATAATTTATGATTTTTTAATAAAGAACAGTGTATTCCCTCACAGCTGGGGACCATGAGGCAGGTTTCTTTGACATCTGGATACCTTGTGCTGATGCACAACTGCTGGTACCCAGTGCAGTTTCCAGAACACTACACAGTGAGAGAGATCAGTTTAGGGTCTTTACTCACAAGTCCACTGGACAGCTGCCACCTTCCAGCTTCCTCCGGACATAGCCCAGTGAGTGAGAGGGTATCTCTCCAGACTAAATCCCCTGTGGTGAGGCTCAGCAATCACTTTCTAGCGAACTCCATCCAGGCCCTGACACCGCTGAGGCCTCTAGAGCAGCAGTACAGTAAATGGGATGCCTGAGAGCAGCAGCCACTCTGTCTCTGGAACCCCTCTGGGAACCCTGCTCTCCAGTGTCTCAGACTATTTACCACCATTCCAGCCCCCTTCTCCACACTCCTCTCCAAGGATTGAGTGGAACCCAATAAATATTCAGGTTGGTTGTTTTGAATCTCCCGCCCTAAGCTCAAGCAGCTTCTTTAAGAGGCATGGGGAAGTAATCAAACTCCCAGCCTGTGAGACCCTGAACAGGCCAGAACAAACAATTACTACTCCCTTGATTATAGAAGGAGTCATTAACTAAGTTTACCTAGCATCTTGCGCTAGGAGGGTGCTACACATATTAGTGCCTGTGGTTTTGGATTATGATGCCCAACAAGCTCATATAGTCATGATGGTCAGGTTTCCACAAACTTTGGGCTATATAGTGTACTGATAGTGTAACAGGAGATGTCATTGACTGCACTACAGAAAGGTCAGATACAGGAATGTATGGAAAGACATTAGCACTTCGCATTGTACTAGAAATACTGTACATTACAGCTTGTGTTTATTACAGAGGTGAATGCTATGCATTCAAGCTCCGGACGTCATGATGCGTCCATTTAGATGCAGACATTAGTGCGCGCAGTCTGGAGTTTTCTGTTTGGCTTGCAGGTGTACATTGTTAAAACTTTATTAGAGCCTTTACACATACTCGCAGAGAGACCCAAGACATTCTGCCACAGTACAGATCCAAATCACTTAGTACATTAACACTTCATCAGCCAAAGCAATGTCCCCGAAGACAAAGAGCAGAATGTGAATGTGTGTGTGAGAGAGAGAGCAGTTCAATAGAAATCTCTTTAATAGTCCTCATAAAGTCATATTTGTACATATAATTTCTCTAATAAATGTCAAACGTGACAGTTTCTGTGCACGGAACTCAAGCAGCTACTAAAGGCTCAGATACACATCTTTGATAATAATTGCCCCTTATTGGCCTTGGAACTTCCCATGAGTAACTGTTTTATGTAAAACAAACCGAAGCTTAAAAGAAAACTCCATCCTTACAAAATGCAGTAGCTAATATAAAGCCGGTCATAGATGGATCGAAATTCTGACAGTTCAGCATGAAGTGGCCAAATTTTGATCCATGTATGGGCAGGCTGATTGTACCCAAGTTGATCCATTGATCAGGGGTCCAACGCCATCATCTTCTTCTGTGTGCCAGTGTTAAGCCAACTTCATTCGTCATGCATGCACTGGAGCTAGTCATTCTGCCACTCAGAAACCAGCCAGTCACTGTAAGCTGAGCTACGCATGCACATAGTTACATAGTAGGCGAGGTTGAAATCCATCAAGTCCAACCTATGTGTGTGATTTTATGTCAGTATTACATTGTATATCCCTATATCCCTGTATGTTGTGGTCATTCAGGTGCATATCTACCGTATATACTTGAGTATAAGTCGTTCCGAGTATAAGTCGAGGCCCTAATTAACCACAAAAAAAATGGGAAAAACTTATTGACCCGAGTATAAGACGAGGGTGAGAAATGCACAGCTACTGTAAGTGGAAAAGAGGGTCAATAATGCCCATTTGCAGCATCACTGTGCCCATTTGCATGCCTCACTGTGCCCATTTGCAGCCATAGGTCCCCTGAACTTCAAACTCGGTAGTTAAGGGTTCCTAGATGCCCCCTAGCTGCAGCCAAAATTTGGGGTCTCTGAACCCAAAGGGTCCCGAAATGACATTGCTGCAGATAGACACAATTGACCGAATTTGGGGCCCTGTATCTCGGGGCCACTTAGTGCTAAGAACCCCAAATTTGGTATGCAAACCCAGTGGAACTAGCACCATAGAATTTCCAAAGCTGGGGTTTCTAGCACCAAGTGGCCACGAGATACAGGGCCCCAAAAATCAGTTCAGAAAATGTCAAGCACTTTTCTGCAGCAGAGAATGACATTTTCCGAACCAGATTTGGGGCCCCGTATCTCAGGGCCACTTGGTGCTAGGAAATTTTTTGCTGCAGAAAAGTGCTTGACTCAAGTATAAGTCGAGGGGGGCACTTTCAGCACAAAAAAATGTGCTGAAAAATTCGACTTATACTCAGTATATACGGTAATTGTTTTTTGAAATTATCAATGCTCCCCGCTGAAACCACTGCCTGTGGAAGAGAATTCCACATCCTAACCGCTCTAATGCCCCGTACACACGGTCGGATTTTCCAACGGAAAATGTGTGATAGGACCTTGTTGTCTGAAATTCCGACCGTGTGTAGGCTCCATCACACATTTTCCATCGAATTTTCCGACACACAAAGTTTGAGAGCAGGATATAAAATTTTCCGACAACAAAATCCGTTGTCGGAAATTCCGATCGTGTGTACACAAATCCGACGGACAAAGTGCCACGCATGCTCAGAATAAATAAAGAGATGAAAGCTATTGGCCACTGCCCCGTTTATAGTCCTGACGTACTTGTTTTACGTCACTGCGTTCAGAATGATCGGATTTTCCGACAACATTGTGTGACCGTGTGTATGCAAGACAAGTTTGAGCCAATATCCGTCAGAAAAAATCTTAGGATTTTGTTGTCAGAATGTCCGAATAAAGTCCGACCGTGTGTACGGGGCATTACAGTAAAGAACCCTCTATGAAGTTTAAGGTTAAACCGCTTTTCTACTAGTTTTAGTGAATGGCCGCGTGTCTTATTAAATTCACTAACGCGGAAAAGTTTTATCCCTATTGTGGGGTCACCAGTATGGTATTTGTACATTTAAATCATATCCCGTCTGAAGCATCTCCTCTCCAGAGAGAACAAGTTCAGTGCTCGTAACCTTTTCTCATAACAAAGGTCCTCCAGTCCCTTTATTAGTTTTGTTGCCCTTCTCTGGACTCTCTCCAGTTCCAGCACATCCTTCTTCAAGACTGGTGCCCAGAACTTGACAGCATACTCCAGGTGCGGCCAGACCAGAGTCTTGTAGAGTGGAAGAATTATTGTTTTATCTCTGGAGTTAATCCCCTTTTTAATGCATGCCAATAGTCTGTTTGCTTTGCTTGCAGCAGCTTGGCATTGCATACAATTGCTGAGCCTGTCATCTACTAGGACCCCCAGGTCCTTTTCCATCCTGGATTCCCCTAGAGGTTCTCCCCCTAGTGAGTAGATTGCATTCATATTTTTGCCACCCAAATGCATTATTTTACATTTTTCTACATTAAACCTCATTTGCCATATAGGTGCCCACCCCATTAATTTGTTCAGATCTTCTTGTAAGGTTTCCACATCCTGCGGAGAAGTCATTGCCCTGCTTAGCTTAGTATCGTCCGCAAATACAGGGATTGATCTGTTTATCCCATCCTCCAGGTCGTTTATGAATAGATTAAATAGGATGGTCCCAGGACAGAACTCTGGGGGACCCCACTTTCCACCCCGGACCATTTCGAGTACTCCCCATTTATCACTAAAAGCCAGTTTTCAATCCATGTACTCACCCTATGGTCCATGTCAACAGACCTTACTTTGTACAGTAAAGGTTTATGGGGAACTGTATCAAATTCTTTAGCAAGATATACCACGTCTACGGCCTTCCTTTATCTAGATGGCAGCTCATCTCCTCATAGAAGGTTAATAGATTGGTTTGGCAGGAACGATTCTTCATGAATCCATGCTGATTACTGCTAATAACTTTGTCATGACTAAAATCTTGTATATAGTCACTTGTCATCCCCTCCAAGAGCTTGCATACAATTGATGTTAGGCTAACTGGTCTGTAATTCCCAGGGATGTAACTTGACCCTTTTTTAAATATTGGTGCTACATTGGCCTTTCTCCAATCAGCTGGTACCATTCCAGTTAGTAGACTGTAAAAATGAGGAACAATAGTCTGGCAATTACTTGACTGAGTTCCTAAAGGACCCTCGGATGCAAGCCATCTGGTCCCGATGACTTATTAATGTTACGTTTTTCCAGTCTAATTCTAATTCTGTCCTCTGTTAGCCTGCTTTTCAGAGGTGTATGTTTTACAAACATTTTCTTGGGTTTTTGAATGTTTTTCAAAGTGCACAAAACATTGTAAGCAGAACAGTGCGACAAGAAGAACGAGGTGAAGCATAGTAGAGGCAACAACTTGGTAACAAGTCTGCCTGGACATGAAGGTATTACACAGTAAGTCTTCACTGAGATAAAAGTGATTGGTGCTAATACAGATCCTGCTCAACCTAACTCATGAGGCAATCCAGTAAGAATGTATATTGCCTATAGAGGCTCTCACCTTAACACAAAGAAGGGCTGTGATGCCTGGAAAGGGAGCATAGCATCCAAGGAGAAAGATGAAAAGGTGGGGAAAAGATGCCTATGATCTTTGATGGCTCTCGGAGAGAAGGAATAAGAAAGAGAAGAAAGCAGGGAAGGGGGAGCTTGACCTGGAGCGGAGGAAAGGGGCGTTCCCATGTTATTCATTCTACCACCTCACCCTGATTTAGACTGTATGGACAGTCATATAGATAGCAAGGAGCAGTTCAGGCCCAGGTGGTCATTAAAGGCTATCCATGGGTCCCATATCTACAGGAACTTGTTGTGGGTATGTGAGTTTCTCATGCATCATAGTTTCCATGAGCCACTGTTTGACCTCAGCAAAGTTATGAAAAAGCTGGTGCCAGGCTCTGTCCAATGTCTACTAAGCCGCCAGGAAGACAAACCCCACCAGCTTCCTCTGGGCTTTTGTCAAGTACGAGATAGACTTATGCAACAAGGTTTCCCAGGGGTTTTTCAGAGGTGTTTGACAGGCGGCGAGAAGGCGATGTGGAATTTTCTCACCACCTGTTTTAACCCCATAAATGCAGCATTATTGTGCCGCAACTATGTGCAATGACTTACCATCCTTGTCTTGTGATAATGCGTGGTGCAAATGTTCATTTTACCACATGCAATATTTTTTTTAATGTGTGTCTGAAAAGGCTGCCTTAGGGTCTTTGCACATATTGATACTGATATATTCCTAGAAGAAAGTTCCTGCTCAAAAAATGTGAATATGGTCCATACAGTGTGAACATTTACACGCGTATACGTGCGTACACACATAAAAACTCTTTTAGTTCCCAGAATGCTAAATAATATATGGGAGGTGTGATTTTTGTGCATGATTGCACATATTTACGTGTAAAATACTGACAAATAATGCAGATTTCTGTAGTTCTTCTTTTACCAATTTAAATGTGGCACTAATTTACGTGGCATTTTTGGCGCCCATGTACAACAGCCCTTAATGCAATGCATGTTAAGTGCAAAAACCAAGATACTGGAGCGGTGCACAGGGGGCATCAATGTGCTGTTGCTTTGTAGAGTCAGTTGTAAAAATCTGATATTTTATTCAGACATCATGTTGGTGTGTAGTGGCGGGTTTTCTCTAAATAAATGGTCACATAAAGATATATCTTGCGGTCTGCCCAGAGTGACTTATATTGCCATTTTCCTCCTCTAGGTCTCGTCTTTTCATTTTTACAACACCCAGGTGTGCGGCTGATGATAATGCGATGAATTATCATCTCATCCCCTGCAAATCTGTCCTCACCCCCCTCTTTCCCCCTCCACATTTCCCTCCGCTCGTTCTCATCCAGGTGGTTTTCTTTCATGCACATGTCTGCGTCTCTTTCTGTCTTCTCTCCACTTTTTAATAGTGCGGGGAAGCCATCCAAGAAATCTATCTACAGATTTTACAATAAAAGGCACCCAGCTAACGTATATGACCTGTAGGAGGAATGCGGCTTGCCATACCAGTAATAGCATACACTCATTTAATGCCGATATTTTCTCCATTTATGGTTGCTTTATTTTAGTACATCCATGCCAATGTTTTTTTATTTTTTATTTTGTTCTTAATAACATGACAGCCCTGCAATTCTAGATTTTGGGGGCAATTATCCATCTTTTGATAAAATATAAAGGAAAGGGTTGCACCTAGTAAATAGGCATTGATTGAATTGATCATAATATTCTCTGGAGATGTTACCACCAATATTTGGATTGTTATTGCTCTCCTTTGGAAAAAGAAGTAAAGTTATGAAAAGCATTGTTTGTCTGGTTCTGTCTACTGCGGGAACTGAGAGTTATCTGTAACTGGCTGCAGCCTTGTTTAATTAGTAATGTGAAGATGGTATGAGAGGAATAAAGTCAGCTCAGGGTGAGAGCAGTGGTGGACGGATGATGGAAATTCCAGATGATGGAGTGGTCCGGGATGCACCCTCATGAGCTATCGTATTATGACTCTCAGCTGTGACACAGGGCTAGTCCCAAGCATGTTGTCTTTTTTATATTTTTATTTTATTTAATCCAAGAGACAAGACCCACAGGGTCAACATAATGAAGATATAGAAGCAAAATATAATACAAGAACATATGTGGTGCTACACCTCATAACAGTTTGTAATATTACAGGAGAGGAGAGATTAATGACGGAGATTAAATTGATTTTCAGAGTTTATAATACGTCAGCTCGTCTTGATATATAGTTCTACTATGCATAGTATGCACTCCCTTATAGGACACACCCTTTGCCACGCCACCTTAAAGGAGAATTGTACAAAAAAACAAGATTGGTTAAACCCCCAAGTGCTTTTTTTTTTACCACTACTATTCCTTCATATTGGCTTTTGGAATTTACAAATGCAGCAATTTAGAAATCAGATGAAAGTTTTAGCACTGGGAAACACTTTTTTGATAGATAAAAGGTGCATTTTATATACATCTATATAGATCAGACCAAAATGAGGGACAAATGAGGAGGAATGAGGGACAGAGGAACATTGCTCCAAATCAGGGACAGTCCCTCCAAATCAGGGATAGTTGGGAGGTATGCAGTGCTATTCCATGAGTCTCGTCCCTTACAGTTTTCCTTATATCTGAAGTAATAAGAGTAGAAAGAAATAGCTTTGGACAGTAGGTGGAGAGAAAGGAAATTAGAAGTGGGGAGAAGAGGAAAGGGGGGGGGGGCGAGAAGGGGGGTAATTCTTTTATTTATGTCCTCAACCTTTCTGAGCCACAGGTGGATGTGAGGATTTCCAATGGAGGGGAATAACGGATTACGGCCCTCTTATAAGTGTTTTCCAGGGTTGTGGAAGCATGGAGAAGAAGGAGGGTGGGGTAGTCTGGAATAGGACATTCCGTGAATTTCTGCACGATTTGGCCGACATTTCTCCAAAAGTCTACAATCTTGAGGCATGACCAGAAGATATGTAGGAGAGTTGCTTGGTCCCTCTGGCACCGCCAACATAAGTCGGGCCTTGAGGGGAAGAATTTATGCAGTAGTGATTGATGGGGTTCTGTACCACCTCGACATAATTTTGAAGTTAGATTCTTGCATTTTTGTACAGATGGAGGATTTGTGTGTGAATCAGAGGATATGATGTCTTTGGCTTGGTTTAAATTGACGATTTAGATCCCGTTTCCACCTGATCCCCAGCAGATTGGTAATCTGCTGGGGGCACAATCAACAGGTTGTAGGTGAGAGTGTGTGTGGTAGAACTCCAGTTTCTGTACAATACTCTTCTAAGGTCGTGAGGGATTGGCTAGGGTCACTGGGAGGCGGTACGGACCGTAAGAAATGGCGAAGCTGAAGTGCTCTTAAAAAATCTAAGCGGAAAGGCCCCGCGGGGTCCGAAAGCTCTGTTATGGTCTTCCAACATCCTGCGGCTCAGAAATGAGAGGCTTGGAAATAGCCTGAGCTGATCAAATTCTGAAAGATCTCATCATGAATTCCCAGCGCGAACAGAGGGTTTCCCAGTATAGGGAATAAGGGCGAGTTCCGGGATGAGAGAGAAGCTTGGGAGAAAAGATGTGCGCAAACTCCCGTAGTAGGGCCAATAAGAGGATGTAGTTTAGTATTGGTGGGTAGCGATGCGTAGCACCAGGGGTGCCCTATACAGGGGTATTTAACTTTGGGCTTGCTCCAACTGAGGTCATAGTTTGGTATCACGGTGTCCACACCAGTCTATTAGCCTACTTAGATGTGTTGCATGGTAGTAAGTGCGGATGTCTGGCATTGCCAGGCCGCCATGTTGTTTAGGTAGGGAAAGTAGTTTCCTGCTGAGACGTGGTCGTTTGCGAGCCCAGATGAATTCTATGAACGTTGAGTGTGTTTGTTTAAAGTAACTCAGGGATATGGATGTGATTAGGTAAGGCTCGGAAGAGATACAAGAATTTAGGGAGAATACTCATTTTAAGTATGTTACAGTGGCCGAACCACGAGTAGAGGGCAGTGTGCCATGTGTTAAGAAGGTTCCTAACTGTTTTCAGAAGAGGAGGGAAGTTTAGATCCAAAAATTTTGTAAACCTTTTTTTATATACTGTGAACTGCAGTATATATACTATACGGACTGCACTACGGACACATATTATACGTCTGCTTCTCCTTCGAGGCCTTCTGGACATGATTGGTATTTTTTTTTTTTAACACTGCACTATACTGTATTATATACTGTGTACACCGCCTGAAGTGTATTTGAAACTGTACACACTGTTCTATATACTGTGTACACCGCCTGCACTGTATTATCCACTGTACACCGCCGAATGCACTGTATATATAGGGTACGCTGAATGCAGAGTGTGTATATATATATATATATATATATATATATATATATATATATATATATATATAAATAAACACACACATATACACTAGTAGACTGTGTATCTATATATATATATATATATATATATATATATATATATATATATATTAGGGGTGCGCATCTTCACTGGTCCCACAATTCGATTCAATTACGATTATCTGGTCAACGATTCGATTCCGTGATGCATCACGATGCATCATGATTACCGACAAGCTCCCACTTCCGCTTGAGCCGCCTAGGCGGCCCTTCCACCCTGCAATCTTCTGGGATACATCACAGTTCCCAAAAGATTGCCCGGCTTTGCAGGACAGCGCAGTTAGACATGCAAGCTGTCACGGTAGTATTGCCAGCGCCGTGGACAGGCGGGGGAGAGAATGGAGGGTTTGGGTGGCCACGTCGCTGGATTGTGGGACAGGTGAGTGTCTTTTTATTAAAAGTCAGAAGATACACTTTTTTTGTAGCTGCTGACTTTTAATAAACACAAAATTGACTGGAACTCCGCTTTGAATTAAAAATAACCTCACTCCCTTAAAAAGTGCACTAATCCGGTGCACTACAGGGTACAGGCATTCACACACACTGCTGCTGGGAGGTCAGAAGGGATTACAATCCACAGCTGACAAACAGCCCTGTGAAGTTCCCTGTATTATCTCTGTGCTGACCAGTGGCAGCTCGTGCTCAAAATTTTTGGGGAGGTGCAAACAAAATGAAAAATTCCGTGTCGACACATGCACAGGATCTCCTGCATGCACAGACATATCTTAGGGCTCTGGCAAAGTTTTAGGACCTTGCAGAGCCCCGCGGAATGTCTGCACATATGCAGGATTACCTCTGACAGGTATTTGGGGCCATGTGAAGCCTGCAGCATGTCCTCATATGTGTGAGATTCTGCACATATGCAGACATGGTCTGCGAGGTCCTAAATACTAGGATACTTCATGAATGAATGAATGAATGAATGAATGAATGAATGAATGAATGAATGATTTGTAAAGCGCTGCAATTGCGAACTGAATCGCCTCAAGGCGCTAGATGTATTCTCTGTAGCCAGCTTCTAGAAAAGGAAGGTCTTTAGTTTTTTCCTGAAGGCCTGGTGGTTTTCTTCCATGCGGAGGTTGGTTGGGAGAGCATTCCATAGGCGAGGTCCTTGGACTGCAAATCTACGTTCTCCCTTTGCTTTGTAGCGGTATTTGGGAATGAGGAGGAGGTTTTGGTTAGCTGATCGAAGACTGCGAATCGGTGTGTAGTGTTTTATTTTTTCCCGGAGATATTGCGGAGCGTTTCCTTGTATGCATTTATGGGTGAGGCAGAGGGTCTTGAATATGATCCGGTTCTTCACAGTTAGCCAATGTAGGCTTTTTAGGGATGGGGAGATGGATTCCCAGGGCTTTTTTCCTGTTAACAGTCTTGCCGCCGTGTTCTGCATGAGTTGCAAGCGCGCAAGCTGATATTGGGGTAGACCTACGTAGAGGGAATTTGCGTAGTCGAGTCGGGAATTGATGATCGTTCCCACAACTGCCGCTTTGTCCTCTTCTGGGATGAAGGGGATGAGTCTGCGTAGGAGGCGGAGGAGATGGTGGGATCCGCTCACCACCGATCCTATTTGTGCATCCATTGTCATTCCTGAGTCAAAGATGACTCCGAGACTCTTGACTTTGGTGCTGGGGGAGATGGTCTGTCCGAGGATGGGGGGTGGTGTCCACGGAGTCTTAATTTTGGAATTTTTGTTGGCTTGCAGGAGAAGAAGTTCTGTTTTTGATTCGTTAAGTTTGAGGGAGCTAGCGGTCATCCAGTCATTGGTTAAAGTGAGGCATTTCTGTAATTGCTGATGATGATCTTTTTGTCCGTTAATGCGAAGGTAGAGTTGGGTGTCGTCTGCGTATGAGTGGAAGCAGAGGTCCGTTTTCCTGATGATATTGAGAAGCGGGCGGATGTAGATGTTAAATAGCACTGGTGACAAGGGTGAGCCCTGAGGGACTCCACAGGAGACTGCCCGAGATTCCGAGGTGAATGTTCCCAGTTTCACTGTCTGAGAGCGATTCTCTAAGAAGGATGTAAACCATTTTAGGGCAGAATCTGTGGCTCCTGCAACTTCTGAGAGGCGGACAAGTAGAGTATTGTGGTCCACTGTATCGAATGCTGCACTGAGGTCTAACAGTACCAGAAGACTCGGCTCCCCGTCATCTGCTGCTTCGAGGGCGTCGTCCCATATTTTGAGAAGTGCTGTTTCTGTGCCATGGCCTGGGCGGAAGCCTGATTGCAGAGGGTCCAGGAGGTGGTGTGTCTCCAGGTGGTGTTGTAGCTGCTGTACTACTGTTTTCTCTATAATCTTGGAGATGGTGTTGAGGCTTGTTATTGGTCTGCGGCAGTTAGGGTCTTTAGGGTCGAGATTAGGTTTCTTTAGCAGGGGTTTGACGATGCCTTGCTTGAGGGAGGTTGGCACAGTCCCTTCTTTGAATGATTGATTTATGAGATGTGTTAGGGTGGGGGCCAGGATGTCGGAACATTCTTTGAACAATTTGGTGGGGATGATGTCGTTCGGTGATGTGCTGTCGCGAAGGCTTCCGATGATGTTTTTAGTCGTGTCCGTGGTGATTGGGGCCAGAAAGAACTTCGGTGGTTGAGTGATGTTCGTGTCGATATCCTCTTTTTGCATTGGTTGGGTGAGGTTGGTTGTTATTTTCTGATGAATTGCTTTCCGAATGTTGTCGATTTTGTCGATGAAGAAATCTGATAACTCATTGCAGAATTCTTGGGTATCGTTTGCAGGGGGCTCTAGGCAGGTCGGGTTCATTGATTGAGCAACTATTTTGAAAAGTTCACGTGGGCGGTTTAAGGCGGATGAGATGGTGTCTGCAAAATGTTCTTTTTTGGCTTTGAAGATTGCCTTGTGGTATTTCACCGTGAGTGCTTTGTAGTTAGCATGGTTTTCCTTGGTGGGATTTCTTCTCCAAGTTCTCTCAGATCTTCTGCGTTCTTGCTTGAGTAGGGTGAGAGTGCCATTAAACCAATTCGAGTTTTTTGTGCATCCCGCACTGAAAGGCTGACTCCTGAAATGACATGACATAGACATTAAAGGAAGAAGTGGGGGACTGAACCCTATGCCTTCCTTGCCTAGACGAGGAATCACAAAGTGGTGTGCTGCAACACAAGTAAAGGTATTTACGCTGTCTAACATAATTTAAAAATTATATTGTGTAAGGGGGAGGGAGTAAATGAGAGAAATTCATTGGGTGGAGGTCCGCTTAAGTGGGCATGCAGGGTTCAGTAAGTTAGCATCATAGTTCAGTAAGGGCTGCTATATGGCTGGTTTTACTTGGAAATCACCTTTACCTGGTCATTACCCCTCCAAAACCACTTCAGTTGAGATCTCATGAACAATGCCTATACATTTGGTCATATGACAAACAGCTGTGGTAGGTAGGACAAGTAAGCATCATTATGTCAATATCCAACAGGAAAGCATAATTGCTGAGGAAGGGCAGTTGTCACATTTATTTATTATAGGTTCTTATACAGCACCATCAATTTGTGCAGCACTTTACACATATATTGTTCATTCGCATCAGTCCTTGCCCTAAGGGAGTTTACAATCTAAGGTCCCTAACTCACATTCTTACATATATTAGGGCCAATTTAGAGCTAATTAACCTACCAGCATGTGGGAAGAAACCGGAGTACCCAGAGGAAACCCATGCAGGCACAAGAAGAACATGCAATCTCCAGGCAGGTAGTGTTGTGGTTGGGATTTGATCCGACAACCCTAGTGCTGCTAGGTGGAAGTGCTAACAACTTAGCAACTGTGCTGCCCATATATGACTCCAGCAGGGATCATATAGCAGTTGATCTTCTTGAAGAAGATCTCCAGACCATATGAACATAGTTCTACACAGTATCTTCAAACTTTACAAAATGTCTCCATCCTGTGAGCGGCCATCTTCTTGGTGGGCTCTAGCCTTACTACAGTACACACCACACTGATGTGTGTCTTTCCTGCGGGACACCAACAGCTGATCCCAGTGGCTGGTATGTAAATCTTGAGCCTGTTTCCATCACAAGTGCTGGGCCCTCCATTTATTGTTTGAGGCTGGATGAGGCTTGGGCTTGTGCAAGTTTTATTATTTTATTCATCATCCTCCAATTTTGTTTCTCTTGCATACCTTGACTTTACCGGCACGCAGTATATGGCCTTTGCATGTTACTTGCACAGCAGTCTACAAGAGGGGCAGCAAGAGGAGAGGATCTTCAGGGGGGACTTTATAGTAAGGCTGCTACTTTGTGCTTTGACCAACTGCAACATTGTGTCTGGGAAGATTTTAACAGATAATTCATGTCAAAAGGGCTATGAATTGAACACTTTCCTAATAAGGACCAGAAGTCCTCTGGATGTAAAAAAAAGGTTAATCAGACTTGGCTTTAACATTTCTTCTTTTCTGCCCTTTTCTGTACCATTTTTGTCCCATCCTGTTTATGTCCTAGTTTTTCTTCCTTTCCTTTCCATCTCCTTTACTTTCCCTCTGCTCTTTTTTCGGTTTAAATTTTTGAAATATGTTGACACATCCCATAACCATCTGTGAGCCAATTACCTCCGAATTATGTTTTCAAAGATCATTTCCAGCATAATTTCTGACACACAAGCGGCACATTGCGAAAATCTAGGAACACATAAAAGCATTCTTTCCACACATCCCAATTTGCAGGTTACTTGATCACCGGGAAATAAAAAGAAACATCCACAAGTTCAGGTAAATCTTTTTATTAAATGTGTTTCCATGTCGGAAAGGTGTTTACAGGGCGGGAGCCTGCTCCTTCGCCACAAAGAAAAGGAATTTAGGATGTGGTAGAAGTAGATAATCACACAGAGATTGCTGAGAGAGGCACAGTGTTCAGGGCTGACTGTAAATAAAAGATTCTTAGTAGAACTAACAGGGGGCATAGCTGGGTGGGCCTGGAAAGCTATACATAGGCCAATGCAAAGTTTAAAGAGACCTTGTAACCAGACTAATCATTTCAAAAACAATCTTCCCATACTAGTATATGTAGATTTAACATATTTTAGGCATGTTATTCACCTGTAAAAGCCTTTGCTTCAACATTCTAAAGCTTTGAGAATGCTACTGGACACCCCCCATCTTGAATGTGATGTCAACAGTCCTGGCAGTCACTCAAGTGACTCTCTATAGCAGTCTTTCTCAACCTGTTAACCCTACAAAAACTCTTAAAATGATATTGAGGTCTCAGCGTACCCATGATAAACCTAATATATTGAGGGTCAATAGGAAAAATGCCCTTTACATTGGTGGTCAATGGGAAGAATGCCTCTCTAAAAGACAGATAAAAAGATCATTGGTGTCATGTCATGGGCTCGGTTAAATGGTGCTGGCCCCAGAACTACGCAGGCATCATCAAATGGGAGGTCAATCAGCCACAGCTTAAGGTCCCCAAGCAACCTTTGGAGGAAACCGAGTGTTCCACAGAACCGTGGTTGAAAAAGACCTATAATATTCCCCTTCATTGCTCCTACATGGGTATGTAAGAAGGGGAGGGGCAGAGGAACTTGGTCAGCACACAGCGTAATAAGACACTCCTAGAAGAAAGGGAGACTTGACGTGCAAGGAGAGAGAGAGCTATGTTAGGGAATTGGAATTTATTCTTCTGAAGTAGTCAGATTTTCTTGCAGATTCAGAGGTACATTGCAAGCCAATACAAAATAATTTATGGAAAGGGAAAATGCTGCAAGTAAGCATTTGCAATATGTGATTTTTCTGTACTTTTACCTACAATTTTTAAGTTGGTGACAGGGTCTCTTTAAAGCTTAATACTGATATCCACAATAATCAGAGGGACCTGGGTCTTGGCATTTTTCCTGGGCTTATTCAGTCTTTGTTACTTATACATAGTGTTATGGTAAAGTTGTTACCCATAATTTAGCTGTTTAGTGGCCCAAAGTAGTCAGCTGTCCACAACAAATGGCTTTACAGCCTCTGGATGACCAATCTTGGGAAACAATTTTTTTTTTGTATAGTCGCTTATGTTACCCTCAGCTAAGCCAGGGATCTTTTCTTAGAGCATAAATTTGCCCTGAAAAGCATGCATAGTTATGGAGAAATGTTTTATCAACTGTAACAACTGCCAATTGAGTCATTGGATGGTCATGCAAGCACCACCAAACAAAAGTTGATTTAAACATCAACTGAGCCAGATGCAAAATTATTGGCCACCCTATCAGATGCAGTCACTGTTCAGCAGCACTGCTGTATGCCATGCCTGCCCAAATACAATAGCCGGCACTAGTTTCCTCCATTCACGCTATTTTGGGTAGATGGGGGAATCAATTGCATTTCTCCCATTCAGCCCTTGGGCTGAACAAGAGAAAATCAAGCCTTGTGTTACAAGTAGTAAAGATGAGGCCCACAACAAACATAGTGGTATCATCTGTAAATCTTCTTTCAGTTTTCAATTGATCCCTTTTTTAAAGGTGGGTCTGAAAGAAGCTTTGATGACAGCCCACTTAAATATACTTGCACTACAATGTGCAGATTATTAAGCCACTCTGGAGATGTTACTGACTCTATCATGCCAATGAAATCTCTCGCAATCTAATGGTAAATGCAATGATCATTTACTAAAAAGATGGTACAAATTGCTCCCTATTCTCCCTATTGTGTAAATCAAACAAGCTGCATGCAGTTGTAATTAAAAGTTGTATTAAGCCCATCAGTGTTTTTAGCTTAACAGACTGAACACAATAAAAAAAAAAAATATTCTAGTAAACTATTTGTTAAAAGTCTTACCCCAGCACTTGCAATTTACAACTCTCAGTTCTGCTTTCTTGAAAATCCGGTCTTCACAGGAAAGAGATAACAGAGGACAGTGCAGTCTAGAGCATGTCTGTTAGAGAAGAGAGAGGAGAAGGAGGTAGAAGGGGAGTGCCTTGCCATCCTAGGCTATGGAGCTGTTACGACTATCCAGGCTATGGGGTGACAACAGTCTACCAGTTTTCTCGTGCATTGTCCCCCTGCCACATTCGCTTCTGGTAGAGGCCACATTCGCTTGTGGTAGAGACCACAAGCGGCCATGCCAACACATATTGCACAGCCATCGTCCATCTTTAGAAAGCTGGTTCAGAGTAATGATGTGCAGCCAATGCTGGAACGAGTGCATGTAGCCAAGATGAAGCTAATAGAGGTTGCAGGAGATCAGTAGCAATGAGTTAAAAAAAACTGTATTGTTTGTGATACACAGTCCTTAAACAAACTACGTTTCATCTGTTTTCGAGTTTATATCTAACTTTTATGCTACTGTATCCTGCATTGTGTAGCTTACACCATAGGTATCAATTTGTTCCATCAGTTTTGTCATCAATTGCTACCGCTAGCAATTAATGGCTGCAAATTTTAGTAGCACAGCTGAGCAACTAACACTTAACCTAACATTTAGCTCAGTTTTTCTCGCTTCACCCAATTATCAGCTTTTGATGTACACATTTGTGTTATTTGGGAGATACCTAGCATTCTGTTTACCATAGGAGGCAATTATTAAGGTAATTTAGTAGGTAAAAGCCCAGGTTATACAAATGCCATTTCACAGTGTCCCTCTTATTCTGAGTGCCAGGTCCCCGTCATGCCACCATAGTTAATGGGATGGGGTGGGGGGAGTCTTATTGAAACCTATATGTGACCAGTATCTCATTTATGATTTATGCATGTAACATAGTTATCATTGAAATTTAAGATTTGCCATTTCTGTTCACAAGTCAACATAAGACACACATTTACACTATAAAACAGAAAAACTCACATAAATAGAGAAAGGGGAATCCATTACACCAATATCAGTATCCAAATGTAGAATTGATCGGGCAGGTTGTAGTGAGATATATATATACACTGGCCCAAAGAAAAGGAGATTTGGACATAACAAAGTATAGCAACTGACGTCTGCGATGCTTCAGCCACATATATAACAAAATCTCCTATTGTTTCATTTTTATAAACACTGAAATAGACAGCATGCATATTCCATAATATGCCATAGCCAATGTAACAATGAGTTACACAAGTCACATGATGGAAGTATTTGATAATTAGTTATAATAAAAGCATTATAAACATGGATTAATCGGCTGCACTTGGAACTGTAGCAATCAGCCAATAACAGCTTAATAAAATGAATAAGCTATTGCGCTGAGTAGACCCAAACCATCATTTAACGGGGTGCATAAGAGACCAGGAGAGCGGTAGGGTACACCAGGTGAAGTGAACGCTGCTCCTCTCATATTAGGTCTTGAGATCCTAATGCAATTGTTTTCTAACCAATAACAGCTTGAATGACATTAGAAACTTTGAGAATATCTCACCACCTAGGGTACTTGAACAGTCACACACTGGTACATCCTAGTGATCCAATGGACTGAAAATCGTATCTTAACTTCTGTTCATCTCTGCTTATTAAAAGATAAGTGCACCATTGAGATCAAATTAAAAATGAATGCTGTCTTCTACATCTGGTGAGCCAATACCAGGATATGGAAAAATATGTTTTCCATATACACCTTAAGTGAAATATAAGAAAGCATGTGTTCACAAAGTTGGGAATCTGGTAAAACCAGACTTATCTCTCACCTTTTAGTTGAGTACATCTCATGTGACTTCAGCAAGTAATTGTAAGTAAAAATTTAGAATCATGCACATCTAAAAGGATGCTGAAATTATTGTTTGATATAATTCTGTATGCATAGAGCCCACAGTGTTTGGAAGATAGCTTAAAGCTTTACTGTAGACACCGTAGAAATGGCATGCAGTTTTTCTACCCAAAAACATAAGCTGAAATGTTAGTCTTATACAGCCATTAGCTATAAATCACCTACCAGTGTTCCCTATTGCAGAGCAGTATGAAAATGATCCTAACAGGAAAAGGAGGTTATAGGCACAGAGGCTTGGGTCATAATACCTAATATGCAAGGAGTGTAATTATAAGGTATAAGTCCAAAAATGTCCAAGGCACTAGGGCAGGCTTCTTGGTGGAGTTTAGCAGACTCTGAATATACACAGACAAAAACAAAAGCAGAGAAGTGCCTCTAAGTGCAGTAAGACTTTGTATTTCAAAAGACCCCACAACAGGGCTACTTACAATAGATAGATAAACAGGCACATCAATAGGTGTAAGTTTGGAACCCCAGTTGGAGCTGCTGGTACTGCCAGATGGAATATGCCAGAAGTCCCCGTGTGGAAGAGGATACCGACCTAAGTCCTTCCAGAAGCAGGTGGGCAGCCAGGAGCAGGATGACGCAGGCAAGGCTCAGGACCAGAATGCAATGCGTTTCGGAGCATGCACTATACCACATAGAGGCACGCGCGCTCCGTTCTTAAGCAAATAACATCACCTCACCTATTGATGTGCCTGTTGTTTATCTATATAAGTAGCCCTGTTTTGGGGTCTTTATGTATTAGTATTTTTTTTTGTTGAGAGCCATCTCCATGTGTCCCTTGAAGTAATCCACTGTGATACAGAGGTTTTGTCACGTGGGGACACCTGGGCCGTTTAGATGAGAATTAATACAGATATATGTGTACTATTGTCCAGGCCCTTTAGGCTTAATGTGTAGAGTACTTCTGGCATTAATAACTTGTCTTCCCTCTTCTAAAATGGCGTTCCTGAGCCAGCCACCTATGATTCAGAACGAGGCTTGGTTTTGTGTATAAGAAGCGGTGCATCAGTACGCCGCCTGTGCCCCAAGACGACGTCAAACCTGTGACGAAACGCATTGGGAAGGAGCGCCGTGCTGACGTCACCGTGCATTACGTCCCATTGTTTGTTAGCACGGGCATGTGTATTGCAGCCGGCCGCATATTTTTATCCATTGCTTTTTTACGCCTAATTGGTGTTTGTGCTTTTAATATTTAAATAAAAACCAAGCGGGTTTTACCTATGGCCACATTTATTATTTCTTTATGAGCCACGTTAGCACCATCATGCACTGAGCTGTGTACCAGCTCACAGCAGCGGATCCGTGCAGTTAAGGTCTGGACCAGAAGACCCCCCCACAGATGTGGTGATTGGACCGATATCGGAACACCACTGAGAAAAAGGCCCCGGCTGGGTGTTAGCCACAGGCAATACTTGTCTGTGCAGCTGGTAAGCGCACATTTCTTATGGTGGTGGGTCTGTCAAGCAAAGTCACACCAATTCCTTGGAACTGTTCACAAGTTGATATATTCATTATTTGCTAAGGATTTTTTGATTGGAAGTTTGATTGACCGTCATTGGAATTCTGATTTACTGTCACTAAACATTCACAGAGTCATCAATTTATATGTGGGACTATTTTTTGAAGTTATCACTAACTGATCATTCTTCATCATCACGTTTTTATTAGGCTAAGGGTTTAGAACTATATTTTGTTTTTCATTCGTATTAGTGTGTATTTCACTTTGAGTTGCAGCTTATTTCGGGGTTTTTATTTCCAGCGCAGTTTTTTTCTTACTATATATACCAGGGATATGCAATTAGCGGACCTCCAGCTGTTGCAAAACTACAAGTCCCATCATTCATCTGCCTCTGGGTGTAATGCTTGTGGCTGTCAGACTCTTGCTATGGGAATTGTAGTTCTGCAACGGCTAGAGGTCCGCTAATTGCATATCCCTGATATATACCAATGAATGAGTGCAGTATGCTCATAGCCACACCCCTGCTCTGCTCAGTACTGTGCTGTGATTGATGCATCACTCCAAAGCCTACCCCCAAGCAGGACTATCACTATGTTAATAAAGGTGGACAGCATGGCATTAGGATAACTGCTTCATGGAGCTAATAGGTAAATATTTGTCCTACATTTTAACATAAAACACTACTCCAGCTACCTTGGATGTGTTTTAAATGGTAACTACAATTTATTTTTAGTAAACAGAGGGGGGATTTAAATTTGGCTGGAACATCTAAGACGTTTAAAAAGAGAAGAAAAGGAAAGGAAATAGTTATATTTGCAAAACATGCTTAGATACAGAAAAGTGGAACTTCAGGCAAACAGCTAAATCAACATTTGAAAAGGGTATATGTTTCCTATTTTGCCTGCCAAAGGATTTGTAATTTTGTTCTGCCAGTCTTAAAATGTTCTCACTTCTGCTACACTGACTGCACCACAAGGAAAGTCAATCTGTTACTCTCTGAGGTTGTTTTTTTTTTGCTTCCTACATCACCTCCATACTTAGTGGATATGGGTGATGATATGGGCCACCTATGAGGCCAATCGAGGCATCTTTCTCAAGTGAAGAGACGGTGGGGATGGCACTACGGCTGAGTTTCAATACCAGACACCCAATCCTCAGTGCAGCTAAGTAACGTTGACCCTGGTAAGAACACAGGTTCATCATTACTGAGCTCCCTGCCCCACCACTGCAATTGCGGATGCCTGTTAAAAGTGCACCTGCCTCGACGGCTAGGAAACTCTGCTCAGTGACATTGAGCCTTCGCTTTTAAAATGCTCTAAGCCAATGAGTTGTGTGTGTGTGGGTGGCCATCTTTGCCACAGTGGGGAGGTATAAAAGATGGCATCCATCCCCGGGACAGCCCTGGTGATAATGGTGAACTGTCCAGTGAGCAGGCTGACAGAAGTATATAAATAACAAAATTGAATGAACAGAAATATAAATCCTTTGGTGGATAAAACCATTCAGATATATGAATTTCAAAAGTGTTCAGATTTAAAGAGGCTAATGTGACTTTTTGTGTTACTTTTAAATATATTCCTCCATTTTCTCACATCCATTTTATATCATATATGAAACATCAGTAAAGTGCACTTATCATTTAGGCAGTGATAAGCAGGGGTAATTGAAGGCCATGTAGTACTAACTCACTGCCAACCTACAATAAATGGTAGATGTGCATGCTGGGGCTCAGAGAATCTTATGGGCGTCTAATAACATGTCCTTACTATATAGCCTCAACCTGACAAATCAACTTTTTGCAGATTTAGGGATGGGGTAATCCAGGACAATGAAAATGCCTAGATATGCAAAGCAAATATTGTATACTGAATTTTTAACTAAGCAGACAGTACCTCAATGTACTGAGGGTGGTTATAACGACACAGGTATTGTTACATATCACTCATATTAGTCGCCTTTTCACCATCACACAAGTCTGTAACTCTGTAGCAATGAGCAAGGTCAGTCTTACACATAACAACATTAGATAATATAAAGTCTTGTATGTTACATATCAGGAATATTTTTTACACATTCAAGAAGCATCCATGTCCTAAAAACATTAGAAGTCCAGAAGGAATTTACAACAGTTTATTGTTTGGCAGAGGTTTGGTTACTGTACAAAGGCTCTGCAGGTCTTCTCAACATTTGGCCACCAGCGATAAACTGCAATGTAGGTACTATAAGAATCAGTTATTCTTACTAGGAGATTAGTTGATTAGATTAAATTAGATAGTGTTACAAAATTGCCATTTATGAGCCAAGTAAGATTTTTTTTGCTTCTTTGAGTTTTAGGTTTAAATGGAAATGTCCTTAATGGTATAGTCTTTTTTTTTTTGCCTTTTTCTTGGTCAACACTGTTATAATTTAGAAAGATAATGTAGACAAGGATACTGCTGTTTTTCTTCTCACAGCTGAGAAATGAACAGAAAAGCATCTAGTAAGGTCCTGCTTTATTGCAAAAGTTTTTATAGTTTGTACCTCAGGTACATTTCCTGAAACTCATAAAGCTTTCAGCATCTTCCCAGACCGGCAACATGAAAATGATGTCTCCATGGAAATTGGCCTCTAGAAGTTCATAAGAAGTACAGATTCATGTTATAATATATCTGGGAAACTTTTGTTAATGTACTTGATATTTCTGCATCCTTTACAAAGGCTGCCCAGTGTGGATGAATGAGGACTGGTAAAAGAACTTTGGGCACGTAAAATGTTTTCAAGTTTGTAAGTTCATAGGATTTGGATTGGGTTTAAAAATAAGACAATTAAAAGTGGGTGTCCAAGACAGAAACATTTTAGAGAGGCCTTAACTTGAGGAACCAAGGCTTGTAACCAAGTGACACCAGGTCACAATTTCATGATGACCCTACATTTTCCAATAGCATTTGTATTGTCTGTAAGCTGGTCTGAGCCCCGTGAGTAAAGGGGACAGTGTCTAGTGTGCATTGGGGTTAGTTGGCGGACAGGTAGTGGCTGATACTGTGTCCCAGCATGTAAGAAAGGGGCGTAGATCTAATCATGGATTATTAACATCATAACTCTAGCTTCAGTGAGAGAGACTCTACTAAAGTCCTGAAAAGAAGCCTCCTTTCATGTACGTGGATATAAGAGCACCCCAGCTCTTAGTTAGACCTCCAAACTTTGGGGACGGTCATTGTTCAGAACATTATAAATTGCATTTGTACAGGTTTACAGTTCTCATTTCTGAACAACCCTCATGGCTTGACACATTTTCCTTTTTTTTCTTTGCGCTGGAGTTTCCTCAGACGCCTGGTCCAAGCGTCCCTCCACTGAATCACCATGCTGTTCTTGTCAGCTGTTATTCCTGGCCTGTCTCCTTGACCTTCACTGCTGCCCATCACCAAGTATCGGCGGCTCAGCAGGATCTTTGGGCACTTGCAGGACAAATCCTTGATGTGGATCCACAACACATTGTCTCCTCTTTTCACTCGATCATCTCGGCACTTGTATACAGAAAGGATATTGACCGTGAACTTTGCCCATGATCCAACCATCTCGATCTCCAAGACATTCACTTGGACCACTGCAAAAAAAAAAGGTCATTTATAAAATAGAAATCTAAAATGCTTATTACTACTTGGTACTCAGATACCATTAGTCTTTTTGTGTGTCATATAAAAAATAGAAAACAGATTGCATTGTTTGTGGTCAACAAAACTGAGATGGAACTTTTGGTGAACAGGTCCATATTGTATATACAGTGGCTAAAACATATACTGTTTACAGTATGGTTAACCCTCTGACATGAACAACCTTTCTTAGGCCATGATGTGGCCAGGATCTACCTCCCAGCTCTCCCCTCCTTTCCTTTTTTTTTCTTTGTGGACCCAGCAAGATACCCTCCTTCTCTACTTTCTTACTTTGTTCCTTTCTCTTACTCTATCAATAATTTTATGCACAGAACTTTGGCTTTGGACAAATACACCCAACCATCCAGGGGGAATATACACAGGGCAAAACATGCACTGAGAACAGAATGTCTGGCATGGACTCTCTGGCCTCAGTGCTACCCCCCATGTGCCTCCATGAATGCTGCTCGAGGTGGCTGTTTTAATTGGCTTCATTGGTATGTTCTTGGTGCATGGTTTGCAATTGTTTTCAATGAATATACTTCACATCTGTGTGTTGCATTGATGTGCATTGCCCAAAAAAGCTTATGTGCCGTTTTTTATTTTGACGTGCATTACAGCCTAGTAATGGGACGTAGTGTGCACCTCAATGCATGACAACATTCCTTCCTCAAGCAATTAATTAGTTATATAATGCATACGTATACTATGTGTAAATCCAGCTTCAGGGCCTATTCACACTTGTCTGTATTTCTGCTGTAACACACTTGAATGTTACTGCACAGAACTGCATTTTAGGTAGAAATCCTGGAACTGGTTTGCATCTTTTTGCTGAATTCTCATATGTTTTAAAAGGGAAACTATAATAGCCCATTCACACTAATGCATGTGCACATTGTTATTTTGTCCAGTAACTAATACCTTATATTACTTCAGGCTTTGCAGGAGGAGCTGCATCTTCTGCAGACGTTAGCCTATTTAGATTTACAGAAAAGTGGCATCGGGCATTAGGCTAATGAACATGCCAGCTCAACAGTAGCTATCTATATAAATTATGTTGCCCAAGATAGCTTTTATACAGAGAGATAGTAACTTTGGTCACCATCCAACTGAAATCTTAACATACCAGGCACATAATGGCTCTTGTTTGGGCTGAGGGAGGCAACAGGGCCTGAGGTTATAGTATAAAACCACTACCCCCCACTTCCAAAAAGCTCTATTTATCAGCAAGGGGTCTTTGTCCTGCTGACAGGGACAGCTTGGGGAGGCCTGGTTCAGGCTCTCTTGTCTCACAGACCCAAAACGCCTCTTCTATTCTCCGCACGCCAAGAGCCCCTGCCATACATCAATGTGTTTCTTCCCCTCCGTGCTCAGGATGAATGGTCACCGTGTCAGACAGATTAGGGGCCATCAGTTTACATCCAATGGCGGTGCAGCCAGGTGATTATTAGCATCTCATTAGCATGCGGTTCCCTCCCATGGATATTTGATTTTTTTGGGGGGGTCGATATCCTTTTTAACATTTCTGGCAGACGCAGAAAGGGATAGCTATGAAAAGAAATAGAGAGGGAGAGGGCCTATGAAACAGGGAAAGAGAGGTGGAAAACTGTCCCATGAATTAAAAGGCAAGAGTGCTTTCTCATTTCTTGTCCTAATGGGAATACAAACCTTTTATAACCATCTCCCCTCTCTGTGCCTCTCAACTCTTGTGTGGCTGAATGGGTGTGGATAGCCAATTCTCTGGCTGCTATGTGGCCAATGATGGAAAGATAGGCCCTAGCGTGAGCCATACATACTGTATATTCTATATGTATAGCATTGGCCATACATCCCTATTCCCTTGATACTTGTCAGTCTCTGAACTTTTACTGACCCCAGAATAAATACACTCTTTGAATCTTTGGAAGACTTATAGACCTATAAAATGAGTATAGATCACAAGGATCCACATTCACCACAGAACTGTTTTTTCCTATTTGTTTCTACATTATCTTTACATGCATTTAATCAGCCATTTACAGCAAACTATACCTCCATATTGACCTATGGACCTAAGCTTTCATTAAAGTATAACCAAACTCAACAATACACATGTAAACTACTGCAGCCCAAAATGGATTGGCTGCATTCGTTTTTATTGTTTCCAGCTAAAACATTTTCTGCAAGTACAGAAAAACCTGTTGATCTTGCCAGAAATGCATTGTCCTTGACACTTCCTGTGAGCTGAACTGACAATAAAAAACAGTGTATCTGTAGATTACTAATCCCACCAATCTGCCATGTAATGGAGATAAACTAAGGCAGACATGTTTAAAGCGGAGTTCCAACCAAAAGTGGAACTTCCGCTCATCGGATTCCCCCCCCCCCCTCCGGTGTCACAATTGGCACCTTTCAGGGGGGTGCAGATACCTGTCTAAGACAGGTATCTGCACCCACTTCCGGGAATAGACTCCCCCGCTGTCTCCTGGGAAAGACACAGGTCCCAGGAGATAGCAGCAACCATTGAGAATGCGCAGCGTGACTCGCGCATGCGCAGTAGGGAATCGGGAAGTGAAGCCGCAACGCTTCACTTCCTGATTCCTTCACTGAGAATGGCAGCGGCAGCACCCGAGGATTGAGGGATGGTTCGGTCTCGGGTTCCGACATCGCTGGACCCCGGGACAGGTGAGTGACCTTATTTTAAAAGTCAGCAGCTGCAGTATTTGCAGCTGCTGACATCTAAGAAAAAAGTTTTCGCCAGACTCTCGCTTTAAAAGTCAAGCCTGGGTGACAACCATGACTCCCTCCCCTTCTATAGGTGTCGCTCTGTTGCTGACCACTGTACAGAGGGAGTAGAGGATGAGAGGAACCTTGTTCCTCTGAAGCCTCTGTAGGTGTCACCAGGGGAGTAGTGGTCTAATTGGATGCTGCAACACTGAATGACCTTGGTGAACACAATGCTAATATATAGCACTGTCCTGCTGCATATGGTGCACATTAGTGAAATTGGTAGGCAAGGGACAGGATCCATGCTGGTTAGGGAGAGAGCATCTAGGCCTAGGGAAAGGTTCATGAGGAGGGACAGAATGGGGACACCTCCGCTGGCTCCGCCATCTCTGGACTTTAGAGTTGTGACAAGGATTGGACCATCGATCTGCTAAGTTTTGCTTTTACGGCCACCCCACCAAATAACCACCCCTCTCTAACGAAATGCTTTTTCAGTAACGTAAGTCTTATCAAGGAGCTACTATAAGTGCGGGTACTATGCCACAGTGCCAAAACATTGTTGAGAGTTTCTGCACTTGTGAGGCCTATGTCATTGAAACGCTGTTATCAACTTGCTAAGTCTGTTAAGCAATTAGTTTACCACTGTTCACCTGTTATTTGTTATTTCCACTTATCCAAATAATAACTATGCCACTCTACTTAGTCTCGGTGTGCCTTTCCTCCATCTTGGGCACCAACCTACTGGCCCTGCCCATAACTCAGGGACAGGATATTTACAGGATCATCTGGTGAAACAACCTGAAAAAGTAAAAATGAATGCAGCCACTATATCTAAGAACTTTTGGTATTGGGTTTAGATGTTTTCAAGCCTTTATGCTACTCTTCAAATGATCTTATGTCTAGGCTGATCCACACATTGAAAGAAACCTCAAACTTAGACCACCTAGCTGTCATAAAAGCCTATTTTCTTTCCTCGAGCCTGTGGTGTGGTGAGAAAAATACTAAGCATCATAAGTGAACAAAAAAAAGTGCTCTTAGGGTGTATCTAAAAGTCCCCTGCCAAACAGGAAAGACCCTTCCCCGACCCTCCTTTCTCGGGCCACAAGACTCCTGACAGGGGTAAGGCACACTCAGGTCCACCTAGTCAAAGGACCTGGCGGACTCTGCTGCTCATGGTCAGCTGAAGCCAACCAATGAGTACTAGGTGAGGGGTTCTCTTGATGAGCAAGACCCCCCTAGGCAGGGGAGGAAGGAACCTGATGGCCACACATCTTCTAGACTTCAGGGTAAGCCTGAAGACCCACACCCTTTATTCTGAGCGGAAAAGGAAAACACATAAAGTATGGAAAGCAAAATAAAAAAGTTCATTGGCTAAACCTTGTGGCCTGGTCAAAAAAAATTGTCCTGCTCTGGGCCAAAAGACCTACTCCATGAGGCATTGTACAGAAAAAAAAGCTTAGGTGTTGTGGCTAGACATCTTTGTGCATTTTTGGTTACAGTATTCAGAGATTCGGATATATCCAAATCTCCAAATAAAATAGTAACAAATGTTGTTGAAATTAGTTTAATTACAGATTCTCTGAACGGCTTGAACTAAGATCGTGGAAAAATGATTGACTGATTCTAATTCTGTGTGAAGAATAGCTGGTTGTTATGGAACAGGCCAGGCCACTGCGTCCTTAAAGTGGTTGTAAACCCTTTTGTGTGACATTTACCTATAGATAAGCCTAGAATAAGGCTTACCTATAGGTAGTGGAAATATCTCCTAAATGTGCGCCGTTTAGGAGATGATTCACTTGTAGTGAGCCGATGTCGTCATTGGCGCATGCGCTGTGAAGAAATGGACCGCTGTGTGCCGTGGCTGAAGGCTCCCGCGCGCATGCGTGGGAGTGACGTCACGCGGCTCCGGCCAGTCCCAGAGCCGGAGTCCGCGGCCCGGGAAGGAAGAGGGGCGAAGATGGATGTGGCCTGCACATGCATACTAGCCCATTATGCTTTTAATTTGCAGGCCTTGCGGGGAGCAAAAGAGGAAGTAAAACCCATCTGGGTTTACTTCCTCTTTAACAACCAATGACTCATCAGCTGTCAGCGGGCTCCCTGCTGACAGATGAAATGTAAACAAAAGAATGCTGGCACTAAAAAATGCAGCCATACCAGGACTTCCTCCTCTAGACTTCAGGGTAGGCCAGAGGACCCACACCCTCCATCCTCAGTGAAAAGGGAACACAAAAAAAGTGCAAGTAACACATACATGGAAAAAAAATAAAAATAAATGCAAAATTAATGCAAAAAATATAAAAGTGCCGGTGTAAGTGCATTGGGTTAGGCCATGCTGCCTGGTAAAAAAAAATTGCCCCAGGCTCAGCCAAAAGGCCTAGCCCATGACATGTGATGCAGAAAAAGCAAGTAGTGCCATGGGTTCATCCTCATTCTCACAGTGGGGTCCCAAACCTATAGTGATACTAAGAGCACCACCACTTTGTACTGATTCAAGTGCAGTAATAAGTGCCTTCCCACAGTAACTACCACTCCTGTTACAATGACATATGCTTTGTTCTAAACCCCTTACAGAATATAGAGATACCAGGTTTTAAATAATGGAAAGATATTAACTAATTATTGAAACACATAAAAATCTTACTATGAATTGGCATTTAAACAGGAATAGCACTGTGAGCTTGAAGTATTTGAATAGCAGACATTATAGTGCACTAGCACTTTGCTTAAAGTGGAGTTTCGCCTGCAAAAAAAAATGAAAAGTCAGTTGCTACAAATACTGCAGCTGCTGACTTTTAATATAAGGAACAAACAAATATAAGGACACTTACCTGTCCAGGGTCCTGTCCTCGCCCGAAGCTGACCCGTCCCTCGCCTCCGGGTGCAGGCGAGAAAATCAAATGATTGTTCTTAAAATAAAAAATTTCCTAACTAAATTCTACCAGTATATGTTGTTTTTTACACAGGGCACAAAATATGCTGCATGCAGGACTTTTCAAAACGCAGTGCCCTGATGGGAATAGGTACATAGAATGTCAAGGGAAATACTTTTGATGCGCTTTTGTCAGGCTGAAAAGGTGCCTTATAGTGCAGCAAAAGCGAATAGGTGTAAAAGGGCCCTAAGACTTTCTCCCTTCTCACACCAGCACCAATACTTTGAAAAGCTGATTCATTTTGATAAGATAAATGATCTCTAGGTTTGAATTGTAGGAAGTGCTAGTAACTTTTGAGACTTTTTTATAGGTTTCTAATAGTTTTCGAATATTTGAATGAGCTGTATAACAAGAATGTCTCTTTGAAAATCCTTGTGCTTGGTAAGTCAAATTCCTTTCCTGCCCCCTCCAAATATTTTTCAGTAAGTCCATTAGTCACACCCCTGGCCTGCTGTTTGCACCCCTGGCCTGCCGTTTGACAAATTCCCATAAGCTCACCATAATCTTTCTTGCAATATTTCTTCAAGTTGATTTTATAGTTTCCTTTTGGAGGCTTGCAATACTGTTCACAATCTGAAAAAAAAAATAAAAATAAAAGTTAAATATTGCACTGGAATTCAAATAGATTTCTGCCTTTAATTAATGGGAAATTTTAGTTGTTTCTAGTCAGTTTTATTTGACAGTCTTTAAGTTTGTAAGCTGATATTTTATCATTATTATTTATATTATAACATCCTTTTCTTACAAAAAAAACAAAAAACGATTCAATACAAGAGGAATCAGAGGGTCTTGCTCATTTAAGTTTACAGTTTAAAAGGAAGGGTCAAGTGATGCAGATGGAATAAGGAGTTTCAGAGGATGTGAGAAGCTCTGGAGAAGTCCTGGAGAAGAACATGGGAGGAGGTGCAAGTAAGACTTTCAAACACTCAGCTCTTTTTTCCAATACATGGGAGGAGGTGACAAGGGAGCTACAGAGCAGGAGGTCTTGGGAGGAGCAAATAGAAGGGTTTGGTTGGAATTTTGAGGTTGGTGATGTAGTTTTAATTGGCCTAGGTTGTTGTTATAATTTTGAATTGTATTTGTTGTGTAGGCAGTTGCAGTCTATATTCTCCACTGCAGGTGGCACTCTTCCACAGTGGCAATACAGGTGAGAGAGGATATTATGAGAAGCTGGATTTCTCTATGATTTCCTCAGTCACCCGGGCAGTGATCCGGCTGAGTGCACATGCCCCTTGTGACCCTGGTAGCCATCTTAGGTCAAGCAGAGTCTATTTAAGACTCTGACCCCTGAGTTTGGCACACCTTATGCGAGTGGACAGGGTAGGAGCAGGTTCCCCGTCTAAAAGGGACAGTGCCAGCGATAGGGAGAGGTTCTGGTGGAATAGGGAGATGGCAGGGACTACATCGACCTTACCAGGAAGGTTCTCTGTTGGGTCGGACCAGCCAGGCAACTCATCGCTCCTCGTGGCAGATGCTGTCGGCACCCCTGAGTCTTCTGACCACTGTCTCTCTGCTGCATAGTTGTAAGTAGCCCGGACGGGTGAGCCTTCCCGCTGAGCCTGTTTGTGCTTTTAACCTGCTGTTTCAATACATTGTTCTTTGAAAATCGGGACAAAATGGCACTCTGCATGTTTACTTCCACACCACGCTGCACCTATTCCAACAGTTGGGTCAGCAGAAACCAGTGGAGTGATTGGCAGAGATGGGTAAGGGATACTGATTGGTTGGTAAGGTAGATGAGTCATCTCATCGGATGAGTCATAATAGACTAAAGGGGGATATTCTATGCAAAGGTAGGCCAATGAGGAAACAGTTACTGTACAATAGTCAAGGCAAGAGATAACCAGGGAGTGAATTAGAAGCTTTGTGGTGTTGTTGCTTAACAAGGTGCATATTTTGGAGATGTTACTGAGGTTGAAGAGGCAAGCTTTGGAAAGTGATTAGATGAGGGGGCCAAAAGGAGAGTCCAGGATGGTACCCAACACCCGGCATGCGGAGTTGGTGCCATTGATCTTGACACTAAAGTCAGAAGAAGGGGCACAGGAAGGAGGGGGGGGGAGAAAATATGAGCTCAGTTTTAGATAAACTGAGTTTGAGAAAGTGGTGTGACATACATACTGATATGTCTATTAGAACATTAGTTATTGCGCCTTTTTGAGCTTTAAACTTTACGTTTTTTCATCTGTGTTGTTTACCGCGTTTGTCACACTTTTTTTTCATGACAACTGCATGTCTGCTATTACATAGTTTTGGCAAATTTAAAGTGGTTGTAAACTTCAGACATGAAATATGAACAAAGAACATCCTTCTGTAGTGTGTATTGTACCGTGTACTGTCTCTGTATCATGAGCACTGAGTGTGATTTCTCCCTGCTGCATGAGTCACTTTTGACAGCTTTTCCTAACTTGAAGTGATAATTGGCAAAGGGGGGGTAGGGCAAACTCCAGCATGCAGCCTGCGATTGACAGCCACAGCTGTGCGTGTTCCCTTGCACTGTGATGAGGCAGGTGTGTCCCTTCCCTCCAATCAGGGCTCAGAGCTCTCCTCACTGAACTCTGCAGAGTGCGACTTCAGATCTATGCTGCTTTTCAGAGCTAAGACTTTCTGTGTAAAATGTGCTTTTTGAAAGGCTGTTGAGAAGAGATGGCTGCAGATAAACAGGTACGATTGTTTTTGTAATCTGAGATCCTGCTATTCATGTCTATATTTACAGCATGGCAGTACAAGACTAGCGCATGCCAACTGCTTTCTGCAAAATGTTCAGTTCAAAAATGTACTGTATATGGAATATTATATTAAAGTAATACATGTAATTATCAATTTAACTTAATTAATCAATTATATTTACATGACTAAAAATGAAATTAAAAAAAGCAGTACTTTGTTCTCCTGAATATATTAAAAATGGAAAATTCCTTCAGTTTGATACTGAAGCATTAGGAGTGATGATGATATACATAATGTAGCAACTCATATTAGGTTTCCTCTTTCATCGGTGTAGAGCGTTAACTGAAGGGTAAAGGATATTTCTTACTGGTTGCTATAAGATTCTTTGTTTTGCTTCAGTCTAATTATTTGTTTGAGTTTGAGTTCCTAGCACCCATGAATGAAACACCTATTTCATAGATGAGATTATAAATTGCTCCCCCCCCCCCCATACTGAAAGGTGGAAATAGAACGGCCTCCCCATAACAAGCCTTGGGTTTCAGCCAGGGTGAAAAAGGCCATCTGTTGTGGGTTGGAGGGCGCAAAGTGTGCCAGGGAGCAGTGCCAGGGAGACTTTGGAAATCCTATCACATGCCAGCTGAGTGCTGGGCACAGGCAGGTACAGCCCCAGGTCCTAGCTCTAAGGAGCTGTGACTGGCAGGATCACCAGGAATAATGCTGATTAGGAAGTATCCAGGCGCTGCATGGCTGTCATTTTAACTCCCGCCTGATCCAGTCATGAACTGTATCACTGTTTCTATATTCAGCACACACAAATCCATCTTCTTAACTCAAAATAAGCCAGCCTTCTTTATTAAAGCAGTGCAAAGAGAACATTGCTATGTAGTAAAGCTGACCATAGACATTAAAGCTGCTTTCCAGACATAACAAATTCAAAATAAGCAAGTGCTTCAGCTTCATGGTTGGGCCACTTCTTCATGCAGCCACTGGCTCCTTTATAGTTATAACTGATCAGGTTGACAAGGGTCAACTATGCCGCTTAGCTGTGTGCTGGGTGACTGGTCTTCTCATACTCCTTCCTAACTCTGCAGGGTGTGATTACGCCACGTAGGGTGCCCTGCAGGCTCCTCTTTGCAGAAAAAAGCTGAGGGTTGGGGTGCCAGGAGATGACATCAACTGGGCTTAAGCAAGGAAGAGGGGAGGGGAGAAAAAGAAAAAACAAAACAAAAAAAAGGGTGCAGACACATTGTGGCGGTGTAAGGATTGTTTTTCCATTCCTACATTAGCATGCACGCTTGGATTGTCTAAGCATCCATGTGTGTCTATGGAGGAGGAAAGGGGAGCAGGACAAGACATCTGCCCCCATTTGGTTGACCGCTAGTTCTTCTGACATGTGTCAGTCAGGGGCTGCCATGCTCTACTCATTGATGATGATTTTCACCCAATCATTGCAAAATTGGGGCAATTGTACAATGGTCCTCATCTGCTTATGACCAGTTTAAAATACTGCGGTAAATACTAGTTTCATCAGTTTAGAGTAGTAAGAAAAGCAAAGGATGGTTGTATGTAGGCAGGTGCAGTCTACTTTCTCCACTGCAGGTGGCACTCTTCCACAGTGGCACTGCAGTTGGAGAGTGACTCAGGAGGAATATATTTCCTCTATGGTATCATGGGTCACAGAGGAAGCTATCCAATTGGATGCTGCCGCCCCATTTGACTCTGGCGGTCATCATGAGTCAGGCAGAGCGCACTTAAGGCCCTGGCTCCCAGGTTTGCACGTATTTTGCAAGTGGGTAGAGTAGGGACAGGTATCCTGCCTGGTAGGGACAGAACTAGCGGCAGAGAAAGATTCCGGACGAGGAGGAAAAGTGTAGGGTTCGCAACCCTTCTGGACATCCTCCTGCTTGGGCTTGTGATGGCCAGGCCACATTCTGACCCTCTCAACAGGTGCTGTCAGTTTGACTGAAACCTGCTCTCTACACGCTGTTGGACCTGTGAGTGTCCCCTGTTGGGCTGTCTTCCCTCTGGCTTTATTGTGAACTGTCTTTGCATTATTTCAATACAAGTTCTTTTATCTTACTTGTACAGTCAATGTTATTACCGCCACACCTTGTTACACCCACCCTACATGTAGACGTCCAACATTTAGCTAATGCTTTTTTCTTTATCATACGGATTCCATCACTTTGGCCAACTAACAGGTTCTAATGAAAGAACTACCCCCCACCCACTCATACCCACCAGTATATATTATTTTTTATATATATATATTTTACAGATTGCCATCCGGCACCATATGTATTTGCACTTTACTTTGGTTACTTTTTGGATTTTAAACACATTTGATATATGTTATTTTAAGGAATTTTAACATATGAATACTATTAATTTTCACTATATGCGACTTTATTTTATGGTATATATTAGCACCTTAAAATTTCTGTGGAGCACAACCCCACCTTCTGATTTTTTTTAGATTTTTTTACATCTTATACTTTTGGGTAGTGTTTGACCCATACGATGTCTGCAGCACCATAATCTCTCACTGAATCTCCTAGTAGCGCGGGAATTTCTACTAAAACATTCCCGCCATTGCCACACTTGGTTCCTTGGTGCTCTGTTCATCCATAGGGGGCAGGAGGCCTAACCTTGTAGGTCTGGATGGTGTCGGAGCTTACATGGGGTTAATCACCCTTCCTTCAATGACAGTATTAGGTCCTGGGCATTGACTCATAACTGAAACCACAGGTATATCCCCATAGCCCTGGCAGAGGAATGGAGTTTGGCAGATTTCAGTATCACTGGGTCAGTGGAAGATTGACAGAGAACCTGTCAATTTGCTTTAGATGGGCAAAGTGACAGAGTCTCTTAAAATTAAAGCCCCTAAACAATGATGGACTATGGGACTAAAAACTAAAACTATTGTTATTTGTTGATCCATCTTGTTATATAATTGGGAATACAGCTGTAATTTCTTTTTGAATTTACTAAATCTGGAATGTGTTTAGCTGCTGTTGGCAACATGAACACTATTCTTCTAGTTATCCTTTGTGACAATGAGCAAGGCTTGTTAAGTCGATTGCTTTAGTGTAAATGGGATCCTAAAGTATAGAACCACCCTTTTGTGTTTCTGCTACATCCTACATAAAAAAGTATTTCTGTTTTTTTGAATGCCCCTAAAACTGGCCATACATGGATCAAAATTCAGCTGGTTCACCAGGAACCGGCCGAATTTTAAACCATGTATGGCCACAGTGGATGAAGAGAAGATAATCTACTGATCAAACTTTGTCCAACTCCAAAAAAAGCCACTCGTTCAGCGCTGCAGGCGATAGACTTCAGTGGTGGTCTGTGTATTCTGACAGCTGGGAAGTCTCTGTCAGAATACAAAGACACAGCGGGAGGATACCCCCATCCACCTCAAATGTGTGGATGGAGGAATCGGGTCACTTCTTGTTCATTAAACTCAAGCCCAGCCTGTATTCACATCTAGTAAGCACTTATTGGTGCTTATACAGGGTTTGTTTGTTTTGCGCTTTTAGACATGTATACAGGTTTTTATTTTAAGTGTTTTTTAAAATTTGTGCAGGTGTATGCAAGCTTCTGGGTAGGAGAAGAGGAGGATGAGAGCAGAGGAGAACAGGAACAAGAACCATTTGTAAAAATTAGCAAAAATGCATGTATCGCCCATTTATAGGCTCTAGCTCAGGGGTGCCCAACCGCTGCCCCGCAGGCCACATGTGGCCCGTGGCGCCCTCCGATGTGGCCCGCCATGTCTTGGTCTGAGATGGCGGGTCGGCAAGCCAAGATTGCAGGTTCCCGACCTGCCATCTCCGAGCATTAGTGCGAAGAACGGAGCTTCCGCTAGAGGAAGCTGGGTCGATGCTTCCTGTATAGCGCCGGCTCCTTCACAGGCGGAGTGATACCAAATGTACTCCGCCTGTGACAGGAAGCATCGGCTCTGCTCTCTACTGCAGCTGCATGCTTCTGTCACAATTATACTCGGGGATGGCGGGTCGGGACACAGGAACCCACAATCTGGGACAGAAGCCACCAGTACCAGCCACCAGTATCAGTACCAGCCACCAGTATCAGTACTAGTACCAGCCAGCAGTACCAGTAGCAACCAACAGTACCAGTAGCAACCAACAGTACCAGTACCAGCCAGCAGTACCAGTACCAACCAGCAGTACCAGTACCAGCCAGCAGTACCAGTACCAACAGTACCAGTACCAACCAGCAGTACTAGCCAGTAGTACCAGTCATCAGTACCAGTACCTGCCAGAAGTACCCGCCAGCAGTACCAGTACCCACCATCCGTTCCAGTCATCAATTCCAGCCAGCAGTATAAACCAGCAGTACCAGTCAGAAATACCCGCCAGCAGTACCCACCATCCGTACCAGTAATAAGTACCAGCCAGCAGTATAAACCAGCAGTACCAGTACCAGACAGAAGTACCCGCTAGCAGTACCAGTACCCACCATCCGTACCAGTCATTAGTACCAGCCAGCAGTATAAACCAGCAGTACCAGTACCAGCCAGCAGTACCCACCAGCAGTACCAGCCACCAGTATCAGTACCAGCCAGCAGTACCAGTACCAGTCATCAGTACCAGTACCAGCCAGCAGTACCATTACCCACCAGCAGTATTAGCCAGTAGTACCCACCAGCAGTACCAGTACCAGCCAGCAGTACCAGTACCCGCCAGCAATACTAGTCAGCAGTACCAGTCAGCAGTACCAGTACCAGTACCAGCCAACAGTACCCGCCAGCAGTACCAACCAGCAGTACCAGCACCAGTCAGCAGTACCCACCGGCAGTACCAGCCAGCTGCAGGAATCCTGAGGAAGAAGTGAAGATTGAAGTCAGTTCAGGAGCAGGTAAACCACTGTGCATCAGTGTGAAAGCAGCCTTAGGACCCTTTCACATGATCGGTCCGATCGGGTCCGCCTGCCTGTTTTTCAGGTGGACACAAACAGACTTTCCATTCACCTCTATAGAGTGGCAGATGTAAACGGACTCGTGTCCATTTACACCCGCCTATCTGCAATCCGATCTCCTTAAAAATAAACAGAAGGGGATTTGTCCCCTTCTGTCTGGGCGGATCGGAGTGCCCTTAGGGTACAGCGGGTTGCATCCGTGTCTGCTCTACATATGCAGAGTGAACACAGACCTGAAAATCCCCCCTTTACACTCATTGTGGCCCGCGACCGGTTACCAAGTCGATAAAGTGGCCCTCGCTCCTCAAAAGGTTAGGCACCCCTGCTCTAGCTTATGGTGCCAAACAATACGCAACAAAGCTCATCTACCCTTTCGAGCTTCGAGCAACAGATGGGAATAGCCTGTATTGATAATGATGGGATTCCTATTGCTAAACATTATCACATAGGGGTTAATTTACTAAAACTGGAGAGTGCAAAATCTGATGCAGCTCTGCATAGAAAGCTTCCAGTTTTTTTGGTCAAAGCTTTTTTTTTTTAAATGCTTTTTGTTCAGTTTTTTCACACATATTTTACATTCAAAACACAGGAGACAGAGAAGGCAACATACCCACTCTCTCCTCGGCCCGCAGGGCCAAAAATTAGAACTACTAAGTTCAACTAATCAAAAAACTCAAAATGTCCCCCACCCCCCTAAACTCAACCAGTCCAGGAGATATAGAGCACCAGTTAGTTACAATTAGAGTTTGGTTATGTCACTTGTCCATCTGGAATGGGGGTAGAATTTTCAGGATGATTGTATACACATGTAGAGCAATCTATTCACATCAGTGGCAAGAATTCATAGTGGCTATCTCCTATCCCATAAGACTATACAGTCCAATAGGTGAAAAGGAGTAAACCAGTCTACTGTTGTGGAAGAGTCCAACCATGGCTGCCAGACCTTGTAGAATTTTTTTCAACAGCCTCAGGAGGTATATGTGGCCTTGTAAAGATGGATTACAGAGTTTATCAGACCCTTCCAGTATGATATTGTAGGAGCATTTGGCTTCTTCCAATGCATTAAGATGGCCTTCCTACCATAGAACAACCCTATATTGAGTAAGGTGTGATGAGCTAAAGACGGAACGACCTCTTCCACCAAACCTATGAGACATACTCATTGTGTCATGGGGATTGGAATACTGAGAACCTCTGACAAGCAGAAAGTGATTGCAGACCAGAAGCTCTGGATCTGCGAACAGCTGCAGAAAATATGTTCTGCGTTCACGGACGAGGAGGAACAACTCCAGCATTCATCCGTAGCAGAGGGATAAATGCGCTCCAGCCTGGCCAGCGTGTAATAAATCCAATGTAAAAACTTAAACTGTATAAGGTGGTCCCTAGCGGATACCAAGTGTTTAAAAGGGTGGTCCCACATATCTTTCCAGTCCTCTCCTTGGATTTCAGGGATATACGCCACCCACCATTCCCAATATCTAGTTAGGGCCATTGGCGTTTTTTTGAAGAAGGATTTGTACGTAGCTGATAGAGGTTTGGACAATTCTTCATCCGTTAAAAGATCCTCAAGGGCAGAGGGTAGCACCCCAACCCATGGCTGGAGAATTGTGTCTGAAACGCATGGCGCAGTTGTAAATATCGGAAAAAGTATGAATTAGGTAGGTTATGTTGTGTTTTCAATTGGTCAAACGTTATGAGTTCTCCCTCCCTTGTAATGTCCCCTAGTACCCTAACACCCCTACTAGCCCAAACCACGGATCTGGTAGGGAGTAGAAATGAGGCAGGTTAGGATTCATCCATAGGGGAGCAGAGGACAGAGTTCTATTGTAACTGGGGGACGACAGATTTGTAGCTACGTCCCAGGCTTTTATGGTTGCTTTCATTGACACAGTCAAAGGTAGATTGGATTTTGGGCCTCTATAGGAGCCTAACTGTGGTGAACTATGGCAGAGTCTCCATCATCCACCAACAGCCAGCGTCATGCAAAAACCATCTGGCCAGCCAGGTAGTACTTCGGCCAATCTCGTAGTGCTACCCCCCCCCCGCCCCCATGGTTCTTGGAGTACCTTTATACCTATGCTGGGTGATTGAGGAGACCACAGAAAGGATCCGATAATACTGTTCAATTTGTGGAAAAATGACTTGGGAACCCTCACTGGAGAGTACCTTAAAAAATACAAAATTACTGGTAAGGACCTCATTTTCTGTCTAGTGCCCCTTCCAATAACAAAAGGATCAGACATTGAAAGTCCCATCCGAATTGCTGTCCAAGGGTCGATGTACAGTAAAGTGACCCATCGCCGGAAATTAGGTCCAAATCCCATACTCTCCAATACTCTATGCATATATAGTCAGTCAACTGAATCAAAGGCTTTTTCAATGTGGATAGATACTATAACTTTTTCTGGCACTTCTGTAGTATCTAATTGTAAATGAGTGAATAATCTCCGTAGGTTTGTGTCCATGGATTTCTCAGGCATAAACTGGTCAATGTCCACCAGTGAAGGAATGACCTTGGCCAGTCGTGATGCCAACACCTTAGTTAGGATCTTTAGATCCACATTTAGTAATGCTATGGGGCGGTAGGACGAACACTCCTGTGGGTCCTTACCCAGTTTCAATAGGAGAACCTTGTATGCTTCTATCATTGAAGGCGAGAGGACACTTTTAAGGCAGTGGCCAAGAAGGACACTGAGTCTTGGGGCTAGCTGTGCCATATATTGTTTATAGAAGTCTGCCGGGAAGCCATCTGGGCCCTGGGATTTATGAGGTGGAAAAGCTAGTATCGCCGCTTCTATTTCCAGAGCTGAAATATCAGCATCCAGAAGGGTAACATCTGATTCTGTCAATACGGGGAGAGAGAGTTCATTCAATAACCCATCTAGCTCACCCGTGTCGTATGCTGATATAGGGGAGTAAAGCGTAGTATAATAACGCACAAATTCTTCCAAGATACCGGAAGGGTCAGTGACCATGGTCCCTCCAGCGGTTTTGATAACAGGGATACTACTGACAGGTAATGTTTGATCTGCCGCCAAGAGGGCCAAAAGCTTGCCATTTTTGTCCCCCTGAGCAAATATCGATTCCGCCCTCTTCCCTATTTCAGTGCGGCCCAGTTCAGAGAAGTGCACTGACAAAAGTGTGTGTCTCTAGCAGAGGTGTATAATTGGTCTCTGATGGAGAGTCGGCGTAAGCACTCGCACACTCTCATTCATTAGCTAGGAGACGCACTCCCTGTGCATTGTGATCTTTCCTGGCCGCTTTTATCGCAGAGATACATTCCCCCCTCGCCACAGCTTGAAATGCATCCCATACCAAGGTTGGTTCAGCCGTACCAACATTGGTGGACCAGTAAGCTGCAATGGAGCCCTGTAACTGGGAAGCCACTTGATGCTGCAACCAGTTTGGTGACAACCTCCAGCCTCCCTGCCTCTCCCCAACCGGGAGAGTCAGGGTGCCTGAAAGTGGACAGTAGTCTGACGTTCCCCTAGCCAAGTATTCAGCGTCATGAACATATATTAGCAGTGAAGTATTGCCAAACGCCAAATCATTTCTGGCAGAGGATCTAACTCAACGAGACCAGACACAGACATCCAAGAGCATAGGTCAGCGGAGGCAGGCCTATTGGTATTAGAGGAGTCCAGTGTGGGGTCTAAAATGGCATTAAAATCCCCCATAAATAAGGTAGACAGGCTAACAAAGGGAGCCCGCTTTACAATTAGATTATAAAGCACTTGCATCCGAATAGGAGGGGACAAGTATATATTCACAATCAACATTTTCTGTTGGTATATATCCAGCACCACAGCCACATATCGACCCCTCGGGTCAGAGAACACCTGGTGAATAGTGCAAGGGACAGCCTTGTTAATTAGGATGGAAACCCCTCTTGCGTAAGTGGAGTATTTTGAGTGTAATGCCCTTTGAAACCAGGATTTGCGCAGGGATAAGATTTTACTTCCCTCCAGGTGGGTCTCCTGCAGGAGGACGACATGTGGCTTTACTTGTTTAAGGTACTGGAAAATAGCTGCTCTTTTAAATTTACTGTTGAAACCCCTTACATTCCAAGACACTACTTTGAGTCTTCTATCCATCAGTAAAATTCAAGGGAAAGGATATTACACATATACCTGTTACTATCCAGATACTGTGACATAATTTCCGAACTAGAGCAATAGTTGGTGTAAAACATATAAAAAATAAAATAAGGAAAGGAACATGTTGAATGGTAAAAAAAACCCTGCTGTTATACCAGAAATTTGCAACCAAAAAATAAAGAACAAAAATTGTCCAGTATGCAGCTTGCTCCCGAAAACAAAAAAACTGAAAAGGTCCAACCGTTGGTGTCGAAAGTTCGGCATTGCTAGATGAAAAACTTGCATCACCACGCAGAACTTGCCAACCAATTATAAAAGCAGTGCATCGTTCAAACCGCAGGGTAGAGTGTCATGGCTGAGAAAAGAGCGCTTATCAGCAACATACAGTTCTAGCCAGCACCGCAATGGGGGTGATGCAAACATGATAGTGAAAAATCTATCATGTGTAGCAGAAAAACATGGAAATAGAACAGGCCTCATCCGAGGAGAATTGGGCACCCAGGTGATATTAGGGGCATCCAGCCAATCACATGCATCTTGCAGAGTGTCAAAGAATTTGACCGAGCCTTTGTATTGAACCCGGAGATAGCTAGGATACAACATGCTGTACTTTATTTATTTTTCTCGGAAGCGTCTCCTCACATCCATGAAGGAGCGACGTTTCCTCTGTGTTTCAGCAGAAAAGTCTGGAAAGAGCATGATGTGAGCATTTTCAAACTTCAACTCCTTATGCTTTCTTGCTTCAGGCAGGAACATATCACAGTCTCTATAGTTTAGAAACCTGACTAGGAAGAGCTGAGGCAGAGAACCAGGGGGTCTAGCACCAGTGGGAACCTGGTGTACTCTCTCCACCACGTATGTGGATGGAAGATCCTCCAGGGAAAGCAGGGTTTTAAAAAACTGTTTAAAAAAGCAAACAGGGCCAGTCTGGCTCCTTCTGCACCTTCAGGCAATCCCATCACCCTCACATTATTTCTCCTCTGCCTGTCCTCAGCGTCATCAGCGCGATGTTGGAGTGATCTTACCATGTCCCTGAGTTCAGACAGTTGGGAGGCCTGGGAATGGGAGGCTTCTTCCACCTCAGATGCAGTCTTCTGCCATTGTTAGCCTGCCTCTGATCTTGTTCAGGTCGTGTCTGATGAGATTACACACAGATGCCAGGTAGTCAATACGACCCATAAGCTCAATCTTGGACGCTGCGATTGCCTCCAGGATCGGGGCACTTGATTGCCACAGTATCCACCTCTAACTCGGGGGGTGGTGGCAGTGATAGTTTTGGTGCACAGTGTGCAATACCCGCGCTTGATCCCTGCTCCATCATCACGCTCTGCTGCCTGGCGTGCTGTGAGGACGACACAGGAGCCAAGATGGCGGGGGCGGGGCCTACGTCTCCACCATGCTGGGAGCTGAGCTGCCTTTGATCCCATGGCGGCAGCAGACGGGTATCCTTGTGTTTTTTGGAGGTCGAGGATGGCCTATTATGCGCTCCGCAGTTCCCACTACACAATTCTGTGCAGTTATCAGGGCAAGTGTCGGTTTGAAGCGATCCAAAGGGGTAATTTTCAGGAAGAAAGCCGGAGCTCAGGAGAGACACGTCTTGCCCCGATCACATCCAGTTACACCCCGCCCTTTTTGGTCAAAGCTTAATTGAACAAGCTGAAGTTAGAAGCTGATTGGCAATCATGCAAAGCTGCACCAGATTTTGCACTCTCTAGTTTTAGTAATTCAACCCCATAGGGACTTAGGCGCAAAAATGTGCACAAAAACCCTTAGGTGCAAACTGAGGCTAAAGGCAAAAAAGTAACTATATTTTAAACAGTGTTATTCTCCCTGGGTTTATGCTACTGTTCTGGATGCCAGTGAATGGTTAAGCTTTGCATTGGTCTGATAAGACCCGTTTAGCAGAATTCAGTGCTGGTCTCTTGCAGGACAGCCCCCTACATCCTAGCACTGAAGCTTTTATTCAGATAAAGACAAAATCAGCTTATAAAACTAAAGCTCAATTATGCACCCAAGTTCCTTCTTACCTTGTAATCACATTTGTTAGATATTAGACTTGTTTTTATATGTGGCCTATGCACTAAAAAGCCAGGTTTGTACAGTCATGTAAGCTTATTACAACTACAAGTTATGGTACTTGATGGTTCATTGCTGCAGAGCCCTGCTTGAGTCTTTTTCTGTAGACTTATATCTGACCTGTACGGGTGAAGCAATCATGATACCCACTTTTAAACTGGCTGGAGAGTGTATATATGACTGCTGTGTTAGAAGAGACAGCTGGCACAATACCAGAGAGTATGTATATTTGTTACAAGAGACTGTTGTGTGAAAAACAGCTTTCATATGACAAGAGAATTTTTTATTTTGAACAACATAATAAACATTTTCCTCCTGCCGCTGCTGAATGCCAGCAGGAGGGAGAGGAGGAGAAGCCAGATTTCAGTGGTTGCAGAACCATGCCCTTGACTTATGCAGCTCTTGTTCCTTCCACGGCCACCTGCTTTCTCCACTGCAGGACCATGCCCTTGGCTTATGCAGCTCCTGATCTCTCTGTGGCCACCTGCTTCCTCCACTGCATGATCATGCCCTTGGCTTATGCAGCACCTTCTCTCTCCACGGCCACCTGCTTCTTCCACTGCCAGAGCCGGTTTGATGCACTCTGATGCTCTGGGATGGCGGGTCGGGAAGCCCAGGTCTCTTTCTCTGGGCATGTGCTTCTCTGGTTTGAGGTCGAGGGCTACATGTGAGGGCTTTGAGGGTCACATGTGACCTGAGGGCCACAAGTTGAGCACCCCTGTCCTATAGTAACTAAAATCAACCAATCTTCAACGATCTGTACAGTTGCAAAACTGAGGCCACTAAATAATAGAAAATGATTTTATAGATATCACCGTAGCTTAATCCATGACTAATCTGCAGGAAGGCGATTCTAAATCATCATAGCTAAATTCCTTCTCTTAAACAGCAACTGCAAGCAAGACACTCTGTCTGATGCACTGTGTTTGGGTTTACAGTTTGGATTTAAAATATATTATAGTAGCGCCCTGGGTTTAAGTCAGGGAGCTCCTCACAAATTTACTTGCCAGTAGTTACCCTGGTCAATTGCTAAAGATCCATTGATTTATCCCTAAGTTTGGCCTTGTTGCACTTTTCTCTTCTACCGCTAGGTGGCCGGGTACTTGGTGGTACTAGATACGAGAAGGGCAAACCAAGGTCAGGTTATGGGTATATGGGGTATCTCAGCAGGCTTTGCTTGAATCCCTTGGCCTGCTGGGAGAACCTATATTTTTGGATGAGGTCAGGTGATCTAGGTTTTGTGCCACCTGGACGGCTGTCTGGGTGGATGTGTGTCATACACCCCGGGCTGCTAGGCCAGAGATTGGACCTATCCTGGGGGGCATCTGGCTGTCAGGCTGTGTGAGGGCCTATCCAGAAGTAAGAGTTGGGATTGCGGCTCGCAGTCCAGCCATAAGTGATGGTTCTGCTGGCTGGAGAACCTGTCGTGGTTGGAGGTAGAAGGAAAGCTTTCGCCACTAAGGGTCCAACCACCTTTACCAGGGACAACAGTGAGTAACTGAAGCAAGTACCGGAGCGCCATTCTCACTGAACGGGCACGGTGGAGAATCAGGAAACTCCAGTCGGTGATCAAGTCAGGGACCCAGCCAGCAGGGGTGACGCTTGCAGAGCAGCCTTGTGAGTCAAGCCAGGGACCAAGCCGGTTAGCAGAGGTGAAGCTTGAGAAGTATCTGGAGTGCCAAGCTAGGGACCGAGCAGGGAAGCCTGGGTGACGCTTGAGGGAGATACCACCGCAAAGCTTTGAGGAGCTCCAGGGATTCAGAGTCAGTGAATCAGAGGGTCCAGTGAGAGACCAGGAGCTCAAAGGGGCTGAAGAGCTACAAGTAGAAGTTGTAGTGAAGCAAAGAGGACTGTAACAATTTGTGTTAGGAACTGTTAAAGACTGTTGCCTTAGGAGACAGCAATCCTGCACATGCAGATGTGGCGCTTTGCTAGGGCCTTTCCCTGTGCGGCTATCCTCCTATTGAAGTCTCGGAGTCTGTCAATTGAAATTGCAACTGCTTAAGGGTGTCCTGGCCCTAACTCTCTTTACCCCTCAACATATAAAAAGGACTGTTAAGAGAAAAAAAACCTCTTTTACATCCAAGAACCGTCTGATGCCCAATGACTTTATCCACCTTGCACCCACTATGCCTCACAACCCACCACATAAGAAGGATGTCAGCTAACTTTGGCCCTGAAGGTTTTCATTAGACTGGAGGAGGCTAGCCACTTTGCTACATTAGTCGTAACATTTTGATAGCTACCTAAATATGAAATCTGTTGGCCACTCAGGGCCACAAAGGAAAATGTTGAGGGGGCCCCTCCAATTACCTCTCTCTGTGATGCCTGGCACTGTCTGTTGGGATAATAGTGTCATTGATCCTACCATAAACCATCTAACATCTAAATCAAGTACAGTACAGGCATGATGTTAAGTGGGCAGCTGTTGATACAGCCACCCACCAATCAAATTTCCCCCAGTTCATCAGGAACCAGATATAACTTGCACTATGTATGGTCAGCTTTAGGTCTAAACAGTCAATATCAAAACTCTGTTCAAAATGACCAGAAACGTTGAAGGCAATAAATCTAACTAGAAATAGAGAGATGTAAAGGAAATCTATGATATATGTAGAAACAGCATGATCCCAAAGCATTTTCCTGTGCATCAACTCTTCTGGAGTAGATACATCACAAAATCTCTCTAGTGGGCCCCCTTACCATCCTTGGGGCCCCTAAAGCTGCTGTGTGGGCTCCTATGTCTGTAGTTATATCCACTGCTGCTACTGAATTCTGCTATTTTATGGTCATTACACTAAATCATTTGAATAACTAGTGCTCCACACCAGGGATGACCTCAGGTGTGTTCAGATCCTAGTCCGAACCTGCCTAAGCAATCCTGCCAATAGCTGTCACTGTACTGGATCTGACATTAGTAACATTTGCTACTAACATTTGGGTCGAGATAGTTGATAAGATAAATCAAATCTTTGGGACTACTTTGGAACCCACGGCCAAGACATGTCTACTAGGGAGCTTGGAGAAAGCTAGAGCAACACCCGATACTTCTGTAGCAGTACTGAGATGCCTGTTTCAAGCGAGGAGACTAATAGCACAGAAATGGCAGGCACAGTCCCCCCCAACCGTGAAGAACTGGACTGAGGTTATCAATTCAATGGTTTGGAATGAGAGAGTGGTATACATTAGGCAAAATAACCTCAGAAAGTTTTTGAGATTATGGAGTCCTTGGTTGGAGGGGATGGGATGTCCCTTATAAGGGGATGATGGCAGTGGCGTCTCCAGCTTTCATATTTAGGGGGGGCACATGGGGGGACAGGGACAAAAGTATGGGGGCAACTATAAAATGCAATTTTGTATATATATATATATACATATATATATATATATACATATATATATATATATATATATATATATATATCTCCTGGGGCCCTTTACTAGGATCCCACAACGGCCCTTTCACATGTTCTGCAGTGAGCTCCCTTCCTACTGTATTGGGTTGGGGCCCCCCAGGGTGGCAGAAAACAAGAGATATATGTCACCAGCATACCAAGAAAATATAAGGATCCAAAGCAGTGGGAGAACTATCAGGGTTGCAAAGGTTGTCTTGCCACCGGGCCCTGGTGTTCTGCCACTGTGGGATTCCCCAGCCTCCTCTTGCTGTCCTGCCCCTGCTATTGACAGTGCTGGTCTGGCATCTCTTGGAATTTACAGGCTGGTTCTCCTGTCCTAAGGATGGGAGAAATCAGTCTGTTTTTTTCAGTAACTGAGAGTCCTGGTGGAGTCCTTCCTGCAACTCGCTCTTCTCCCTGCCAATGAGGATGCAGGGGAAGGAGCAGATCGGGCGGCCGTGGTTGTGTGAGCACTCACATTATGCAGTGTCAGTGAGCAGAGGGAGGGGGGAGGAATCACCCGCAGGAGCTGACTGGGGACTCTCTCCCTCTTAGACATTGATTTTTTGTAAAAAAAAAAAAAAAATTTTAATTGGGGGGGGGCACATGGTGGGGCACAGCATAATGTTGGGGGGGTCAGGGCCCCCTCTGCCCCCCCCCTAGGGACGCCATTGGATGATGGGTCCTGGGGAGAACCTCTCCCCCGCTCTTCACCATATTCCCATCTCTCCCACCTTTTTGCTGTTTGAGGTCTCTCTCATACACCTTTTCTTAGCCCACAGAGTGGGTTTCTTCCCCATCTTTCCTTATTTCTAATAGCTAATAGATAATTAGATATGTCTAATCAATGTTTGGATGTTGTGTGGTAAAGGGCTGGGAGCAGTGTGGGTGGTAGGGTGGGAGAGGGAATATATAATAATAATAGTTTTTCTTTCTTTTTTCTTGTACTATGTGTTACTACATGTCACTTCATGATGCTGTATCTGTTTTAAATTTTGTAATATGAAATTTAATAAAAAGGAAAATAATAAAAAAAAACCAAAACATTTGCTGCCCTGCAGTTACACGTATACATGCCCCTTGTACATGTATGGCTGCGGAGAGGGGAATGCCTCAGCTGCTTACAATTGACCCAGTACAGTGACAGCTTACTGGAGGGATCGCTCAAGTGGGTTCAGACTAGGATACAAATCTTCCTGAGCTCATCCCCACTTCCGCACCTACCTCAAACTGCTTTTATTAGGACTAAAATTATTATCTCAGGCAGACAAGGGCTCCGCCTCTAAACTCACCAGCCAAGAGCAGCGGCGGTTTAGAATGAGGTAAGTCTTCCTCTCGGCTCTGTCATATGATGCCGTTGTCATGGGAGCACTAGGTTCTGGCTTGCTGGGGGTGCTTTGGTTTTGTGCAGCACAAAAAAAGAATCTTGGACGGATACAGCACTCCAAGGAAGTTGGCACTTGGTACAGGCCCCAACCCCCGCATCTCTTCTTAGTGCTCCACTAATCTCAGGTACTGTTTGCATTCAAGCATAAATACTTGCACATAACCTGTGAATATACCAATGTATTGGTGATTTCTATCCTGACTGTAGTTTCCCTTCAGTTCTGCTGCAATGAACTATAACTGGTGCTCTGTTTACCAAGAGACAACCATAACAGGTCGCACAAATTGTCAGTCTGCTGAACTCTCTAGTTCCACAAACTGAAGAAAGACAGTTTTTCACCGACATCCAACCTGCTGCTAAGCTTTTAACTTTCTCAGTGGCCAGACGACTGCCAAAGGTTGGCATCCTCTCCAGTGTCCATGGGGTTAATGGTATCATTATTTCCGCTGGGGGATTCGGTTTCAGAAAACGAGGAGAGAAGTTTGCAAAAATGTCAGTGCAAACAGAGCCGAACAGGCCTCCACCCTGACTGCAGGACCGAGAGAGGGGGACCAGCTCCTTCTCTGGGGGCGATCAGACGCTATCTCACCTTACTACAGTACTGCTGTGTCAGCTGTATGTGCTGCATGCTGGATAGGAGACTGCCATATGACATAACGTCCCCTACCTAATACACCAATGTATCTTATTGTCCTTACCATTTATCTCAGTGTTCTGAAGTCATACAAAGGAATGTACCTGCAGTATGAATGGCATGCAAAGCCATTTTTGTTGTTTTACAAGAAGCCATAGAAGTGCATACAGTTCATAACCGACTGGAGATGAAAACTGTGACTAAGAAGTAGCAGGCCTGGCAGCGTTGGGTTAATGTATCCTGACCACAAAAATGTTCTGTGTAAGAGTTCTGACCAGCCACCACCTCCCCTCCCCAATCTTCAGTCAGATCATCAGAGAGCCATGGGTATTTAGTAATCCAGCATCCAACCACACGTGGGCAGTTGCCACTCCACGGACCCGCAATCGCTCTGTTAACCCTTCAGCCTCAAACTGATACTTTATGGTGCTGTGGCACTAGAAATTTCGGTAGATGAGGAACTTTGTCTGTGGTTTATCACTTTGTCTATGGTTTATGTACTTCTCATGAGATAAATAGAGGAGCTGCTGTTGGGTGGCCACTTTCTGAAAATAACAAATGCCTGTATCTGATTTAAAGTGGAACTGAACTTTGGAAGCAATGCCCAAAAATAGTGGGCATAGGGCATAGGATTGGTCACCAGTATTTCCTGTGGTCTATCTGCAGCTGATCTTTCCCCTATCACTGATTTACTATGCCTTATTCTGCTCTCTGCTTCTGTGTGGAGGCAGCCATCTTTGTAGAGACAAGGTTTTGCTTCCTCATGTTGGAACCTCCAGCAAGGAGAAAAGTGAGCAGCACAGTAAAGAGGAAAGGATTGACGTTACTCCCGACCAGCCCAGAAGAATAAATGATAAAGAGCACCCTTAGTCTTCATGTCTCCACCAAACCACACATCCTGATGCATTTTGCCCCGCCGACTTGGGCTTAATCATAGCTCTAGCACAGTACTAACTTTAAATCTCATGAGACTAGCAGTCATCCTTAAGCCCTCTGGCCAGTTATGTGAAGACCCAAGGTCCTTCCTATTCTGCTTTGGCATTAGTGGTCATCAGTACTAAGAATGAGCCGAACACCCCTCGGTTCGGTTAGCACCAGAACATGCGAACAGGCAAAAAATTCGGACGAACGCGCGAACACCGTTAAAGTCTATGGGACACGAACATAAAAAATCAAAAGTGCTCATTTTAAAGGCTTATATGCAAGTTGTTGTCATAAAGTGGGTTTGGGGACCCGGGTCCTGCCCCAGGGGACATGTATCAATGCAGAAAAAAGTTTTAAAATAGTCAGTTTTTTCAGGAGCAGTGATTTTAATAATGCCTAAAGTGAAACAATAAAAATGAAATATTCCTTTAAATATCGTGCCGGGGGGGGGGGGGGGGGCTATAGTCTGCCTGTAAAGTGGTGCAGTTTTCCCGTGTTTAGAACAGTACCACAGAAAAATGACATTTTGGAAAAAAGTCATTTAAAACTGATTGCGGCTGTAATATATGGTCGGGTCTTGGCAATATAGATAAAACTCATTGAAAAAAACTGCATGCCCCCCCCCCCCAGTCCATTACCAGGCCCTTAGGGTCTGGTATGAATATCAAGGGGAACCCCGAACTAAAAATGTAGAAAAAAATAGCGTGGGGGTCCCCCCAAAATCCATACTAGGCCCTTCAGGTCTGGTATGGAAATTAAGGGGAACCCTGTGCCAAATTTAATAAACAAAATGGCGAAGGGGTTCCCCCCAAAATCCATACCAGACCTTAGGGTCTGGTGTGGATTTTAAGGGGAACCCTGCTCCAAAATTTTTTAAAAAATGGCGTAGTGGCCCCCCCAAAATCCATACTAGACCCTTATCCGAGCACGCAACCTGGCAGGCCACAGGAAAAGGGGGGACGAGAGAGCGCCCCCCCTCCTGAAACGTGCCAGGCCACATGCCCTCAACCTGGGGAGGGTGCTTTGGAGTTGCACCCCCAAAGCACCATGTCCCCATGTTGATGGGGACAAGGGCCTCATCCCCACAACCCTTGCCCTGTGGTAGTGGGGGTCTGCGGGTGGGGGGCTTATCGGAATCTGGAAACCCCCTTTAACAAGGGGACCCCCAGATCCGGCCTCCCCCCTTTGTGAATTGGTAACGGGTACATTTTACCCCTACCATTTCACAAAAAAAGTGTCAAAAATAGTAAAAAAGACAGTTTGGGACAAGTCCTTTATTAAAAAATAAAAATGTCCCACGATTTAGGTCCATCTCACACCGACAACAATGCAAAAAACAAAAAAAAAAACAGCCGCAACAGCTCCGGTGACGTAAACGGGTGACCCCGCCTTCCTCTGACATCACGTGGTGTCAGAGGGGGGAGGGGTCACCCGTTTATGTCACTGGGTGGCTCCACCCTCAGCTATATAACAGCTGTCACCGAGAAGAAGCGTCACTCGGCAGGAGCCTCCCATGGCTTTTTTTTTTTCGGATCGTCGGCGGCGTGAGATGGACCTACATCGTGGGACATTTTTATTTTTTAATAAAGGACTTGTCCCAAAGTGTCTCCTGTCTTTTTTACTATTTTAACTTTTTTTTTGTGAAATGGTCGGGGTACAATCTACCCGATTCCGATAATCCCCCCGCCTATAGACCCCCACAACCACCGGGCAAGGGTTGTGGGGATGAGGCCCTTGTCCCCATCAACCCTTGTAGTGCCATTTTTTTTTTAAATTTGGCGCAGGGTTCTCCTTAATATCCATACCAGACCTGAAAGGCCTGGTATGTATTTTGGGGGGACCCCCACACAATTTTTTTTTCATTTTTGGTCTGGGGTTCCCCTTAATATTCATACCAGACCCAAAGTTTTATCTATAGTGCCGAGATCTGACAATTCATTACAGTCACGATCAGTTTTAAATGACTTTTTTTCCTTTAGAAATGTCATTTTGCTGTGGTACTGTTCTAAACACGGGAAAACTGCGCCACTTTCCAGCCATACTATAGACACCCCCCAGGCACAATATTTAAAGGAATATTTCATTTTTTTTGTTTCACTTTAAGCATTATTAAAATCACTGCTCCCGAAAAAACGGCCGTTTTTAAAACTTTTTTTGCATTGATACATGTCCCCTGGGGCAAGACCCGGGTCCCCAAACACTTTTTATGGCAAAAAATTGCATATAAGCCTTTAGAATTAGCATTTTTGGCTTTTCATGTTAATCTCCCATAAACTTTAACGGTGTTCCATGGCTTTCGAATTTGCTGCCAACACCGCATAATGTTCGCTGTTCGGCGAACAGGCAAACACCCGATGTTTCGAGTCGAACTTACGTTCGACTCAAACATCTGGCTCATCCCTAGTACTGAGCAATGGTAACATTATACCATTAGAGTTACTTTCTGCACTACTGTACTGTGAGTCTAGTCCCGGGTTCTCCAAACTTTCTGAGTAAATGGTCAGTTTACTGTCCTTCAAGCTTTTCAGGGGCTGGATGGATGAGGCCTGTAAGAGTAAAATTATCCAAGACCTCAGTGTCAATAAATAATGTCCTATCGTTGATTTTAGAGACAAGAATAGTGTCCCATAACTGGTGTCAGTTCGAGGGATAGTGCCTCACTAATGGTGTCATTGGGAGGAATAGTGCCCCATCATTGGTGTCATTGGGAGGAATAGAGCCCCATTAATGAGATCAGCGGGAGGAATGGTGCCCCTTCATTGGTGTCAGTGGGAGGTATGGTGCCCTATCATTGGTGTCCGTTGGAGGAATGGTGAACCAAGGGCCAGATAAAGGCAAGCAAAGGGCCACATCTGACCCCCAGGCCACAGTTTTGAGACATTGGTATAGGCCAGTGGTCTCTAAACTGCAGGCCAGGGGCCGTTACTGGCATTTTGCCTGCCTATATTCGGCACTTGGGGCACTATTACTCCCAGTGACAACAAGGGGGCACATTTCCTCTCACAGATACTAATGATGTGGTACTGTTCCTTCCCCTGCTACTAACAGTGGGGCATTATACTTCCCACTGACACCAACGATGGGGCACTATTTTCCCCACTGACAACAGTAATGGGGCATTGTTTACTCCTCATTGAAGCCAGGTCATTTTCTATTCTTCACACTGTGACAGACCCCCCCCCCCCCCCCCAGTCTGAATAATAGCAAACTGGCCCTTTGTTTAAAAAGTTTGGAGACCCCTGGTCTAGGCCATTGGATCCATCACATTGGCCTACACATCCAACATAGGTTGAATGGGATGAGTGAAATAGGCTGTCATTTAACACAGAAGAGGACTTACAACTGGCAGTGGAGAAGACCTTCTGCAGTGGACACCTCTGGAGAAAAGGTGAGTATTGCAGAAGAAGCTATTTTTTTTATTTTTAACTTATTGGCAATTCATTATAAAATTTGTTTCAAAAATCGGTTGTGCTTTTAAATGAGGTTTGCAATGGCAGGTTTCATATTTTTCACCATATGACTACTCTTTTAATGTTTAGATAGCAGCCAGTTGGGTATTTTTTTGATTTTCCAGTGAAACCGGAATAAGTATCTGTATGCTTCTTCTCACTTCATATACTCTATCTCTGTGAGATGGTATTCCTTACCACCCCCTAACGATATACCATTCCCTGACCATATAATGAATCAATGCACATTTTCACCAACACACCATGGATTGTCAAATGTCCTCCAAAGCTTTTATTTCAGAAAGATCACATCATTAATAACCAATTGCAATGTTTCAAACCCACGCAGGACCCCTTCATCAGGAATGTGACGAAGGGGTCCTGCGTGGTAGTCGTCTGGTAGTTGCTGAATCACCTGCTACAGTTGAGCCCATTTCCAGGAACATATGCGATGTGAATATTTACAATACTTTCTGACCATATAATGGTCACGTTTCATCCTCTGAATTCTATCATGAATTTCTTTTTATATTTTATTATTACATCACTTGAGATGTGCAGGTGTGATATCATCACTGTGCACATATGATATGATTAATGGCATTGTCATTGGTCATTTTATGGAGTGTTTTACTTGTGGAAATATAATGTGTTTTTCTGCAAATATTCATCATCGCTACATGCATTTCTCTTATCATAGAATAGCTGAGAGAACATCACACACTGTAATTGGCATTCATTGTTCAATTTCATGGGCCCTTTCAATTTTTCTTTCCATGTCCCCCTCCTGTGACTCTATTATCTCCATGAATGTCCTTACTGTCTCGTTCTCCTGATGGTGACACTTGCCCCGGCTGCCCTGGCTGTCTCCCAACTACCCCTGAGGCTTCCTACCTCCAGTCTGCAATGAATGTTAATGGACCAGTGCATCCCCTTATGAAAGGTATCAGCTGTCACTGCCAGTCTGATCTATTGGACAATACAAAACGTCTGCACATTCTCCCCGGGATGAATATAGTTTTTCTGTCTCTATTACCCCCCTTGAACTAAGTGTCCTCTCTTACTTCACTCCTAGTTTTCATTAAACTCGGAAGAGTCGCCAGAACCAGTTAACCCATTGCTTGACATTCGGCAACCCCCTGCAGCCTGGCATATTCTCTGGCGGTGAGCCTGGAAAACTTGTCTCTGAACAGCTTGTCTCGGAAAGCAGGGAAAAATTCCCAGTGTTTTGATGCACGCTTTAAACGTCTGGCATCCACCATCTTCCTGCCGACATGATGAACTGGCAGTGCGGCTAATTTTATTTACTCTGGGTTTGTTATCTAGAACAGAGCAACACCCCTATTCTGCAGATGGTATGACTTACCAGCTGGCTCCTCTGTGCTGGTGAGGGCTGGAGTAGGGACCACTGCTGGGATCTCTAAGGGTGGGGAAAAAAAAATTGTAAGAGATGAGAAGAAATTCGGCATTATATAAAACAGTCATTACATTATATTCTGGAGGATAATATACTACAGCAGAATAAGAGCCCATTCATACTAGATGCACCTGCAAGTATCAGGTATATTATAGCTTTTATGTATGATGGTTTAAAGCACACTATAGAGCAGGGGTCTCCAATCTTTCTAAACAAAGGGCTAGTTTACTATCCTTCAGACTTTAGAGGGGCCCGACTGTGGCCAGTGGGAGTAGAAAATGTCCCATCGCTGGCGTCAGGTGAAGGAATAGTGTCCCATCATTGGTGTCAGTGGGAGGAATCGTATCCCATCATTGGTTTCAGTGGGAGGAATAGTGTCCCATCATTGGTGTCTGTGAGATGAATAGTGCCTCATCATTGGTGTCAGTGGGAGGAATCGTGTCTCCATCATTGGTTTCAGTGGGAGGAATCGTGTCCCATCATTGGTTTCAGTGGGAGGAATAGTGTCCCATCATTGGTGTCTGTGGGATGAATAGTGCCCCATCATTCGTGTCAGTGGGAGGAATCGTGTCCCATCATTGGTTTTAGTGGGAGGAATCGTGTCCCATCATTGGTTTCAGTGGGAAGAATCGTGTCCCATCATTGGTTTCAGTGGGAAGAATCGTGTCCCATCATTGGTTTCAATGGGAGGAATAGTGTCCCATCATTGGTGTCTGTGGGAGGAATAGTGCCCCATCATTGGTGTCAGTGGGAGGAATAGTGCCCCATCATTGGTGTCAGTGGGAGGAATAGTTCCCCATCATTGGTGGTGTCCATGGGAGGAATAGTGCCCCATCATTGGTGTCAGTAGGAGGAACAGTGCCCCATCATTGGTGTCAGTGGGAGAAATTGTGCCCCATCATTGGTGTCTGTGGGAGGATTAGTGCCACATCATTGGTGTCAGTGGGAGGAATCCTGTCCCATCATTGGTTTTAGTGGGAGGAATAGTGTCCCATCATTGGTGTCAGTGGGAGGAATAGTGCCTCCACTGATGGTGTCAGTGGCAGGAATTATGCCCCATTGTTAATATCAGTGGGAGGAATAGTGCCTCGAAGGCTGGATAAAGGCAAGCAAAGGGCCACATCTGGACCCTGGGCTGCAGTTTGGAGACCACTGCTATAGAGTTTTACAAGCTGAATTCTACGAAAACCTAAGGGTCTGGTGTGGATTTGGGGGGGGTGACTCCACTCCATTTTTTTAAAAAATTCGTACCAGCCCTGAAGGCTTGGTATGGATTGGGGGAGGACCCCCACACTCTTTTGTATCAGAATTTTGTATTGCCGGGATTCTTTTGTTTACATTTCAGCTGTCAGCAAGGAACCCTACTGACAGCTGATAAGTCATCGGCCCTTACCGCCCACTTCTTAACAAGCGGCTTGTGCAAAGCTGCGGTATCTACAGTTTGCATTGTAACCGCACCTGACAAGCAGAAATCTCACTGTGATATTCGCACCTAAATCACACTCAAAACGGATGCAATTTGCACCACAACAGTGTGAACCGGGCCTTAGCAAATGTAGACCCATGGTTGTACAGAGATTCATTGGAGCTTACAGATCTTAGGCTACCTATACCCCGGCAAGACAATCTGATGTTTATACTGGCACACCTCTGTAGATCTCAATTCATCTGAATGATCCTGCAGGTCATCAGTGGATGACAGAACCGATTGCATTTTCAGTTCATTGATGTGTGGGCATACATTGTTATCTACCATTTTCTGCAGGAACTTTTTGTCCGTCACAGTGATGAACATTGGTCCTCAGACAGCTTCTGACCTTTGTCAAAGTAGACTTATGCCGCGTACACACGAGCGGACTTTACGGCAGACTTTGCCTGGCGGACTTTTCGACAGACTTTACGACGGACTTTCTGAATGAACGGACTTGCCTACACACAATCCACCAAAGTCTGTCGAATTTGTACGTGATGACGTACGACCGGACTAAAACAAGGAAGTTCATAGCCAGTAGCCAATAGCTGCCTAGCGTGGCTTTTTGTCCGTCGAACTAGCATACAGACGAGCGGACTTTTCGACCGGACTCGATTCCGACGGATTGATTTAAAACATGTTTCAAATCTAAGTCCGTCCAACTTTTGAGAAAACAAAGTCCACTGGAGCCCACACACATCGAATTGTCCGATGAAAGCTCGTCCGCCGGGCAAAGTCTGCCGTAAAGTCCGCTCGTGTGTAAGCGGCATAAGGAGTGCAGATCACAGGTCATCATGCCCGCATATGTAGGGCAGCCTAAACTGTCAGGGACACAATAGAGTGGTACACTTTGACATGTCATAAGTAAGTCAAAAACATTTTTAGAGAAGTCGTACAAATATATAGTATTCCAGGATGGTTAATCTCAAGGATACTCACTGATACATGGAGCAATGGGTGAACGACTTTGCTGATATCCTTTGGCACATCGGTTACATGTTAGTCCAGTCACACCATCTTTGCATGGACATTGTCCAGTGGTCTGATTGCAGGTCTTACCTGCTGCCCCCACTGGATGACAGTCACAAGCTGAAAGAGAAAGACCTTTTTAGACCACTTTATGATTAATACAGTCCACACTTATATTACAATACTATTATTTGTCAATGTATTTTGACCAATGAACACATGAAGACAAACAACACCAGAAAAATAAATGCATAATCAGTTGGTCTGAGCCAGAAAATAGCCGCCTCCAAAAAAATCCAGCTGAGTATATTGCATGTAATTAAACTCCCATGCATGTATTGTAAACTCCTATAACATAGCAACTTTTCCCCACCAACTTCCACCACATACAATATATATTCCAGGGCTTTTTGGAAGTCTGTTTTCAGATACAGTATTTACTTTTCCTCTGTAGGCAGAATCTGGCCAGTGCAGAACTCTAGAATGTTAGGAAAGACCAGCTATGTAATTTTCCCTCAGTGATGGCTCATCTGTCTTTAATGACACTTCATTAGGTTTTGTTAGAAGACGGATACCTATACCTATCCAATGGTAATTGCTTTTCAACAGCTGCTTGACTAGAAATTTGCTGTTGGTTGGCTATGGTTGGGTATAAGTCTCCTCAGGGTCTTTATAACTTCTACTCAAGTTGGAAATTCTCTGAACGATAAGTGCATTCAATGGTCACTCTCCAAGACATTGGTCTCCAAACTGTGGCTCTTTGCTTGTCTTTATCTGGCCCTTGGGGCACTTTTCCTCCCTTTGATACAAGGCATTATTCCTCCCGCTGACACCGATGAAGCACCGTTCTTTCCACTGACACCAAAATTGGGGCATTATTCCTCCTACATGATATAAACAATGGAACGCTATTCCTTTCACTCACACCAATGATGGGGCACTATTCCTCTCACTGACACCAAAGATGGAGCACTATGCCTTCCACTGAAACCACAGATGGGGCACTACTCCTCCCACTGACATCAAAGATGGGGTGCTAGTCCTCTCACTGACACTTAAAATGGAGCACTATGTCTTCCACTGACACCAAATATGGGGCACTACTCCTCCCACTGACACCAAAGATGGGGCGCTATTCCTCTCACTGACACCAAAGATGGAGCACTATATCTTCCACTGACACTAAAGATGGGGCACTATTCCTCTCACTGACAACAAAGATGGGACACTATGCCATTGACATTGCCATTGACACCAAGGATGGGGCACTATTTCTTTGATTGACACAAAAGACGAGAAACTATTCCCTTCAGTGACCCCAACAATGGGGCACTATTCCTCCCACTAGTAGAAATGATGGGGCACTATTTCTCTTCCCACTGATGCTGGGGCATTTTCTACTCCCATTTACCAAAGTCTGGTCCCCCTAAAGTGTGAAGGACAGAAAACTGGCCCTTTGTTTAGAAAGTTTGGAGACCCCTACTAGGTATCCCTAAATGGCCTGGTCCCTGACTATTTCAATCTTCCTAACAGTCTTTAATTGCCCTTCAATAAAGCAACATAGCTATCCTCAGAAAACTCTTATGTTATCGTTATAGTAGTGTGAGCAATGGCGTCCCAAGGGGGGGCAAGAGGGGGCCCTGACCCCCCCAACATTATGCTGTTCCCCACCATGTGCCCCCAATAAAAAAAATTAAATTTTTTTTTTTTTTTTTACAAAAAATCAATGTCTAAGAGAGAGAGAGAGAGTCCCCAGTCAGCTCCTGTGGGTGATTCCTCCTCCCTCCCTCTGCTCGCTGACACTGCATAATGCAAGCACTCACACAACCAAGGCCGCTCGATCTGCTCCTTCCCCTGCACCCTTATTGGCAGAGAGAAGAGCGAGTTGCAGGAACTACTCCACCAGGACTCTCAGTTACTGAAAAAACAGACTGATTTCTCCCATCCTTAGGACAGGAGAACCAGCCTGTAAATTCCAAGAGATGCCAGACCAGCGCTGTCAATAGCAGGGGCAGGACAGCAAGAGGAGGCTGGGGAACCCCACAGTGGCAGAACACCAGGGCCTGGTGGCAAGACCACCTTTGCAACCCTGATAGTTCTCCCACTGCTTTGGATCCCTATATTCTCTTGGTATGCTGGTGACATATATCTCTTTTTTTCTGCCACCCTGGGGGGCCCCAATACAGTAAGAAGGGAGCTCACTGCAGAACATGTGAAAGGGCCATTGTGGGGTCGTAGTAAAGGGCCCTAGGAGATATATATATATATATATATATTATAGTTGCCCCCCTACTTTTGTCCATGTCCCCCCATGTGCCCCCTCTAAATATGAAAGCTGGAGACGCCACTGAGTGTGAGATATAATTATGTGTATTAATACATGTCACCAAGGGTTGGTTTGTCTTTGCTTGGCTCAGTCTTTCACCCAGCATGTCTTCCTCTCCCCCTCTTTAAATTATGGAGATCACTGAGCGTGTCTTTTGCAATGTGCCATTCCAGCTGTATGTATTTTAGGGGGTAATGATGTGGAAATTCTATGGAGCCTTCCTGAAAACAGCACCCAATTTTATATGTTTATTTATCACTGAAATGTATTTATTTTCAGTGGAAGGTTCAATACAGGACTTCCATAGAATTATATTTGCGGCTGCAGAATTTAAAGGTAAAGTATGGTGTATTTTCGGTGAGAACAATTGTGACTTATTACAGTGTTTATCTGTACAAAATTTTATTACAACAGCCTACCTACTTAAAGCTTACTTCTAGTTTTTTTTTTAATCAGCACAAGTTAAGGTATATTTACATTGTATGAGAAGTGTCCCTTGTGCTGGTGTCTGCTTTCTTCCCTTAAATCTTCAATACTCTTCCCCCCCCACAAAGGTAATCTGCCAGTGGTACGGGGTTAATACAAATCGCTAGACCTGTCACAGGCTCTCGTCAATTATGCCGGCACTGTCCCCTTCCTCCATTCATAAAAGCTGTACTATAGCTTCCCGCAATCAAAAGTGTTCAATGAATGGTGGTGGTGAACATCTATTCATAGAACACTTTGCATTGCTGAAAGCTTCTATGAATAAAGGAGAACAAAGAGAGCGGCCATTACCACAATAGACATTTTTCACTCAATATAAGTACCATCCAATGTACTAATTAAAAAAAAAAAAAAGTTGATCAATTGATTGACTTCTGTACAACCTCCCTATTGGATTTGTCAGCCCCAGGCTAAAGCCAGCAGCACTGATCAGTGTATCTTGATGGCAGGGAAGTCTCTCCACTGTCAGAATGCAAAGGTTTCCACCAGGGTGGATTTGATTTAAATCAAGTCGAATTAAATCACGATTTAAATAATGATTTAAATCACTAGTAAAAAGGCTTGATTTAAATCATAATTTCTAAAGAGCAACGGTCATCTCTGCCCAACAGTGGCTCCTCCTCTGACGCGCTGTTGACTCACCGACAGTCCCATTCACTTTAATGGGATGGCTGGTGATGCGGCAGTGACACAATGAGGTGAGGGACATGGTGGCAGCAGGTGAGTGAATGCCATGATGGATCTGAAATAAAAGATGCTCTTTAAATGTAAATGAGTTTACAAAAAATGTAAACATTGCAGAATATACAGCCTCATGCTACATAACTAAGCTTCGTTTTATGCTTAAAAAACTAAATAATTATAATATTATTATTATTTTAAATAGAAAACTATCTTTAGATAATTTTTTACTCCAAAAGCATTTTATTAAAATAACTTTGATAAAAATCCAAAAAATCAGATTTAAATCCCAAAAATCTTTTTAGATTTTTTAGATTTTTCTTTTAAAAATCATTGATTTTTATCCACCCTGGTTTCTACCCTTAAATAGAGCAGTGCAGGAGTTGGGGAGTGGGAACCTAAGGCAGGCCATAGATGATGCGATTAGTTGTAGGAAACAAAACCGCTTAATTCCCCCATCAACACAGTTAGTGTTGATGGGGATCAGGGGGGCGCAGGGAGCCGTCCCTGCAAGGAGGACACAGGGATTATTGCCAGCGGTTATAGCCACTGGCAATAATCACAGGTAAAAATCTGACATGATGGTTGTAGCGAAGTTGATCAATGAATTGGCTTGGGCACAATCAATCTGCCCATAGATGGTTTGAATCTCGGCCGGCCCCTGCTGAACCGCCCGAGATTAGAGCCATCTACGGCCAGCTTGAATTAAACTTTTTCAATGTATGGCCAAAGGATAATGTGGTTCACTTTAAAGTGGAATTCAAGACTAGAACTAACTAAGACTAAAACTGCTCCCACCCCTTCTTACACCTATACTAACCACCCTATCAAATGAAGATGCATATATTTACCTATTCTCAGAGACCTCTGGTCCGTTCACATTATCTCCCAGTGGCCAGAGAGAGAGTGATGACAACAGATGGAATGCCTGGACGGTGACGTTTCTCACAGGTTTACTGTGGGGCATCTGTTTCCGGTGTCCCTCCTCTCCCCTGAAGTTGGACGCTGGGACCCGATCACATGACTAGGCCGGAGTGCCCTGAGAATAGGAAAGTATATGCATCTTCCTTCTACAGGGTACTTAGTATAGGTGTTAGAAGGGAAATGGGAGCAGTTTTAATCTTAGTTAATTCTAGCCTGGAATTCCATTTTAAGGTACCCACAGATATAAGGTAATAGTAATTTGGACTGGATTAGGGAAGAGGAACCCAAGTCCATGGGGTACGTGCAGTCACTGACAGCTAGACTCCTTCAGGAAAACTGGCTATTGTTTTTCCCCGATAAAATGCCCTCATACACAGGTGCATAAGGGCAATCCAATCGCACCTGCCACTCTTATTGCTTTGTAGTGTCTATGGGCATCTTTATCTGTTTGGTACAGCAGCCATCCTCATGAAAAAAAGGTTTTCGGCCCAGACTGTAATGCATCTATAAATAGCCTATTGTTTCCCTTCCCCAAAGAAAATTAAGAGTTGCTTTGTTCTTCACGTACACATGTGTTTGCATGAGTTTCAACATCAACAAAATATGTATCTTTCAATGACCATCACTGAGCATTCATCTCAAATCTGTGGGCCCCTCTAGAACTATTTGGAAGCCAAGTTATCTTGTTAATAATATGGCCTCACTCAGAGAGATGCCTGACCAGTAATGCATGTCAATCTCCTAGACTAAGATCCTTCTGTTGTCTCGGCATGGCTGAGTAAGATCTATTTGGTTAATACCAATCTTTTCACTCCATTTGCCCCCAGATTGCTGTGCAGGTGGTGAGGACAATGAGGGCAGTGCTTGCATTCCTCATTAAACTGTTCATCACATTTGGCATAAATGGATGATGACTGGTGATTATCAGACATCCTGGTGCTAATTTAGATCCCCAGAGCCAAGTTCTAGTGATCTACTTTTGGTGTAAAAGCTTCATTGTGTCTCAGTAAGAGACATCCCTCAGCTGCAAATTAACTAGTACTATTTTTGTTCAAAACAAGAATTAAATGTTTCCTCAAGTGGAAAAGTTAGGATCTACATAAGTCCTCCTCACCTTACTAAGATGACTCTCTCCTGCAGAGTGTGATTACACAGAGGAATGTTTGTATTGTGTCAGGAATAGAGAACTTATGGCCAACATTGCCTGAAAAAAAATTAAAGCAGACACCACTGGTGAGCTGCAATATATTTAAGTTAAATATCTTTTTATTCAGGAAAAACTTTTAGAGGTTCGGACATACCATACATGAGTGCACACGATTACAGTAACCCAAAGTGAATCATACATTTGCCTAGGATAACTGTGGTTGAAGTAATGTTGAGTAGGCAATAACCATAAAACAGAGTACCCGGGAACAGCTATGAATACAAGTACATAAGTTACGAAAAGAAACTTCATGAATACTAAGGTATGGGGTGGTGGGAAAAAAAAAGGTAAATGGGCGATTCCACTGTAAATGAGAGATCCGAAAATGCTCAAAGATGTCTTACATTTTTTGAAAATGAACCAATTACTTTACTACTAAGGCTTGGAAAATGGGTAATACCACTATCAGCCCTCCAGCAGGTCCACGTGGTCTTTTTCAGGATCGGGGTTGTCTTCTGCCACCAAAGTTTCCATTTCCATGATTTTGTTGAGTATCTGGGCCCATTCCCAGAGGTGTGGGGAGGAAATCGTTTTCCAATGATGAGATATAGTTATTTTCTTAGGTTTAAAAATGCTTTCAGACTATTTCCTCTTATACTTAGAATTTTTGTATATTTTTGCTAGTTTACAAACTCTTATAGGGCGTACACACGGTCGGACTTTGTTCGGACATTCCGACAACAAAATCCTAGGATTTTTTCCGACGGATGTTGGCTCAAACTTGTTTTGTCTACACACGGTCGCACAAAGTTGTCGGAAAATCCGATCGTTCTAAACGCGGTGACGTAAAACACGTACGTCGGGACTATAAACGGGGCAGTGGCCAATAGCTTTCATCTCTTTATTTATTCTGAGCATGCGTGGCACTTTGTCCGTCGGATTTGTGTACACGCGATCGGAATTTCCGGCAACGGATTTTGTTGTCGGAAAATTTTATCTCCTGCTCTCCAACTTTCCGATGGAAAATGTCCGATGGAGCCCACACACGGTCGGAATTTCCGACAACACGCTCTGATCGGACATTTTCCATCGGAAAATCCGACCGTGTGTACGGGGCATAAGACAGCAGTGATCAACTTTGTTGATGCAGGGGGTCACAAGTGTGGCCCCTGACATCACCAAAGGTCCGAACGTAACATGCAGCGAGTTCAATACTACAGGCAGCTGTCAGGCAATGAAGACATGCAACAGAAGCTGGCCAAAAACTACAGGTAGGCTACAAGTGATGGTCAAAGACTGCAAAGTCTGGGAGTTATTGGAGGAGGCACATTACATGAAAATCCTATAGATCACTGCTACTACAGTTTATTTACTAACCATTGCTTCCATATTTGTGCTCCCTACAGTCCCCTTAAAAATAGTTTCTTCATATTAGATATTTCTCTCAGCAAGATCTATTATAAAAGATCAGAGGGTGATGCATCCTTGAATTCTAGGATGCATCACTATAGGGATCACCAGCAGGAGGAGGTCCTGATCCCCATATATAGATCTGTAATGAGACCTCATTTAGAATAATGTGTCCAGTTCTGGAAACCTCACTTATGCAAAGATATTGATCAGAACGAATCCAGAGATGGGTAACAAAAATGGTAAAAGGTCTGAGGGATAAAACATATCGAGAGCGACTTCAGGAACTAATATGCACAGACTGGAGGAAAGAAGGGAAAGGGGAGACATGATTGAAATCTTTAAATACATCAAGGGGGTGAATAAGGTTTAGGAGGGCAGTTTTTTAAAATATGAAAATCAAGAAAACAGGGAAATGTCCTTTAACTGCTTGCTGCTGCCCACCATCAAATGACAGCGGGGCAGCTCTTGTTCTGGGACGCCGTCATAAGACGGCGTCCCAGATCGGTCACGCTCGCGCGCCCGCGGTGGGCGCGCAGTACGGCGATTGTGGCCGTGGTGTGTTGCTAGGACATGGCACAACCCCCATCAGTGCCGCCTATCAGTGCCCATCAGTGCCACCTATCAGTGCCCTAAGTGCGGCATATTAGTGCCTCCTCATCAGTGCCCATAAGTGCCGCCTCATCAGTGCCACCTCATCAATGCCCACCAGTTCAGCTTATCAGTGCCCATCGGTGCTGCCTCATCAGCGCACATAAGGTGAAGGCGAAAAATTACTTAGTTACAAAATTTACTGACAAAAAAATAAAAAACATTTTTTTTTCAAAATTTTTGGTCTTTTTTTTTTTTTTTGTAAAAAATAAAAAAACAGCAGTGATTAAATACCACCAAAAGAAAGCTCTATTTGTGTGAAGAAAATGTTAAAAAAAATTTGTTTGGGTACACTGTAGCACGAGTCATTCAAAGTGCGACAGCGCTGAAAGCTGAAAAATGGCTTGGGCAGGAAGGGGGTATTAGTGCCTGGTAGGCAAGTGGTTAAATAAGTGGGGGAAAGTTCAAAACTGATCTTAGAAAGTATTTTTTTTCATTGAAAGGGTAGTTGATGCTTGGAATAAACTACCAGCATAGGTAGTGAGCCAGTCAACAGTAAATATGCTTGGGACGAACATAGATCTATACTTAGACAAAAAAGAAAAAAACAAAACATATAGGGCAGACTGGATGGACCACTTGGTCTTTTTTCTGCCGTCACTTTTCTATCTTTCTAAGTTAAAAAGAAAAAAATACTGTGAAAAGGGATGGGTAGCACAGAAAAAATGTAGAATAGTGGAAAATAAATCAAAACAAGCATTTTAATTAACAGGACCCAGTGTAACAAACATTTCTTCTTCATTGACCTGGGCAACCACCTAGATAAGAAAAAATGATTATTGGCTGCACAGCCCCCAAGGACCACATTATAATTGGCAAAGGGCTGCAATTTGAGCACCAAGGCTCTAATGCCGCGTACACACCGTCGGACAAAAGTCCGACAGCCCGTCCAACAGACTTTCAACGGACTTTTGGCGGACTTGCGGCGGACTTTCTAACGAACGGACTTGCCTACATACGATCACACAAAAATCAGACGGATTCGTACGTGATGAGGTACACCGGACTAAAATAAGGAAGTTGATAGCCAGTAGCCAATAGTTGCCCTAGCATGAGTTTTTGCCCGTCGGACTAGCATACAGACGAGCGGATTTCTGGGTCCGTCGGAGTTACGATGTAAAGATTTGAAGCATGTTTCAAATCTAAAGTCCATCAGATTTGTGGCTGGAAAAGTCAGCTGAAAGTCCGCAGAATACGATCGGATTGTCCGCTGGATTTGGTCCATCGGCGTCCGTCGGACTTTTGTAGACGAAAAGTCCAACCGTGTGTACGCGGCATAAGAGATGAGCGTGCTGCAATGAAGAAGAGAAAGCAAGAAAGCAGAAGCCATTTCACCCACTCAGTGTTGGCCTCCAGGTGTCAAAATGAGAGTGGCCCAAGAGTCATTCACATCCTTACAACCTAACCTTTTCATCCCTTCCGTTATGTTAATGAGATTACTGCAGGAAGTAAAATACGGCGGCCCAGAAAGTGTGGAGCCTAATAGAGTGTGAATGTGCTTTTGCTCTGTGTTAAGAAGATCTAAGTAAGTGAGAGGGGAGGTCTGGAATCTTCAGCACACATAACAAAGACTCAAGAGATTTGGAAGCTTTGTACTACATAGGGTAATCCCACAGGGGAAGCTATCACACCAGGAACACTTGAGAGTTACTATCCTACAAGGCTATAATTTTGTAATGAGTTAATAGCTGCAGTTGCCGCTTCTTATCTTAGTGTGCGTCTTTCCACATATTACTGGAGATTAGTTTAGAGGTCCATAATTGCATATTAACAATAGTATCCTTCTTTCCATCTGTGAAAAGATTTTTAACTCTGATAATGTGTAGTTGGAGTAGTGTGAGGGGGATGTGAGGGGGATGTCAATCTGTCATGTACAAAAAGACTGTGAATTTTCCCAGAAGCCTCATCAGGTACTAAGGGTATATGTCAAATGTTTACTTCAGGTGTACCTGTACTGATTTCAAGATTAGTAAACTTTAATTCAAACATAGGCACCTGTTGATGCTTGCATATAGTTTTTTTTTCCAGAACATTGACATCCAAGGTATTCTAGAAGGTATAGAAGATAACACTGCTCCAAGCGCCCATGACCCCTGAGCAATCCAAGATGTCTTGGGTGCTTGCCCACAAGCACGTCCTTGCTAAAACTACCATGTATTAGAAGAGTGATGGGCCGCACACCAATGGCATTGCCAAAGTAGAAAAACTCTATTGCTTTCCAACAAACAGCCAGACAACCTACCATAAGGGCTAGCACAATAACACAAAACTTTCGAGTAGAGCAGTTTTGTTGGACACCAATAAAGTTGTTTTTGCTTCAGTGATGTCATTGGTGTGGAGCCTGTCATTCTTCTGATACTTCTATGGTATTCTATTAGAAAAGTAAAAAACAGAGCTCAGAAAACCAAGATCTGGCTTGCCCCTTACAGCGTTTAGACCGCACTATTGGCCCACTAGTGGGATAGGTGGTCTAACTGACCAACAGCAATGTGCCGGAGGAAAAAGAAACAACTCAAGGCTCAACCTTTTAATCTCTGGTTGCTGTTGCCCAGTTTTCATGACTTCCAGGATACTTTAGAATAACCTTTTTTCATAACTATTTCACCCTGAAATAACTTTCAGGTATCAGATAACCCCTGCTAATAATTTCAATATTTAAAGCTCAGCATGAACTGTAAGCTGAGATATAAGAATAAATAAAAGAATAAGAAATGTGGCGTACTTTGCGTATTTGACAGTATTTTCAGTAATAATAATGAAATGGAACCAGTCATAATACAGAAAACAGAGGCTATTAAAATTGTAGTGTTCTCTTACACTGGTAATCAGTGGAGAAATAACCGTCCATCAGAATAAACGGGCAAGTGTCCCTTACATTGATAGTGGCAGAAGGATCCCTTTAGATTGGTGGTCCATGGTAGAGTAGCCTTCTTACACCGGTGGACAATTGGGAACATTGTTCCTTACAATAGCGCAAAGATTGCCCTTTACATTGGTGATCAGTAGGAAGAATGTCCCCTTACAGATAGCTAAAAAGATAATTGGGGTCAGTGGTTACATATCAGAGAGTCAGAAATTGCTCACTGCTCAAGAAACCCCTAGCAACTATGGAGGAACCATAGGGTTCACATGACCCTGATTGAGAAAGTCTGCTTTAGAAGAATGTTGAAGCGAACGCTAACTTCACAAAATATTTGCTTTAAGGACAGTTCACGATAGGTGCATTTTTTTGCTTTACCGTATGTTGCATTAAGGCATCCTATTATTTCTGAATGGGCTGGCAGGCCCCCTCACCGCTAAAAAAAAAAAACAGACAAGACCATTTTTTAACATGGCCCACCACAATGCATGGTATGTGGTGTTGTGGTGTGCTGCAGTGTGGGTATAATGCCCACTACTGTAGTTGTGCACAGAGATGCCATTGTGAATTGCAATGTTACCATGCTTCACTGAAAAAAAAAAACAGGATTACTGCTAACAGAATACTTACACTTTAAAGCAAATGTATAATGCATATAAATATTTTACATGGTTATATCCAGCCAGCAGGTGGCGCTTCACACACCTTTTTGTTTTCACGATTTCCACTATCTCAATAGCTGTTTTGTTGTGTTAAAGCTTGTTGTTCAAAGAGCTTAACAGCTCAACAGAGATTTACATACATTGAGACAGACATACTTGTTAATAATAGACAGCCCAGTCCAAAGTTTCAGTCAGACAGGGCAAGTCTGAAAGGAGGTAATCACCACTGCACTCTCTTCATAGATAACATACAGGGCTCAGGGAATCCTTTGTCATGTTTTTAATGTTAGTAATGAAAAGATTGTACATACACATACACGATATTACCAAAAGTATTGGGACATCTGCCTTTACACGCACATGAATTTTAATGGCATCCCAGTCTTAGTCCGTAGGGTTCAATATTGAGTTGGCCCACCCTTTTCAGCTATAACAGCTTCAACTCTTCTGGGAAGGCTGTCCACAAGGTTCAGGGAATTTTTGACCATTCTTCCCTAAGCACATTTGTGAGGTCAGGCACTGATGTTGGACAAGAAGGCCTGGCTCACCGTCTCCGCTCTAATTCATCTCAAAGGTGTTCTTTCGGGTTGAGGTCAGGACTCTGTGCAGGCCAGTCATGGTCCTCCACCCCAAACTTGCTCATCCACACTATATTGGCAAAAGTATTGGGCCACCCCTCCAAATCATTTGGTGGAGGAGTGATCATGGTGTGGGTTTGTTTTCCAGGGGTTGGGCTTGGTCCCTTAGTTCCGGTGAAGGGCACTCTTAAGGAATCAGCATACCAAGGCATTTTTTGACAATTTCATGCTCCCAACCTTGTTGGAACAGTTTGAGGATGGCCCCTTCTTGTTGCAACACCACCAGTACACAAAGCAAGGTCCATAAAGACATGGATGAGCGAGTTTGGGGTGAAGAATGGTCAAACATTCTCATAGACACACTCCTTAACCTCGTGGACAGCCTTTACAGAAGAGTTGAAGCTGTTATAGCTACAAAGGGTGGGCCAACTCAATATTGAACCCTACGGCCTTATGCCCTGTACACACGGTCGGATTTTCCGACGGAAAATGTGTGATAGGACCTTGTTGTCGGAAATTCCGACCGTGTGTAGGCTCCATCACACATTTTCCATCGGATTTTCCGACACACAAAGTTTGAGAGCAGGCTATAAAATTTTCCGACAACAAAATCCGTTGTCGGAATTTCCGATCGTGTGTACACAAATCCGACGCACAAAGTGCCACGCATGCTCAGAATAAATAAAGAGATGAAAGCTATTGGCCACTGCCCCGTTTATAGTCCCGACGTACGTGTTTTACATCACCGTGTTCAGAATGATCTGATTTTCCGACAACTTTGTGTGACCGTGTGCATGCAAGACAAGTTTGAGCCAACATCCGGCGGAAAAAATCCTAGGATTTTGTTGTCGGAATGTCCGAACAAAGTCCGACCGTGTGTACGGGGCATAAGACTGGGATGCCATTAAAGTTCATGTGCATGTAGAGGCAGGTGTCCCAATACTTTTGATAATATAGTGTATATGATATAGAACAGATACAGATATAAAGCAGTTAAAAATGTAAAAGTTGACCCATATAGCTTCACTTTAATAATGCAGTAGAGATATACCAACAATGATTCTATCCATGGTACTGATAATCAGGATATTACAACTGTGTCCTATTGCCACCCAACGCTACAATTTAGCATTTTGCTGATATTTTACTCACACATTGTTCCTACAGGCAGAAAGACTAAAGGGAATCTGTTAATTTGGCACATGACTATATATGCTCAGAAAGAATCACAAAGATAAAATAACTAATTAGTCTTGTCTATATTATACATCTACAATACTCAGCAGTAAAGCACAGCTGCGTATAGCAAGGGTGGGCCACTCAAATTTGATCCTTACTGCTATGCCAGTGGTTTCACTACAAGAATAAATAGTAAAATTACCGAGCCCTTGACTATGCCAACGGAGTTCACATAGGGACATCCTTAAACTTCTGTCTGATACTGCAATATGGAACTGCCTATATTCAAATGACTAGATTGACTGGACCACTGGTGAGAACTGCAGGTAGGTGGAAGTGGAACTAAACTTTTATTATTACTTTTGGGTGGAGCTTCATTCCGATTAGGTCTTTATTCTGTCTGCAGGCCTGAATAGGAATTTCCCCAAGCCCTGGGCCTGCCATGACATCCAAGACACTGCTGTTGTCACTTTCCATGTATTCTAATAGGGGCTTGTATGTTCCTATGGAAAATCCACTGTAGGGTGGTAAAGCCACTAGGGATGTGGTGACACCTGCATTATGTGAATTTTCCATTGGAATATTTAGAGATTAGACATTGTATTTCAGAAAGAAGCAGGAAGTTCATCTCACAGCAGAGACCTCATTATCACAGACTGGGGGGGTCTGTGAGATCTACACCCCAAGGTCAATGATAGTAGTAAAAGGGATAAAATCTTGCCCTGTCCGACAAAAAAAAAAAAGGAGGTAGAGTTCCACTTTAAGGTAGAATTCTATCAGTAACTTATATATCTGGTTCAATTGGATGGCCATGGGTTAATGGTATTGTATATCGCACGATTTTCCATTCAAATTTATTATGTTAACGAGAGACACAACATGTGTAGATTCTGATGAACTTGATAATGGCTTTTGGCGAAGACAGTGGAACAATGCTGGAAACGCTAGAGGTACGATCTTATTCATTACTGGAACCCCTGAAAAAAGGAAAGGGGGCATTTAACCTGGCTTCTTTCATTTTTTACCAAAATTTCAATTTTGGCTGGACTTGAGAAATGTTGCCTATATCACTTAATAAGATTTTCACTAGCTATTTTCTCCTGTGGGTGTTTAAAGAGACCCTGTCATCAACTTTGCAAAAATTGCAGGCAAAAGCACAGAAAAAAATCGACTATTTTAATGCTTAATTGTTTTTAGTTTTTATTCACTTGCAATGTGCCTCTGAATTTGTTAGAATATCTGTCTGGTCCAAGAGAGTCAGTTCCCTTGAACAGCCTTCTGTTATAGCTCTCTACTCTTCTCTTGTGTCTAATTATAATCAGTGCTGGCCCAGCTCCCCCACCAAGGGGCAGCACAGTGGTGTAGTGGTTAGCACTTTCACCTAGCAGCAATAGGGTCGCTGGTTCAAATCCCGACCATGACACCATCTGCCTGGAGTTTGCATGTTCTCCCTCTGCCTGCGTGGGTTTCCTCCGGGTGCTGACATCACTTCAAAGATGGTGGTACACAGTAACCCACAGGGATTTTGGATGTCTACTCAAGGGGGGGCTTTTACAGATAAATCACATGCATTAAATATGTTAAGTGCATACTGTATATATAAAATTGTGGGAATATATTAATTAAAATGAATGGTCTGGCAACAGGGTCTCTTTATAGGACAACGGTGTCTTTAGTAGATGTCCCTTAATTAATGCCGCCACCTCCAAATGCAACCTGCCATGTAAAATACTCTTCCTCTTTATATCAGTGATAATCATTGTGTGGCACTGCTGGTCGCTGCTAGATAGCAATAGATCACTATTAGATGTCATCTGCTGCTATAGAGCTGCATGGATAAACTGAGTTTTAAACAAAAGGAGAAAAACAAAACTGTGTGAGCTTCAAATATATATATATATATATATATATATATATATATATATATATATATATATTCACCGACCACTTTATTAGGTACACCTGTTCAATTGCTTGGTAACACAAGATGCTAATTACATGGCAGCAACTCAATGCATTTAGGCATCTAGACATAGTGCAGACGAATTGCTGAAGTTCAAACCGAGCATCAGAATGGGGAAGAAAGGGGATTTAAGTGACTTTGAACATGGCATGGTTGTAGGTGCTAGATGGGCTGCTCTGAGTATTTCAAAAACTGCTGATCTCCTGGGATTTTCACACACAACCATCTCTAGGGTTTACAGAGAATGGTCCAAAAAAGAGAAAATATCCAGTGAGCGGCAGTTGTGTGGACGAAAATGCCTTGTTGATGTCAGAGGAGAATGGGCAGACTTGTTCGAGATGATAGAACGGCAACAGTAACTCAAATAACCACTTGTTACAACCAAGGAATGCAGAATATCATCTCTGAATGCACAACACATCGAACCTTGAAGAACACAGGCTACAGCAGTAGAAGACCACACCGGGTGCCACTCCTGTCAGCTAAGAACAGGAATCAGAGGCTACAATTCACACAGGATCACCAAAATTGGACAATAGAAGATTGGAAAAAAGTTGCCTGGTCTGATGAGTCTCGAATTCAGCTGGGACATTCAAATGATAGGGTCAGAATTTGGCATAAACAACATGGAAGCATGGATCTATCCTGCCTTGTATCAATGGTTCAGGCTGGTGGTGATGTAATGGTGTGGGGGATATTTTCTTGGCACACTTTGGGCCCCTTAGTACCAATTGAGCGTTGTTTAAACACCACGGCCTACCTGAGTATTGTTGCTGACCATGTCCATCCCTTTATGACTACAGTGTACCCATCTTCTGATGGCTCCTTCCAGCAGGATAATGCACCATGTCACAAAGCTCCGATCATCTCACCACTGGTTTCTTGAACATGACAATGAGGTCCCTGTACTCCAATGGTCTCCACAGTCACCAGATCTCAATCCAACAGAGCACCTTTGGGATGTGATGGAACGAGAGATTCCCATCATGGATGTGCAGCTGACAAATCTGCAGCAACTGTGTGATGCTATCATGTCACTATGGACCAAAATCTCTGAGGAACGTTTCCAACACCTTGTTGAATTACTGCCAAGAAGAATTAAGGCCGTTCTGAAGGCAAAAGGGGGTCCAACGGGGGTACTAGCAAGGTGTGTCTAATAAAGTGGCCGGTGAGTGTGTATATCACATCTGCTACCCTATCTGAAGCCCTATTTGTCCCAAAAAATCATGGAACTGAGACATGGCGGCTTAATTTACTAAAGGCAAATAGGCTGTTCACTTTGCAATGGAAGTTGCACTTTGCAAGATCATTTTCAACAAAGCTTAGTGAATGAGATGAAATTTCATTTTGTAAAGAATACCCAATCGAGTGCAAGGAAAAAAATACAGCATTTTTCCTTGCACGTGATTGGATGACGGAAGTTCACCGCATTCACTAATCTCTGGGGATCATTCCCTTGAAAAGTGAAAATTCCATTTGCCTTTAGTAAATCAACCCCATTGCCAAAACGGGAAAAAATGCAGTGGGAGGTATAGGGAAAAAAGTGCCGTACTTAGTGGTTAAAGCTACACTTCAGGCACATATAAAAAGAACAAACTAATGTAACTCTGTATTATTACATCATATATTTGTTTTTAACCACTTCCGGAACGCCGCACGCTGATATATGTCCTTACTTTGAGGACAGATATCATTGTTATGGCAGCAGCTGGCTGCCATAACCCCGGTATCCTCGTGTTCGGCCGGCGGTCTGCTACAAGATAAAAGTGATCTCTGCGGCAGATTCGCCACAAGATCACTTTTATCGGCAGCAGGAGAGGGGCCACCCCCCGTCATGCTCCAGTGCCCTTCGCCGCTTACCAGAGCCGTCGGCAGCGGCGGAGGCGATCCGGTCCTCTTTGTGGATGGGCATGGAGACGAGTGAGGGGAAGATGACCCCCACCCGTCTCCATGACATTGCAGGGCGCAAGCGACGTCAAAAAGTCACTTCCGCCCATAGTTCTTAAAGGGCCATTTTTTTTAAATCATTTTTTTAAATGACAATTTTTTTTTTTTTTTTTTATTGCATATTAGTGTAAATATGAGATTTGAGGTCTTTTTGACCCCAGGTGTCATATTTAAGAGATCTTGTCATGCTTTTTTTCTATTACAAGGGATGTTTACATTCTTTTTAATAGGAATACAAGTGACACATTTAAAAAAAAAAAAAAAAAAATTGTGTAAAAATAAAAGGTAAAATAAATAAGAAAAAAAAAAATGTTAAAAGCGCCCTGTCCCGCCGAGTTCACGCGAACACATACGTGAATAGCGCCCGCATATTAAAACGGTGTTCAAACCACGCAAGTGAGGTATAGCCGCGATCAGTAGAGCGAGAGCAATAATTCTAGCCCTAGATCTCCTATGTAACTCAAAACATGCAACCTGTAAAATTTTTTAAGCGTCGCCTTTGGAGTTTTTAAGGGTAAAAGTTTGTCGCCATTCCACGAGCGGGCGCAATTTTGAAGCATGACATGTTAAATTTACTAGGTGTAACATTATCTTTCACAATATAAAAAAAAATTGGGCTAACTTTTCTGTTGTCTTATTTTTTAATTAAAAAAAGTGTGATTTTTCCAAAAAAAGTGCGCTTGTAAGATTACTGCGTAAATACGATGTGACAGAAAGTATTGCAACGACCGCCATTTTATTCTCTAGGGTGTTAGAAAAAAAATGTATAATGTTTGGGGGTTCTAAGTAATTTTCTAGCAAAAAAAAAAGTTTTGAACTTGTAAACAACACATCTAAAAAAGAGGCTTGGTCCTTAACCTGATGGAATGCTCTTCCAACCAACATCCGCATGGAAGTAAACCACCAGGCCTTCAGGAAAAAATTAAAGACCTTCCTTTTCTGAGAAGCTGACAACAGAGTATGCATCCAGCGCCTTGAGGCGATTCAGTTCGCATTTGCAGCGCTTTACAAATCATTCATTCATTCATTAACCTCCCTGGCGGTATGATTATTTCGGATTTTAGGTGCTGAAAGCGGTACAATTATTTTGCATGGAAATTTGGCGTTTTATATTGTAGGCCTGTAATTCTTAACAATAACACACTTAGATCTGTCCACCAAGAGTCTAGTAGATATCCCGGGTATGATGAAGTTTGAAACACAAAAACATAAATTATAATATAATAAATAAATATAAATAATTAAAAAAAAATAATAATATAATAATAATAAAATGAATTTCCCCACGATTCACTATCGCTCAATTCTGCAAGTGTTCTAATTTACTATCGCTGTTTTCTAGCTGATCTAAAGCCACTTTTGACATAAAGGGACACTTTTTGGTTGCTATGGACAATCTCCAGTTTCCAGGCAGAAAGAACAGTATATATCACATAAAACTGCATGCAGGCCACTGGACAAAGCATTGGGGACAAAAGGGATGTGAAATAATTTCATACAGTACTGTAATCTGTAAGATTACAGTACTGTATGTGTTATGATTTTTACATTTTATTTAATTTGCCACCAGGCTCCGCCCCCGTGCGTCACGCCGCTCGCAGGGAATGGAGCCTGGCACGGAGAGGCTTCGAAGGAGACAGAGCCCACGGACACTGCGGGGGACATCACAGGATCCTGGGGAAAAGGTAAGTAACGCCGCACCAGGATCCTGCAATGTAATCCCGAGTGTGGCTCGGGGTTACCGCTAATGGGACTGAAATTTAACCCCGAGCCATACTCGGGATTACCGTCAGGGAGGCTACGTGGTTAAAGGCATGCAGTGTAAGTACCCAAATTGGACTTGGTATCAGCCTCATGCAATCCCTGCACAGCCCAGGCTGGGAGACATGGGAGCAGCATAAGGAGTCAATTAGTTGTGCAGCAATGCAAGGAGCATGCTGATGGGTGAAGAGAGCAGCATGATGAGCTCATCAGTGTGCTGCTTTTCTTTTCACTGTCCAGTCAGAGGCTGGGGAGGGACAAAACCTGTAGGTGTTCCTAAACTGCAAAAATCTGGTCTCCTCCCCTGCCAGATAGACTGTGCTGTGTTGTAGAGCTGTGCAAATCTTAGAAACGGATGGACAGAAATAACAAGCAGCTTTACGCTATTGGACACATTGGTTGTACAATCTCTCTGTACAATCTCAATTCGATTTTCTAACAGGTGTGTAATGTGAGAAGCTATTAAAACAATCCACTCATTTTATTTTCAGTCGGGCAGCTTTTCGGGGGGGATTATTAAAGATCTGTATTGTGCAGGTTTCCATTAATAAGCATGCAATATCCAAACGCATGTCTGGACTGAAAGATGGTTCTAAGATTTATGATCCGGTGCAAAATAGAAGTATTGCAAGCATGGGATGAAGAAAGAATGAATTGGGGCAGACAAGACCCTTTAAACAGCTGTCCCTAAGCCCCTCACTGCGGCTACCTCAGCTGCAGCTGTTTAGAAGTCGGAGCTGTATTTTCCGTGTGAAAAATGGGAGGAATTTAATCCAAATGGGGAAAGTCACAGCTGGTAGAGTCATTTAGCCAATAGAAAACTGGCAAAAGAAAGGAGGAGAGGGGGATGGGGACGCGTTAGGGCTCATTAGGAGAAACTAATTGCCACCTTGTTATGGGACAGGAAAAAAAAAAAAAAGAGCGAAGGAAATTCTTTCCAGGTTTTTTTTTTTTGTTTCCATTTTAATGGTGGAAAAAGGAACGTGTTAGGAAGCTACAAGAAAAAAATATATAAGGTGAAAGGATATAAGAGGGGCGGCTGCTGTCAGGAGGTGGGGTACAGAACTGTATTTGGGGGGCTTAGAGGGGGACATATAAAATTGCACTTAGTTTTTCATGAAAAATAAATAAATCGTTAAATGCATTTTTAAATATAGGTGGTTGTAAACACTTGAATTTGTCTTGATATTAGCTTTGCAGCGGTACTCAAATTATGCTTTGCTACAGTGCTGACAGGAGGAGAGAGTAGACAAATTAGTATACTCAGGATACAGCCATGGCCAAAAGTTTTGAGAATGACACAAATATTCATTTTCACAAAGTCTGCTGTCTTAGGTTTTATGATGGCAATTTGCATATACCCCAGAATGGTATAAAGAGTGACCAGATGAATTGCAATTAATTGCAAAGGCCCTCTTTGCCATGAAAATTAACTTAATCCCATTAACCTCCCTGGCGGTATGATTATTTCGGATTTTAGGTGCTGAAAGCGGTACCATTATTTTGCATGGAAATTTGGCGTTTTATATTGTAGGTCTGTAATTCTTAACAATAACACACTTAAATCTGTCCAAACAAGAGTCTAGTAGATATCCCGGGTATGATAAAGTTTGAAACATAAAAACATAAATTATAATATAATAAATAAAAATAAATAATTAAAAAAAATAAAAATAAATAGTAATAAAATAAATTTCCCCACGATTCACTATCGCTCAATTCTGCAAGTGTTCTAATTTACTATCGCTGTTTTCTAGCTGGTCTAAAGCCATTTTTGACGTAAAGGGACACTTTTTGGTTGCTATGGACCATCTCCAGTTTCCAGGCAGAAAGAACAGTATATATCACATAAAACTGCATGCAGGGCATGGGCCAAAGCACTGGGGACAAAAGGGATGTGAAATCATTTCATACAGTACTGTAATCTGTAAGATTACAGTACTGTATGTGTTATGATTTTGACATTTTTTTGAATTTGCCGCCAGGCTCCGCCCCCATGCGTCGCGACGCTCACAGAAAACGGAGCCTGGCACAGAGAGGCTTCGGGCAGAGGACACAGCCCGCGGACACTGCGGGGGACATCGCAGGATCCCGGGGACAAGGTAAGTAATGCCACACCAGGATCCTGCGATGTAATCCCGAGTGTGGCTCGGGGTTACCGCTAATGGTCCTGATTTTTAACCCCGAGCCACACTCTGGAAAACCGCCAGGGAGGTTAAAAACATTTCTACTGCATTTGTGAAGAAGGCTTCAGGGCACCCACAAAAGTCCAGCAAGCGCCAGGGCCGTCTCCTACAGCTGATTCAGCTGCGGGATCGGGGCACCACCAGGGCAGAGCTTGCTCAGGAATGGCAGGTGTGAGTGCATCTCCACGTACAGTGAGGAGAAGACTTTTGGAGGATGGCCTGGTGTCAAGAAGGGCAGCAAAGAAGCCACTTCTCTCCAGGAAAAACATCAGGGACAGACTGATATTCTGCAAAAGGTACAGAGATTGGACTGCTCAGGACTGGGGTAAAGTCATTTACTCTGATGAATCCCCTTTCCCAAAGTTTGGGGAATCCGGAAAAAAACCTTGTCTGGAGAAGAAAAGGTGAGCGCTACAATCAGTCCTGTGTCATGCCAACAGTAAAGCATCCTGAGACCTTTTATGTGTGAGGTTGCTTCACAGCCAAGGTAGTGGGCTCACTCACAATTTTACCTAAGAACACAGCCATGAATAAAGAATGGTACAAAAAAATCCTCTGAGAGCAACTTCTCCCAACCATCCAAATGATGGTGATGTGATGAGTAATGACTTTTCCAGCATGATGGAGCACCTTACCATAAGGCAAAAGTGATAACTGAGTAGCTTGGGGAACAAAACATCAATTTTTTTTTTGGTCCATAGCCAGGAAGCTCCTCAGACCTTAATCCCATTGAGAACTAGAACTAGGGCTAGAATTATTGCTCTCGCTCTACCGATCGCGGCGATACCTCACATGTGTGGTTTGACCACCGTTTTCTTATGCGGGCGCTACTCATGTATGCGTTTGCTTCTGCGCGCGAGCTCGTTGGGACGGGGCGTGTTAAAACATTTTTTTTTTCTTATTTATTTTACTTAATTTTATTTATTTTTTCACTGTTTACAAAAAAAAATTGAGCCACTTTTATCCCTATTACAAGGAATGTAAATATCCCTTGTAATAGAAAAAAAGCATGACAGGTCCTCTTAAATATGAGATCCGGGGGTCAAAAAGTCCTCAGATTTCATATTTAGACTAAAATGCAAAAAAAAAAAAAAAAATGTAATTTGAAAAAATGACAACAGAAAAATGTGCCTTTAAGACGTATGGGCGGAAGTGACGTTTTGACGTCGCTTCCGCCCCTCCTATGGTATAAAGACGGGTGGGGGCCATCTTCCCCTCACTTATCTCCATACACAGACACGGAAAGGTCCCGATCTCCTCCACCACTACCGGCGGAGGGCGCGGGAGAGCAGCGGGAGGGGGGTGGCACCTCTCCCGCCAACAATAACGGTGATCTCCCAGCGGATCCGCCACAGAGACCACCATTATCGTACACAGAACCGCCGGCTCTAAAGATGGATACCTTGGTTGTGGCAGCAGCTGCTGCCGTTACCGAGATTTCCATCTTCAAACTGATGACGTATATCTACATGAGCCGATCGGTAAATTAAATATGAGGGGCAGGGATATTTCTACTAAACAGTAGGCTCTGAATATAAGGTTTGCAAAGCCTGTATGAAATTGCCTAAAATTCCAAATCTGGCCAGCTTGGCAAAATATCTGCCATTGTAAGGTTACTAAAAACAAGTTACTTTGTTGCCAGAATAATCAGATAAGATCTTTGTTGTGTTGTCAGAGATCTGATACATTGGGATAAATCCCACTTGGTCTTCATACAGCAGGTGGAAAGTGTAATTATTTAGCTCGTTTGCCAGTAGCAAAATAAACATATTTAGGTCCAATTGTGGCAAGACAAAGAATCTTTAATACTCAACATTTAATGAGCCTTATTGAGTTTTAAGATAAAAGAAATAAGGGGCTAAAACTGTGCAGGAAAGTGAAATAACTGTAAAGCGGGCACCCATAAATTCAGAACGGGTGACTCATAGTGCAGACAGAATGAGAAGACTGGTTTAAGCTTATTAGATTTCAGCAAAGCAAGGCATGGAAAAAAGCTTATGTGATATAGACCTTGTAACAACCCTATAGAAGTCAACTTATGTAAAAAAAAATACAAGACCGATATACAGAATCATTTTCTTTCTTTTACTAAAAAATGATTTGGTAAAACGCTAATGCACAAACAATCGTGAACTGTGCAATTGCTGCCATATTACGTCTGGAGTTATTAAAATCTCACCTGCTGGTAATAAACACAGAACATCGTTTATTGAAGCCTAGAATGCTCCATAACCCCAATGATGAGATTTACTGATCTTTATTAGCCTTGCATTTGACTCTTACAAAACCGAGAACTATTATGATGTTCCATCATTTTACATCATTTTCTCAAGCTTTTTCCTTTTCTGTGAAGACAACAGCACATTACCAAAAGTCCAATACTACTCTGAAAAGCTTGGCGTATGAGGGCAGCGCTTTCGTTTTTTTTTTTTTCCCTACAAATACAGGTGCCAGTGTAGCGTCACAAAAATCTGAAATAATCCTACTGCCAGGGAGGTTAAGGGTTAGATGAAAGTTATGGGTGAAATGGTGTAGGGGGACACTTTTTTTTATTCAACAGGAACTCTGCGTCTAAACCTGGTGTAGCGTCACATATGGTGACCCATCACATTTGGCTACCCACTGGGGTGCGCATGCGCGACGCCGCCATATGCGTTCCAACACTTTTACGACACACTAAAACCATCAGATAGTGTGACGGAACTGACGTTGAACTGCGCTTGCGCAGTTATTATGTGGCTCCACCCCTAAGTCCAGGTTCAAGCCCCACCATCCAAGTGGACATGGAGTTAGAATATAATTATGCTGAGCGAAGCGAGGCCGTACCCGAAGTGTGGCAGGGCCCTGTTGCGAAGTGGCTTGAACCTGGATTTAGGGGTGGAGCCACTTTTACTGTGCTGTTTTGTCGTAAAAGTGTTGGAACGCATATGGCGGCGTCGCGCATGTGCACTCCAGCGGGTAGCCAAATGTGATGGGTCGCCATATGTGACGCTACACCAGGTTCAGACACAGGGTTCCTGTTGAATAAAAAAAAGTGTCCCCCTATACCATTTCACCCATAACTTTCATCTAACCCTTAACCTCCCTGGCGGTATGATTATTTCAGATTTTTGATGCTTAAAGCAGTACAATTGTTTTGCATGGAAATTTGGCGTTTTATATTGTAGGCCTGTAATTCTTAGGAATAACGCACTTAAATCTGTCCAAACAAGAGTCTAGTAGACATCCCGGGTATGATAAAGTTTGAAACACGAAATCATAAATTATAATATAATAAATAACTAAAAAAAAATTTTAACAAATAATATTATAATAATAATAAAAATTATTCAATAATGTAATCAAATCAAAAACACTGAAATTTGCTCAGTTGCAGAATTGTCGCTGTCATTACTTTTCAGTGTTTGATGACGGATCTCCCCACAAATCACTATCGCTCGATTCTGCGAGTGATTCTAATTTTTTATCACTGTTTTCTAGCTGGTCTAAAACCGCTTTTGATGAAAAGGGACGCTTTTTGGTTGCTATGGACAACCTCCAGTTTCCAGTTTGGCGCTGTTCTTCGTCCCCGTGGGTCGCAATGCTCGCAGGGAATGGAGCTCGGCACTGTGATAGATCGAGCGGAGGACACGGCTCGCACACACAGCGGGGAGACATCGCAGGATCCTGGGGACAAGGTAAGTAACTTTGCCTGGATCCTGCGATGCGATCCCGAGTGTGGCTCAGGGTTACCGCTTTTGGTATTGAAAATTCACCCCGAACCACACTCGGGAATACCGCTAAGGAGGTTAAATTAATCCTTACACTTAAAGTGCCATTCAAATATCTCAACTCAAATTTTGTGTGACGGAAATTCTGATGGAAAATGTCCGATGGAGCCTACACACAGCTGGAATTTCGACAAGCTCCCATCGAACATTTTCCGTCGAAAAATACAAGGGCATTAGTCTGTAGGGTTCAATATTGAGTTGGCCCACCCTTTGCAGCTATAACAGCTTTAACTCTTCTGGGAAGGCTGTCCACAAGGTTTAGCAGTGTGTCTATGGGAATGTTTGACCATTCTTCCAGAAGCCCATTTGTGAGGTCAGGCACTGATGTGGACGAGAAGGCCTGGCTCACAGTATCCACTCTAATTCATCCCAAAGGTGTTCTATCAGGTTGAGGTCAGGACTCTGTGCAGGTCAGTCAAATTCCTCCACCCCAAACTCACTCATTCATGTCTTTATGAACCATGCTTTGTGCACGGGTCCAAATTATTTGTTGGGGGGGGGGGATTATGGTGTGGGGTTGTTTTTCTGGGGTTGGGCTTGGCCCTTTAGTTCTAGTGAAGGGAACTCTTAAGGCATCAGAATCCCAAGACATTTTGGACAATTTTATGCTCCCCACTTTGTGGGAACAGTTTTGGGATGGTCCATCCTGTTCCAACATGACTGGGCAGCAGTGCACAAAGCAAGGTCCATAAAGACATGGATGAGCGAGTTTAGGGGGAGGAACTTGACTGGCCTGCACAGAGTCCTGACTTCAATCCGATAGAACACCTTCTGGATGAATTAGAGCAGAGACTGCAAGTCAGGGAGCCAGACCTTCTCGGCCACATCAGTGCCTGACCTCACAAATGCGCTTCTGGAAGAATGGTCAAACTTTCCCATAGACACACTCCTAAACCTTGTGGACAGCCTTCCCAGAAGAGTTGAAGCTGTTATAGCTGCAAAGGGTGGGCCAACTCAATATTGAACCCTACAGACTAAGACTGGCATGCCATTAAAATTCATGTGCGTGTAAGGGCAGGCGTCCTAATACTTTTGGTAATATAGTGTATTTTTCATCCATAATCCAATGCTTTTTTTGCCCAACGCTACTTCCTTAACCTATTAACTTCATCTCCCAGAAGCATACCTTTCCCCTGCTCCCCCACCTCACCATTCCTCCCAGGAGAAAAAAGAAATATCTGGTATTTCTGGGTATGGAGGAACGTGTAACTTGCTCCATGGAAAAGCACTGGGTTCTACACACGAGGAGTCCATAACCTAAGCTATAATGTCAATGATGAAGGCCCCTTGAACCGCCTTTAGGGAAAGGAAGCCTTGACTCCTGGAAGCATGGCATCGCTGTGGGTGTGATCCCCAAAGGGAAGTTAAGTAGCTCCCTTAGGATTGGCTACAAAGACCCGAGGTGACTGGGTGGAGCCTGAACACTAGGAAAAGGCTACGCTCAGTCACATCCAAGTGCTCTGAGGAGATTCATCTATCACAGGAATTGTCCTTCCTCCCGCCCGTTGTGATGTTTTGTCACAGCTTTATTGGCAGTTTTGGCCTTGCCAACAATTGATGTTGCTTTTTGGGTTATGCCCTTAAGTTAAATTCTGGGGTCAGTCTAATGCCTGTCTGGCACTGATGGTAAGGACAGGCCTCTTAGATTATGTGAGTTTATGTTTTGTTGGTGCTCATGGTATACTGTGGCTAGCATTGTTGTTTGGTACATTTGGAAAGTTGTACTTTTGAAAAGTTCAATAAAGCTGTGACTCCAGCAATTTGTAATTTATACAGGAGATTGCTCTTACCCAGAAGATGATTAAAGTTTTTTTTTTTTTTTTAAATAAAAAGAAAATAAGGTTTTAAATTCCCTGAAAAGGACCCAAATGACTACAATAGTTCAAAAGAACTGGAACCTACAAGATAGACTTAAAATACACCAGAAAGTGTTTCTGTGTAAACTGGAATTTCAGTCGGATTCCTCCGTGTATTTTTTTTCATGGAAAATAATTATTAGGTTCATATTAATCCACTGAGAAATGGGCAGCCCATCAAGGAAAGGTCAAATATTCCATACTCCAGTATAAGTTTCCATTTTTTGTTATGTTAGCCATGACACGCTTTTCTTATTATTCGTTTTTTTAACTTTTTGTCACTTGTCCAATTACTGTTAAAGCTGCCATGCAAATACATATAGTCAAAAGTATTGGGACGCCTGCCTTTACACGCACATGAACTTTAACATCCCTAGCGGTATGATTATTTTGGATTTTAGGTGCTGAAAGCGGTACAATTATTTTGCATGGAAATTTGGCGTTTTATATTGTAGGCCTGTAATTCTTAACAATAACACACTTAAATCTGTCCAAACAAGAGTCTAGTAGTTCCGGGTATGATGAAGTTTGAAACACAAAATCATAAATTATAATATAATAATTAAATATAAATATTTAAAAAAAATAATAATAAAATAATTCAATTCTGCAAGTGTTCTAATTTACTATTACTGTTTTCTAGCTGGTCTAAAGCCACTTTTGACGTAAAGGGACACTTTTTGGTTGCTATGGACAATCTCCAGTTTCCAGGCAGAAGGAACAGTATATATAATATAAAACTGCATGTAGGGCACTGGACAAAGCACTGGGGACAAAAGGGATGTGAAATGATTTCATACAGTACTGTATGTGTTATGATTTTAAAAGTTTTTTGAATTTGCTGCCAGGCTCCGCCCCCATGCGTCATGACGCTCACAGGGAACTGAGCCTGGTACAGAGAGGCTTCGGAGGAGGACAGAGCCCACAGACACCGTGGGGGGGACATCGCAGGATCCTGGGGACAAGATAGGTATACAGCGCCAGGATCCTGCAATGCAATCCCAAGTGTGGCTCGGGGTTACCGCTAATGGTGCTGAAATTTAACCCTGAGCCACACTCGGGAATATCGTCAGGGAGGTTAATGGCATCCCAGTCTTAGTCTGTAGGGTTCAATATTGAGTTGGCCCACCCTTTGCAGCTATAACAGCTTCAACTCTTCTGGGAAGGCTGTCCACAAGGTTTAGGAGTGTGTCTATGGGAATGTTTGACCATTCTTTCAGAAGCGCATTTGTGAGGACAGGCACTGATGTTGGACAAGAAGGCCTGGCTCGCAGTCTCTGCTTTAATTCATCCCAAAGGGGTTCTATCAGTTTGAAGTCAGGACTCTGTGTAGACCAGTTAAGTTCCTCCACTCCAAACTCGCTTATCCCATGTATTTATGGATGGGTGTATTTATTTTGCTTTGTGCACTGGTGCACAGTCATGTTGGAACAGGAAGGGGCCATCCCCAAACTGTTCCCACAAAGTTGGGAGCATGAAATTGTCCAAAATGTCTTAGTATGCTGACGCCTTAAGAGTTCCCTTCAGTGGAACTAAGAGGCCAAGCCCAACCCCTGAAAAACAACTCCAAGCCATAATCCCCCCTCCACCAAATGATTTGGACCAGTGCACAAAGAAAGAAAGGCCCAGAGTTGGAAAAAGAAAAAGCATAAACGTAGGGCCGCCATGTAAGGGTTAAAAGGGGTTTGGTATGGGGAAGGTTTTGCTGGGCAGTTTAAAGCATTAATAAAATAGCACTTACATGATTGGTGGGGTGAGTGGTAGCAAGTGAGGCTGCAGAAAGGTGATCTGTAGGAGAGTCTCAAGTCTTCAGTCAGAGGAGAGCGTGCTTGTGACAACTGGCATTGTCGTGGCAGCTGGAGGGGTACAAGTTCCTTATATGGGTTTGATTATGGAAAAACATGTACATTTGTAGGGACCCGTCCTCGGTACAGCTCCCATTATTATGGTTGGGACCTGTCCTCGGTATGGCTCCCATTATTATGGTTGGGACCTGCCCTCGGTACAGCTCCCATTATTATGGTTGGGACCTGTCCTCGGCACAACTCCCATTATTATGGTTGAATGGTTGGGACCCGTCCTCAGTACGGCTTCTATTATTATGGTTGGGACCCCTCCTCGGCATGGCTCCCATCTTTATGGTTGGGACCCGTCCTCAGTACGGCTCCCATTATTATGGTTGGGACCCGTCCTCGGCACGGCTCCCATTATTATGGTTGGGACCCATCCTCGGTACGGCTCCCATTATTATGGTTGGGACCCGTCCTCAGTAAGGCTCCCATTATTGTGGTTGGGACCCGTCCTCAGTACGGATCCTATTATTATGGTTGGGACCCATCCTCGGCTTGGCTCCCATTATTATGGTTGGGACCCATCCTCGGTATGGCTCCCATTATTATGGTTGGGACCTATCCTCGGTACGGCTCCCATTATTATGGTTGGGACCCGTCCTCAGTACGGCTCCCATTTTTGTGGTTGTGACCCGTCCTCAGTATGGCTCCCATTATTATGGTTGGGACCCATCCTCGGCACGGCTCCCATTATTATGGTTGGGACCTGTTCTCGGTACAGCTCCCATTATTATGACTGGGACCCGTCCTCGGTATGGCTCCCATTATTATGGTTGGGACCCGTCCTCGGTACGGCTCCCATTATTATGGTCGGCACCCCTCTTCGGTATGGCTCCCATTATTATGGTTGGAACCCGTCCTCGGTACAGTTCCCATTATTATGGTTGGGACCCGTCCTCAGCACAGCTCCCATTACTATGGTTGGGACCCATCCTCGGTACGGCTCCCATTATTATGGTTGGGACCCGTCCTCGGTACGGCTCCCATTATTATGGTTGGGACCCATCCCATGTACGGCTCCCATTATTATGGTTGGGACCCGTCCTCGGCATGGCTCCCATTATTATGGTTGGGACCTGTCCTCGGTACGGCTGCCATTATTATGTTTGGGACCTGTCCTTGGCATGGCTCCCATTATTATGGTTGGGACCCATCCTCGGTACGGCTCCCATTAATATGGTTGGGACCTGTCCTCGGTACGGCTGCCATTATTATGGTTGGGACCCCTCCTCGGCATGGCTCCCATTATTATGGTTGGGACCCATCCTCGGTATAGCTCACGTTATTATGGTTGGGACCCGTCCTCCGTATTGCTCCCATTATTATGGTTGGTGTTACCTGTGAGTAGTTGTCTCTGAGTCGGTGTTTGTTGCGACTGGAGGCCTAAACATTTGCAGTGGTTATGTAGGTACTAGAAGTAAATGCTCACAAGGACCTTGTGAATCCTGTTTGTCAGACTATTCTAGATGTTCATATGTGGCATATGTTTATAAGTTCATATGTTATTTTTTAATTGTGTTAATAAAAGGCTGCTATGGCCATTCAACTCCATCTTGGGTTTCATGTGGTTCTTCTTCGGAGAAGGTTAGTGGTGGTCCAGCTATTTAGGAGAACAAAGCATCTTTTATGCCCTAGTCAAGGTCCATAAACTACACTGCCAACTAGAAATCTCCAGTATGTATAAAATATATGTTTGGCCAGCCAAAAGTGGTAAAATAGGCACACACCTTGGGTGCTTTGCTGCAGGAGAGCACAACTGGAGCAGGAGCTTCAGCATCACCCGGCTGTCTCCTGCACTGTGCAGGTCTGAGGTGTCAGACTGCAGATTATACATAAAGATTGTGGCTTTCCCTGTATAACCAGTACCACTTCACTCCAGAACTGGTAAACAGAGTGCCCAGCTGTCACAGAGCCACAATGATTTCACAGGAGGAACTACGTTCTCCTTGTGTAATCTGCAGACCGGTGCTGTCAGCTTGACTGCTCAAGTCCTGCTCTGCATTCATAAATTACTGTGTAAATAAACTTATACATTAATTTGTAAATAAATTTAAAAAATAACATAATTTTAGCCTCTTACTAAACTTTTAGTGAACTCTGTTATTTTTTTTTAAAACAAAATAATAGCTTTTATTAAAGCGGTATTAAAACTAAAACCAAAAATGTAACATTTTGCAGTTTTCCAATCATAAGATGTGGTGGCTGCATTTGTTTTCTTTGTTTAGGCTTTCCCCCTTCTATTTTCACCTGGTGATCTGGCCAGTAACACACATTCTGTATTAGAGTGCCTCCACTCTGGATGAAGGAGCACAGGGTCACCTTTGGACAGCAGCATTGTCTGGAGGGAGGGAAGTGATAAAGGGCGTACACACGGTCAGACTTTGTTCGGACATTCCGACAACAAAATCCTAGGATTTTTTCCGACGGATGTTGGCTCAAACTTGTCTTGCATACACACGGTCACACAAAGTTGTCGGAAAATCCGATCGTTCTGAACGCGGTGACGTAAAACACGTACGTCGGGACTATAAACGGGGCAGTGGCCAATAGCTTTCATCTCTTTTTTTATTCTGAGCATGCGTGGCACTTTGTCCGTCGGATTTGTGTACACACGATCGGAATTTCCGACAACGGATTTTGTTGTCTGAAAATTTTATCTCCTGCTCTCCAACTTTGTGTGTCGGAAAATCCGATGGAAAATGTCCGATGGAGCCCACACACGGTCGGAATTTCTGACAACACGATCCGATTGGACATTTTCCATCTGAAAATCCGACCGTGTGTACGGGGCATTAGATGTACTAGCAGATTTAGAGCTCACACTTTATAAGCAGTTACAGCCAACAGTTTTTTTTTCCCATTTGGGATAAAGGTTTTACATGAATAAATAAAAGCTAACCGTTGTAAGCTCCCCTGTCAATGGTGAATGGTTTGGCTTAACCCTAGAGCTGCTACATCTGCAGAACAGCTTATTCTTTTGAAAAACAAGAGTCTTATGCCGTGTACACATGACCGGTTTTGCCGTCGGAATAAACTCCGAAGGTTTCTCAGACAGAATTCCATTCAAGCGGTCTTGCCTACACACGGCCAACCCAAAGTCCGACCAAAGTCAGACCGTCCAGAACGCGGTGACGTAAAGCACGTACGACGGGACTACAAAAAGGAAGTTTAATAACCAGTAGCCAATAACTTCCGTCTCGTACTTGCATCAGAGCATGTGTCGTTTTTGGTCCGTCGGAACAGCATACAGACGAGCGGGTTTCCCGATAGGAATTGGTTCCGTCGGAAATATTTAGAACATGTTCTATTTCTAGGACCGTCAGAATTTTCCCAAAAAAAAGTCCAATGAGGCCTACACACGATCGGAATAGATGATGAAAAGCTTCCGTCTGACTTTTTCTGTCGGACATTCCGCTCGTGTGTACACGGCTTTACTGGCTGGATCACCAGGTAAAAATAAAGGAAAAAAAAGAATACTAATGCAGCCATCACATCTAAGAATTGGGAAGCTACAATATAATATATGTTTGCTTTTGGGTTTAATACTGCATTAACTCATTTATTTTCTTCTTCCCTTAGCATTTTTAACAATTTTTATTGTTTTGTATTTTTTTTTTTTCATTTGCATTTGTTTGTGTTTATAGTGTCTAATAAAAAGAATGCTTTGTACCAGAAACATGATTTTTTTTTTTTTACCAGAAACGTGATTTTAATGCTTGCATTAAAGAGACAAATCCCAGAATAAAGCTTGTAATTGTTTAACCCTAAAAAGTGCAGTTAAAATTTTAGTTAACCTATATTTCTTGCCATTACTTTTTTTTTTTTATTTGTGTTATGCTGCGTACACACGAGCAGGCTTTACGGCAGACTTTGCCCGGCGGACTGGATTTCGTCGGACAATTCGATCATGTGTGGGCTCCAGCGGACTTTGTTTTCTCAAAAGTTGGACGGACTTAGATTTGAAACATGTTTTAAATCAATCTGTTGAAATCGAGTCCGGTCGAAAAGTCCGCTCGTCTGTATGCTAGTTCGACGGACAAAAAGCCACGCTAGGGGAGCTATTGGCTACTGGCTATGAACTTCCTTGTTTTAGTCCGGTCGTACGTCATCACGTACAAATTCGACAGACTTTGGTGGATTGTGTGTAGGCAAGTCCGTTCATTCAGAAAGTTCGTCGTAAAGTCTGTCGAAAAGTCCGCCGGGCAAAGTCTGCCGTAAAGTCCGCTCGTGTGTACGCGGCATTAGTTTTCGTTAATGCTGGATTAAAAGCTGGAGGGGTAAGGTTAATGTTAGCATCCTCCTTGGGTGCCAGAGGACTTTGTTTGGTGCATATGGTATAAAAAAAACGACACAAACATGCATAATTAAACAGTGGAGACACCTGCCTTACCTTTGCAGGCTCTTCGGTCGGTGATGGGTCGGCTGACATCCCGGTAAAAGCCCTCTTTGCAGTAATGGCAGTGCCTGCCTGCTGTATTATGCCGGCAGTTTAGGCACACACCTCCGCTCTTCCTTCCAGACAGCTTGTACAGTTCCATGTTGAAGCGACAACGGCGAGCGTGCAGGTTACAGGTGCAAGCTGAGAACACATTAATGTCACAGTCAGAAGGTGGTTCATTTTATCCGCATAGCCAATATTTCATTACAGTTGTAGAAATGTGTTGTTAAGGTGATTGTAAATGATCACATTGTAAAACAACCCATTAGGTTTGAAATAAAAATGAAAGGCAAAATATTTTTGTATAGATATTGAAAAAACATTTTAAATACATTTTCCCCTTTTTTTATAAGTGATCACATTCCCTCTGTTCTCAGCTGCATAAGAGCCTGGGGGAGGAGAAGAAGCAGCACACTGAGCTTGCCAGTTAATGGCTGTGCGGTGGGGGCGTGGCAGGACAAATCTGATCATTGGAGGAGAGTACACTGAGTTCCCAGCATCGCTAGAGAACTGATCTTGGTGTGCTCTTCAGCTTAGTGTGGTCAGTTATTAACCACTTGCCGACCGCCTTCCGCATATATACTGCGGCAAGGTGGCTCGGCTGCACAAACCGACGTACCTGTATAAAGAGGAAGATAATTTCTCTAGCGCCACCCTTTGGGCCCCTTCTGCTAATTTCATGTTAGTAGAAGTTTGGTGATCGTTGATTCGCGATTTTCAGATCGCACAAAACAAATGTCTTTTAAAATATGTTTGGCATAACTACATCAGTATCACCAGCAAAGCAGCTGGTGCACCGGTGCGCTCGGTGATCAGCGAGCCTATGAGACTCGCCTGATCACAGATCGGAGTAAGGGGTCGGTCCCGACCCCTTACCACGTGATCAGCTGTCAGCCAATGACAGCTGATCATGTGATGTAAACAGAGCCGTAATCGGCTATTTTTTCTCCTGGCGCTGACAGCGTGAGGAGGAAATAAAAAGCCGGTCACCGGCGGCCGTGAGAGGGACATCAGTCCCGATCACGGTGATCATCTGTGCCCCCTGCCAGTGACACCTAGCAATAGGCAGCAGTGCCGCCTACCAGTGCCCACCAGCGTCAACCATCAGTGCCCACAGTGCCACCCATCAGTGCCCACAGTGCCACCCATCAGCACCCACAGTGCCACCCATCAGCGCCCACAATCAGTGCCACAACAACAGTGCTGCACATCAGTGCCACCTATCAGTGCCCATCAGTGTCACCTACCAGTGCCCATCAGTGCCGCCCATCACTGCCCATTAGTGCCCCCATCAGTGCCCCCCATCAGTGGTACCTATCAGTGCCCATCAGTGCCACCCATCCGTGCCACCCATCCGCGTCACCCATCAGTGCCACCCATCAGCGCCCATCAGTGCCGCCTTATCTGTCCCCATCAGTGCCGCCTTATCTGTGCCTATCAGTGCCGCCTTAACTGTGCCTATCAGTGCCGCCTTAACTGTGCCTATCCTTGCCCATCAGTGCAGCCTATCAGTGCCCACCAGTGCCACCTCATCAGCGCATATCAATGAAGGAGAAAAATTACCTGTTTGCAAAATTTTATAACAAACTATGAAACATGATTTTTTTTTTTCAAAATTTTCCATCTTTTTTTGTTTAGCAAAAAATAAAAATCCCAGCTGTGATTAAATACCACCAAAAGAAAGCTCTATTTGTGTGGAAAAAATTATAAAAATTTAATTTGGGTACAGTGTTGTATGACCGCGCAATTGTCATTCAAAGTGCGACATCGCTGAAAGCTGAAAATTGGTCTGGGCAGGAGGGGGGTTTAAGTGCCCAGTAAGCAAGTAGTTAAAGAAGAAGAGAATTGTGCGCTGCATTTCGAGATTTCAGAATTTGCCGCATCACGAATGTTAATCCTCCATTACGAACGCTAGTTTACAAGACCGACCGCTTCCGGCTCGTCCTTGCTTCTGTGCATGTGTGTTTGTACTATGGACTTTTGTCCGACGGACTTGTGTGCACACGATCGGAAAATCCGACAACAGAGATTTGTCCGCGGAAAATTTTAAAACCTGAGATCCAACATTTGTCAGCGGAAAATCCGACAACAAATGTTCGATGAAGCGTACAAATGGTCGGATTTTCTGCCAACAGCCTGTCATCACACAATTCCTGCCGGAAAATCTGATTGCGTGTACGACACTTTACAGTTTCAATTTGTTTGCAACCAGGCAGGCCCTTGCACTACATGGTTTTGGTAAATCTGAAGACAAAAATCTGCAGAAAATCTAATAGTGTGTATGAGGATTTAGACTGTGAGAAATTGTCAATCAAATTATCACAGCACTGAAAACCTGAAAACTAAAAAATGGCCTGGGCAGGAAGGGGGGTGGGTGTAATGTGTTGGTACTGAGGTGGTTAAAGCGGAATTAAACTCTCATTTATGTAAAAAAAAAAACGTTGACAGGCAACACATGTGCAACTCAGCATACATGACACTGCTCTGTGTTGTGATGACGGGACTCCTGTGCGCATGCGTAGGAAGTGATGTAATGGCAGCCTGCCCATTTAATAGCAGAACAGATGGAACCTGGAAGGAAGAGCGGGAGAAGATGGCGCCACCTCTGACCCGTGGGAGGACTGACAGCACAACACTGGAGGGCATTATTTGATCAGCGTATCAAAATGGTCTAATATGCTGTGCAAACTAGCCTCTTGGGGGGGGGGGGGTGTTTATTTTAAAAAAAATTGGAGTTTAATTACACTTTAATTAAAGCAAGGAAGGATGCCTAAGATGACTCAAATCCATTTTTATAAGTCCCGTGCGAAGTTTGATAAATTACCTTCCAAATGTCACACACAGCATGTGTTAACACTTTCAGGCCTGTAAGTGCTAATTTAATCCTTCCTGGCTGCAAAAGTTTCCCTAGGAATCTCGGAGGGATTGTATATTTACATATGTATAGGTATGCGGAGCTGCCTGGCTGGGGTGGTCTGTGGCAGAGCACGTGTGTGTGTCAGTTTGGTGGACTCCACCTGTGTTTGTGTGTGCTTGTCTCTGTCTGTTGAAATGTCTTTCTGCGTGTGTGGCTGCGAATGGTGTGACTTGTATATACAAAGGTCGTCTCTTTAATGTGTACATATGCTGATGGATTTTAACAAGCTGTATCTCCATCTGAGATGTCCAAATACGCAGTGTGTGTGTATGTATGTATATATATATATATATATATATATATATATATATATATATATATATATATATATTTATGGTTGGAGCCCTATGTCCGGTATGTACATGGATACCACTTACAGTAAAGATAGGACTTACCATCGGAAATAGACCTGAAAGTGTGGACTTACCATATGAAATGGACCTGAAAGTGTGCCTTGGTCTAATGGCCGGTATGCCAAAATAAGGGGGCATACCCTGGTTTAAGAAATGATTATTCTGTAAGAGAAATGAATGAAATGAATAGTTTGAGAAATGCTGTGAAATGGGGATGGGAGGGTGGGTATCGCGCACAGGAAACCGACAAGCACCACAGGTGAGCGGGCTGCTTAAGTACCCCCCGGGCTCCTCCCATAAATTCAGGCCACCATACTGGCCTTCCTACTTGTGGTTGGAGCCCTATGTCCGGTATGTACATGGATACCACTTACAGTAAAGATAGGACTTACCATCGGAAATAGACCTGAAAGTGTGGACTTACCATATGAAATGGACCTGAAAGTGTGCCTTGGTCTAATGGCCGGTATGCCAAAATAAGGGGGCAAAAACATTCAGGTAGGGTTATGATTTTATTGATTTTCAATTATTTATTGAGCCAGTTTGGAGAATGCCTGTGCCATCTCTGTTTGTGGGTTGGGGATATACCGGGCGAAGCAGGCTGACTTCCACCTGCCCAGTCTTTTGATGATGTGGTCTGGAACCCCGTGGCGGGATGCCGCGGAGGCTGCTCCGATGCGAAACGAGTGTCCGGAATACTGACTAGGGTTAAGATGAAGATTGCGGAGAAGTATTCTTATGTGTTCCACAAACTGAGAGGCGTTTAAGGGTTTAACTGGGAACGGTAGAAGAGGACTGCTGTCTGGTTGTTCGGGCAGGAGTGACAGGAGCCGGTTGAGTACGGCGACTGGACACCAGCTGTTGTCGGTTTTGTAGAAGTGAATGTTCGCTCCTGAGCCCGTTTGCTGGGTTTTAGAGACCTCGAGGTGCAGGATGAAGTGGTCTTGATATCTAAGTAAATGTCGTCTGCATAGTACTCGGTCTGTGGATTTGTTAGAGGTGAATTCGCCAGGGCGCAAGAACCCATAGTACGCTAGATATATCGCTGCTTGTAAGACCGTGCTGCGGAGCAGACCGAATGGCGAGGTAGCCAGAATAGTTGACATGTCCCTAAAGATGGGTCCCGTAATGGGCAAGCGCTTGGTGCTGATGACTGGTTGTTGTTTCTGAATTCCCCTTAAAACGGCTCGTATAGCGTGAGATGAGAATAGTGAAGATTTCGTGGGGTCTTCAAGCGCCATAAAATGTTGAATGCCGGCTAGGTATAGCCGGATGGTATTGTAGGATAAGGCCAACTGCGTGTGGCAGTGTGCAGTGAAGGCCAGTACCTGCTTGATATCTGTTGGTCCTTTACGGCAGGACGTGAGGAATTTGTTAAAGGCCTTCCAAGCTGTCTGGTAGGCTTTGAGTGTGTTGTAGGAGAGGGAATGATTTATGAGTTGTGTAGCTCCGTGTAAATGTTGAACTAGTCCAGGGTCAGTTGTGACCAGACAGGGATAGGGGCCGACATTGGATCGGCATCGGGAACCTGTTTGAAAAAGGAGGAAAAATTGAAACGTGACAGTGCGTCAGCTGCTGAGTTGTATCTGCCGGGAATAAATGCACAGTGTATATTGAACTGATGTTGTAAAGACAGTTGTACCAACCTGCGCAGGAAGGACATGACTGCTAGGGACTTGGACCTGCCTTTGTTGATGATGTCTGCCGTGGCCTGGTTGTCGGTGCTAAAGACTACAGTTTGTCCTGTCCAGTGGTGGCCCCAGAGTTGTGCGGCTGCCACTATGGGGTAAAGCTCAAAGAGGGCAGATGTTTGGGAAAAGCCGGGTATCAATAGTATCTGTTGAGGCCAGGGTCCTGAAAACCAATGATGGCCAAAAATTGCCGCGAAACCTGTGGAGGCTGCGGCGTCCGTTACCACCTGGTGTGAATGGACCGAAACTATAGGTATGAATAGAGATATGCCATTCCAGGCGGACAAGAATTCCTCCCACATGGATAGGTCCGCTATGGCTGCGGAGTCTAAATTCAAAATCTGATCAGGGTCTTGAGTTTCCGACAGAAATCTGAGTAGGCGTGATATAAATGTGCGGCCTTGTGGAATAATTCGCATAGCGAAGTTGAGCATACCCAGGAGGGACTGCAACTGTTTTTTGGTACAGTCCTTGGTGTGTGTAAACTCGTGAAGGACTGCCCTAATGCGTGTTAGTTTGTCGAGGGGGAGACTGGCTTGCATTGCGCAGGTATCCAAGCTGACCCCGAGAAAAGTGATGCTATTTGCTGGGCCATCGACTTTGTGCTCGGCAATAGGAACATTGAGGTTTCCAAAAATTACCCTAAGTTTGTCGAGATCTCCTGGGGGCTTGCTGGGTGGTTCTATCAGTAGGAAGTCATCTAGATAATGGATGACTTCATGGCATTGACCCTTGTGTAATAGTATCCAACCGAGGGACTGGGCGAACGTGTCGAAGAGCCACGGGCTACTCTTCGAACCGAAGGTGAGCTTTGTAGCAAAATAATATGCTTCCTTCCACTTGATGCCATGCCAGCACCAAAGGGATGGGTGGATGGGCAGGAGCTTGAAGGCATCCGAGATGTCGGCTTTGGAGAGCCAGGCGCCTGTGCCTGCTTTGATGATCGCTTGTATTGCCATGTCCACGGAAGAATATTTTAGGGAAAACTCCTCGGAGGGGATCAGGGAATTGAGACTGGGTATGTGGGAAGAATGAGGCGCAGACAAGTCGTACACCAAACGCAATTTATTTGAAAACTTGCCCTTGACAAGCCCAATAGGGCTGACTCTCCATGTGTTGAAAGGGGGGCAACTGAAAGGGCCTATCACGTAACCTCGATCCACCTCTGCCTGTAAGAGCTGATCTATGGCTTGTTCGTCAATGGCTGCCGAACGAAGATTGGCACATTCGTGAGTAGTGTGGGGTAGTGAAATGAGGCCGGTGTGAAAGCCTGCTGTGAAGCCTTGGATAAGGAAGGTGGCCAGGGAAGGGGTGGGATGTGAAGTGAGATACCATCCTAACCATAAGAGGTTGATCCGGCTTAGTCACGCCTTCTTGTGTTGCTTGACTTCACACAAAATCCTAGGGTGTGCTCTATGACATAAGGTGCAGAGGTGAAGTAGACGGCACTGGCTGAAGTTGCAGGACCCCTGATTAAAGTTATTACAGATGGCTGCCCCTCCCACGGTTCGGACTGGGCGTCCGAGTTTGTCCACCTGAGACGTTGGTTCAGGGATCGGCTGACCCTGTACTGAACCTGAGGTAGAGGGAAACTCGAAAGGCCGTCTGATTGCCGTATTGGCGCACCAGGTGGCAGTGTGGGTGGAAGACTGGCAAATCGCACACAGAGGTGAGCGTAAGCCGGCAAAGTGACGGCAGAAGAGCTCTGTGTCCATGAGACTCCAATCTGTCGTGATCTGAAACTGTATGAGTCTGGCCGCGGCCTTGGCTGAAAAGGAACGATGGTAGTCGTAAAAGGCAAAACCTCCGTACTTGTGGCCCAAGTCTACCACAGTATGGAGATACAAGTCCAGCTCTTCCCGCCTGCTAGGGGTGGCTGAGCACAGGACATCTCTGAGCATGCCAAAGGCCAGGGTAAACTCTGAGACTGTTAGCTTGCGGTTCAATCTGGGGTCTTTGGCTTTAAGGACCACTGATATGTCACCCCAGGAGTAGGCTTTATTTTCTGCCAAATCATGCACGGAAATGAGGAGAGAGGCCAGGTTGACGTCCTTGCCGTCCAAGATGTCCTTCCTGATACTGGTTGGGACCAGGTGGGAGGGGTAGACAATGTGGCTCGAGCCTGAGGTACCTGCAGGAAGAGGTGTCAAGCTTTGAGTTGCCGTTGGGTCGGGGACAGCCGTGGCCGGTCGGGCCTCCAGAAGTGCAACCCTGGTTTGGACGTCTGCAACTGAGGTGGATAGAGATGACACCATCGTGTGTAACTGCGAAATGGCCGATGATATCGACTGAAGGGATGCCTGTTGGGTACTGGGTCCTGCTGCTGGTGGGGGAAAGAGGAGTTTGAAAAGCTCGCCTTTCCTTGCTGTGGCGGGGAAGGGGACACCTCTGCGTCTGAGCTCTGCCGTCAGTTTGGGGATAGTCCATCCCCTAAGGGATTGCACGCTGCCGCTTTCTGAGACCGGAGAAGGTGACAGAGGGGCCGTGAGGTCTTCGCTGCCGGTCTGAGACATGGTTGCTCTGGTGAGGATTCTCTTGAGCTTTTATTTCCTGGTTGACTGTAACCTATTAGGGGTGAGATGAATTTCAAGTTTTTTCTTTGATCCGCTGAGTCATACTTACCCGACTTATTCTCCCATTCCCCTTTTTTTTTTTTTTTTTTTTTTTTTTTTTTTTTTTTTTTTTTTTTTACCTGGGGGGATATCGTCCAACCTGGTGCAGGGTGGACCTACTGAACTTTGACTGACCTGAGAAAAACGAAAAGGTGACAATTCGTGAAGGGATTGCTAACTGATTTTTTGAAGCAACGATTTGTATGACAATGAAATGATTCGAAATGTTTGCCTTGATTATGAATGGACTCCATGACAGAGGTCCGGCCTGGTCGTCATCATTGATTCGACCGAGAACCGGGCTCTGGAGCATGTATTGAAATGAGGCAAGTGAAAACATTGGTGCACCCGGGACGATCTGGTGCCTGTTTGATGCATCTGGATTCGAGTCGGAGCACCGTATGAAATGAAATGAAATGAGAGAAATGATTATTAGACCGAGGCTTGAATTGGTTGTGCCGTGTTTGCGACTGGCAACCAACCGAGCTCTGGTATAGGTATGAAATGCTGTTTGGAACCAGCAAGGCATTCCGTAAAGAATCGGTGCATGTCAGATGCGACTGGTTCCGGAACGGTGATGCGTTGTGGGAGTGAAATGGTAGTAAGCTGCATGGCAGAGACATGGATCCGTCCCCCGATGTCTGCGATTAGCTATGATCCGGACTTTGAAGCATGTATCAGAAATGAGGCCGAGCCCTGGGGTACGCCGTAATGAATCGGTGCATTTCCATGCGACTGGATTCATGTGTGAACGTGATACGTGGAAATGAAATGATAACCATGACAGAAGGTACTAATTACTGATAAACGTAACTCTGGAGCATGTATAGAAATGAGGCCAGTCCTGGGGCACGCCGAGACGAATCGGTGCATTGCCATGCGACTGGATTCATGTCGGAACGTGATAGGTGGAAATGAAATGATAACCATGACAGAAGGTACGAATTACTGATAAACGTAACTCTGGAGCATGTACAGAAATGAGGCCAGTCCTGGGGCACGCCGAGACGAATCGGTGCATTGCCATGCGACTAGATTCATGTCGGAACGTGATAGGTGGAAATGAAATGATAACCATGACAGAGGTATGAATGACTGAAAACGTAACTCTGGAGCATGTATAGAAATGAGGCCAATCCTGGGGCACGCCGAGACGAATCGGTGCATTGCCATGCGACTGGATTCATGTCGGAACGTGATAGGTGGGAATGAAATGATAACCATGACAGAGGTATGAATGACTGAAAACGTAACTCTGGAGCATGTATAGAAATGAGGCCAATCCTGGGGCACGCCGAGACGAATCGGTGCATTACCATGCGACTGGATTCATGCCGGAACGTGATAGGTGGAAATGAAATGATAACCATGACAGAGGTATGAATGACTGACAAACGAAACTCTGGAGCATGTATAGAAATGAGGCCAATCCTGGGGCACGCCGAGACGAATCGGTGCATTTTTGCATGCGACTGGATTCATGTCGGAACGTGATACGTGAAAATGAAATGATAAGCATGACAGAGGTACTAATGACAGACAATAACGTAACTCTGGAGCATGTATAGAAATGAGGCCAAATAACTGGGGCACACCGGAACGAATCGGTGCATCTTTTTGATGCGACTGGATTCGAATCGGAGCGCGGTAGGTGACTGAAATGAGAAATGTTTTGAAATGATTTGAAATGTCAGAAATGAGTTCTAGAATGTTTCAGAAATGAGAAATGATTGGTATCGAACTGACTTGATCCGATAACTTGCAAATTGCGACTTGCTATGGCTGTTTACTGATGCATATTTTTAAATACCGACATGCTAGAAATGAAGCGACGTCTGCGTCGCGGTGCTGTCGAAATGGTAACATATCGAAAGTACGAGCGATATACATTACAATAGTGAAGTGCGAGTAACGAAATTTGAAAGTACGGTTTAGTGACATGACATGAAACGAAAAATGCGATATACATTGCAGTTTCTGAAAAGCGAGTGAAACGAAAAATTTTGAAATTACGGTTTAGTGACCTGATATGAAAACGAAAAGTCCGACGGGACCTTACCTGCGACAGCCAAGCCAGCCGCGTGGTACAAACTACGAACGAAAAACGCGGACTTCGAAAGTTTTGAGAACGGTATCGAATACGGAATTTTGCGAGGCAAGAACTTGCGGACGCTGGTATATCGAATAGTCGGCCTAGTGACGTATATCGCGCACAGGAAACCGACAAGCACCACAGGTGAGCGGGCTGCTTAAGTACCCCCCGGGCTCCTCCCATAAATTCAGGCCACCATACTGGCCTTCCTACATATATATATATATATATATATATTTATATTTTTATATATATATATATATATATATATATATATATATATATATATATATATATATATATATATAAATATATATATATATATATTTGATTTATTAATCCAACATTTTATGTAAGATACAGTATGTACATAAACTAATGAACTGTATCTGGTTGCAATAAGAAATTTACATATGTATATTTAATTTATATACAATTTTTTTTTTTACATTTGCCCTCCCTCCCTCTTGCATAATCGCTGGAAAAAGTTAAGAAAAAAAAAAGCAAGTAAGAAAAAAAAATAGTATAATCGCCTTTCCCTTTTTTGGTAAATGTAGAGTACTCCAAATGTTACCAAGTAGCTCCCTGCACTATGTAAGCTTCTGATGAGATTTGGAGCACTCAGCATTCCCCGGGATCTCGTTGGACAATGATAACATCAACCCCTGCACCATGGAAGCTGGAGGACAGGTGAGTATATTATCTTTCTTCTACCCTTAAAGGCTGGGGTCACACTATTACAAATTGTATGTGGGTTCCCCGCATCCAATTCGCAATAGCAGGAGATTTCGATCAGCTCTCTATAGAGCCGGTTCACATATCTCCGCTGCGGCTCCGGTGTGAATTTGCACAAGAGCCCTGTGCATACCTCCCAACGTTTTGAGAGGGGAATGAGGGACACCTACAAGCAAACGTATGTGGGCATAGGACACGCCCCGTAGCCTTCCTGGCGGTATGATTATGTCAGATTTTTGCGTCTCAAAGCGGTACAATTATTTTGCATAGAAGTTTGGCGTTTTATATTGTAGGCCTGTAATTCTTAGCAATAACACACTTAAATCTGTCCAAACAAGAGTCTAGTAGATAACCTGGGTATGATAAAGTTTGAAACACAAAATCATAAATAATTATAAAAAATAATAATATAACAATAATAAAATGAATTTCCCCACGATTCACTATTGCTCAATTCTGCAAGTGTTCTAATTTACTATCGCTGTTTTCTAGCTGGTCTCAAACCACTTTTGGCGTAAAGGGACACTTTTTGGTTGCTATGGACAATCTCCAGTTTACAGGCAGAAAGAACAGTATATATAATATAAAACTGCATGCAGGGCATTGGACAAAGCACTGGGGACAAAAGGGATGTGAAATGATTTCATACAGTAATGTAATCTGTAAGATTACAGTGTACTGTATGTGTTATGATTTTTACATTTTTTGAATTTGCCGCCGGGCTTCGCCCCCGTGTGTCACTCACAGGGAACGGAGCCCGGCACAGAGAGGCTTCGGGCGGAGGACAGAGCCCGCGGACACAGTAGGGGGACATTGCAGGATCCTGGGGACAAGGTAAGTATACTGCACCAGGATCCTGCAATGCAATCCCGAGTGTGGATCGGGGTTACCGCTAATGGTACTGAAATTTAACCCCGAGCCACACTCGGGAAAACCGCCAGGGAGGTTAAAGGGGACATAACAAAAAAAAAAGGGTTACATAAATCCACAAGTGCTTTTTTTTAACCATCAATAGTCCTTTATATTGGCTTTTAAATTTGACAAATGCAGCAATTTAGAATTTGGATGAAGAATTTAGCACTGGGAAACACTTTTTGAAAGATAAAAAGTGCATTTTATATACAACTATATAGATCAGACCAAATGAGGGACAAATGAGGAGGAAAGAGGGGCAGAGGGACATTGCTCCAAATCAGGGACAGTCCCTCGAAATCAGAGACAGTTTGGAGCTATGCCTGTGCATCTTTTGGTTCGTTACAGGTCTGAATTCAGCCACAAATTTGGGCTGAAATCAGACCTGAAACGGTGAACAGGGACGCACCGGACCCCTGCTGTGAGCCACTAATGCGAAAATAGTGTGAACCCAGCCTGAATATCTTTTTACACCTTTAATTTTAAGTGTTACAGCAAAGGGGAGTGGGGGGCAAAGGTAAGCAGTGCAACTTTAAGACTATAAATTCACATATACAACTGGTTTAAAAAACTTTCACATACACAAAGCAAAGTTTTACTTATATGGTGTACAGCAGGCATTAGCACCGTAGCCCAGCCCACTGCCCAGATCCCCACCACTGGAGCCTTGAGTAAAGCCTAGTACACACAGGCCAAATGGCGGGCGACGTAGGCCGGTTTTTATTGAACTATTCGGCCCGTGTGTATGGCAGCCGGTCCGACAGAAGTTGTATCCGAATCTATGAATGAAATAGTAACAAATTTCTTTAAAGTTCATCAAATTTCGTTTCATATATTAGTTTTCTAACAAATTCCAGATTTTCGGAACGATTCGAATTTGGATCGGTCGATATATGATCAACCAATTCGAATTTTGTATGAAGAATAGCTGGCTGTTAAGGAGCGGGCCGGGAAGCTGGCTGCCGCATCCTTAACAACCGATGACTCTTCAGCTGTCAGCAGGCTTCTCCGCTGAGAGCTGATATGTAAACAAAAGAATTCCGGTAATAGAAAATTCAGAAAAAAAACAGCATGGGGCCCCCCCAAAAATCCATACCAGGCCCTAATCCAAGCATGCAAGGAAAGGGGGGGACAAGCCAGCGCTCCCCAGAACCATAACACGCCCTCAACACAGGGGGAGAATGCTTTGGAGAGGGAGGGGCCTGCCCCCCCACCCCAAAGCACCTTGTCCCCATCAATACCTTGTCCTCATCGGTTGATGGGGGCAAGGGCCTCTTTCCCACAACCCTGGGTGGTGGGTGTGGGGGCCTACGGGCGCGGGCTTAACTGAATCTGTAAGAAGTCTTTATCAAAGGGGGCCCCCAGATCCCCCCCCATGTGAATGAGTATGGGGTACATAATACCCCTGCCCATTCACCAAAAAAGTGTACAAAGTGAGTAAAGATACAACACGAGTTTTTGACAAGTCCTAAGAATCAAAAACAATGTCCTCCGATGTAGATCCATCATCAATCATGATGCCTGACGCCACTGCCGGACCCGAAAAAAACCCAAAAACTCCGGTCTCATAAAAGGCTCCTGCCGACTGCCTGCTCCTCCTGTTGATTTTTTAATAAAGGACTTATGTTGTGTCTTTACCCACTTTGTACATTTTTTTGGTTAATGGACATGGGCACTATGTACCCCATACTCATTCACATGGAGGGGGTCCGGGATCTGGGGGCCCCCTTGTTAAAGGGGGCTTCCAGATTCCGAAAACCCCCCCCGCCTGCAGACCCTCAAAACCACCGCCCAGGGTTGTGGTTACATAGTTACATAGTAGGTGAGGTTGAAAAAAGACACAAGTCCATCAAGTCCAACATATGTGTGTGATTATATGTCAGTATTACATTGTATATCCCTGTATGTTGTGGTTGTTCAGGTGCTTATCTAATAGTTCTTTGAAACTATCGATGCCCCCCCGCTGAGACCACCGCCTGTGGTAGAGAATTCCACATCCTTGCCGCTCTTACAGTAAAGAACCCTCTACGTAGTTTAAGGTTAAACCTCTTTTTTTTAATTTTAATGAGTGGCCACATGTCTTGTTAAACTCCCTTCCACGAAAAAGTTTTATCCCAGTATGGTATTTGTAAATTGAAATCATATCCCCCCTCAAGCGTCTTTTCTCCTGAGAGAACAAGTTCAGTGCTCGCAACCTTTCCTCATAACTAATATCCTCCAGACCCTTTATTAGCTTTAATATAAAACAATATATATATTAAATATATACAAAAATAATGGAAAAAATTATGCCCCAGGATTACGTCATCTGTGACGAAACGGCGTAGGGAGGAGCGGTGTGCTGACGTCACCGTAAACAACGCAAAGTCCCGGAAGCAACGGGCAGCTATGGAGAGCCAGCCGGCTTGAATTTAACAGACACGCTATTTTATCTTCGGCAAAGTGTAAGTGCATTCTATTTTTTTAACATAATAAACGTTTATGGAATTACATTATAGAAGCCCTTTTTATCCTACATGAGGAATTATTGACTGGTGTTAAGGACAATGGGAGTGGATGATCCGGGACACTTGGCTGCCAAGCACAGAGACCCGGGGCTGGGGTATAAGCCAGAGGCGATTGTGATCTCCCAAAAAGAGATCTATCTATCTGGTAAAGGGCAGTATGTTTAATGGTGGAGGATCCTGTCTATCATACCCCGTCACATCTTCTTGGGTGTTTTTTTTATCATAAGTCACCGTGGAACAGTAGGTTGAGGAAATCCTATATGAACTATAGCTACAAGCCTTTTTGATGTTGTGGAACATTTTCCTTCTTAGTAATTCGACAGAGGGAATAGGACACTTATAGAGCCCTCCAGTTTCTTTTATTTGTGGCTCATTTGTACACTTATGAGCTTCATTTATCCAAACACTGCTTTATCACTGGTTATTTTAAGGATTTGCAGCCCTCATTTACTTCGGTGTATGCTCTAAGATTTACATGTCACTGTACATAATGTTTTTCATTATTTTTTAGTGCAGCTTGTTTTATTTTTTAGTTGATTTATTGTGTGTATCTCACATAAAGTTGCAGCTGTTCACTGTTTATCTATATCATTTGGTTAACAGTTTCAGAGTGTTTACAGACAGCGCAGTAACCCACTTTTGACCTTTATTAGCTTTGTTTCCCTTCTCTATACTCGCTCCATTTCCAGTACATCCTTCCTGAGGACTGGTGCCCAGAACTCGACAGCATACTCTAGGTGCGGCCGGACCAGAGTCTTGTAGAGCAGGAGGATTATCGTTTTATCTCTGGAGTTATTCATTTTTAATGCATGCCAATATTCTGTTTGCTTTTTTAGCAGCAGCTTGGCATTGCATGCCATTGCCATTGCTGAGCCTATCATCTACTAAGACCCCCAGGTCCTTTTCCATCCTAGATTCCCCCAGGAGGTTCTCCACCTAGTGTATAGATTGCATTCATATGTTTGCCAACCAAATGCATTATTTTACATTTTTCCACATTAAACCTCATTTGCCGTGTAGTTGCCCACCCCCTTCATTTGTTCAGATCTTCTTGTAAGGTTTCCACATCCTGCAGAGAAGTTATTGGTGATGGTTAAAAGCCCCTTGAAGCCAGCATCCCCATGTTTAGGGCATGTGGCCTGGTATGGTTCAGGAGGGGGCGCTCGCTCGTCGCCCCCTTTCTTGGCCTGCATGGCTGCATGCTCGGATAAGGGTCTAGTATGGATTGTGGGAGGACTCCACGTTGTTTTCTTTTCAGAATTTTCTATTGCCGGCATTCTTTTGTTTACATTTCAGCTCTCAGCCAGGAAGCCCGCTGACAGCTGATGAGTCTTCGGTTGTTAAGGACGTGTCAGCCAGCTTCCCGGCCTGCTCCTTGACAACCAGCTATTCTTGACACAGAATTTTAATCGGTCGATTGTTTTTTGACCGTTCCGAATTAGAATCGTTCCAAAAATTTGGAATTCGTTAGAGAATTAATAAACAAAACAAATTTTAATGAAACTAAACCAAACTAATTCCGAAAGGAATCAATAAAACAAAATTAACATAAAGAATCTACCTGAAACAAAACGAAACACATTTTTATTTTCTGCACTTGTCTAGCCTCCGCTACTATCTTGCCAGCCTAGATATACAAAGAGAAGTCAAGTCTGCCAGATAGGGCTGGGCTGAATGAAAATCTCAGGACGAAATGGACAGGAATTTGTTACCAGATTTTTTTGTTACCATGTTTCCATGTTATCCCGGCAAAGTAGGCCTTGCCTCAGAGAGTGCCTTGTTGCATAACTCGGAGGTCTTCCACTTTATTCCTGTGTCAGTATTGTGTGACATATTGTTACAAGACTGTGACTCTCTGTGTGTCTTATGCAGCAATCTTGTTCATCCTACCATTAGGTACTACAACGCCTGGCCCTGCCCACAAGCCTTTTTATTGATCCCGCCATTGCCAATTTGTCTATAGTGGCAGAATTGATTATCCCAGGTCAGCCTAATGTCAGGTTTCAGTCTCGTTTTAACAGCTTAGAAACACCAAGGGCCGGTTCACACCGTAACACTTACGTTTGCGCATGTGCGTTTTTGCGCATTTCAACACAGAAACATGTGAAAAGTATGGCAGATGTGATGTTTAAAATCACACAGTACCAAACCACATGTGCATGCATTTGCTAGATGCGTTGGGGTGTCATTAACAATTAACGGCACCTGCACGGGTCTAAAGATTGCAATGCTTTCCTGTACGTTTTTTGCACCACAAGTGATGGGAATAGGCCCCCTACTGTTTATATTACAGAGTTGGAAAGCTTCCAAGATTTGTTCTCAATAGAAAAAAAAATAAGATTTTAGTGCCTGTATTGTAAACTTTGAAGATTAATTTCTCCATAATGTTTAAAGATGCAGAGATCAGTGAGGGCTTTTAGTGCTTTTACTGCTTGTTCAGAATACGTAAACACTTTAAGTTTCAGAAATGTAAGTAAGAATTTCCTCCCTAGGAATCCGCAACTTGCTATTGGCCCACCACTATGATTAGCAGTTTTACAATCGATTATTACATTTTTTTCATCCAGTAGGTGGCAGCTGTCATCCAGTAGGTTGCAGCTGTCATCCAGTAGGTGGCAGTTATCATCCAATAGGTGGCAGCTGTCATCCAGTAGGTGGCAGTTATCATCCAGTAGGTGGCAGCTGTCATCCAGTAGGTTGCAGCTGTCATCCAGTAGGTGGCAGTTATCATGCAGTAGGTGGCAGCTGTCATCCAGTAGGTGGCAGCTGTCATCCAGTAGGTGGCAGCTGTCATCCAGTAGGTGGCAGTTGTCATCCAGTAGGTGGCAGCTGTCATCCAGTAGGTGGCAGTTATCATCCAGTAGGTGGAAGCTGTCATCCAGTAGGTGGCAGCTATCATCCAGTAGGTGGCAGCTGTCATCCAGTAGGTGGCAGTTCTCATCCAGTAGGTTGCAGCTGTCATCCAGTAGGTGGCAGCTGTCATCTAGTAGGTGGCAGCTGTCATCCAGTAGGTGGCAGTTATCATCCAATAGGTGGCAGCTGTCATCCAGTAGGTGGCAGCTGCCATCCAGTAGGTGGCAGTTATCATCCAGTAGGTGGCAGCTGTCCTCCAGTAGGTGGCAGTTATCATCCAATAGGTGGCAGCTGTCATCCAGTAGGTGGCAGCTGCCATCCAGTAGGTGGCAGTTATCATCCAGTAGGTGGCAGCTGTCCTCCAGTAGGTGGCAGTTATCATCCAATAGGTGGCAGCTGTCATCCAGTAGGTGGCAGCTGCCATCCAGTAGGTGGCAGTTGTCATCCAGTAGGTGGCAGCTGTCATCCAGTAGGTGGCAGTTATCATCCAGTAGGTGGAAGCTGTCATCCAATAGGTGGCAGTTATCATCCAGTAGGTGGCAGCTGTTCTCCAGTAGGTGGCAGTTATCATCCAATAGGTGGCAGCTGTCATCCAGTAGGTGGCAGCTGCCATCCAGTAGGTGGCAGCTGCCATCCAGTAGGTGGCAGCTGTCATCCAGTAGGTGGCAGTTGTCATCCAGTAGGTGGCAGCTGTCATCCAGTAGGTGGCAGTTATCATCCAGTAGGTGGAAGCTGTCATCCAGTAGGTGGCAGCTATCATCCAGTAGGTGGCAGCTGTCATCCAGTAGGTGGCAGTTCTCATCCAGTAGGTTGCAGCTGTCATCCAGTAGGTGGCAGCTGTCATCTAGTAGGTGGCAGCTGTCATCCAGTAGGTGGCAGTTATCATCCAATAGGTGGCAGCTGTCATCCAGTAGGTGGCAGCTGCCATCCAGTAGGTGGCAGCTGCCATCCAGTAGGTGGCAGTTATCATCCAGTAGGTGGCAGCTGTCCTCCAGTAGGTGGCAGTTATCATCCAATAGGTGGCAGCTGTCATCCAGTAGGTGGTAGCTGTCATCCAGTAGGTGGCAGCTGCCATCCAGTAGGTGGCAGTTGTCATCCAGTAGGTGGCAGCTGTCATCCAGTAGGTGGCAGTTATCATCCAGTAGGTGGAAGCTGTCATCCAATAGGTGGCAGTTATCATCCAGTAGGTGGCAGCTGTCCTCCAGTAGGTGGCAGCTGTCATCCAATAGGTGGCAGCTGTCATCCAGTAGGTGGCAGCTGCCATCCAGTAGGTGGCAGTTGCCATCCAGTAGGTGGCAGCTGTCATCCAGTAGGTGGCAGTTATCATCCAGTAGGTGGTAGCTGTCATCCAGTAGGTGGCAGCTGTCATCCAGTAGGTGGCAGCTATCATCCAGTAGGTGGCAGCTGTCATCCAGTAGGTGGCAGTTATCATCCAGTAGGTGGCAGTTACAAGAGCCTTTAGCCTCTGACTAATAAAACAGAAAATCCAACATTCACAAGTTAGGCAGCGCCAAGGAAATTCTTGTTGAAGGAAACAACATATTTTCTTCTTAATACATATAATTATATATTAAGTCAGACATTAAACATAAATCAAACAAGCTTTATTAGACTTAAGTAGAATAAGGGAGTCTAGTAGTCCTTTCCATTTAAAAAAGAAGGCCATTAAAGATAATCTTCATCCAAAGCTGAAACTTTGTTTTGCCTGAGCCCCACTCCACTAGTGAAATCAGATGATAATGGTAGCTTATGATTACTGATTTGCAGAGAGATTCTTCAGTGTATTTTGCTCACTTGATGTTTACTGATTTCCCTGCCTGTTCTGCCAGTAAAGGTATACTCCAGACAAATAGAAAAGACTAAAACTAATGCAGCTGTGTATTTAGTAATACATAATTTTTTTTTAGAATGCGAGCAGAGTAAGTATGTGCATTTGACTTGGGTTCAGCCTCCTGCAATGCCCATACAAGCTCAGACTGGGAGAGGGAGAGAGATTCTTTACTTTCTGCCTTTAAAACATCTCAAAAAGAAATGTAAAAAAAACGAATTTATTCATCAGTTTAGGCCAATATGTATTCTGCTACATATTTTTGGTAAAAAAATCTCAATAAGCGTATCTTGATTGGTTTGCACAAAAGTTATTGCATCTACAAAGTGGGGGTTAGATTTATGGCATTTTTATTATTTATTTACTGTATTTTCTCTCTCCTGCCTCTGAGTGAGTACACTAAGGCAAATCAGGGTTCTCAGAGCACCCCTTATATTACAGTTCCCCTTTACACCAGAGGCCACAGTGTTCTCCCTTACATCAGAGTCCTCACCGTGCATCAGAGTACTCATTATTCCCTTTTAAATCAGGGTTTCCAGAGCATCCCTTATGTTAGAGATGGATGATGCTGGGCATGGATGGGCATATATTGTGGAGAGGGATGGATGATGCTGGGCGTGGATGGGCATATATTGTGGAGAGGGATGGATGATGCTGGGCATGGATGGGCATATATTGTGGAGAGGGATGGATGATGCTGGGGCGTGGATGGGCATATATTGTGGAGAGGGATGGATGATGCTGGGCGTGGATGGGCATATATTGTGGAGAGGGATGGATGATGCTGGGGCGTGGATGGGCATACATTGTGGAGAGGGATGGATGATGCTGGGGCGTGAATGGGCATATATTGTGGAGAGGGATGGATGATGCTGGGGCGTGGATGGGCATATATTGTGGAGAGGGATGGATGATGCTGGAAGTGGATGGGCATATATTGTGGAGAGGGATGGATGATGCTGGGCGTGGATGGGCATATATTGTGGAGAGGGATAGATGATGTTGGGAGTGGATGGGCATATATTGTGGAGAGGGATGGATGATGCTGGGCGTGGACGGGCATACATTGTGGAGAGGGATGGATGATGCTCGGCGTGGATGGGCATATATTGTGGAGAGGGATGGATGATGCTGGGGCGTGGATGGGCATATATTGTGGAGAGGGATGGATGATGCTGGGCGTGGACGGGCATACATTGTGGAGAGGGATGGATGATGCTGGGCGTGGATGGGCATATATTGTGGAGAGGGATGGATGATGCTGGGAGTGGATGGGCATATATTGTGGAGAGGGATGGATGATGCTGGGGCGTGGATGGGCATATATTGTGGAGAGGGATGGATGATGCTGGGGCATGGATGGGCATATATTGTGGAGAGGGATGGATGATGCTGGAAGTGGATGGGCATATATTGTGGAGAGGGATGGATGATGCTGGGGCATGGATGGGCATATATTGTGGAGAGGGATGGATGATGCTGGGCATGGATGGGCATATATTGTGGAGAGGGATGGATGATGCTGGGGCGTGGATGGGCATATATTGTGGAGAGGGATGGATGATGCTGGGGCGTGGATGGGCATATATTGTGGAGAGGGATGGATGATGCTGGGCGTGGACGGGCCTACATTGTGGAGAGGGATGGATGATGCTGGGCGTAGATGGGCCTACATTGTGGAGAGGGATGGATGATGCTGGGCGTGGATGGGCATATATTGTGGAGAGGGATGGATGATGCTGGGCATGGATGGGCATATATTGTGGAGAGGGATGGATGATGCTGGGGCGTGGATGGGCATATATTGTGGAGAGGGATGGATGATGCTGGGGCGTGGATGGGCATATATTGTGGAGAGGGATGGATGATGCCAGGCGGAGGTGGGCATATATTGTGGAGAGGGATGGATGATGCTGGGGCGTGGATGGGCATATATTGTGGAGAGGGATGGATGATGCTGGGCGTGGACGGGCCTACATTGTGGAGAGGGATGGATGATGCTGGGCGTGGACGGGCATACATTGTGGAGAGGGATGGATGATGCTCGGCGTGGATGGGCATATATTGTGGAGAGGGATGAATGATGCTGGGCATGGATGGGCATATATTGTGGAGAGGGATGGATGATGCTGGGCGTGGATGGGCATATATTGTGGAGAGGGATGGATGATGCTGGGCATGGATGGGCATATATTGTGGAGAGGGATGGATGATGCTGGGGCGTGGATGGGCATATATTGTGGAGAGGGATGGATGATGCTGGGGCGTGAATGGGCATATATTGTGGAGAGGGATGGATGATGCTGGGGCGTGGATGGGCATATATTGTGGAGAGGGATGGATGATGCTGGAAGTGGATGGGCATATATTGTGGAGAGGGATGGATGATGCTGGGCGTGGATGGGCATATATTGTGGAGAGGGATAGATGATGTTGGGAGTGGATGGGCATATATTGTGGAGAGGGATGGATGATGCTGGGCGTGGACGGGCATACATTGTGGAGAGGGATGGATGATGCTCGGCGTGGATGGGCATATATTGTGGAGAGGGATGGATGATGCTGGGGCGTGGATGGGCATATATTGTGGAGAGGGATGGATGATGCTGGGCGTGGACGGGCATACATTGTGGAGAGGGATGGATGATGCTGGGCGTGGATGGGCATATATTGTGGAGAGGGATGGATGATGCTGGGAGTGGATGGGCATATATTGTGGAGAGGGATGGATGATGCTGGGGCGTGGATGGGCATATATTGTGGAGAGGGATGGATGATGCTGGGGCATGGATGGGCATATATTGTGGAGAGGGATGGATGATGCTGGAAGTGGATGGGCATATATTGTGGAGAGGGATGGATGATGCTGGGGCATGGATGGGCATATATTGTGGAGAGGGATGGATGATGCTGGGCATGGATGGGCATATATTGTGGAGAGGGATGGATGATGCTGGGGCGTGGATGGGCATATATTGTGGAGAGGGATGGATGATGCTGGGGCGTGGATGGGCATATATTGTGGAGAGGGATGGATGATGCTGGGCGTGGACGGGCCTACATTGTGGAGAGGGATGGATGATGCTGGGCGTAGATGGGCCTACATTGTGGAGAGGGATGGATGATGCTGGGCGTGGATGGGCATATATTGTGGAGAGGGATGGATGATGCTGGGCATGGATGGGCATATATTGTGGAGAGGGATGGATGATGCTGGGGCGTGGATGGGCATATATTGTGGAGAGGGATGGATGATGCTGGGGCGTGGATGGGCATATATTGTGGAGAGGGATGGATGATGCTGGGCGTGGACGGGCCTACATTGTGGAGAGGGATGGATGATGCTGGGCGTGGACGGGCATACATTGTGGAGAGGGATGGATGATGCTCGGCGTGGATGGGCATATATTGTGGAGAGGGATGAATGATGCTGGGCGTGGATGGGCATATATTGTGGAGAGGGGTGGATGATGCTGGGCGTGGATGGGCATATATTGTGGAGAGGGATGGATGATGCTGGGCGTGGATGGGCATATATTGTGGAGAGGGATGGATGATGCTGGGCGTGGATGGGCATATATTGTGGAGAGGGGTGGATGATGCTGGGAGTGGATGGGCATATATTGTGGAGAGGAAGAGAAGATGTTGGGAGTGGATGGGCATATATTGTGGAGAGGAAGAGAAGATGTTGGGAGTGGATGGGCATATATTGTGGAGAGGAAGAGAAGATGTTGGGAGTGGATGGGCATATATTGTGGAGAGGGATGGATGATGCTGGGTGTGAATGGGTATCCTAGAGGGATGGATGATGCTGGGCATGGATGGGCATACTAGAGGGATGGATGATGATGATGGAGCTGCATTGTGAAAATGGATGAGGATGATGACTCTGGGTGGGGATGAGAGTTACATAGTGAAGAGGCTCTCCACAATGTAACTCTTATCCCCACCCAGAGTCATCATCCTCATCCATGCAACTCCATCATGCTACCTTTTCAGCCTCAGGTGACCGTGTCCCATCCAAGGAATAAGTAATTGAGTCCAAATCTACGACGGGGGGGGGGGGGGGTGTGCTAGTGAAAGGCGGCGGAGGCTAGGGCTTATATGCTTCATTCTCCTTCTCTTTTGCTGGCACCATCTGCCTGCAAATGACAGTTTAATTTCATGTGCTGCTGGAGGGAGGCAGGGAGCCGGGGCCAACCGGGCCCCTAGGGATGCTCGGGCCCCTTACAACAGTATTGCCTGTACCCCCCTGATGGCGGCCCTGACTGCGGCGGGTGGTCCGCACAAGTGGTTAATAGCATCCCAGTCTTAGTCCGTAGCTTTGAATATTGAGTTGGCCCACCCTTTGCAGCTATAACAGCTTCTGAGAAGGCTGTCCACAAGGTTTAAGAGTGTGTCTAATGGAATATTTTTCCAGAAGCGCATTTGTGAGGTCAGGTACTGATGTTGAACGAGAAGGCCTGGCTCGCAGTCTCTGCTCTAATTCATCCCAAAGATGTTCTATCAGGTTGAGGTCAGGAGTCTGTGCAGGCCAGTCAAGTTCCTCCACCCCAAACTTACTCATCCATTTTTTTTATGGACCTTCATTTATGCACTGGTCCAAATCATTTGGTGGAGGGGGGATTATGTTGTGGGGTTGTTTTAGGGGTTGGGTTTGGCCCCCTAGTTCCAGCGAAGGGAACTCTTAAGGCGTCAGCATACTAAGACATTTTGGACAATTTCATGCTCCCAACTTCGTGGGAACAGTTTGGGGATGGCCCCTTCCTGTTCCAACATGACTGCGCACCAGTGCACAAAGCAAGGTCCATAAAGACATGGATGAGCAAGTTTGGGGTGGAGGAACTTGACTGGCCTGCACAGACTCCTGACCTCAAACTGATAGAACACCTTTGGGGTGAATTAGAGTGGAGACTACAAGTCAAGCCTTCTCATCCAACATCAGTGCCTGACCTCACAAATGCGCTTTTGGAAGAATGGTCAAACATCCTCATAGACACACTCCTAAACCTTGTGGACATCCCTCCCAGAAGAGTTGAAGCTGTTATAGCCGCAAAGGGTAGGCCAACTCAATATTGAACCCTACAGACTAATGCCCCGTACACACGGTCGGACTTTGTTCGGACATTCCGATAACAAAATCCTAGGATTTTTTCCGACGGATGTTGGCTCAATCTTGTCTTGCATACACACGGTCACACAAAGTTGTCGGAAAATCCGATCATTCTGAACGCGGTGACGTAAAACACGTACGTCGGGACTATAAACGAGGCAGTGGCCAATAGCTTTCATCTCTTTATTTATTCTGAGCATGCGTGGCACTTTGCCCGTCGGATTTGTGTACACACGATCGGAATTTCCGACAACGGATTTTGTTGTCGGAAAATTTTATATCCTGCTCTCAAACTTTGTGTGTCGGAAAATCCGATGGAAAATGTATGATGGAGCCTACACACGGTCGGAATTTCTGACAACAAGGTCCTATCACACATTTTCCGTCTGAAAATCCGACCGTGTGTACGGGGCATAAGACTGGGAAGCCGTTAAAGTTCATGTGCGTGTAAAGGCAGGTGTTCCAATACTTTTGACAATATAGAGTATGTGTGGTGGGTTACCATAGCAAAACCATTAAGGGTCATTTCGCCTTTCTAATCTTCATTGCAAAAGCAATTCCTCTAACATGATACCAAGAGTTCCCAAACTATATTTACTCACATTTATTTTGTTTTATGTGCCAAATGCTATTGCTACCTGACACTGCAACAGGACAATTCTGGGCTCCATAGTAGCTTCAAAGCTACCCCTCCTGCATGACAATGTCTGACTTCCCTAAATTCTGTAGATAATAGGAATGCCCCAACCCATAATTCAACAGGGCTAATTCACAAAGCTTTAAAGGAGAAGTATGCCAAAGATCTTTTGGCCATAATTCTATGTATGACAGGAGTGCAGTGGAATCACTTATCTAGTGACATTGAGTGTTGTGAAATCACTTAACTGTTGACATTGAGTGTTGTGGAATCACTTATCTGGTGAGTGTTGTGGAATCACTTATCTGGTGAGTGTTGTGGAATCACTTATCTGGTGAGTGTTGTGAAATCACTTATCTGGTGAGTGTTGTGGAATCACTTATCTGGTGAGTGTTGTGGAATCACTTATCTGGTGAGTGTTGTGGAATCACTTATCTGGTGAGTGTTGTGAAATCACTTATCTGGTGAGTGTTGTGGAATCACTTATCTGGTGAGTGTTGTGGAATCACTTATCTGGTGAGTGTTGTGGAATCACTTATCTAGTGCCAGCTGGCAACTTTAGTGTGATCTTTGGGCACTATTTTTTCTTTTATTTCATTATTTTTTGGTTGCGCCAATTGGTTTTTTGGTTTATTGGTATTGCATTCCTGTGATCAGTTTTCAGCTGACAGCGGCTAAAGCCTGCTGTCAGCTGACGTCACTCAGCTGGTCCAGGCTGGGAAATGATCCCAACCTAGAAGTCGTAATTGTCCACCTCTCAGCGATCTGCAGGCTCAGCCTCTCAGCAATGGACTTGGGTCCATTGACATCCACCTATCTTGGGGTCGGCTAAAAAAAAAAAAAGGAAGAGTACTCAATCCTATTCCGTTTAGGTTAAATAGGTCGGAGGTAGCCGGGCGTAAATGGAAATTGGAGTCCATTTACTCTTGGCTACCCATAGAGCACATTGGGCTCTGTCCATGTCCATTATCCGCCTGCTCTGCCCCGATCAGCAGGGGATCAGCTCACAGATCCCTTGCTGATCAGAGTGGAGTCTACCTGGTGTGAAAGGGGCCTAAAGCAGAAAGAAAAAAAAGAGGAAAAGGTGTAGAGGAAAAGTTAGAAATTGCTCCACCCAGTGCTGCACCCATAACCTCATCACTACACCCAGTTTAGATAAGAGATTGTAAATACTGTATCTGATCCAGGGGTTCCAAACTTTTTCAAATCTAGCCAGTTTATCCTGTAGTCAATGAAGCATTATACAAGATTTTATTAGTTACTCTATTTTCTTGTGGCTGTCATTTTTACACTTTCATCTGAAAATAGCTGTCACTTTTGGAAAATAAGGATAGGTATCCTGTTGTGATAGGGAGCTTGCCTATGCAAATAACGACTTTGAGAAAGTGGTTTATGCATAGCTGTCAGCAGGGTTCAGTCGGCATTGAAGAAAAAAAGGACACATTGCAAAGTTACCTGCTGTCAGCTATTTGCTAGTGCTGTTTGGGCATTTTAGCATGCCTGCATGATCAAGTTAAGTAAAATTATATATAATATACAGTGCCTTGAAAAAGTATTCATACCCCCTGAAATGTTCCACATTTTGTCATGTTACAATCAAAAACGTAAATGTATTTTATTGGGATTTTATGTAATAGACCAGCACAAAGTGGTACATAATTATGAAGTGGAAGGAAAATGATAAATGGTTTTCAAAATTTTAACAAATAAAACATTTTCACTTTTGTTGCCAGCGGCTTAGACATTAATAGCTGTGTGTTGAGTTATTTTGAGGGGACAGCAAATTTACACTGTTATACAAGCTGTACACTCATTACTTTACATTGTAGCAAAGTGTCATTTCTTCAGTGTTGTTACATGAAAAGATAGAATATTTACAAAAATGTGAGGGGTGTACTCACTTTTGTGACATACTGTATATACAAACAGAAAAATAAAAAAAGACTGCTTTAGTTAGGTGCTTTCTGCACAGTTCTAAATGACGATATACATGTGGGTATATTTTATGTACATGTGCATTTGGTGTCCAGACCAATCTGTACTCCAGATGCTGGGTGTTCTCACTACCCCACAGAGCCAGGTGCTCGGGAGGTCAGAATGTAAGAAATTAAGGGCGCTGTGGAATGAAGGATGGGGTGGGGGGCGCACATGGGAGGAGGAAAGGAGGCATGGGGGGGGGAAAAAGTATTAAAATTAGACTGTTATTTCTTACAGATTGCGATTGCTGGGAAGTTACAACTGAGTGAAGTTTTGATCAGTAATATTTCATAGTGGGTTTGTGCAATTTACATGCCAGAGCTGTTATATCTATCATGCCCTGTTAAACTAATTTCCAAATTCAGACCATTTTACAGCTGTTGGGGGCCTGACGGCTTCATAAGCCACATGTGCTTTATAAAAAGCCAACAGTGAGGGCCCGCACCTCCCCCCCACCCATCCACCCCAATTCCACAGACCATCTCTACCTCTAGTACTTTTTTAAGGCAGGGTATAATGAAAACAAGATTTCCTTGCCTGCTCGGCCGCCCACCCTTTCACTCTCCCCCCCCCCCTTCCTGAAAACCCTCAGCTAAGGTGCGAGTTTTTCCAGACATGCTGTGAAATTCATTAATATGTCAGGAAAATAATATAGCATCCTGAGAGGGGAGCGATTTATTACGAAGGGTGCATTCTGTCCCCTTCTGAGGTCCAGCACACTGGAAGGCCAACAGGATGGATATTTGACAAGCAAGATCTAGAGAGTTATAATCACACAGAAACAGGCGGTTTAATAGGATCAGATCTGGGTGGTCCTCACTTTCCCATAATACATAGAATTAGATATGTTGGCATTTCTTGCAGCTTGTCAACTTAACTATATTGATTTGAAAAGGCAAAAAAGGGGTTAGAAAGCATGAAGGGAAATATTTCTGTGTGCAGTGGGCTAAGCCTATATTCAAATGCTAAATTAAAGATCACTTTCCCTATTCAGTCTCTGCCAGCCCACGCCCTGCTGCACATACAATTGCCATCCACGTACTCTCCCATTGCTTCTTCAGGACTGTTGCAAATGCTTCGTATCTTGGGTATGGGGGAAGCATTGAACACCTCCCATGATGATCTGCTTGGGCCTTTGCAGTCAATAGCCAGAATATTCTCATCATCCCTCTACAGTCTTTGACACCAAGGAGTTGATTTATTAAAACTGGAGACTGCAGGATCTGATGCAGCTGTGGATGGTAGCCAATCAGCTTCTAACTTCAGCTTGTTCAATTAAGCTTTGACAAAAAAGATGGAAGCTGGTTGGTTTCCATGTAGAGTTGTACCAGATTCTGCAATCTCCAGTTTTAGTAAATCATCCCCCTTAAGTTCTTAACTAAGCAGTGTCGGCTGGTGCTCAATTACCTTGGGGGAGCCCACTGAGCCCACCATTTTTTAAGCCAATTAGAGCCTCGGACTCTAGTCATGTGCTTCGAAAAAAAAAACAAAAAACATTGGAATCCATGCGTCAGATTCCCTGCATGTAGATTAGGGGCCGGGCACATGGATTAGGGGGCTGCGCCCTGCAGGAGCGACCGCCACTGCAACTAAGATAACTATAGTGTAAGATAAAGACTAAAATCCTTACCTACTCTGCTAACCCAAGTTATGTGGTCAAATCCTCATTCGTTTGGCAACATGATTTCTATTGGTAGGGGAGCATCCCCACTTCAAAAGAGATCATGTGATCTTTGCTTTTGGGCAGCTAATAACATATGAAGGAACCTGTAGCACTTTCTTCAAGAAAGATATGTATCTCAGCCTCCTCGCGAAGACTAGTGCTGAGAATTAATACATGTACCCAAAGACCAATGTTGGACAGGTGATTCTGCCGCTGGCGATCCTGCAACTGTCAAGTTTTGCAAATCACCAGCAACAGGCTTGCTAAGAGGCTCTTTGTTCCAATAGAATTGCTCCCTCTTTAGCTGAGGCGGTGAGATGTCACTCCCATTGCTAGCGATTGAGATTCAGCAGCATTCCGGGCAGAAAAAGAGTGACTTCTTGTCCCATGTAACCTCAATATTCCCATCACACACTTTCCTGAATAAGGCTTAGGAGTAGCCAGTGCTGAAGCAACAACCAGCTGGAACTGGAGACATCACGGATCAAATGCACATATTCACCAGCACACCACGGATCATCGAATAGTGTTCTTTATTGAAGAGCAATCCCATCACAGTGCATTGTTTCTGAGCCATGCAGGACCCCTTTGTCAGGCATGTGATGATCATCACATGCCTGGCGAAGGAGTCCTGCATGGCTCTGAAATGATTGTTCTTCAGAGAGCAATTCCACACGGATACACAGGCAAGCTTTTTTGCAATCCTGCCACTGGCAATTTTGCACTAGCGGCAGAATCCCTTTCTCACATCAGCCAAAGGTTGGTGCGGATACCCAGATTAGCTAACATCTGGTAAATTGGCAAAGGAAGGATTACTAAACTCAGCTTCAACTTAAAAACATGCTTTTGCTTGTTTATGACTATAATGAAGCAGAATCTGCTGTATTGTATCTAGTTACATTGTAGCAAATCATGAACATAAAAGAACATATGCAGTAAGTTAACAAACACATAAATACATATAATAAATTACAGCTTTGGAAGGAAATGTCTCTACTCGTAAAGGTCTTTAAACGGTAAGTTCACCTTTACAGAAAAATCTGTAGGGTGAACTTACACAGGACCCCCTCCTTGCTGAATGTCCAAAACGTTCCCTATCAGGCGGGACGTTGCGGAGCATTCTAATTAGTCAAATGGAGGGCGCCGACCTATCAGCAGCCGCATAGCCCGTGCTGTCTATGAGGAAGACACGTGGATGCCGAGGGGATTTCTAAGCCCCGGACTCCTGGCGCAGATATACCGGGGCTCAGAATGGGAGATTTCCGCGGTATAGGTCAGCAGGACCGGGGGGGGGGGGACCTGTGTAAGTTCACCTTACAGATTTTTCTGTAAAGGTGAACTTACACTTTAAAGGGGTTGTAAACCCTTGTGTTTTTTCACATTAATTCATCCTATGCATTAAGGTGAAAAAGCTTCTGACACTGACTGGCCCCCCAGCCCCCCCCCCCCCCCCCCTTTACTCATCTGAGCCCTTCGCTCTCTCAGTGAGAATGCGCTCTTCCTCTCTGCCCGGGGTTCTCGGCTCTTGATTGGATAGATTGATAGCAGCGCAGCCATTGGCTCCCGCTGCTGTCATTCAAATCCAATGACGCAGGCGCCAGGGGGCGGGGCCGAGTCCGGCATTCTGTGTCTATAGACACAAATGCTGAACTCAGGAGTGCGCCCGCAAGGTAACTCCCTGGGAGAGCGCTTCTCCCAGGGGGTTTACCAATGTGAGGAGTAGCCACGAGAGCCATCGGCGGACCCCAGAAGACGATGATCGAGACCACACTGTGCAAAACGAACTGCACAGTGGAGGTAAGTATGACATGTTTGTTATTTAAAAAAACAAAAAAAAAACAAGGGTTTACAAACCCTTTGAGACCGCTGTTTATGAAGGTGTTAAGAAAAGCACCTTTAGGCCTGATTCACACCTATGCAGGTTGCAGTTTGCATATTGCAGGTGCATTTTGCATTTTTAAATACACGCTTTTGATCCATTGAAGTCTATGGAACCAAAAACCAGAAAAAAGTCCCTGGCTCTTTCCATAAAATGCAAAGATGTGAACTACATTCATAGGAAACCATGTTAAATGGACTGTAGTGTGTTTCTGCAAAAGTGAAAATGCACTAACAGATGCATAGGTGTGGACCAGGCCTTTGACCAGCCCCTCTTAACTTTTTTTTTTACCCAGAGGAAACCCTAAATCAATTTTCAGGTCCTGGGGAACTCTTACTAAAGCCATTTCATCACTAAATACCCCTTACATCGGGGATTAATAGAAAGAATGCAACTCTCAACAGTGGTGGTCCCAATAAAACCCTTACAGGCAGCTAAAAAGATATTTGGGTCATGATGCTGATTTTGCCAAATAGCGTTAACCCTGGATCCATGCAGTCACCAACAAAACCAGGGACAATCAGCAACAGCTCAAAGAACCATAGGCAGATGCAGTCTGCTTTCTCCACTGCAGGTGGTGCTCTCCCGCAGGAACAGGGTTACTCTATGGTTTCCTGGGTCACATGGAAAGCTATTCTATTGGATGCCGCAGCCCCATGTGGCTCTGGAGGCCCTCTTGGGTCAGGCAGAGCCTTTTCAAGGCCCTGGCTTCCAGGTTTGACATGCATTTTTGAGTTGGTAGAGTGGGGATGGGTACCCCATCTGGTAGGGACAAAACTACAGGCAAAAAGGGAAAGGTTCCTGATGAGGAGTGAAAGCGTAGGGTTCAGTGCTTCTCTGGACACCTGCCTGCTTGAACACAAGATGGCTAGGCGGCATTCTGCCCCTCTCTACAGATGCTGCCAATCCAGAAAAAATCTGCTCTCTACACGCTGTTGGGCCTGTGAGTGTTCCCGGCTGGGATGTCTTCCCACCGGGTTATTTGTAAACTGCCTTTGCATTGTTTCAATTCAAGTCCTTTCCACTGCACTGGGACTTTCTGTGTTTTTGCCGCCACACCACGCTGTACCCCACCTACACAACCTCTGGAGGAACCCTAGTTGAGAATAACTGCTTTAGACCTTCAGAGCGAAACACACAACGAAACTGCGTCATGGACGAAAAGATAATGTGAGTCATAATACTATTGGCTACACAAGCCTGGCAGGAGAACAGAATTCCTAACTGCTTCATCTAACTAAACACTTTGATTAAGGCCATATAGAAGTCATAATTTCTTGAACCATAAAAAGCCACCAAGATCAATGGCAAATTGACAAGCACTTAATATATTCAGGGAGAAATGGCTATTTCCTGATGGACCACCATCAATCATGAAAGGTTATAGGAATTTTTAAAAAGGACATTTGAATCAGTTAATATTCCATTTTCCCCTAAAACCTTTATGGAACATTAAAAAGATAAATTGCTGCATGTTCCACAGAAGTGTGAGAGAAGCAATTAAGTAATGTCATATATATCTCTGGATGAGCAGCGACTTGAATTTTATAACAAGAAGCAATATATAAAAGTTTGTGTGCATTGCTGGGCAGGAAGCCTTCATGGGCGAGTTTATCCTATCCCCTGTTCTCTATGTCTTTGACTAAAGGCTTAGTATATTTAAAAGCCAATACATTGTTTAATTTAAATAAAGTAGGGAATAGTGAAAAAGCTCTACCAGTTTTATTTTGACTTCTTATATAGTATCCCTATGTTTCCTATCCTGTAGACACAACAGGAAGGGAAAGGAAGTCTGTATTAAGGAACATTCCTTCTTAGATAGTTGTCACCAAACATCTGTCCCTATTGGAAGGCTTCCTCTCCCCTATTCCTGTTCTGGTGACAACTTAAAGCTGAACTCCATGAATTTAAAAAAAAAAAAAAAATCACATGACCATTATTCACTCAGTTCTCACTTTGCTCCTGGCGGAGAGTAGTAACTGTTAGTGCTTTCTGCTGTGCTTCTCCAGGAGTGCTGGCCAGGGGAGGAGGCAGGCATGGCTGGCACAGGCTTTCAGCTGTGCATTGAAAATGCACAGCCAGCTGTCAATAAGGCATTGGGATGGGTCCTGACAACATTGTCAGGATTCTTCCAGAGCCTGGCATGGCTCTACCCCAATATCCTACTATAAGCTGACTCTGGGTCACATAAGCATAGAAGTAATTGTACTCCTGTGACCAACAAGAGAAGGACTACAAAAGCTTTGGCCATCCTTCTCTTTTCATTCTGGGGGTAGAAAAATAAGCTGTAATATTTACCTTATTTTTTTGTCAGGCTTCCTTTAGCCTGTGCTACCGATCCCTTTTCTCTATAGTGCACTGGCCAGCAGTTGTACCCTGGCATCATCACAATGCAGAACCACTACTCCCGCATTCTCCATGAGAATGGCGAGGTCATCAGAGAGAAGAGGTGAGCACCAGAAACCCGCTGAAGTTAGATATAAGGTCAGCATTACAGCTTATTCAGCTACCCCCAGGTTTAACAAGCATTTACCCTTTTCAGGGTGGGCAGTATGTTTGTTTCTTATCTCTTTAAATTGCATACAATGGATGGAATATAGATAGCTATATTGACTGATGATAAAAAACAACTTGGTCTGTGTATGGTCCCTTTTATACTCTCTGAGTACAGGTTACTGACGGTGGGCTCGGCAGTAGCAGCAGGTTTCTTGTGCAGTAAGGCAACTGTTAAATCTCACAGTTTATAGTGCATTACGAATCCCAGGGATATCATAAAAGAGGTGTTTTGTGGTTTGCTATATACATGAACGTAAAAATTCTCCAGTTACTCTCTTTTGTAAATTGGTTTTCTGTTAAAGCCTAACTCCAGGCAGATATATTAAAAACACCATGTAATGCAGTTATGTATTCATTAAAAAATCATGTATTTTACGTAGAACTAGCTTATCTACCAGAATCTTTCTTAATATCAGACTCCTGTATTCCCCCGTGCAGCAGCACTCAGGCTGGGAGAGGGAGGGGTAGCATTTAAGCCACTTGGCAACTACTGCTTTGCACAGAGCGGTAAGACAATAGTGTGATCATACGTGCATAGGGAGAGAAAGCAGAGTGATAACCTAAAGTATAACTAAAGGCAAATACTTTTTTTTTTTATAGTTTTGGATAGAGTGGAGAGAGAGTACAATGCCTGCCAGGTTTTTGTTGCTGTCTGTGTCCCTGTTAAGGAGATTCACCCTCTCTATTTGGCCGTAATAACAAAGAGGATCCAACAAGCTAAACTTCCGATTAATCATATGCTTTATTGTCAATGCAAAAAAGCCACAAAACAGCAAAAAAATACACTGTGGGAGAAGGAATCAAAGTTGACATGTTTCTTCGAGTTGTGGTTGAGTGTCAGGTCACCTGAGTCCAGGTGACAGATGCACCCTGGAGTGCATCGCAAGGTAGTGGACCCTATGGATAGAGCTCTAGGAGATTCAGGAGAGCAGGTATTCTGGAGCCCTAACACGGATCACACAGGGAGCTAGAGCATGAGATTTCCCAGGGCACAGAATCTAAGATCCAGCAGGTGTTTACAAGAGGGTCCTACTGGTGGGGATGGATTTAGCTGCAGTCTGGCTCCAGGTTGCGACCCCCAGAGCCTCCCAGCTCATGCTCATGGTAGACTACAGGAAGGTAGAGAGGAAGCAGCAGACTGTGACAACAAAGGATAGTCAGGAGATAAGGTCAGTGCAACAAGCAGTTAGGGATAGTCAACAACAAGCCAAGATCGGTAACTAGAATCAGACGTAGAACACACAGCAAGGATCACATGGAAGCCAAACACACAGATCAGTAGGGCTGGCTTGCGGTGCACAGGTTAATATAGAGTTCCCTGATAGAGGCTGGGGTGGAGCCATGCTTTGAGGAGAGATTACTTAAGCAGCCAGGTGAAGGGCGTCTGGTCTTCAAGCTGAACACATGGAGAGGTAAGCTGACAGACAAACATTACTGCGGATCCATGACAGTACCTCCCCTCTTACGAGGCCTCCCCCTCTCCCACCTGGGCCCAGGCTTAGAGGGAAGCCTCAGATGAAACCTCCTCAACAGACCAGGCTTAAAGACCTCAGATGCAGTGATCCAAGACCTCTCCTCAGGACCAAACCCTTTCCAATGCACAAGGTACTGAAGAATGCCACTACAGAGCTGGGAATCCAGAATTTGACTAACCTCCTACTCCTGATTATCCATAGAAACCGGGGCCACAGTAGAGAGAGGACGAGAGAACTTATTGAGGACTAAAGGCTTCAGAAGGGCAACATGGAAGGAGTTAAAGATTTTGAGGCTTTTAGGAATCTGAAGTTTGAAACAAACCGGATACAGTTTAGAGGTTATAGTGTACGGACCAATGAATCTTGGGGCAAACTTCAGAAAAAGAACTCGGAGCTTGATGTTCCTGGTGGAGAGCCAGTCTTTGTCCTGGCTGTAGAGAAGGCGGTTTACGCCTGCGACGGTCGGCAAAGCCTTTGAATTTGTCAGCAGCTGCCCAGAGGGAATCATGAACGTCGCCCCAAATGGAATTGAAAGACTCCTGAGCCGTAGGCAAAGCTGGAATGTTTGGAGAACAGGTTATGGAAAGAGAGAGTTGATGGTGTTTTCCATAAACTGTGAAAAAGGGTGTCCTCTGAGAACTGGTATTTACATGATTGTTGTGAGAGAATTCTGCCCACGGGAGTAGAGAGGACCAACCGTCATGATGGGCAGAGAATAATGCCGCATACACATGATCGGGATTTTGGTCAGAAAAAGATATGATGGTTTTTCCGACGGGATTCTGCTCAAGCTTGCCTTGCATACACATGGTCACACAAAAGTTCACTGAACTTTCAACCGTCAAGAACGCGGTGACGTACAACACTACGACGAGCCGAGAAAATTAAGTTCACTGCTTCGGAGCATGTGTTGAATTGTTTCCGAGCATGCGTAGGAATTTTGCACGTCGGAATTGCTACAGACGATCGCATTTTCGGATAGGAACTTTTTCTGACCGAAAATTAGAGAACATGCTCTCAATCTTTTGCTGGCTGGAATTTGGCCAGCAAAAGTCCGATGGAGCATACACACGGTCGCATTTTCCGACCAAAAGCTCTCATCGGTCTTTTGCTGGCTGAATTTCTGATCGTGTGTACGCGGCATAAGGTGTGGAGAAAGACCTCTAACTTCTGATTAACCCTCTCAGTCTGTCGATTGGATTGAGGGTGGTAAGAAGAGGAGAAATCCAAGACCATATTGAGGGATTTGCAAAAAGCTCTCCAAAAACGAGACGTAAATTGAACGCCGCTGTTGGAAACAATATGAGAAGGAACCATGGAGGCGGAAGATTTCTCTAACAAAAATGGAAACAAAGCGGGTAGAAGGCAGACCAGGAAGGGAAACAAAATGAGCCATCTTGGAGAACCGATCGATTACTACCCAAATGACCATATTATTCTCAGACAGTGGGAGATCAGTGATAAAATCCATGGCAATGTGAGACCAGGGCTCCTTAGGAATGGGCAAGGGTATGAGAAGATCAGCAGGGGCTTGTGTGGAGGATTTAGACTGAGCACTGACATGACAAGCCTTGATGTAGTCTTTGACATTTGAGTGGAGATTAGGCCACCAGTAGTGGCGACTGATGAGCAGGAAAGATCGGAGGAACCCAGCATGACCTGCCAACTTGGAATCATGTCCCCAACGGAGGATCTTAGCTCTTAGTTCAGTGGGGACGAAGGTCTTGCCAGGAGGAATTTTTGACTCCAGGGTGGTAGAATGGGCAACAATGGATGAGTTCAGAATGATTGCCTCAGGTTCAGGGGTGGGCTCCTCGTCCAAAGTGTCAAATGACCTAGAGAGTGCACCAGAGAGTTGTAGGGACCAGGTTTGTACGTAGTCGTGAAATTAAAACAGGAAAAGCAGGAAAAGAAAAGACTCCACCTGGCCTGTCTGGGATTCAGACATTTAGCATTCTGTAAGTACTGTAGATTCTTATGATCAGTAAAAATCATTATGGAATAAGGGGAACCCTCCAAGAGATGACGCCACTCCTCTAACGCCAATTTAAGTGCAAGAAGTTCCCGATCACCAATAGTATAATTTCTCTCTGTCTGAGAATTTTTTTTGGAGAAGAACGCACATGGATAACGTCTCTTTCTCAAAGGATTAAGGAAGAACAGCTCCCACCCCCATTGAAGAAGCGTCCATTTCAATAAAAAATTGATCCCCAGGATTAGGTCTCCTCAAGAGAGGTCCAGAAGCAAAGGCCTGTTTCAGGTCACGTAAAAGAGAGACAGCTTCAGGGGGCCAGTCCTTGGCATTTGCACCCTTCTTGGTGAAGGCGATAATAGGCGCAGCAATGGAAGAGTAATTCCTAATGACCTGCCTATAATAATTCGTAAACCCAAGAAAGCGCTGTGTGGCCTTGAGGCTAGCAGGAAGAGGCCAGTTGGTAATAATGGCCAAGACCTTTCCAGTATCCATACAAAGACCCAAACTCGAGACAAAGCATCCCAGAAACAGGACCTCAGAACGTTCAAAAGAACATTTCTTTTAGGATATCTTAAGGATAGTCAAGAACAAGCCAAGATCGGTAACTAGAATCAGACATAGAACACACGGCAAGAAGCACACGGAAGCCAAACACACAATATTGATCAGCAGGGCTGGCTTGCAGTGCACAGGTTAATATAGAGTTCCCTGGTAGGGGTTGGGGTGGAGCCATGCTTTGAGGAGATGCATGTAATCCAAAGCACTCGTATATTAAAGCGAGTTTCCCCATAGGAATCAATGGAAACTCAGATAATTTGTTCCACAGTGACTGCTGGTGTATGCAGTACTGTATGTGGCCAGAGGTGCGGGGGCCCCGGAGACACTCGGAGACACTCAGGAACGGAGTATCTCTGAGTGTCTCCGAGTGTCTCCGAGTGTCTTCGCGCGTCACCGGTGCCCCTGCACCTCTGGCCACATGCGGTACTGCACACCCCAGCGGCTTGAATCCTGCTCGTCTAGTGAGACAACGCTTGCAAATTGAGTCAGGATTTTTTTTTTAAATAGCTTGTATTGCAAAACATTTGTAAACCACATTACTCACAATGCGATGTTTTACTGTACTGTAAAGCTGGAAAAGCAGAGCTTGCACACCCAATGTGTCCAAAGGTGGAGGCGATTACCTTTAGACCCACCTAGAGCAGCAGCATACACTTACCAGCCACTTTATTAGGTACACCTGTTCAATTGCTTGGTAACACAAATTGCTAATCAGCCAATCACATGGCAGCAGTTTAATGCATTTAGGCATCTAGACAGTGAAGACAACTTGCTGAAGTTCAAACCGAGCATCAGAATGGGGAAAAAAAAAGGAATTTAAATGACTTTGAATGTGGCATGGTTGTTGGTGCCAGATGGACTTGTCTGGGAATTTCAAAAAAACTGGGATTTTCACACACAACCATCTCTAGGGTTTACAGAGAATGGACTGAAAAAGAGAGAAAATATGAAGTGAGCGGCCATTGTGGGAAGGAAAATGCCTTGTTCATGTCAGAGGTCAGAAGAGAATGGTTCCAGATGATAGAGAGGCAACAGTAACTTAAATAACCACTTGTTACAACCAAGGTATGCAGAATACCATCTCTGAACTCACAACACATCAAATCTTGAAGCAGATGGGCTACAGCAGCAGAAGACCACACTGGGTAAAACTCCTGTCAGCTAAGAACAGGAAACTGAGGCTACAATTCGCATAGGCTCACCAAAATTGGACAATAGAATATTGGAAAAACATTGGTCTGATGAGTCTTGATTCAGATGGTAGGGTCAGAATTTGTCATAAAACAAACATAAAAGCATGGATCCATCATGCCTTGTATCAATGGTTCAGGCTGGTGGTGGTGTAATGGTGTGAGGGATATTTTCTTTGCACACTTTGGGCCCCTTAGTACCAATTAAGCATCGTTTAAACACCACGGCCTACCTGAGTATTGTTGCTGACCTTGTCCATCCCTTTATGACTACAGAGTACCCATCTTCTGATGGCTCCTTCCAGCAGGATAATGCACCATGTCACAAAGCTCAAATCATCTCACCACTGGTTTCTTGAACATGACAATGAGGTCCCTGTACTCCAATGGCCTCCACAGTCACCAGATCTCATCCAATAGAGCACCTTTTTGCGATTTGCATCATGGATGTGCAGCCAACAAATTTGCAGCAACTGCTTGATGCTATCATGTCAATTTGGACCAAAATCTTTGAGGGATGTTTTGAACACCTTGTGGAATCTATGCCACGAAGAATTAAGATTGTTGTGAAGGCAAAAGGGGGTCCAACTCGGTACTAGCAAGGTGTGCCTAATAAAGGGGCCTGTGAATGTATATTCTGCCACCCTCTCTATTTGTTATGTTTACTGTTAATCACCAAAAAAGTGAAAGTGAAAGAAAACCCCAAATTTTGACCCCAGAACAGGAATGGAGGGAAAATCTTTTAATGGGGACACTAGCACCTCAGGTCCTCAATCCTCTTTCCCAGCAGTAATTCAGTAGCTTAGCTCCCCTTGCTCCCCTTCCTATCACTGACCCTCTAGCCCAGCTTCCCTTGCTCCCCTACCCAGCAGTGACTCAGCAGTTCACCTTCCCCTGCTCCTCTTTCCTAGCAGTGACTCAGCAGTTCACCTTCCCCTGCTCCTCTTTCCCAGCAGTGACTCAGCAGTTCACCTTCCCCTGCTCCTCTTTCCTAGCAGTGACTCAGCAGTTCACCTTCCCCTGCTCCTCTTTCCCAGCAGTGACTCAGCAGTTCACCTTCCCCTGCTCCTCTTTCCCAGCAGTGACTCAGCAGTTCACCTTCTCCTGCTCCTCTTTCCTAGCAGTGATTCAGTAGCTCAGATCCAACTCCCAGAAGTGACTCAGCAGCCTTCTATTCTTTAATGTAAACACATAAAAGGGAGGAGGGTGCAGATGAAGCGGACCTGCTGAGAGATAGACTTGAAGGACTGATGTGAATTTTGAGGATGAATTGATACTTAGTGCAAGCAGCTGCGAAGGATAGTGAGGGCTTGTTCAAACGTCATATACTTGTGGTTAAGAATATGTAAATACTTAAATGTCCATAATGGGGTTGCCACCTTTCTGGGATGCAACCGGTTTTGAATCATGTGTTCGGGTTTCAGGCGGACACCTGGACCCGGACACATTTTTCAGGCTGGGCTGTGGCTCCACAAGTAACCAACATAGTCACACAAAAATCTGTTGCAGCCTGGGAGCTGCTGAGGGCTGTCTGGGGGCAGGTTTGGCATCACTGGGGGGGTAGGGCGATGATGTCAGCAAGATAAAATTGGCCACACCCACTGTTCGCTATGGCACACTATGATCGCCCCATTACTACTCTCCTTGGGGCACCCAAAAGTGTCCCAGGCTGCTAAAGTGTTTGGGGTTGGCTTGAAGAAAAGGTGGCAACCTTAGGCTCGATTCACACCTATGCATGTTGCTTTTGAGCGTTTCTGCAGTGTTTTTTGTGATGCTTGCCACGTTTTTGCAGCATTTTTACAGCGTTTTTACCGAGTTTTTGCCGCGTTTTGCGTTTTTATTCACTTATTTTTTTTTTTACAGTTTTTTTAGACTGTATACAGTCTAAAAAAAAAAAACACCAAAAACGCAAAACACTGCAACAACGCTGCAAAAACGCTGCAAAAACGCTGCACTTGTGTTTTTGATGCTGGTCCATTGAATTCTTTTACATGCAAAACGCTGCATTTTGCATGAAAAAAAGTCCCTGACCCTTTCCAAAAACGCAGAGGTACAAAAAGGCATTGATGTGAACACGTTCCATAGGAATCCATGTTAAAAAATTCCCAGGCATTTCTGCAAAATGCAAAATGCCTCAAAAAAGTGTGAATGGAGCCTTAGTCCATAACCTGGTCAGGTTATGTTTAAATGGAAACCATTGAATGTACTGCAAGTAACAAAGGTAGGTTACCTGTGATTACACCAGCTGTTGTGAAAGAAAACATCTTAGCAGAGGGTGGACTGGGCTGCTGGGCCTTGTAGTGTCATACCAACTAGAAAACCGCTGGATTGCTACAAAGAAGCGAACAGCTAATACCTGGTGCTGTAGAACACACACAATGCACTCATGCCTTCCCTGGGACAGCTGGAATGTTGTTCTAACAGCCGCTGTGGTTTTGGGACAGGGATAATTAAAGCAATTATCAGAAACCCTGTCGTGATGTTTTGCTAACCTTGTTAAGGGTCCCCGTAGCTTTTAAGAGATTGTTCAAGGACACTGCAATAGCAGGCATTAATCCGTAGCTATAACCCTTTGCTTGACCTTGATATTGGACCTGAATAGGGATTTACCATCCATTCAGCAGATCGTCTCTTCAAAAGTAAGACCTGCAGAACATCACTCTAGCCATCCTTTTTCCCTTAATGTAAACAGTACTCCCTTCTTCTGTAATAGAGAGTTGACGTTAGTCACTAATCTTGCTCAATGAGCCCAAATGAGATCATAAAAGCGTTGATTTCCACAGGGAATATGATGATTCAGACATCGTTTACCCTAAAGAGAAGAAAACCAATGCATGCAGAGTTTACAATTTGTTGAAAAATGTGACCGACTCATCCTGTCCACCCACAAAAAAAGGGAACCCTTTATGCTGTGTACACCCGAGCGGAATGTCCAACAGAAAAAGTCAGACGGAAGCTTTTCATCGTCTATTCCGACCGTGTGTATGCCTAATTGGACTTTTTTTTTTTTGAAAGTTCTGATGGACCTAGAAATGGAACATGTTCTAAATATATCCGACGGAACCCATTCCTATCGGGAAACTCGTCTGTATGCTGTTCTGATGGACCAAAAACGACGCATGCTCTGAAGCAAGTACGAGACGGAAACTATTGGCTATTGGCTATTGAACTTCCTTTTTCTAGTCTCGTTGTACGTGTTGTACTTCACCGCGTTCTGGACGGTCGGACTTTGGTGTGACCGTGTGTAGGCAAGACCACTTGAGCTGAATTCCGTCGGCGTTTATTCCGATGGCAAAACCGGTCGTGTGTACAGGGCATTAGAGGTAACTTTGGCCAGCAACACAAAATGCCTAGATGCCTGCTTGTAAGGCTGATCCTTCAAGTATATCCAAAGCCCAAACTCACTGCCTGTTTTATCCCCTGTATATTCTGAACCAGCACACAACTACTGAATGTGGTTGCGGCATGGTCCCATTCACTTGAATGTTCCTGAATGCAACATGAGCTAAGCTTTGCAACTTAGGCTGCTTTCATACTGGGGCGTTGGGGGCAGCGGCGCTTTGCCCGTGGTTCGGCGATGCTGCCCATTGATTTCAATAGGCAAGGGCGCTTTAGGAGCGGTGTATACACCGCTCCTACAGCACTGCAAAGATGCTGCATGCAGGACTTTTTTTACCGTCCCGCGAGCGCACCGCTCCAGTGTGAAAGCACTTAGGCTTTCACACTGGAGTGACAGGAGAGGCTCTTTACAGGCGCTATGCAGGCGCTATTTTTAGCGCTATAGCACCTGTAAAGCGCCTCAGTGTGAAAACAGCCTTTAAGTGGACCTTCACTTAACCACTTGCCCTCCGGAAGGTTTACCCCCCCCTTCATGACCAGGCTATTTTTTGCGATACAGCGCTGCATTACTTTAACTGACAATTGCGTGGCCATGCAGCGCTGTATACAAATAAAATGTATGTACATTTTCTCCCCACAAATAGAGATTTCTTTTGGTGGTATTTGATCACATTTGCAGTTTTTTTTTTTTTTGCACTATAAACAAAAAAGGGCGACAATTTAAAAAAATTAAAAAAAAAAATTTTTTTACTTTTTGCTATAAAACCTATCAAAATTTAAAAAAACAAATCTAATTTATTGATCAATTTAGGTCAATATGTATTCTGTTACATGTTTTTGGTAAAAAAAATACCAATAAGCATATATTGATTGGTTTGCGCAAAAGTTATAGCGTCTAAAAACAATGAGATTTTTTCTTTATTTTTTTTACTAGTAATGGCAGCGGTCAGCCCACTACTTGTCCTATCCCCCCTCCCCTGTCCCTAAACACTTACCTGGCTCCTGCCACTGCTCCAGCGCTGTTTCTGGTTCCAGTACTGCTCCCCTTACTTCCTGCATTCACAGAAAATGCCATAGGCTGTCAGTCAAACTCCTGTGAAGAGGAAGTGTGGGCGTGGCCTAACAATGCTGTGTGTGTCTATGGATGCACACAGCCCAGCTCGGGAGTGCACTTGCTTAGGTACCCCCTATCACCCCGTTGCTGCAGGTGGCACCTGGTGGAAGGAAAAGCTGACAGCGCTGGCAGGGAACTGCCATCAGAGGAGGAAAGCAACGTTGTTTACAATAGTGTTACACAGAGGAGGTAAGCATTACCTTTTCTTTATTTAAAATATAAACAGATGTAAGTCTTTAGTATCACTTTAACTCCTCTTCCCTTACATGTGCCGTCTTCGAGGTTCTGGGTCTTCAACCACCTTGACTGGCTGGGCCGAAATTATGTAACTCCTGCACATGCAGGGGTGTGAAGAATACATACAGAGATGTGTATGCATAGCTCAGTGTACATTTTAATCACTCCAGCTCGGGGAGGTTTACCCCCCCCTTTATGACCAGGCCATTTTTTGCCATAATTTAACAGAAAATTGCGCGATCATGTGACACTGTACCCAAATAAAATTTATGTCTTTTTTTCCCCACAAATAGAGCTTTCTTTTTGCGGTTTTTATTTTTTTAAACAAAAAAAAAAAAAAGACCGACAATTTTGAAAAAAAAAAAAATATTTTTTACCTCCTGCTATAAAACATATCCACAAAAAAAAAAAATGTCTTCATCAATTTAGGCTAATATGTACTCTGGTACATATTTTTGGTAAAAAAAAAATCCCAATAAGGGCATAGTGATTGCTTTGTACAAAAGTTATAGTGTCTACAAACTATGGGATATATTTATGGAATTTTTTATTTATTTTTAATTTTTTACTTGTAATGGCAGTGATCAGCGACTTATAGTGGGACTGCGATATTGCGACAGACAAATCGGACACCTAACTCATACCTCCCAACTATCCTTGATTTCGAGGGACTGTCCCTGATTTGGAGCAATGTCCCTCTGTCCCTCATTCCTCCTCATTTGTCCCTCATTTTGGTCTGAACTATATACGTATTTATCGGCGTATAACACGCACAGGCGTATAACACGCACATTCATTTTAAGAGGGAAGTTTCAGAAAAAAAACTTAAAATTTGAAATAAGGAACTTTGAAGCAAAATAAGGGTCAGTGTCCATCTGCAGCCTTACCATTGCCATCAATGCAGCCTGATCAATGCCCATCTGCAGCCTAGCCATTGCCATCAAAGCAGCAGCCTCGCCATTGCCATCAATGCAGCCTGATCAATGCCCATCTGCAGCCTCGCCAATGCCACCAATGCAGCAGCCTTACCATCAATGCAACAGCCTCACCATTGCCATGAGTGCAGCAGCCTCACCATTGCCATCAGTGCAACAGCCTCACCATTGCCAACAATGCAGCCTGATCGATGGCCATCTGCAGCCTAGAGGGGAGCGGGATGAGCGCCGACATATTACATACAGTGAGAATCTCCTATGATAGACAGTGGTCCAAAGGCGGCCCAAGAGACGGGACTTCCTATTATAGAGGCCACCAAGTAAACAGGAGATTCTCACTGTATGTAATCTGACAGCGCTCGTCCCACCCCCTCCCTGTCCCCTCCGAGTCAGCTAAAATTGAAGTATTGGCGTATAACACGCACACAATATTTGCACCTGATTTTCATGGTGAAAAAGTGAGTGTTATACGCCAATAAATACAGTAGTTGTATATAAAATGCACTTTTTATCTTTCAAAAAAGTATTTCCCAGTGCTAAACTTTTCATCCAAATTCTGCAGATTTTGCACTCTCCAGTTTTGGTAAATCAACCCCATAGTGCTTCAAAAAATTTAATTTAGTTACATTTTACATCTACAGCTGTGGCCAAAAGTTTTGAGAATGACACAAATATTAATCTTCACAAAGTCTGCTGCCTCAATTTTTATGATGCCAATTTGCAAATACTCCAGAATGGTATAAAGAGTGACCAGATGAATTGAAATTAATTGCAAAGTCCCTCTTTGCCATGAAAGTGAACTTAATCCTATAAAAAAACATTTCCACTGCATTTGTGAAGAAAGCTTCAGGTTGACCAAGAAAGTACAGCAAGCGCCAGGACCATCTCCTACAGCTTAGCTGCGGGATCGGGGCACCACCAGGGCAGAGCTTGCTTAGGAATGGCAGCAGGCAGGTGTGAGGGCATCTCCACATACAGCGAGGAGAAGACTTTTGTAAGATGGCCTGGTGTCAAGAAGGGAAGCAAAGAAGCCACTTCTCCCAAGGAAAAACATCAGGGACAGACTGATATTCTGCAAAAGGTACAGAGATTGGACTGCTCAGGACTGGGGTAAAGTCATTTTCTCTGATGAATCCCCTTTCTGATTGATTGGGGCATCCAGAAAAAGCCTTGTCCAGAGAAGAAAAGGTGAGTGCTACTATCAGTCCTGTGTCATACCAACAGTAGAGCATCCGGAGACCTTTTATGTGTGGGGTTTCTTCTCAGCCAAGGGAGTGGGATCACTTACATATCTGCCTAAGAACACAGCCATGAATAAAGAATGGTACAAAAACATCCTCCAAGAGCAACTTCTCCCAACCATCCAAGATCAGTTTGTTGACGAACAATGGCTTTTCCAGCATGATGGAGCACCTTGCCATAAGGCAAAAATGATAACTAGGTGGCTTTGGGAACAAAACATCAACATTTTAGGTCCATGGTCCAGAAACTCCCCAGAGCTTAATCCCATTGAGAACTTGTGGTCAATCCTCAAGAGGTGGGGGAACAAAAAAAAAAAACACAAATTCTGACAAACTCCAAGCGTTGATTATGCAAGAATGGGCTGCCATCAGTCAGGACGTGGCCCAGAAGTTGATTGACAGCATGCCAGGGTAAATTGCAAAGGTCTTGAGAAAGAAGGGTCAACTCTGCAAATATTGACTCTTTGCATAAACTTAAAGCAGAGTTCCACCCAAAAGTGGAACTTCCGCTCATCTGATTCCTCCCCCCCTCCGGTGCCACAATTGGCACCTTTCAGGGTGGAGGGGGGTGCAGATACCTGTATTAGACTTCCGGGAATAGACTCCCCCTTTCGTACCCACCGCTGTCTCCTGGGAAACACACAGGTCCCAGGAGATAGCGGGGACCACTTAGGACACGCAGTGCGACGCGCACATGCACAGTAGGGAACCGGGAAGTGAAGCCCTTATTCCCTCACCGAGAATGGCGGCGGCAGCGCCGATAGCCGAGCTACTACTCGGCTTCGGCTGCCGACATCGCTGGACTCCAGGACAGGTAAGTGTCCGTTTATTAAAAGTCAGCAGCTGCAGTATTTATAGCTGCTGGCTTTTAATTTTTTTTTTTCAGGTGGACTCCCTCTTTAATGTAATTGTCAATAAAAGCCTTTAACACTAATAACATGGTAACATCTGACAAAAAGATCTAAAAACATTGAGGCGGCAGACTTTGTGAAAATTAATATTTGTGTCATTCTCAAAACTTTTGGCCACAGCTGTACTTCAACTTTAGAATGAAATTCAGTTCTTTCCAACTTGCAGAAAATCACAGCTCATGTGGTCAATGGCCCCTTATAGTCTGTATATCTTTCATGGTGAACGCCAATTTCATGGGTCATCGCACCAATTATCTTATTTGTCATGCAACTGTAAAAATTACAAGGAATGTAAAACTTTCATTTAATTGGCTATACTTAGCATTTCATTAGCAGACATCTGAATCTTTCAGAGCTTGCCAAATACCAGAGTTCTGGCACTTCCCTAATTAACAGATAATTAACTAATTAACTTTACACTCTTTCCTGCAAAGCAAAATGTTTGCATCTTTTCCTGGAAATGTGTCTGTGCGTCTAGGCCCTTCTCAAGCCCAAGCTGTAAATAGGACTTAGAAGCTTTGGTCGTACAGGTGTAGAATTTCCTGATATTGGCACAATATCACTGTCTTTTTATTTTCTTGCCCACCGGTGGATGCTGTAAGATGCCTCCCACACAGATGGTTCCTTTTCTACTAAGCAGAGACATGGGGAGAGCCAGTGTGCAAGAGGACCTCCCGCTAAGACTAGAGAGGATTCCTTTAATTGGTGCTAATTAGAGCATCTGTTCTCCAAAGCGGATGAGGTGTCGTTGTTGAAAAGTCACAGGGAGGGTGGGGTGGCGGTGCTTCCAGGAGGAGGGAGAGGAACAGCTTTATTGAAGGTGGAAGGGATGAAAACAGAGCTGGAGAAAAAAAAACAAAAAACGATTGTGCTAAAAGAGGTCTACCAAGATTGCAGTAAGAGAGGGAAGAAAAGGTGGCTAGATGTTTTATAGATTAAAGCGACACTAAACTCTGGTTTAACCAAAAAAATCTATTCAAGTATGTATCATTAACCGCTTCAGCCCCGGAAGATTTTACCCCTTTCCTGACCAGAGCACTTTTTGCGATTTGGCACTGCGTCGCTTTAACTGACAATTGCGCGGTCGTGCGACGTGGCTCCCAAACAAAATTGACGTCCTTTTTTTCCCACAAACAGAGCTTTCTTTTGGTGGTATTTGATCGCCTGTGCGGTTTTTATTTTTTGCGTTATAAACAGGAAAATAGCGACAAATTTGAAAAGAACTCAATAATTTTTACTTTTTGCTATAATAAATACCCCCCAAAAATATATAAAAAACATGTTTTTTGCCTTAGTTTAGGCTGATATGTATTCTTCTACATATTTTTGGTAAAAAAAATATTGATTGGTTTGCACAAAAGTTATAGCGTTTACAAAATAGGGGATAGTTTTATGGCTTTTTTATTATTATTATTTTTTTTTTACTAGTAATGGCGGTGATCTGTGATTTTTATTGGGACTGCGACAGTATGGCAGACACGTCGGTCAATTTTGACACATTTCTGGAACCACTGGCAATTTTACAGCGATCAGTGCTATAAAAATGCATTGGTTACTGCAAAAAATGTCACTGGCAGTGAAGGGGTTAACCACTAGGGGGCAGTGAAGGGGTTAAGTGTGTCCTAGTACTGAAGGGGGGATAGGACTGTGCAGGGGAGATGACAGATCATCTGTTCATACTCTGTACATTTTACACACACAGATTCCGGTTCTCGGTGTGCCCCGAGCGATCGCGGGAGCCTGGCGGCTCCGTGGGCGAGCGGGGGGGGGGGGGGGGGGGGGCGCGCGCGCGCCCCCTAATGGACGTCTATGTTAGCGATGTATCATGATGGCGATTTACGCAGCCGAGCCATGTCGCCACAGTACAACTGCGGCAGCTGGTCGGCATGCGGTTAAAGTACCTTCTATTGCTCTCAGCCTCCTCCATATCTCCAATTTCCTTTTTTTTTCTTTTTTTGTTGCTGGCTACTTTGTTCTCCATGGTCCCACTGTATTTAGGAATATTTAGGAACATAGCCACCCTCTTTTGCTAGCTCCCGAGATGAACTAGGGAATTTGGACTATGGAATTTGTAGTGCGCATTGCACATGACCACAGCTAACGTACACTGCTCACTCCAAACCATTGAAAGTGAAGGAGAAATGTAGAGGTTTGGGAGCTCACAGAGAACATTACAAGGAGGCAGAAAACACAATAAGAAACAAATATATGAAAACTAGATTACATGGCCATTAAGTAGGGGATGTGCATTTTTGGAGAATAATTCTGGCCATACACTGATCATAATTCGGATGGTTCAGAGCAGAGACCGGCCAAACTTTGATCAGTGTATGGCTGTTGCTTTGTTAAGCCTAGTACACACGGAATGTCAATCGAAACCAGCCGACTTTTGGCCCGTGTGTTTGGCCGGCTTCTTTCGAAGGCTCATGAGCAAAAAAGGTCAGCACAGCAGGGGAGATTGATGTACTAGCATTGGATTGTTAGTACAAAATCTCCGATCGGACCCGTCAGGTTTTTTTTTTGTTCAACCAAGCGGTGTGTACTAAGCTTTAGATCGACTTCAGTCGAAAGGACATGGTATATTTTTGTTTATCAGGGGCTGATCAGTGTATTCTGATGGCAGTGGGTCTTGCTGTCTGGGGACAATGCCTTGTCAAAGGAGATTTCTCCATCCATCTCATTTGTGTGGATGGAAGAATCTGTTCTTTTTTTTGTGTCCGCTGTCTGAAAAAAAAAAAAACTATGGCTAGCATAAGGATATTGTTTAGTGTCAATTTTAATTAAAGGACAAATGTAAAAAAAATTATGTTCATTCCTTAAAAAAAAGCTGAAAGAACAAAACAACTGTTCAAATCCAGTGTGCTTCTAAGTTCCTGTTTGCGCTGTCAATACAGCATCTTTCCTCAACCAGTGTTGTCAGTCCCACCTCCTAGACTGCAGAAATCTGCATATCCCGCGCACCCTTCTCTTCTCTACATACATACATTGATTTCCATCTCAGCAAAATGGTGTCTTGCTGAACTCCAATTAATGTAAATCAACACTGCTGCCTTGACTGTCAAGAACTTTCCCACATACCATGAGTAGGGAAAGGGTTCTTGGGAGATGTAGTTCTGGGGGCATGTCATTAGGAACTGAGTTCATAGCAGTTTCCCCTGCAACAGTTTTACAAGGTTGGTGATGATGTCACAGGGACACAAGGAATAAAAAAAGTTTCTCACTACAGGAACAAGGTAAAAGGAAAAAGAATGCTGTCTCTTTAGAGGGGGAGTGGAAGGTTTAGAGCTAATTAGGGTAATGCCTGAACATACACAGGTAAGGTGTATCTAAACCCAAACAATTTAACAAAATCTATTGTTGCCTGTGTTGTTGTAATTTCATCCTTTTTTCATTTTCCTCCTTTTATTAAAGAAGAATTCCAGGTATAGCTATTTTTAGATAGTTGCATACAGCTTGGACCAATATAACTATGCATATAACATACCTAGTTGATCCCACTGGAAGCTGGGAATCAATATAGCACAGTGATTTCTACCAGTTTCCAGGTCCAGTGCCAAGTGGCTGTCCTGCTGCTTACTGAACACAGTAAGCTCGCTTGGCGTCATTAAGAGACACTTTGTGTTTTCTCAATTAATGTAAAACATTTTCTGAGTGGAGGAGAATGGAGATAATTATGTTGCCACCCCACCCCTCCTCTTCATCCAATCAGAAAATGCTTTGCATTCATTGAGAAAATGCAAACCCTTTTCTGAATGGTGCCCAAGCCAAGCGGGTAACCTCCTTTGTTCATAATGCAGCAGGGAATGGGACCCAGAAGCTAGTGGAGATCACTGGAGTGGAGAGTAGCAGGTGTCTACTACAGTAATTTCCAGATTCCAGGGGGATCCCACAGGTATGGTCCAAGTTGGACTAATACAACCATTAGAAAATATCAATACCTGGAACTCTTCTTTAAATCATACCTGGTGAACCTACCTACAAAATGTACCCACAGGCACTTCCTTTACTTCCTAGGATGGCAACAGTTAAGCTGGGTGCACACATACAGTTTTCTTTTCGTTCAACAAGCAGGTTGACACAAGTAATGTTGATGCAGGGATCTCTCCTGCTGACACATTGTATTCTGACAGGGGACTCCCCCACCACCAGAATACACTGATCAGTGCTTGCAGCCAAATGCTGGTTTTCCAGCATGACCATTCCAGACAGCCGTACACATAAAAGTAGGCTGGTTCCTGCTAAACTGGCTTTTCAGCCATGTGTTGATGGGTGGCAGACTGCCACGTGCATGGCCATGGTGAGCAGCTGAGCCAAACCCCAATGTGGACTGACCTCCTGGGCAAATGCAAGACTTTTGTCCAACTACTCTCCCTGATGTGTGGGTGGTAGGTGGAGACCGACCCCTGTCCACCCTACTGGCTGTGCGACTTCACTCTCTCCTTCTGAGGGGTATCTGAGTGCTGGCCTATTCTTTCTCAGGCTTGACAACCAGGTTACACCAGTGTCCCATGTCCAAAATGGTTGCCACCTCATCCCTTTAAAATGGTACACATATTCATTACACAGGTTTTGAGGCTAATTTAATGCAGATAAAGCACTAAGTGAGTTTAAGTACCACCTTAATCGGCCACAGAACCTGTGTAATTAATATGTAAAAAACTTGATCAGCACACTGGTTGTTGATCTTAAGAAGTGTTCATTTTATTGGAAAAACACAGTGTACAAATGCAGATAAAATTAGTTGACACGTTTCAGCCTATAAGGCCCTAGTCACATTACGCACATAAAACTTTGAAATAAATAGTAGCTTTAAAGATCACAGGCTCCACCGTTTAATTCAAAAGTGTGAACGAGATATGGTGAAAAATACTCCTGCGCTAGTGAGATCGTTTGCTGTAAAACAAAGGTAGTATTGTAGTCAGAGATAGGACTGGGGGAGATGATGGAGCGTGTCCCGCTGCCTTAGCTGACCAGGGGTGGTCTGGAAAGGACTGTTTAGTAGGAAGTGGGTGGAAGGCGCATGATCAGACGCTTACATCAAGAAATGTATGGTTTATTTATGTAAAAGAATACAGACATATAGTCATATAGATATAAAATCATACAAATACTACATAATATTAAAAAAAAGGGAAAACAGGTAACAAAATAAGTACTAGGAAGTTAAAATTGGGGTGTGCCCATATTGAGGCAGGTATTTAAGAAAGGCTGACGCGTTTCGAGGAAAACCTCTTCATCAGAGCCAGGAGAACTGGAGCACAGTCTGTATGGGCCGGTAGGCCGACATGTGTACATGGGGAGAGGTGGTGTTGCTAGTAGGAGGATGTGTCCTGTGATGGACAATTGATTATTCCAAGTTCCATACCCAGGTGTTCTATGGATGTAAATAGATTGTATTTTCTATCCCTAGGCAGCAAGACGCTTTCTATCCAGGCATCAGCTGCCTCAAGGACACCTCCTCCCTCCTCCTCCCCCCCCTTCTGCGGCCAGGATCACACGGCTCTCCACTCCAAAGGATCTTTACAGTTTGCAGCTGTGTCTACACACTTCTCCTGAGACAGGCACATCTGACAGCCTAACAGCACCGCAAAAAGAAAATACAATCTATTTACATCCATAGAACACCTGGGTATGGAACTTGGAATAATCAATTGTCCATCACAGGACACATCCTCCTACTAGCAACACCACCTCTCCCCATGTACACATGTCGGCCTACCGGCCCATACAGACTGTGCTCCAGTTCTCCTGGCTCTGATGAAGTGGTTTTCCTCGAAACGCGTCAGCCTTTCTTAAATACCTGCCTCAATATGGGCACACCCCAATTTTAACTTCCTAGTACTTATTTTGTTACCTGTTTTCCCTTTTTTTTTAATATTATGTAGTATTTGTATGATTTTATATCTATATGACTATATGTCTGTATTCTTTTACATAAATAAACCATACATTTCTTGATGTAAGCGTCTGATCACGCGCCTTCCACCCACTTCCTACTAAACAGTCCACCGCTTAATTGTCTTAATTGACCAAAGGCAATTTTCAAAAAGGAAAATCAGCTGCAATACATGCTAGGTTGTCCGCTAAGCTAACGACTGTGGATCAAGCACCCGGGAGCTCTGTCATCATTATGTTATATGGGTAGTAGCACTGATTCTTCTGTTCGTAATTAATATGTGTTCAGTTTTAAAGGGATGAGGTGGCAACCCCAATGTCCAATGTGCAACGCCTCTCTCTGACATAGCTTCCTTCTTTCCTCCCTCCCCCCCACTCCCAAGGAGGGGAACAAGGACGAGCCCTGCTGTCCTCCTTTCTCTTTCCTTCTCCAGGCCCAAATTGAACTCCAAGCCTCATTACCATCCACCTATTGGGTCTCCCTCCCACTCCTTCCCCTTAGGGGAGGGGTCCTACTCAAAGGTAAAATCTTCCCATTCCACCTGCCTATAGGTGAGCTTTACTCAGTTGCTCAACAGTAAGTTACCCTTCCCTGCATACACCCAATTCGGACTACAAGCAGTCACAGAGTGCTGGAAGTACTGTAGTAAATGGATTTCACCCTCTTTCACAGTTCATACTAAGGCTCTACACAATTTGCCCAGTGCATGTAGTGTGGTCAAGGGAAAACTGTATTTATTTTTAAATAATTTGCTCTAGTTTTACTTACAGTGATCTACAAAACTATTCTTATTTGGGAGTTTAGTTTATTTTAAATACTGCAAACCAGGCAATAGAGAACTTTAAGAACTTTGTACACGTGAAACCATCAATTTACCAAAAAGTACACATAAACAGTCTCCCATGGAAACCAGTCATAAATCTTTCATTGTTTGAGCAGTACCAAGTAAAAGTCAGATTTATATAGAATATGGCACTTTCCATAGCATCACTGATTTTGGACTACCATAGTTGGGTAATATATATCGGATCCCCAAAAAATAAATCACATTTTTCACAAAATAAAACCAAAGTAAATGGTTCTGAGTGTACTCCAGCTGTCATGGTTGCCATACACTTACCCATGCACTCGTTGGCTTCACGAGCATTGGCCCTCTGCCACGGTCGATCATAGTGAAAGGCCTTGCACCGATCACATTCTGGACCCTCTGTATTGTGTTTGCAGTCACACACCAGTTTTCCCTCTTTGTCTTTACCACAGCGAGAAGCGTGTCCATTGCACTTACACCTGCCTCCCACTTGAAACTCTCCAACTGAGTAAAAATAGCCTGGTCCATCGTCTGATACATCAGTGTCTTTATTCCCCTGCAGGTGGGGGCGACTGAAGACCACACGAATGTCGGTGGCAGTAACCCAGTCCTGTAGAACAGGACTGTTATCAAAATCTTGGGCAGAAGGTCTTCCATCCAAAGTGCTAAAAGCTATAAGGCCACCAGTTAGTGGATAAAGGTCCGTATGTCCATCTGTGCATAATGCCTCTTGCTCATTTTGTTTGGTAACACTGGCGCGGCTAGGTTTCCCATACAGCCGACGGCATTGGGAAGAGTAAAACTGGTAGGGTACCCAAGTTTTTCCATAATCCATAGATTTGTAGATAGCTACAGATTCAGGTCGAGGAGAGCAAAATTGTAGGCTTACATAGGTCACCTCAAACTTCTTCCCCAAGGAAAGGGTTAGACTGACATTTTGAGGAGAATGGCGGGGGAAGCTTTCTGACCTCCAGCAAGTCATGTTACCAGCGCTGTTGAGGTCAGTGAGATAGGATGGTGGGTGGGCTCGCTTTGGGTCAGAGGCATCACACTGCCGGGTAGATGGACGCCCACAAGTGCTGGAGGCTTGAACCTCTTTTCCAAAAGCTGCATTAACAAACTCTGGTACACAGCGACGAGGTAGGCCGTGTTCATCATAGCAAGGATCAGGAATTGGATGCTGTTGCTGTCCAGAGAAAGCCGAAGATGCAGAACTTAGCAGCCCAGGAAAAAACGTGATGAGGAAAAGTTGAAGCATCTTCAGAAGAAAAACAGCCCTGCAGCATAAGAAGAAAAATGTTATTAGATCGACATGCTTTCATTTTGTAGGATATAGCAGCACCAATTGATGATGACAGTATTTTGACTTGTGATTAGTAAATTATATAAATTGATTGAGTCATAAAAAATTAGAAAAGCAATGCGGACCAAAAAAACTTACTTGGCTTTGCCAAGGGTTTTCAGCCTGATATGATGGGTCACATGTTACAGGCTTTCAGAATCATCATATTGTTTACTTACATACCCTTAGCACTGTGGCAATATTTCAAAGTATGAGTTCATCATAAGCCCTACTTTAGCCAAAATGTTTTTTTTTTGTTTTGGATTGAAGAAGGATTAGAAACTACCAGGTTTTGTATTGCTGTTCCTTTTTTATAGTGATGTACAAAAAAATGCCAAAGTTACCATGTTACTTAGTGAATTAAGCTATAAATGCCCCCCCTTAAATCGAGATCAGTAGTACAACTACCAGTCCTTCAACTCATGCCAGAGTGCTAGGTGTAATCCTGAAGTCTGACCTCTCCTTTTGGCCTACATCAAATCACTGATCAAATCTTGCTGTCTCAACCTTCATAACATATCCAAAATACTCTTCTTCCTAATGACCCAACAAAGCTATTGATTTACTCCCTGATTATCTCTTGCCTCGGCTATTGCACCTCTCTCCTCAATGGCCTATCTGTACATAATCTATCCCCCAGTCCATCGTGAATGTTGCTGTCAGAGTGACTCATCCACCTTTCCAACCACTCAGTGCCCGCTAACCCTCTCAGCCGATCCCTCCTTTGGCTTCCGCTCTCCCTACACATAAAAGGCAAAACACTAGAATCCACATACAAAGTTAGGCACAACTATGATCCATACTACATCGCCAATCTCATCTCAAAATACCAACCACAGTTCTTTGCTCCTCCCAAGATCTCTTGCTCTCTAGCTCCATTGTCACCTCCAGGACTTCTGCAGAGCCTCTCCCTTTCTCTAGAACTCCCTACCCCAATCTATCTCCTACCCTATCAACCTTTAGGCGATCCTTGAAAACCCATCTATTCAGAGAAGCCTACCCTGCCTCTAATTATCTGAACTTTTACATTTTCTATCAGCTCATCCTTATCTTTTACATTACTTGATCCTTCTCCCTTCATGCCCTCTGATCCCTCTTGTATTGAATTGTATTTTAGCTGTATGGTCTCCCTTCATTTTGTAAAGCACTGCACAAATCGTTGGCGCTATATAAATTCTGTATGCTAATAATAATAATCCAGATATTCCCCTTCACTCTATTTTTAGTGGTATTCATCTTTAAAGCTCACAGTTTTGATTTCTTTATCAATAAATGTTTAGTAGCTGACCCTTCGCCTATGTTGCTATTATGGATAGGTTCATCTTTCCCTGTAGGAAAGCTGGGCTAAGCAGAAGGCATGTACTTACTGTGGTTCCATCCTCAGGACTTAGCAGCAATGTAGGGCTTGGAGGATGGAAGCACACTGCTCAGTAAGGGACACACGCATCTAACATTACCAGAAGTGTTGAATGCTGATGAGAGTGACAGAGGCTGCAGTGCTAGAATGGAGCAAACATAAGAGACTTGGCTGCTGGAGAGATTAGTATACTACTTCTTAGGCAGGCAACTGGCCTTTTGTTTCGAGGCCAGTTCCCTGCCTCGAAACAGGAGAGGTTTCCATTGCCGTGCTCCTGAAAATGTTAGTAATCTGATGATTTTTTTGGAGCATCCTATGTTTCAGCTAGCGAAGTCAAAATTAAGTCACAGATAGGCATACTTGTTTGGAAGTCATTGACTCAGAAAAGTCATTGGATTAGTCAGGCAACTAACAATTCTGGAAGAAGAGTTTAGCAATAGCACCCTGCAAATATCCCCATCTAAAGATTTCCTTCAAATCTTGTGTAAAGCAATCTTTTTTTTTTTTTAAAAAGGCTCAATCCAGTCAGACGTGAACAATTTGCATTTAAACTGACTCAGGGGACACAGCGTGCCTGCTGAAAGGCTCTACATTTCACTCAGCATTCATTTTTTGTAGCAAGCCTGAGATAATACAAACCATTATGCTCAGCGATTCAAGCAATGCTATGTCTCTGAGCCTGTAGTAGCACCTACCCCTACAACTCGAAGTGTGAAAGGTTTGACTTTGCAGAGAATCATGTAACAAGTGGCTGCAGCCTTTCCCAGAGGTCCCGTAGGACGTTAACACTTCTTGAAATATTTGATTATATTGGGTGTTGTGAAAAAAAAAAAAATTCCAACTAAACTTTTAGTTAAATCAGATCTACACATTCTAAGTACATCAAAACAAAAGGTGTGCAAATTCTTACAGTTCTTTTTTTTATATAGAAAAGCCAGCAGACTGCAGAGAAGGACCCTTGCTCTGTGTATGGAACCATTGGTCACTGTGCAAAGGACCAACAGGCCCCCCTTGGCCTCTCGATGACATCAAGGAGAACACGGCGGCACAGGACTGAGCTATGGCCAGGCATGAGATGATCTCAGCAGGTCAATGCAGGGTGCACTGGATGGGCGAATATCTGAAATGTGCAGATACCACCATTGGGTAAACGGGCAAAAAAAAAAAAAAAAAAAATGGGGCGATCGGCCGCAGTTCCTCTTTAAGGAGCCTTCTGTCTAAGGTTGCTACCTCACATCCATGCATGCACATACTAGGGCTCGGCTCCAGCATCTTCTGCTGTATGCTGTTCTTCGGCCATCTTTATTGGCTGGCATGAGATGATGCCACTCCCAGTGGTGGCCGGTCCATAAGGGCGCAGGGGCGCCACCCCCCCTAGTTTGCATGCGGGGCGCCAGACGATTGGCTTTCTATTAGGTCTATCTTTTTTTTTACAAGCACATGATTAGAACCCGAGGCTCTAATTGGCTTGTAAAAGGCTGTCCTCGAGGCGCAGAGCACTGCGCCCCGAACCCTCCTACTTCTGATACTATTGAATCAATATTCGCCATCGGTTCCTGGCTTTTCCTCCTGCCCAATCAGGACAGGGTCTAAAGAAGACTGGGTTAGCCAGGTGGAAGCCGGGGAAGCCGTGGCGCAGTGACTGCGGAAGGGTGAGTGCGAACCTGAGGGGGTTTGTTTGCCGCCCCCCCAAAAATGTTTAGCACCAGCCGCCACATGCTGTGCATGTGCTGCTGAATTTACATGCTGGAGAAGACAGTAAGCAGGCAGGAAGGTGTATCTTATTGCATGTCGTTTCTGCAATAAAGAGCCTGTCTACTAGCTGTTTGTGACAACGGAACTTTAGTTCCACTTGAGCCTTCAAGCATGTCTTTGGAGTTTGGTAGGAAACCGGAGTACCCAGAGAAAAGCCACACAAGCACAGAGAGAACATGAAAACTCTATGCAGGTAGTGTTGTGGTTGGGATTCAAACCAATGACCCTAGTACTGCAAGGTGGTTTCTAAAAAAAGTGAACTGTAAGACTTTGTAAAATTTTTTTTTGGAGCATCCGGAATGCATTTAGCTAATTTAAATCGAATCTGGATTTAAAGTAATTTAAGTTATCCTTCAAAATTTAAAAAGTAGCAATGTTCCTCGCAAGGAAATAATAGTTCATTGACTTAAAGCAGAACTCTAGGATTTCCCACCCTTCCATCTCCTCCAACCCTCAAAGTCCTCCCCGATATTTATTTCTTTAACCCCTATACATATCTTTTTTCTTGAAGTCTTCTTGCCTGGCCTGTGACATAATCCCCAGCTTCTTCTGCGGTGGGGCATGCATTCTTCCAGGACTGAGTGGTGCTCATATCATGACACGTGAGAGCCATTCAGTTTTGGAGTACTGAAAACCCAGCCATGTGATTACGCCCAGAAAAGGGGGTTAAACCACGGGCTGGGATGACAGGACATGGGCAGAATGACATAGTATCATTCTGCCCTAAAGAGGACAGCTGGCACTGGACCAAGGAAGAAGTCAAGGACAGCACTGCAGAACAACATAATTATAGAGGTGCTGGGAACTTCTAGACTTGCATGTGTAATCAGATGAAGGAAAACTTCATGCAAGCTCAATAGCTCTGGAGAGGTTTCAGAGCACCCAGGCTTCCTTCGAAGGGCACCCAACAGTAGCTCAAAAAGTAGAACTATAAAGAAGAGTGCCAGAAATAAAGGGTCCAAGATCATTTTAATTGTTAGAAAAAAGTAATATAAAAAATATTCAACGTGTTTCGGGGGCCACACCACTCCCCCTTCATCAGGGCTCAATACAAAGCTTGGATGGACATCACAGATCTATTTTAGAACCAGTATTGAACTATACTCAAGAAGTAACAACTTGACAGCAGTTGCTGGGTAGCACTGGAGCATGGAGAGGGTAAATGAAGAGTGGCACTATCAAAAAGAATATTGGCACTATGCAGGGGGCATAACAATAAAAAAATTAAACCACTTTATTTGTTGCCTGGAGATCCTCTTAAATCTGCTTTCAAAATGTAAAAGTATCTTTTACATTGGACTTTCATTTCTATATTTCATTGCACAACTACCCCGATAGAGTTAACCAAGGAGAGAAAGTTCTGCCCTGCTTTAAAGGGGTTAATGGTGCCAGACGTCTCTCACTCTTTCTTTTAAGAGCACATAGTTGAAAGTTTGCCCAGCTGAGATTAAAAAAATAACAGTCAAAATACTTCCAGTACAAAAACTAAACATAGTTATATATACAGAATATGATGTGAGCATTGTGCCAGAACTTCATGTTAGACCCCAGAGCTGCTGGGAACAGCCCCTCAAAGACAGATATACCCCAGAGCCATCCATCACAGTGCCTCAAAGACGGATATACCCCAGATCTACTCCTAACAGCCCCACACAGACAGATACACACCAGAGCTGGGACAACGTCATATAAATAGGTATAATTTACAATGGGAGAAAGAGCAGGCTCAGTGGTTAAATGTGCTGGCACTACACCAAGGACACACTGGAGACTCTAGCACCGTGCCTTGTGTCAGCCTCTGGTGACCTTGGACGGTACTTTATTTACATGAATGCCTTGACGCTAAAATTAGATTGTAAGCTTTTGTGTGGCTAGGGCTCAGCTTTGTGAAAAGTGCGAGGACTTTAGAACTCTACAAATCTGGGATGGAAAAGGTTGAAGTATTGAGCTAAATTTCATACGTC